>CM076579.1:1512330478-1512957173 GCA_034641835.2 Pinus albicaulis | reverse complement strand
TCAGTAACAAGGACTTTTCAAATATTAAGTGTAATATCCATGCCAGCAGTCCTAGCTCATATCACTAACAACAGGCAGTACAGGTGAACCACAACAATTGGTATTGGCATCATCACAATTGAACATATGTATATTGTAGATGTGCATTGCAGAAAAAGACTTACTCCATATACAACCTTCCTCAATAGATATGCATCGTAGATGAAGATTATAATATAGACTGAAGTATAGCTGAAGCAAGCTTGATATGTCACATGGAGCATTCACAATCTTTAAGTATTGATCCAATGATGCATCTCTGATTATACAAGTCTGATTATATATGGTTGTCGTCACCTACACTCTATACAAGTGCAAGGAATCTACGCTTTGGAATGGTATCAACTTACTGTGTATATCCAAGTTCAAATATTCTCAAAATTGTTCTCTCAAAAACTCTTGTACACCAGTTTGGAGCAAGGAAAAAAGTCAAAAGAAGAGGGACTAGACACAACTCAGAGAGAGGAAATGAAAAGATAGATTCTACACTGAGAGATGTGCAACCCTTTTCCATTGATGTCAAAGGGGGAGGAAGACTTGGAGGAAGCGACTTGGAGGAAGCATTGGATTATTGGCGGATGTTTTGCCATCAATGCCAAAGGGGGAGACTGTTGGAAATGTTGACACTGATGGAAAACAAGATGGCAAAGGAGGAGCATCTGAAATAGCAACAAGGTAGAAAAAAGAGAAGCAAGGAGCAGCACCAGTCAAGGAGCAGAGGAAGCCGTGAATTGAAGCAGAGAAAAGTAGTGAATTGAAGCACATATAAGTAGTGAATTGAAGCACAAACCTGCTGAGGGCTCCGTAGAGCTGTAGGAGAGATCTGCAGAGAATAGGTTGTATAAGGGCCAATTGATTGAAAATCTGGTGAAGTAGAAGTTGTAAGAAATTTCACTGTATAAATGAGGAATTTGTTTTAGTATTTCTGTGCATTTTTTAAGTTAATTTCTGTGTGAGAATGTTTGAATCCTCGTGGTTACTATATGAGTGGCTTGCACTTTAGAAGCCAGTGTAAGAGAACTAGTGTGATAAACCCCATGTTAATAACTAATGCCAATGTGTGAGATGAGCGATTATATGGCAATGTAGAGTCCATACTCTGTAGTGTGACTAAATGGTTGTTCTAAACATAATAGAGGAGGTCATTGTTGCACCTTTAATGATTGACTGGCATGGGGAATTGTGTGATAAAACCCTTTGTTATAGTAGTGTTAGTGTTTTGATTCATTGTGAGAAGCAACATAAAGGTTTCCCATATAACATGATGAGAGTTACTGGTTGGAACCACGAAGGAGGATTTTTTAGTTGATAATGGCAATTGAAGGCTAAAGGGGTCGAAGGCATGTTCGGCTTTATAGTGAGACCGAGCCCTAACATGAAATTAGAAACGCAGAGTCGAATGAAGCCTACGTGGAATGATGCTTCAGTGGTAGAGCGATGAAGGAAACAGAATAAAAGGTGGAGCTATGTATCAAAGGGAGAAGAACTGAAATGAGAAGTTACAAAACAAATAAATAAAATGTTGATAGTACGCGGGACAGAACCTTGAGTTAATAAGTGGAACCCTGATCAATGAACAGTGAAAGTGGGTTCAGGATCAAAATGAGCAGTAGCGCATAACTTTGAAGGCGGTAAGTGGATTTCGCTTTTTGAACGCGATCTATGTCGCTAGTGGACACGTGGAGAAGGGTGGTATTGTAATACCACCCCATTCGCATTTTTTCTGGGCATTAAACCTCTACATGAAAAGAAATGAGATATTGGATTATGGTCGTCGGATCATCCTGGACGATGCGATAAGCTTCCCACTGTTGGATGAGAAGGGTGTGTTAAGAGGCTAGGCTGCAGTTCATCGCATGGCTTCTAAGAGTTAAATTTCGTGTCGTTTAACGACGCGATTGTCGTAGGATCGGAGGGTTGGAGCGCGACAACATTTCAATCATTGGATGCACAAGGTATGTTATATCCTGTTATGGACCTGAGCAGATATTCCGATTTAGTTTAATGTTGAGCGGGTTATGGGTGCATTGTTCTGTTAATCACCCCCAATGTAAAATAGCGTTGAGAGGCCCAAGTGTTATTAGTGCTAGTGGTTTGATTAATTATGTGTTGGGGTCTTAATAAAAGTCCACCGCTTATTAAGGTTTGCAATATTTGGTTGGGGAATGTATATGTATGGTGGGATACATATTTTGTTTGATACGAATCAAATGATCTATGGGCCGAGGACGCTTATATGCGTATCCCTTAGAATTAAGTTCCACATCGAAGGTTCATTAAAATGTTCTTAATGTTTGAACGGAGGCTGGAATGTAGGATGATATGAAATAAGTCAAAGGCGTGTATGTCAAGATCTATTGATTTAATATAAGGTTTGATGGATATATATATATATATATATAAGTTGGTGTTACTTAGCCAATGCAAGCTTGGTTGGTTCAAAAAGGAAAAAAGGCGCATACGTATGCATTGTGGGTTTTTATAAACCTTGGGGAGAATTAGCCCCGCATGCTATTGTAGTTTTGGTGTTGGTTTTAAACCATTGGCAAACACATATATTATAATTAATCGAAGTTTATAACTCAGACCTTTGAATGAAAGAGAACGATAAAGTGTGGCATGAGGCTTGTTAATTCTCGCATTGGCAAACACATATATTATAATGAATCGAAGTTTATATTTGAAGATGTGGACCATTATAATGAATCGAAGTTTTATGTGAATTGCCCAGGAGATAGGAGGAAGGTTATAAATTTGGAATAGTTGTATTATTCGAATGATAATTTGAATAGTCATGAGAAAGGTTTAAACCCAAAGTTTGAACATTGGTTCAACTTCTTTTATAAAATAGGGTTAACATATGGGTTTTAACCATTGATTCCAAAGTCACCTTCCGCATTTATTGAATTAAATTGCTAGCTCAGAAAATGGAGTATTGAAATTGCCTAGATCGACAGTTGTATTGAATACAAATTAGTTGTATGCATTTTATATGCATAGAGAGAGAGAGAAAAGTTAGGCTTGATAGAGGTAAACAGAGTATGCAGAAACTGAAAAAGTCACAGAGAATTTTACAGGCATGGTGAACAGAAGTATGCAGAACAGTTACTTAATAGCAGCAGAAAAGACAAAACTATCAAAGCCAAAAGCCAGAAAAGGGGTTGAGTGAAATTAATGTGTGTAATTGAAATTGTGAATGTAAATGTTTTAAATTGACTTTATATTGTTTGTGATGCATTGGAAAGTCTCTGGAGGAAAACAAAAATCCCACTGTAATATTGAAATTAATACATATTGTTGTATTTTTTCTGAATGAGCTGGTAAAAGAAATGAGAAGGCAGAAGGCAAAGAGGCATGGCTGTCCATTTCAAATTCCCTGAAGAATGCTAACATTCATAAGGAAATATCTATAAATAATATCTCATTGATATGCATAGAGAGGTTAGAGAATGCAGAAATGAAGCAGTGAGGCAGAGAAGAAAGGAGGAGATGATAGAGAATCTGAGAAGATGTAGAGATGATACAGGGAAGATATGAGGACTGATAGACAGTAGAAAATAAGGAACAGAACAGAGCTGATATCCAAGATAAATCAACAAGTGTTTTCTTTTGAAAGAGTAAGGAAGTTGGAGCTTCCCTATCAAGTTGTAGCTTAATAGACGTCAGTTGTAGCCAACTAAGGTAGGAGCCTCCTGTAGGTTGGTGCCTACAGAAAATAGATGGGAGTTGGTGCTTCCACATCAAGTTGTAGCTTGATAAAATTCAGTTGTAGCTGACTGAGGTTGGAGCCTCCTGTAGGTTGGTGCCTGCAAAAAATTGATGGGAGTTGGAGCTTCCTTGCAAGTTGTAGCTTGCAGAATTGAGGTAGGAGCCTCCTGTGGGTTGGAGCCTATAGAAAATTAGTGGTCAGAGGGATTTGGAGCTTGCCTTTGCATCAAAAAAATAATAAGATGTGGTTTTCTCCCTTTATGGGTTTCCACTTATATCTGGTGTCTATGTGCATGATGTCTATGTGTTGATATGGTATATCTATTTTGCTTAATACTTTCTGCTCACATATTAAGACTGCTGGTACATTATCTAATCTACTTATTAATCGCTGCTCACAAATAAAGATTTCTCACATATTATGTTGATCATGAAATGAAGGTGTTGTGAAAATTTTTAAAAGTCCATGAATGTGATAAATTGATTCACCCCCCTCCCCCCCCTCCTCTCATTTTATCTAAGGGTTCAACAACCATTTCCTGTGTTATGCAGTGGTGGCCTTCTTTATAACTTTACACTTTTTTGTGAGAATACCCTTATTGACAGAGAACAGTTAAAGTGGAAAGAGACTGATATAACAGCAAGGGTTTCTACTGGAGAGCTTATTGACAGAGAGCTGCTTTGGTAGTAAATGGTGAACGAGGAAAAGCAGAGTGAAAGGGATGAGAGATAATTTTCAAAAGCGGAATGAGAGGACATTAGACAAATGATCACTGATATGAGAAAGTGCATAAATTTTAAATGATGGCTTTAGTCTGGTAGCAGGTCCTTGAAATCCTCAAACATTAACCATTCATAATTACCCTTTAAACCGTTATAGTCTAGCAGAGTCTTTTCGTATCATGTTTCATTTGACAAGTGTCAGTTTTTGTTACGGAACTACTAGGTGTTTCCACAGCAAATTCAGTTAATTTCGTGCTGAATTTGCTATAGAATCAAACAGATTTTGACAGATGGCTAGATTTAGGACTTGCAGTTAATTCAAGGTATCTACCTAGAACATACTCTTTCAATGTGACTTGGGATCATTTCTAACACCTTATCCAAAGTTTTAAAAACTTAAATACACCATAAAATTTATTATTTTATGATATCTTGCAACCTAACCAATTTGAAGGAGAATTTTGACTGATTTTCAAGTATGAAATTTTGAAAATTTAGGGTGATAACAGTGGCTCCACTAGGGATAGTGTGCCCCTGTGGTACACTAAGAACTAGTAGTTCCAGTTCTTCCATCCATTCCTTAGAATAAACTCTGAAATTTTTCCAAGCTTCTCCCCAATATTTAATGATTTTCTGCAAGAAGGACTCAAACTACACCTATTAAAAATTCTCAGTCAACCTACCTTGAGCTTATTTGCACTCTCCTACCTACCCTATCAGCTGCAAACTTTATTTAGATCAATTAACATGAAATTTCCAATATAGCCAGTCATTTGTTTTATCTGATATTTGAAACTCTTGACTACATTCAGACTCAAAGTAACTATGATATTGTGATGACCACTGCCACTGAAACTGTATCTGATCTTCATAGTAAAAATAAAACTGAAACACTGGGGAGTAAAACTCTTCCATGTATTTAGCTATAGGATCCCATAAAACATGATCAACTTGATGATCCTCATAACATCCTGTAACTTCTGACAACTGATTTTTAGCCACACAAAATTTATTTGATATGTTATCCAACTACTTTTCTTAATGATTCCCATAGACAATGTAATTTTCCTCATTATTATGATCATTCTTTGAAGTAGGCTGCTGCAAATTATGACATAAATAATCAACCTTTTCCTCTGCCTGAGGGTTATGAAAACTGTCTTCCAGTATTTCTCCTTAGAGTTTGCAATGATTTTCATACTCTTTATGATCCAAAGACTGGCAAGTTTGCTGAATCTTTACATCAATCTCATAGGATGTAACATGGTTTTCATAAGTAAACTCCTGCTGATTTCCATGATACATTTTATGGGATGTTATCCTTTCTTCTTGGTGTTGAAATGTATTGTTATGAAGAGCCTTTAAGATTTCTTCATCCATGAATTCATCATCATCATAACAATCCTCCAAATACTAAATAAAACTCACAGAATGTTTACAGCAATCTTTAACTAGCAATAAGGAGGGATGACACTCTTTATACATCTCATAGAATACATTATGGATATTAGTAAGAGAATATAATGAACCATTTTCCAAGATTTTATACCAAGACTATGCTTTTCCTTCTAAACTGGTCATAAACATCTTGATGAGACAATATTCAGGGAACTGAACCTTAAGACTGTGTACATGCATATGAAACCTAACCAAATGAAGAGAAGCATTGTCTTTATTTTCATCTTTGAATATTGGAAGATCATCTAGACATTAAAACTTTGTTATAGGATTTGGAAAACCATGGATATGAGACCAATTCATAGGGGCATACCTGGAATTTTTTCTTGCAATGGAACTCATCTTGAAACTTCATATAGCAACTGATCTTCACACAGTGGAGTCACCTTCCAATTTGATTATTTGATGTGTGGAGTCGCCAAGGTAGTTTTGAAGCGTTGAACAACTTCTTGAGCTCCTGCTACATTCAGAAATTCAGCTTATTGATTTTGGGAATGAGTAATCTTCAGACTCTCGACAGACGCACCAAAATGTTATCACCAAAATGGGACCTTGATAGGCTGCTGATTAGACCACTTCAGTGTAACTATTTCAAAACAATCTTTTAGCTGAGGCTTAGCCTCCTCAACCTGAGAGGGCTCTCTCAAGGGTTAATGATATTTATTAAAGATGTAGATAGATGGCTAACTCTATGGTTTATGATTTTTTAGGTTTATTGGTTGAAAGATGGAGACTAGCTACCATTGGGATATGGAGTTAGTGACAAGGATAAAGATAAAAATAGCTCTTCTTATAAAAATGAGGCTTGTATATACTTCAATGAAAGAGTGACAAATTCAGGAAAGTATCAATATCTTGAGGTTCAAAGGAAGTCAGAGCATGTGTGCATGAATTCTGAGTAATGATACATCAAGGTATTGAAAGGAAAGTATTTAAAAGAGATTCATCAAATATTAACACTCAAAGGAAGTCAGAGCATGAATGACCATGAATTCTGAGTAATAAGTATTAAAAATTGAATAAAACCATCCATAGATAGGACCTAAGAACTCATTTCACCATAATTTAACACTTAAAGGAAGTCAAAGAATGTTCCTCCATGAATTTTGAGTAATAAGCATTAAAACTATGGAAGTAAAACATATGATAGAAGATAAATCTCACTGAAGTACACTAAGAATCTCAGCTTCAGAAAAGTTAAATTGCTTCTGTATATATTAGTCCCTTCATAGCATTTACAAAAGTAGTCATTTTCTATAAAATTTTCCAACTTGTAATGCATCGAAGTTTACACTACTTATAGGAATTTAGCCTTTACAACAAGTCTTCCAAGTGGCTAGACCAGTTAACTTTCAAATGACACTTAAATATAACTAACTAGATTCATAAAACTAAGACTAACACCTTTCGAATTAGGAGTTAGAGTCCTACTATGACTCAAAATCCTATTTATTACATTTAAACTCGAAGGAATCATTTCTTTGAGCCATACTGACCATCAAAAAAACATTAATAATCTGATTGCCTTTGTGAAGTTATTCTGCCTATCATTAAGGAGATATTAGTTTGATGACATGGCACATGTGAAATAGTGTCTTCAAACTCTTCCTTTAACTAAAAGTTTCCACTTGGAAAATTTGATACTCTTTGTCATCATCTGATACTCTTTGACACCCTGGTGAGGAAAAAATTTAAACATTTTTTTACCTTCTTCCCATTTACCAACATTATTCATGAGAACAAACCCTGCTGTCAAACTCTATTTTGAGCTACAAAAATAGCTTATTTTAGTAGCGCACACAAAAAAGGTAATATGTGATATTCCTTTGCTATTTTTAACCTTTGGAAGATGTTTAATGATCAAAAATAGCTAAACATGACCTTCAAAACTCTTCATTCCCATTATTTTAGGTCTCTCAAAACCAAAAAGAAATCTTCAGAAATTCCGCAGCAAAAATTAGGCTTCAAGCGTGACACTTGCTGCGGAATTGCCTAATACTTTGGAGACTTAAAAAAACTTAGATCTGAGCTTTAGAAAAGTATATGAACATGTCTGTATGTAGTTTATTGATAAGATAAGACAAAAATATGATGATCTAATTGTTACCTCCTTATCTATCAACAATTTCTTCTTGAGTAGTTTCAATAGCTTTGTTCATGATTCCTCTTTCCAAGTCTCCTTTCTTTGATTCTGTCTTCATCAACTCCATCTCTTCTTTTAACTATTTCACTTGTATTTTAAGGCTTCTCCTCTCTTCTTGTAAACATAAGTTCCTCTTTCTTGTCTGTGACACTATGATGTGCAAAGGTTGTGTCCTCTTCAACAGATTTCTGGCTTTTCCAATAGAAGCCTCAAAATGAGTAACTTGGTCATTCACTTTCTTCTTTTGTCTTCGCTCTGTCTTTTAGAAGAATATGTCCAAGGTTTCCTTTGAAACTTTCTTTTAGATTTATCTATATTCTTATCTTTGATAACCTCTGTCTCACTTGGTGATATAACAATAACTTCTTGTGCCATTTCTCCCTTTCCTTTATCTTCCTTCTGTTTACTATCACCAATAGAAATAGTTTCTAATATTTGTGGCCTAGTGAGAGGTTTTCGAGGTTTGAAAAGAAAGGCTGAATCTTCTAAAGAGAATTCTAATTTCTTGACTATGAGTACCTTACCTTTGGCTTCGGATCTTTTAACTTCAGCTGCTTTCACCACAAGAGTTTCTGCAATGTCTATGGCCTGTAGAATGTCTTCAAGTCTACCTTTACCTTTAACAACTTCTTTAGTGTTTCCCTTAGACCTCTTGGCTTCAGATTTGATCTTGTTTTCTGTGACATGCTTGTTAGTTTTCTTTCTAGTTCTACTTGCTGGAGGTGATGATGTATCTTGGACTAAATCAAATTCCTCTACCAAATCTTTATCTGTAACCTTTAAACCTTCATGTTGATTTCCCTCTAATTCTGCAGTGGTATTGACATTCATTTCTTGTCTGGAAGAAGAAGCTTTAAGCTTGGAGACTTTCCTTGGAGATAAAACATCTAGCTCATATCCATTCATGAACAGGAATGATGCCCAGTCTCTGTTTAATTTATTTAACTCCTCCAGAACTAGCAATTTCATCAACCCATGGTGAAAAATGGAGGTTTCATTCCTTTCAGGTCTCCCTTCTACCTTGTCTACCATTTTTCCGAGGATTATAAAAAGATAAAATGGAATATCTATCAACTTCTTCCCTTTGAAATTGACCATGAAGTCTGTGATACCTATTGAAGATGCCCTTGCAATTTCTGATAGAACTTAAATAACTCAGTGAAATATTGATCTTCCAAAACTAAATTTGGAGCTGTAGCTTCATATCTAAACAATAAAATTCCTTTATAAACCTTCTTTGGTGTAGCCATTTCCTATGTTATGCAGTGGTGGCCTTCTTTATAACTTTACACTTGTTTGTGAGAATACCCTTAATGACAGAGAACAGTTAAAGTGGAAAGAGACTGATATAACAGCAAGGGTTTCTACTGGAGAGCTTATTGACAGAGAGCTGCTTTGGTAGTAAATGGTGAACAAGGAAAAACAGAGTGAAAGGGATGAGAGATAGTTTTCAAAAGTGGAATGAGAGGACATTAGACAAATGATGACTGATATGTGAAAGTGCATAACTTTTAAATTATGGCTTTAGCCTGGCAGTAGGTCCTTGAAATCCTCAAACACTAACCATTAATCATTACCATTTAGACCATTATAGGCTAGCAGAGTCTTTTCGTAGCATGTTTCATTTGACAAGTGTCAGTTTTTCTACGGAACTACTAGGTGTTTCCGTAGCGAATTCGGTTAATTTCGTACTGAATTTGCTACCGACTCAGACAGTTTTTGACATATGGTTAGATTTAGGACTTGCAGTTACTTCAAGGTATCTACTTAGAACATACTCTTTTGATGTGAATTGGGATCATTTCTAACACCTTATCCAAAGTTTTAAAAACTTAAATACACCATAAAATTTATTATTTTATGATATCTTGCAACCTAACCAATTTGAAGGAGAATTTTGACTGATTTTCATGTATGAAATTTTGAAAATTTAGGGTGTGATAACAATGGCTCCACTAGGGATAGTTTGCCCCTATGGTACACTAAGAACTAGTAGCTCCAGTGCTGCCATCCATTTCTTAGAATAAACTCTGAAATTTTGCCAATCTTCTCCCCAATCTTTAATGATTTTCTGCAAGAAGGACTCAAACTGCACCTATTAAAAATGCTCAGTCAACCTACCTTGAGCTTATTTTCACACTCCTACCTACCCTATCAATTGCAAACCTCATTTATCTCAATCAACGTAAAATTTCCAATATAGCCAGTCATTTGTTTTATCTGATATTTGAAACCCTTGACTGCATTCAGACTCAAAGTAGCTATGATATTGTGATGACCACTGTCACTGAAACTGTATCTAATCTTCATAGTAAAAATAAAAATGGAACATTAGGGAGTAAAACACTTCTATGTATTTAGCTATAGTATCCCAGAAAACATGAGCAGCTTGATGATCCTCATAACATCCTGTAACTTCTGACAACTGATTTTTAGCCACACAAAATTTATTTGATATGCTATCCAACTGCTTTTCCGAATGATTCCCACAAACAATGTAATTTTCCTCATTATTATGATCATTCTTTGAAGTAGGTTGCTGCAAAGTATGACATAAATATTCAAACTTTTTCTCTGCCTGAGGGTTATAAAAACTATCTTCCAGTATTTCTCCTTGGAGTTTGCAATGATTTTCATACTCTTTATGATCCAAAGACTGGCAAGTTTGTTGAATCTTTACATCAATCTCAGAGGATGTAACATGGTTTTCATAAGTAAAATCCTGCTAATTTCCATGATACATTGTATGGGATGTTATCCTTTCTTCTTGGTGTTGAAATGTATTGTTATGAAGAGCCTCTAAGATTTTTTCATCCATGAATTCATCATCATCATAACAATCCTCCAAATACTGAATAAAACTCACAGAATGTTTACAACAATATTTAACCAGAAATAAGGAGGGATGACACTCTTTATACATCTCATAGAATACATCATGGAAATTAGCAAGAGAATATAATGAACCATTTTCCAAGATTTTATACCAAGACCATGCTTTTCCTTCTAAAGTGGTCATAAACATCTTCATGAGACAATATTCAAGGAACTGAACCTTAAGACTGTGTACATGCATATGAAACCTAACCAAATGAAGAGCAACATTGTATGTCTTTTCATCTTTGAATATTGGAAGATCATCTAACCATTCAACCTTTGGCATAGGATTTGGAAAATCGGGGATATGAGACCGATTCATAGGGGCATACCTGGAATTTTTTCTTGCAATGCAACTCATATTGAAACTTCATCTAGCAAATGATCTTTAAACAGTGGAGTCACCTTCCAATTTGATTATTTGATGTGTGGAGTCGCCAAGGTAGTTTTGCAGCCTTGAAAATTTTCTTAAGCTCCTGCTACCTTCAGAAATTCAACTTATTGATTTTGGGAATCAGTAATCTTTAGACTCCCGACAGACGCACCAAAATGTACTAAAATGGGACCTTGATAGGTTGATGATTAGACCACTCCAGTGTAACTATTTCAAACCAATATTTTAGCTAAGGCTTAGCCTCCTCAGCCTAAGAGGGCTCTCTCAAGGGTTAATGATATTGATTAAAGATGTAGATAGATGGATAACTCTATGGTTTATGATTTTGTAGGTTTATTGGTTGAAAGAAGGAGACTAGCTACCATTGGGCTATGGAGTCAATGACAAGGATAAAGATAAAAAATAGCTCTTCTTATAAAACTGAGGCTTGTATATGCTTCAATGAAAGAGTGACACATTCAGGAAAGTCTCAATATCTTGAGGTTCAAAGGAAGTCAGAGCATGTGTGCATGAATTTTGAGTAATGATACATCAAGGTATTGAAAGGAAAGTATTTAAAAGAGATCCATCAAAGCTTAAAACTTAAAGGAAGTTAGATCATGAATGACCATGAATTCTATTTAATAAATATTAAAAATTGAATAAAACCATCCACAGATAGGACCTAAGAACTCAATTCACCATAATTTAACACTTAAAGGAAGTCAGAGCATGTTCCTCCATGAATTTTGAGTAATAAGAATTAAAGCTATGGAAGTAAAACATATGATAGAAGATAAATCTCACTGAAGTACACTAAGAATCTCAGCTTCAGAAAAGTTAAATTGCTTCTGTATATATTAGTCCCTTCACAACATTTACAAAGGTAGTCATTTTCTATAACATTTTCCAACCCATAATACATTGAAGTTTACACTGCTTATAGGCATTGAGCCTTTACAACAAGTTTGCCAAGTGGCTAGACTATTTAACTTTCAACTGACACTTAAATATAACTACTAACTAGATTCATAAAACTAAGACTGACACCTTTCGAATTAGGAGTTAGAGTCCTACTATGACTCAAACTCCTATTTATTACATTTAAACTAAATATTATCCCAATATTCCTCGAAAGGAATCATTTCTTTGAGCCATACTGACCATCAAAAAAACATTAATAATATGATTTCCTTCGTGAAGTTATTCTGCCTATCATTAAGGAGATATTAGTTTGATGACATGGCACATGTGAACTAGTGTCTTCAAAATTTTCCTTTAACTAAAAGTCTCCACTTGGAAAATTTGATACTCTTTGTCATCATCTAATACTCTTTGACACCCATGTGAGGAATAACTTTAAACATGTTTTTACCTTCTTCCCATTTACCAACATTAATCATGAGAACAAACCCTACTGTCAAACTCTGTTTTGAGCTACGAAAATAGCTTATTTTGGTAGCGCACACAAAAAAGGTAATATGTGATATTCCTCTGCTATTTTTAACCTTTGGAAGATGTTTAATGATAAAAAGCAACTAAACATGACCTTAAAAACTCTTCATTCCCATTATTTTAGGTCTCTCAAAACCAAAAATACATCTTCAGAAATTCCGCAGCAAAAATTGGGCTTCAAGCCTGACACTTGCTGCGGAATTGCCTAATACTTTGGAGACTTGACAAAACTTAGATCTAAGCTTCGGAAAAGTCTATGAACATGCCTGTATGTAGTTTATTGATAATATAAGACAAAAATATGATGATATAATTTTTACCTCCTTATCTATCAGCAGTTTCTTTTTGAGCAGTTTCAATAGCTTTGTTCATGATTCCTCTTTCCAAGTCTCCTTTCTTTGATTCTGTCTTCATGAACTCCATATCTTCTTTTAACTCTTTCACTTTTCTTTGATGGCTTCTCCTCTCTGCTTGTAAACATAAGTTCCTCTTTCTTGTATGTGACACTATGATGTGCAAAGGTTGTGTCCTCTTCAATAGATTTCTAGCTTTTCCAATATAAGTCTCAAAATGAGTAACTTGGTCATTCACTTTCTTCTCCAATTTGTTGGGTATGTGTTATATTCTTTCCACGACTAAGCATGCACGGGGGGGTGATATCCCCCCCTTTGCGCTGGGCGCAACAGGGGGGATGGTAGCCCCCCCTGTCAGGGTCTGGGGCAGCGCCCCAGCGAAAATTTTTGGCCCTTAATTTCCGGTGGGTAGTTTGTGCCCATGGTTTTGTGCATGGTTTTGCACACAGTTTTGGGGTACGATGGTTTTCAGCCCCTAGTATTTTTGTAGATCCG
The DNA here is from genome assembly GCA_034641835.2 of Pinus albicaulis. Taxonomy (NCBI): domain Eukaryota; kingdom Viridiplantae; phylum Streptophyta; class Pinopsida; order Pinales; family Pinaceae; genus Pinus; species Pinus albicaulis. Next base: position 1,512,943,549 of record CM076579.1, on the reverse strand, counting down.
GTCAAGGGAACTATGGTTATGTTCTAATCGAGGGTTAATGGATTAGGGTTCATGTATGCTTCAGCATGTATATATATGTGTTGTAACACTAAAAGGAGTATAATGAAAAATCAAGCTGGTCATCCCGATTTGGGATCCAGGGGAAAATCTCTGTGTTTATCTGTTTTATGTTTTATGCTTTCGCTATTGTTTATTTTCTGTTATAAGATTCATGTGTAGATAATTTCTGTTTAGGGTTAAAACCTACACACCTCATCTATCATCTCTCTATATTTCTTATATCTTTCCAGCTCTTTCTTTGTCTCAGACAATTCATCCTTAATAGCTTTCAGCTTTTCTTCCAAAATCTCCTTTTCAGTTTTCTCTATGACCTTGTCTTTTCCTTTTCTCTGTTTGACTGTTTCTTCTTTGCCTTTGCTCTATCTTTTAGAAGAATTTGTCTCGGGTTTCCTTTGAAACTTTCTTTTAGATTTATCTGTCTTCTTATCTTTGATAAGCTCTGTCTCACTTGGTGATATAACAATAACTTCTTGTGCCATTTCTCCCTTTCCTTTATCTAACTTCTGTTTACTATCACCAATAGTAATAGTTTCTGATATTTGTGACCTAGTGAGAGGTTTTCGAGGTTTGAAAAGAAAGGTTGAATCTTCTGAAGAGAAGTCTAATTTCTTGACTATGAGTCCCTTACCTTTGGCTTCGGATCTTTTAACTTCAGCTGCTTTCACCACAGGATTTTATGCAATGTCTATGGCCTGTAGAATGTCTTTAAGTCTGCCTTTACCTTTAACAACTTCTTTAGTGTTTCCTTTAGACCTCTTGGCTTCAAATTTGATCTTGTTGTCTGTGACATGCTTGTTAGTTTTCTTTCTAGTTCTAGTTGCCGGAGGTGATTATGTATCTTGGACTAAATCAACTTCCTCTACCAAATATTTATCTGTAACCTTTAAACCTTCATGCTGATTTCCCTCTAATTTTGCAGTGGTATTGACATTCATTTCTTGTCTGGAAGAAGAATCTTTAAGCTTGGAGAATTTCCTTGGAGATAAAACATCTAGCTCATATCCATTCATGAACAGGAACAATGCCCAGTCTCTATTTAATTTATTTAACTCCTCCAGAACTAGCAATTTCATCAACCCATGGTGAAAAATGGAGGTTTCATTCCTTTTAGGTCTCCCTTGTACCTTGTCTGCCTTTTTTCTAAGGCTTCTAAAAATATAAAATGGAATATCTATCAACTTCTTCCCTTTGAAATTGACCACGAAGTCTCGTGATACCTGCTAATGATGCCCTTGCAATTTCTGATAGAACTGAATGCACCCTGCATTTGTAAATAACTCAGTGAAATATTGATCTTCCCAAACTAAATTTGGAGTTTTAGGTTCATATCTAAATGTTAAACCTCCTTTATAAACCTTATTTGGTGTATCCATTTCCTATGTTATGCAGCAGTGGCCTTCTTTATAACTTTACACCTGTTTGTGAGAATACCCTTAATGACAGAGAGCCGTTAAAGTGGAAAGAGACTGATATAACAACAATGGTTTCTAGTGGAGAGATTATTGACAGAGAGCTGCTTTGGTAGTAAATGGCGAACGCAAAAAAATAGAGTGAAAGGGATGAGAGATATTTTTCAAAAGCGGAATGAGAGGACAATAGACAAATGAAGACTGATATGAGAAAGTGCATAGCTTTTAAATGATGGCTTTAGTCTGGCAACAGGTCCTTAAAATCCTCAAACATTAACCATTCATCATTACCCTTTAAACCATTATAGGCTAGCAGAGTCTTTTCGTAGCACGTTTCATTTGACAAGTGTTAGTTTTGCTACGAAACTACTAGGTGTTTTCATAGCGAATTCGGTTAATTTCGTGCTGAATTTGCTACGGACTTAGACAGTTTTTGACAGATGGCTAGATTTAGGACTTGCGGTTACTTCAAGGTATCTACTTAGAACATACTCTTTTGATGTGACTTGGGATCATTTCTAACACCTTATCCAAAGTTTTAAAAACTTAAATACACCATAAAATTTATTATTTTATGATATCTTGCAACCTAACCAATTCGAAGGAAAATTTTGACAGATTTTCAAGTACGAAATTTTGAAAATTTAGGGTGTGATAACAGAACGATCAAATAAATCTCTTCTTTGTTATTTTTAAAAATATCTTGTAATTCAATTAGAAATCCTAAGAATCTTTCGATCCTTAGGATAGTTGTCTCATTCTAATATTAGAGACACATTGTAATATAAATGCAAACCTTCAGTAAGGATGAGGATGAGGATGATTCGAGATTAATTCCAGTGAATTGTCAAAGTGAACAACAAGACTTGTTTTAAGTTTACAGACCACTTTTGTAACTTATATTTGATGTTGAATGAAAGCTTAATGGTTCGAGTTTAATCTATTATGTTGAGTTCTTCTTAAGGTAGTTACTTCTCGAGACTATGGGCCAAGTCCCTAGAAAGATTGTTGTCTTTTATGTATACTATTATTTATTTCATTTCCTATGCATAATTGTCATTTTTATATACATTTTTAATTATGATGAATGGATTCATAGATTCATAATTAAATTTTCATGAATTCTTATATTTACTGCTTAGTCTATGAATTTCTAGATTTATATTTCAGTACTATGAATGGGTAGATTTGTTAGTTGAATTGAGTAAGTATTCAGTTACAATGTGCATTCCTAGAATTACTTTATAGAAGAGTGGATTTGTATTTCCATTATTAGAAGTTATACATGATTGAAATAATTAAATATTTAATAGTAGATCCTTTTGTTATATTTCTTGAAGTTTCACATTACAGTAGAAACAATTGGTTTCATGAGATATAATTTTTTTCCCTAAATTAGTAAAGTAGTTCCATGATTTATGTTGAATTATTCATTTCTGTTTTTATATTGGATTTAATCCTTTTGAAAGTATCTCTTTATATTTTTTTCCTTCATATTTGTATTATATATACTCCCACAAATCAAATCACTATCCATGGATAGACTATGCTGACAGCCTTGTAACAAAAAGATGAATCGTAGGTTGAAAGATTAATGATTAATGGATTGAGTTGATTCCTTAGGAAAAAATTAGCACCCAACACTTATGAAGAGCATGTCAAGCATGTGAAACAAGTTTTAAATGTCTTGAAAAAAGAGAAATTGTATTTGAAGATGTCTAAAGGTGAATTTGGTAAAAATTCTTTGGTTTATTTGGGTCATATTGTAGGAGTGGGTGAATTGAAGATTGATCCCTCAAAAGTTAAAGTTATTGTGAATTTTCCTGAACCCAATAATGTAACAAAATTTAGGAGATTTTTGGGAGAAACCCAATATTGGAGAAAATTTATTGCTAAATTCTCACTCATTGCAACAACAATACATGCTTTGATGTTATGCAACCAACTTACAAATAAACCTCTTCGAGGGGAAACCTCCTTTACATTACATAAATGAACAATTCTTAGATGATACAAATGAAAAAAACTTCTTTCTAATATATACGAGTCCAAGGGGTCACAATATAATCCTAGCCGACATAAAAATAACAATGTAAGGGCACAACAATAAAAATAAGGGGAATACACTCACAATAACAATAAGGGTATACACTAATATTATAGGGACCTAGAATAACCCTCTCATTCAAAATGTGTTTTCCTCGATGCTTGAGTAGTTCTGGATGCTTCTGTAAAAAAATTTCATCCTCCCATGTCAAATCTTAAGTGGTTAAGTTCTTCCACTTGATGAGATACTCTGAAATTGATTGATTTCGTAGCTGTCGAGTTCTTGTTTCCATGATTACTTCAGGTTCCAATATGATTTTTCCTTCTCATCAAGTTCTAAAAATATTGTTTGAACTCAGAGCGTATCACCAATAACCTTATTTAAGCATGAAACATGGAAAACAAGGTGCACTCGGGAAGATGCATGAAGCTCTAATTTGTATGCCACAGTACCAATATTTTGCAACACCTTTTAAGGACCATAATACTTTGTTGATAATTTATTATTCTTCTTAGCTTGCAAGAGGGACATTTTTTTTGTATGGTTGTAGCCATAAAAGTACCTAATCGCCTACATCAAAAATTCTTTCACTGTAATTTTGAAATATGCTTGTTGTTTCATTTGATTCTGCGCCAAAGTTGAGGTTATCCTTTAAGAGTTGGAGAAATTTTTGTTGATGCTCGATGTGATCTTCCACTGCTTGAACCTTAGAATTTTCTCTTAAAGATGATGTGATGATGGGTGGATGATATCCATAAAGTGCCATAAATGGGCTTATTTTTGCTGCAGTATGGAAGGAAGCATTATACCACCATTCAGCCAGAGGTAACCACTTGACCCATTGTGTCTTTTTATCAGATACAAAACAACGAAGATATCCTTCCAAACATTTTTTCACTATCTAAGTTTTCTCATCAGATTGAGGATGATATGGTGAGCTATGGGCTAATTGAGTACCCAAAAAAGGAAATATTTCTGTCTAAAATTTCTTGTAAAAATGGAATCTTTGTCGCTTACAATAATCTTTGGTTTTCCAAGTATCTTTTGAATTGTTTCCATAAATGTAGTAGCAACTGTATTGGATTTAAATGGATGAGATAATGAACAAAAGGGTGCATATTTGGTAAGTCTATCAACTACCACCATGATGATATTATTTCCTTTGGACTTGGGTAAACATGTGATAAAATCCATGGAAACCTCCTCCCAATGTTGACTTGGAATGGATAAATGTTCTAACAGACCTAGGGTCTTAATTCTCTCAAATTTATTTTATTGGAAAACCTTGAACATTCTGCCACAAAATTTTGAATATCATATTTAAGGCCATCCCAAAAAAATTCCTTCCGGACCCTATGGTAAGTTTTTAAAAATCCCGAGTGCCCTCCCAAGGGAGAGGTGTGCAATTCTAAAAGAATCTTTTATTTGGGTTGGGAATTATTACAAATATATAAGCGATCTTTGTATGATAATGAATCATTTTTCTAGCTAAATGTTTCAGGTGTACTAGAATCTTGCTGCAACTTTTGAATGAGTTTCCACACCTCTTCGTCATTCTTCCATTCATCCCTTGCTTCGGTTATCAACTCAGGTTGGATAATATAAATGCTTCCACATCCTCATACTTTGTTGAGAGTGCATCTGTAACAACATTTTGCTTCCCTTTTTTGTTGATGATTTCAAATTCATAACCCAACATCTTTGTGACCCATTTTTTGCTACTCTTCTGAAGATAATATTTGTTCAAAAAGGTATTCAAGACTATCATGGTCTATTTTTATGTTGAAGTGTCTTCCCATTAACTAAGTTCACCATTTATTTAGTGCATGTATTTCCAACATTTCATTCTCATAAATAGGTTTGAGAAAATACTTTCCTTTGATTGGACGAGTTTCAAAATAAATGGGCCTCCCTTATTGCATTAAAACTGCACCAATTCCATTTCTTGAGGCATCACAGTCCACAATAAAGGTTTCTGTGAAGTTTGGCGTAGGTAAGACTAGTGCTTGGCACATTTCCTCTTTAAGATGTTCAAAGGCCTTAGTTTCTTTTGGAGTCTAATAAAATGCATATTTCTTCAGTAATGATGTTATAGGTGTCGATATTCTCCCATAATTCTTAACAAACTTGCGATAATACCTAGTTAACCCCATAAATCCTCGAAGATGCTTTATGGTTGTAGGGATTTTCCATTCCTTAATGGATTTAATTTTCTTAGGGTCTACCTGAACACCCTCATGAGATACAATATGACCCAAATATTCCACCTCATTTACTCCAAATAAACGTTTAGAGGTTTTTACATATAACTGTTTCTACTCCAATAGTTTGAGCACCATGTAAAAATGTTGAACATGATACTTCCAAGACTTGTTGTAAATTAGTATATCATCAAAAAATACTAACAAAATTTTTCTAAGGGTTTGAAAATGGAATTCATCAAACCTTGAAATGTGGAAGGTGCATTAGTAAGGCCAAAAGGCATGACCAAAAATTCATAATGACCATCATGAGTTATGAATGTTGTTTTTATAATGTCTTCAATCTTCATTCTAATTTTATGATATCCAAAATGAAGATACAGCTTGGTGAATTAAATTTATCCATGTAATCCATCTAATAATTCATCAATCACGGTGTTGAAGCCTAGAAAATCTCTGCTTCAAACATCAGGGAAAACCACCCGGTCGGGACCTTAGGACAACTCCTTTTCCGTTTGGTATGGTGGCTCCGACTGGATTTAAAGGACCAGTTTCCTTATAACTAAATGGGTTGGTGAGGGGTTGATTTGGATGAGTGGAAATGGGACTAAATTGACTGAAATAAAACTATCTAATTAAACTAAATGCTGATAAAGAAATTCTAACACTAAACCGGGTAATTATATGTGAATACAACTTAAGATTGTTCCAATTTAACAATAACCATGAAAATGTATTATTATTTAAATTGAAATGTGCAGAAACGAATAAAGATAACTCTGTTTAAGAAATTAAACATAGTTATATTAGCATATTGCATTCATCATTGTATACCATCTATATATGCTTATGAAGGTGTTAGCCACCTATAATATTTTGTTATACCAAAAGGTGGCTAAGATATTTTTGAGCCTCCAAGGAACAAATTTTATCACTAAAAATTGTTGGCTCTTGAAGACTCCTTGTAGGCCTCGTGCCTTTGTCCAAAATCCTCATTTTCTGTCCCATTTTTATACTCAGGAATTTCTGCTGATTCCAACTGAAAGACTGCTGAAAGATCGTCATTTCTCCTCTTCTCAAAACCTTTCATCTGCTCCCCTTTTTCTCCATCAAAACTACCTTGTTTTCATAAGTCCTTTTCTTTCCATTTATGAAAATTTCCCTTTTCATAGTTAAAAACTCACTTTTTGACTATTTCGGAACCCCCAAATCCATTAAAATCCTTGAAAATTCTCATAAAAAATCAAAGTTTCATTGCTATAGACCTCAGCCCCTTGAGCTAAGCCCTAAACCACTTCCCCACCATACGCTTTGGGTCTGGAACCACTTGCTAATACGATAAAGTGCTAATCGCATCGGAAAGAATCAAAGACGCAAGTCTTTGCCATACTCCAAAAGTTCTGATTGCGATTAGCCTTGCTGCTTAAGACCCCCGATCATATTATTTTCATATAACCCTGAGCCCGCCCTCAGCGCTTAAACCTTGTGAATATTTCATTTCCGACCCATTTTTCCTTTGTAAATTACAAAAACCCTCTTTTCCAAAGTTTTGATATAATGAGCCAAAGTCACACGTTAAAAATAAAATGGTTAGATCAAAAAGACCGATCGCGCAGTCGTAATCGGGGAAATTTCAATGGGTTGATCGGAAAGACCAGGCCCGCAGTTCCGATTGCGATTAGGCCCTTATTATATATAAAGCCCCGAGCCTATCAATTTTCATACATCTAAAGGCCCCACAGTCGGGCGCCTATCCGCTTTATATATTTTTTTTTCCGCCTTGATCCATTAAACCTTCGTTTATATTAAAAACTTGGGGTTTTGATATATTATAAGGGTTTCTGTCGGTTCGTTCTAAAAACTAATCTCCATCGTTTATCGTAAGCCGATAAAACGGCCAGCGCCCAATCGCATCGGGGTTTTCCATCGCATACACTTGTTTTCTCCCGCCGATCGGCCATCCCCCGATTCACTCTCCGCCGTCGATCTGATTTGCAGATCGACGGACAGTGCTTAATCGCATCAGGGTTTTCCATCGCATGCATTTATTTTTTCCCCTGATTCCTGTTCCTCCGATTCGCTCCCCGCCGTTGATCTAATCCTCGGATCCAACGGCTATCACTTAATCGCCTCTCCCCTCCTGATTGCGCAATCGCATTGGAGTTTTTTGTTTAAATCACACTCTTTTCCTCATCCCTCCGATTGAGACTACCCCGATTCATTTCCCACCGTTGATCCGAATCTTAGATCGACGGTCTGCGCTAAATCGCATCGCATGTTTCAAATCGGTGCATTTGCTCGCTACCCCCGATTGCGATCCTCCGATTGAATCTGGACCGTCCACGTGTCCAGATCGGACGGTCCAAAATCACTCCGACTTGTTCATCTCCCCGCTCTCCTTTTCGCCTCTTCTACGCAAATCTCCACCATTGGACATTTTCATCTGATGGATACGCTCCTCCCCCACCTTCTGAAGCAGTTTTTCCTCAAAATGCAGGATTTCTTAAAAAAATTGTTTGTGTTTTACAGGTCCCAATGCTTTTTCCATTATAACAAAGGAAAATAAAGGCCGAGGGTGACGATCCTCTGGTATTTCGTTTATCAAAGGGAAAGAGATATAGAGGGTTTGAAGACACGTTTCATTAACGCTTCATAGGCGTTGATGCCATACGAGCCCAGCGCGGCCCTGCACATCGACAAGACACTGTTTTATTAAAAACACAGTTGAAAGAGTATCAGTGTTGAAGAAAAGAGCGCAACAGAGCAGAAGATTGAAGAAAAATTTAGGGATTACGGCTAAGATTGACTATCAAAAGCCTAATCCCCAAATTAAAACACAGTTAAAGAAAAATCATAAGCGTTTAAACAGAGAGAAAGGCTTCCACCATTTCAACTAAGGCGAATTAATTCCTCAGCTACCGTAAAGGCCACCTGTTGCCTCAAACCATTCAAACCAAAGGCTGAGTTATTGAAGAAAATCAGATATCCACCTCCAGCACAGCTAGGGAGTTACTTCTGCAAAGAAATCAATGTATAAAATATCTACAGAGTTACTCCACACAGCACACAGAGCCTCAAAGTCAAATAAGACTCCCATCGAGTTTTAAATTCATAATTGTAAACATTAATACAGTAGTCCACCTGTTTACTTCTCCATCGAGCCCCTCAAAAGGCCGAGAAGTCATTTAATCTGTATTAATGACCCTTGAGATCTTTTTTTAGTTCTCACCTCCTCATCCTTCTATAAATACTGCTGTAGAAGATGAGAAATTGTTGGTTGCAGAACTTTGAAATACACTTGAGCTCGAGACTTCTATTTGTACATAGTGTTCACTGGCCCTTGAAGCTCTGTTTGTGCTAGAGTAGTTAGGTTGAATAGTGAAGATGACTGCTGAACTGAAACATTGGACTTGAGGATTGTAACTGGTTTGACATCAATATAAAAGCTGTTTCTTGGGATCCTGGTCTTTATCACTGGTGAAGTGCTTCTTTCTTTGTTAATCGTTTTCCTTCTATGTATGCCATATTGTTAATTTTCCCTTTGTAAAGAATAGTTTAAACAGGGTTAGGATTTTCTGTATAGCAGTAACCTTCTTTGGCTGAGAAATCTTTATCTTAATGTTTTCTTCAGATTTGTTTATTTAAGAACGATTCAATACAGTTTAAACAGTTAGGAATGTTGGCGTTCCCTCGTCCTTCTGTTTGCTCAAACATTGTTCTCGAATGTTATTTCCATTATTTGCTATTAAAGTTAGACTAGAGAAGACATGGTTTTCCCTGATTCCTAGATTCTTTTCTCCAAAGGCAGATTCTGAAAGTTTCCCTTGGTGTTGACTGAAAGCAGACTAGGTTTAAAAGTACTTTATCTGATCTTAAGTTACACTCTGTTTTTCTTATGTGTTTTCATACTTTCTGAAGGTAATTATGTGGATTACTGGATTGTTTGTCAATTAAGCTGCTTTAATAAGAACTTGCCCAAGAAGTCTATGGTTAGCCCTGTCCTTGGTTGGTTTTAAAACAGTTACTTAAAAGGCTTTTCTTGTTTGAACTGACTATAAATCCTCTGAGAAATTATTATCAGTTTCCACCCCTCCAACATTTTAATGTTTCCATTTCATCATTTTAATCTCAATAATCTTGTGGTATAGATGACTTGCCCCTTGGATCACACTTGATGTTGTTGTTCAATTAAAGCCTAGATATGACTCCATAGCCCAATGGATTAAAAACCAGCGTTATATCTATCTATCTGCCAAAACTGTTCTACTTGCTTGCAACTTCTCACTTTTGAAACTTTTTGCACTTAGGACTTTCCCCTCAAGTAACATTTCATGCTCAACCATCCAAAACAAAACAAAACCCTTGGCCTTCATAACTAGCCTAATATCATTACCTTAAGATTTTCAAAGACAATATCCATCTTTGTGCATATTGGAGAGATCCCTCTCCGGATTCAGGAGGGCTAGATCCTAGAATCCCAAAGTTGGTTGAAATGATGTTAACTCTGTGATTGGACTCTCCCAATCTTGCTAATAAATTACAGAGACCTAACATTTCTGGCGACTCTGCTGGGGAACATCAAACCTAGAATCATTTTCATTTAAAGATAATCATACGACGTCAGAGATTTGGTCCATAGAGCATTTTATTTATTAACCAGAGTAAAAATCAACATTTTCAAGCACTGCCTAATATAGGTAATTATGATGAGACTTGTTTGAATCAGTGAAAAACTGGGCAAACCCTAGGTTTCTCTTAAGACTTCATCTAACCTTGAAAAATCAGCTGGCTTAGCCATAAGAGTAGACTTCCTTTGTCTCGCAACCTTAGCTAAGTTTTGAAACAAAGTTAGGATATTCTTAACAACCACAAAACTGAAAAATGATTTAGAAAAACCTAAAAATATTTTAGATTGGAATTAAATAAACATGGTGGTGGACCATAAGACCTTTAACCTCTGAAAGGAGCTAAAAATTTCCACTTGGCGACTCCACAATCCTAGTAGACCTTAAGACTCCACTGGGAAGAACCCTTATCATTATAAAATCATTCAAACTCAGTTAGAGGACTGTGGGATTTAAAATTGTAAAAACAAATTGGTTAACCTCTCCAAGATTGTCATATCTAGTTGAACTTTTCTTGTTTTAGGTCTAAACAACATAGCATAGTGGCTTCTAAAAAGATTCACACTAGAGCCCACCCAGACCCTAACCCACCTGAGATAGTTGATAATCCAGAAAGTATCCTTTGGAAGTCTCCTAAGGTTAAATTATTAACTGTTTTCAGATCACCCTTGAGAGCTAAATCAGTCCCTGAAAATCTTTCAGCTCTGCAACAATCACAAACCGACTTAGTGAACCCATTTAGGACTAGGTCATTTGATGATATAATCCAGTTAGACTCTGAATCTTCACTTTCATCTCCTGAAACAAGTGAACATCCTGGTAGCAGGGAAACAACACCTCCTGATTTACATTTCCTTCACAATTTAGGTGTCTCTCATCCAAGATCATCTCAAAAGTCTACTCCTGGTCCATCCACTTCTACTCACCCTACATCCATTGTTCAAACCAATTCACCTCAGCCCACTTTCCCTTCTGTTAATCCACCTCCACCTCCTGCCATGGAAACATGGTATGCTCCCTTAGTCCTTCCTGTACCATTAGGCAATCTTCCACAGGACTATCAGTCCAAAATTCCATTATATGATGCTAGTAATATTATAACAGCATCTCAACATGTGGACAAGATGAATGACTACTTTGACAGAAACGAAATTGATGATGATTCTGTCAAGTTGAGACTATTTGCTCAAAGTTTGGGGGGAGAAGCAAGAAAATGGTTTAAAGGTTTAACCCCCCATAGTATTAACGATCTCCAAGCCTTCCATCAAACATTCTTAAACAGATGGGAAGTGAGAAAGAATCCTCTCCAAGTCCTTGCTGACTATAACAATCTCCATAGGAACCCTGGGGAAAGTGTCCAATCTTATTGTACCAGATTTAACAGCGTCTATAATGCACTTTCCCCTGAACTAAAACCTCCTCAGGGCTTAGCTTTAAACAAATTTCCTGAAGGGTTTGATCCAGACATGACCTATTCACTCAGAGAAAGAGTTTTTGCAACCCTTGAAGATATGCAAAGAGGTGCTCTTTCTGTGGAAGTTAACCTTATGGAGAAGAGAGCGAGGATGAAAGCAGAGAAGAGAGTATCTTTTAGAGAGGAATCCGCACCTTCTACTTCCAACTCAAAAATGGAAAGAATGATGGAAGAAATGATGAAAGAGATGAGCATAATTAAGAGAGCACAAGCAAATCAAAATCAAACTGCTCCTCAAAATAGGAACCAGAATCAGAATGTTAGAAGGAACCAACCTCCAAACAGACCCAGGGAAGATGATCAACAGATCACCCCTCCCTTTCATCAAAACTATGTAAGTGAGGTTGAAGAAACAAAAGACATAACAGAGCCAGAGGATATCAACATGTTTGGGGAAGAGGATGATGACTTTGAGGTTCATTATGATAATAAACAAGGTCTTTACACACCTTACGACGGCAAAAGAGATGATAATGAAAATTATTATCAGGACATGGAAAATGTCGCCATAGAACCTCAAAGAGAATATGACCTTAGAAACAAGACCAGTCAACAAGCCCCAAACACCAAAACCTCTGACAAATCCTCTCAAAGAAGCACCGCAGCTAAACCCAAAACATCCAAACAAAAAGACAAAACAGTGGCTGTTAATTCTGATAAGGATAAGGAGAAAAACACTCAAAATTCTGAAAAACAGAGTGAAGACATCAGCAGTACTAACACTTCAGCTAGTACTCCTTCTACAACAGTTGTGTCAAGTAAAACAAATCAGCAAGCTGTAATTGTTGATAGAGTGGCAGCTAATAAGGTTGAAACAAGTGCTTCAAAGAATCAAACCCCTTTCAGCCTTGAACAGGAAATCTTAAAGATCAAAATCTTTGTTCCATTAACTGAGTTAGCTGCCCAACATGTATATAGGAACCAAATTTTGAAGGCTTTAAATATAGAGGAAAATGGGGATACAGTTAATCTTAGTGACGACCTACCAGAGTTGATTTTTGGCCCTAAGATTGAAGGGAAGTTTCAAGAAGGACCAGTTCCTCCCTTTTATGTGAGTTTGAACATTCATGACAAAATTCTACACAACGCTATGCATGATTCCGGGGCTTCTCATAATTTAATGCCTAAAGCCGTGATGGAGAGCCTTGGTTTAGAAATTACCAGACCCTACAAAGACCTATACTCCTTTGACTCAAATAGAGTAAAATGTCTAGGATTGATCAAAGACCTCTGTGTTAACCTAGCCCAGATTCCAGCCAAATGTTTACTCATGGACATTATTGTGGCTGATGTCCCCCCAAAGTATGGAATGCTATTATCAAGATCCCGGGGAGCTAAGTTACAGGGGACTATGCAGATGGACATGACATATGCGACCATCCCAGTTTTCAATCAAACCAGAAGACTTTACAGGGAGTCTCATATGAAATACACGGTTACAAGTCAAGACAGACCACAAAACTCTCCTATATATTCTGTCAATACAGGCCTTGATTCTTTTATCATGTTTAACAATGAAACTCCTAGTGAGAAAGTCACTTTAACAGAATTAAAGGCCGACAGGGAAGAAGAGTATAATAACGCAGAAGTGTCCAAACAGTTTGCCACATGTGAAAACATTAGTAAACAAAGCATAGGTCTTGATTTACCGGTTATGAGTCCATTGTTTTTAGGACTTAACAACCCAAAAAATACCCCTAACATTTCTGACATCATCCCTCAATCTATTGAAGAATTTGAGGAGTCAAAACAAATTCAATTGGGTGCTGCTAATCATGAACAGTCAGAAGGCACCATAGTTAAAAAGGATAATCGCCAAACAGACGAAACCGAAGACAGTCCTTTATGGAGTATGTATTTTGATGGGTCATGCACTAGAAATAATGTTGGTGCAGGGGTTTGGATCATTAACACTGAAAACAACCACACAGAATGCATCTCATGCAAATTAAACTTTCAGTGTTCCAACAACATAGCAGAATATGAATCCCTTCTCTTAGGCTTGCATCTCTTGAAGAAATTAGGAGCCAGAAGAATTAATGTGTACAGGGATTCTGAGTTAATCATTAGGCAAGTCAATGGGGAGTATAATGCGAATCATCCCAGACTTAGAGCCTATCGGAATGATGTCATGGATCTGTTGACAACATTTCAGGAGTCAAACCTGAGTTTCATCCCAAGGAAAAAGAACACTATGGCCCACAATTTCGCTTTTGCGGCCAGGACATGTCTAACGCCATATGAGACTGGAGACAACACAACTCCGATAAAATTTAGACCGGCAGTGCCTGATAACGAAAAATATTGGCAAGTGTTTGACAATGACAAACAAATAGAAGACTTCATGCAATTCAGAAATGAGTTCGAATTGCACAGTTCAGATTCAGATTATGATACAGACCGCAGTGAAGAAAACTTTCTTGGTGAAGAAGAATCGTCTCCTCAACCTGCCAATATTAACCTATTGTCTAGCAAACTTAGGAGCAAAACAGAATTAAGTGCAAAGTTAGAAATGGAAGAATTACAAACTCTGCATTCTAAAGATGAAAATTTGTCGAGTGGTCTAACGCCTTTAGAGGAGTTGTTCGATTTTAACGATGTAGCCAATAAACCAAAACTGGAACCTGTAGAGACTGAAGTAGAGGAGTGCAATATAGGCAGTGAGGAAAAACCGAAAATGATCAAACTGTCCAAAACTTTGCCAGCTCACATTAAACTCAAATACATAGAGTTTTTCAAAGAATTTTCTGATTTTTTTGCATGGAGTTACAAAGATCTTAAATCCTATGACACTGAAATAATACAGCACAAAATCCCTCTTAAAGAAAACCAAAAACCATTCAAACAAAAACTGCGCAGAATAAACCCTGTCCAGTTGCCATTGGTTAAGAAGGAAATCATGAAGATGCACGACGCTGGCATTATTGTCCCTATTAGATATTCTGAGTGGGTATCTAATCTGGTGTCTGTTAGGAAGAAGACTGGAGAAATCAGGCTTTGTATAGACTTTAGAGACTTAAACAAAGCTTCGTTAAAAGACAACTACCCTTTACCAAAAATGGATCACATTTTACAAAGGGTGGTTGGGTCTAAAAGGATTTCGTTGCTTGATGGCTATTCAGGGTATAATCAGATTTTAGTTCACCCTGCTGATCAATTAAAGACAGCTTTCACTACTCCATGGGGCACTTTCATGTATGTGAATATGCCTTTTGGTCTAATGAACGCTGGAGCAACCTTTCAGAGAGCCATGGACATAGCATTCTTAGAAGAATTGGGCTTCTTCATCATTATCTATCTAGATGATGTCACTGTGTTTTAAAAAACAGATGAAGAACATTTAGAACATTTGAGAAAAGTTTTTGAGAAGTGCAGAAGGTTTGGAATATCTTTGAACCCTAAGAAGACACTATTTGGTCTCCAAGAATGTAAGCTTCTTGGACACATTATTTCAGAGGAGGCTATAAAGATAGATCCAAGGAGGATTGAGGCTATATTGCAAATCTCTCATCCTCGAAATATCAAAGAGTTGCAGTCTTTCATTGGAAAGATTAACTTTTTGAGAAGGTTCATCCCTAACTTGGTAGAGCTCCTTAGAAATATCACAAACATGTTGAAGAAGGAGCAAGGGATAAAATGGACCTTAGAAGAAAAGACATCCTTTGAGCTGGTGAAACAAGCATTAACCAAAACACCGGTTCTCATAAGCCCTGATTTTTCAAAAGATTTTTATATCTTCTCGTTTGCATCAGAACATACCATTGTTGTTGTCCTTTTACAGAAAAATCCACAATGACAAGAGCAGCCTATTGCATTCTTTAGCAAGGCATTGAGGGATGCTCCTTTGAAGTATAATATTATGGAAAAGCAAGCTTTTGCTTTGGTTAAAGCATTGAAAGACTTCAGAGTATACATCCTTCACTCACACATCATTGCCTTTGTCCCTAATTCGGTTGTTAAAGACATTCTAACACAGGACCCAGATGGTAAGAGAGGTAAGTGGATTTATGTTATTCTCGAATATGATTTAGAGATAAAACCCACTAAACTCATCAAAGGCCAAGGTCTAGCTAGATTAATGGTTGAATCCAATTTTGAAGTTCTTGATATTAATATGATTAATGCTTTGGACAGCCAAGAAGAATTCTGAACTCCCATTATTGAAAACCATTTTATGAATTCTCCTTGGTATGCTGATATCGTTTATGTTTTGCTTAATTTAAATACACCTCCTGGTTTGTCAAAAACAAAGGCAAGGTTCTTAAAACTGAAAGCAGTAAACTATTGCATTGTAGATAGGTGTCTTTATTGGAAAAATGCTAGTGGTATATTGCTTAAATGTTTGCCTGAGTTTGATGCAGAGAAGGTTAAGCAGGAATTTCATGAAGGAGAGTGTGGAGGCCATTTGTACTGGAAGTCAACAGCCAACAAAATTTTGAGGGCTGGTTTCTATTGGCCCACCCTTTTTCCCGATGTTCACAAAATGACAACTACTTGCCATAAATGCCAATTGTTTGAGGGCAAGAGAAAATTATTACCCCTTCCTCTGCATCCAATCACTGTTGAAGCTCCTTTTCAACAGTGGGGACTTGACTTCATAGGTGAAATCCATCCTCATCTTCTGCCCAGCATAGATGGATCCTTACTGCCACAGACTATTTCACTAAATGGATAGAAGCCATTCCTTGTAGGCAAGCCAATGATTCAGTTATTATAAAGTTCATAGAAACCAATATCCTCTCCAGATTTGGCTGTCCTACCAAGATCATCACAGATAATGCAACAACGTTTGGATCAAAGAAAATGGTTGACTTCTGTCATAAATACCAGATAACACTAGGGCATTCCACAGCCTATTACCCTCAAGGTAATGGACTTGCAGAATCTTCCAATAAAAGCTTAGTGAACATAATCAAGAAACTGTTGGAGGACAATAAAAAGTCTTGGCACACAAAGCTGATCCATGCACTTTGGGCTGACAGATTAACTTTGAAGAAATCTATTGGTATGTCACCTTTTTAGCTTGTGTATGGTACAGATGCAATCTTTCCTAATAGCCTTGGTGTACCAGTTATGAATTTTATCCAAGAATTGCAGACTGAAGATAATGACATGATCAGAAGAATAAATCAGACCATTCATCTTCAGCAAATCAGAGAGGAAGTGTACAACAAAACATTGCAGAAACAGGACATCATTGAAAAGATTTTTGACAGAAGAACAAAGGCCAGCAATTTCAAGATTGGGGACAAAGTTTTAAAGTGGGACTCAAAGAGGGAAGACAAGGGAAAGCATGGTAAATTTTACAATCTGTGGCTTGGCCCTTACTCTATTCATTCAGTTGCTGGAAACAATGCATTCTTCTTACAAGAGCTGGATGGAACAGATTTGTTTGGGGGTCCTGTCAATGGCAGGATGCTCAAGAATTACTTCTCTTGATTCATGATATATTTTTTAAGCCTTCTTTTTTCTTTTTTCATTATAAATATTTCATCCACCATTGCATTCAAAGTTATGAAAAATCAAAAAATACAAAAACAAAGAAAGAAAGAAAAGAGGGCAGAAATGAAAAACAAGAAAGGCACAGCCCCATGACAAAAAAGAGAAATAAATCTGAAAGTGTGCAAGCTTAAATGCCACTCCTGCAAAACACACTTCTAGTTAGTCAAACTGTTTAATCTTGGCTAAATAGCTTTCAATTTTCTGTTGATAGGGTAGTGAATATGATTTTCCAAACCGTTTAATCTTGGCTTATCAGTAGATAGATTAGGATAGAAATTAAGGTTCAAACAAACTCAAAATCTGAACCAAAGTTTCCAAAGAGAGATGACTCAAAACTGTTTTATTTTTCTGAGTCATAAAAGAGAAAAACTGGTTCTAATTTGCCCAAAATCTGAATTAGATATCAAGAAAGAGACAACTCAAAACAAAATTAAAAAACAAAGCTGTAAAGAAAAAGAAGGCCATAATGAGAAACTTTCAGATCTTAAGCCTTCCATTTTGATTTAATTTTCTGCAAATAATAATCTATGTGCAGCTTGTTCTTATGCCATAGATCATAGCAAGTCAAACAGCTCAATCTTGACTTGACTATTTTTAAATTTCTGTTGTAGAATTTAGAGAATGAAAGTTTGTTGGACTGTTTAATCCCAACAGACAGTAGACTAGGTAGAGAAATATCTAAGCTCAACTGTTTAATCTGAGTTCAGGGAGAAATAAGGATTAGAAGTAGATCAGATTTCCTGCTTTCAAAAGAATAAAATGTTGTGAGTAGAGTTTGCCAATCCAAGTGCACTCTGATGAAGAAAAAATGCTAGATCTGTAGGATTGGGTAGGTAGCAAGCTTGTTGATAAAGGTCCATGGTTTTCATGGCTGAGGCAACTAATCAACCTCCCAGAAATCAAGTCTGAATTCTTAATGCCTTCAAGAAGGCACCATCCCCAAGTGGAGCCAATGTTAGCCACCTATAATATTTTGTTATACCAAAAGGTGGCTAAGATCTTTTTGAGCCTCCAAGGAACAAATTTTATCACTAAAAATTGTTGGCTCTTGAAGACTCCTTGTAGGCCTTGTGCCTTTGTCCAAAATCCTCATTTGCTGTCCCATTTTTATACTCAGGAATTTCTGCTGATTCCAACTGAAAGACTGCTGAAAGATCATCATTTCTCCTCTTCTCAAAACCTTTCATCTGCTCCCCTTTTTCTCCATCAAAACTACCTTGTTTTCATAAGTCCTCTTCTTTCCATTTATGAAAATTTCCCCTTTCATAGTTAAAAACTCACTTTTTAACTATTTCGGAACCCCCAAATCCATTAAAATCCTTGAAAATTCTCATAAAAAATCAAAGTTTCATTGCTATAGACCTCGCCCCTTGAGCTAAGCCCTAAACCACTTCCCCACCATACACTTTGGGTCTGGAACCACTTGCTAATACGATAAAGTGCTAATCGCATCGGAAAGAATCAAAGACCCAAGTCTTTGCCATACTCCAAAAGTTCCGATTGCGATTAGCCTTGCTGCTTAAGACCCCCGATCATATTATTTTCATATAATCCTGAGCCCGCCCTCGGCGCTTAAACCTTGTGAATATTTCATTTCCGGCCCATTTTTCCTTTGTAAATTACAAAAACCCTCTTTTCCAAAGTTTTGATTTAATGAGCCAAAGTCACACGTTAAAAATAAAATGATTAGATCAAAAAGACCGATCGCGCAGTCGCAATCGGGGAAATTTCAATGGGTTTATCGGAAAGACCAAGCCCGCAGTTCCGATTGCGATTAGGCCCTTATTATATATAAAGCCCCGAGCCTATCAATTTTCATACATCTAAAGGCCCTGCAGTCTGGCGCCTATCCGCTTTATATATATGTTTTTCCGCCCTGATCCATTAAACCTTCGTTTATATTAAAAACTTGGGGTTTTGATATATTATAAGGATTTCTGTCGGTTCGTTCTAAAAACTAATCTCCACCGTTGATCGTAAGCCGATCAAACGGCCAGTGCCCAATCGCATCGGGGTTTTCCATCGCATACACTTGTTTGCTCCCGCCGATCGGCCATCCCCCGATTCACTCTCCGCCGTCGATCTGATCTGCAGATCGACGGACAACACTTAATCGCATCGGGGTTTTCCATCGCATGCATTTATTTTTTCCCCCAATTGCTGTTCCTCCGATTTTCTCCCTGCCGTTGATCTAATCCTCGGATCCAACGGCTATCGCTTAATCGCCTCTCCCCTCCCGATTGCGCAATCGCATTGGAGTTTTTTGTTTAAATCGCACTCTTTTCCTCATACCTCTGATTGCGACTACCCCGATTCATTTCCCACCGTTGATCTGAATCTTAGATCGACGGTCTGTGCTAAATCGCATCGCATGTTTCAAATCGGTGCATTTGCTCGCTACCCCCGATTGCGATCCTCTGATTGAATCTGGACTGTCCACGTGTCCAGATCGGACGATCCAAAATCACTCCGGCTTCTTCATCTCCCCGCTCTCCTTTTCGTCTCTTCTACGCAAATCTCCACCGTTGGATGTTTTCATCTGATGGATACGCTCCTCCCCCGCCTTCTGAAGTAGTTTTTCCCCAAAATGCAAGATTTCTTAAAAAAAATTGTCTGTGTTTTGCAGGTCCCAATGCTTTTTCCATTATAACAAAGGAAAATAAAGGCTGAGGGTGACGATCCTCTGGTCTTTCGTTTATCAAAGGGAAAGAGATATAGAGGGTTTGAAGACACGTTTCATCAACGCTTCATAGGCGTTGATTCCATATGAGCCCAGCGCGGCCCTGCACATCGACAAGACACTGTTTTATTAAAAACACAGTTGAAAGAGTATCAATGTTGAAGAACAGAGCGCAGCAGAGCAGAAGATTGAAGAAAAATTTAGGGATTACGGCTAATATTGACTATCAAAAGCCTAATCCCCAAATTAAACACAGTTAAAGAAAAATCATAAGCGTTTAAACAGACAGAAAGGCTTCCACCGTTTCAACTAAGGCGAATTAATTCCTCAGCTACCGTAAAGGCCACCTGTTACCTCAAACCATTCAAACCAAAGGCTGAGTTATTGAAGAAAATTAGATATCCGCCTCCAGCACAGCTAGGGAGTTACTTCTGCAAAGAAATCAATGTATAAAATATCTACAGAGTTACTCCACATAGCATGATCGGAGATCAAGTCTCTTGGTGAAAAATGCTTCAAATTGAAAGTGCTCAGAATAGCTCCGAAACAGATCGACTGGATAGTGCTCGTCTTCCTGATTCCGGCGCCGCGAACGGTTCGAAAAATGGTCTCTGTATGCAAAAGTTATTCAGCTTCAAAGTTTTGTCAATTTCATTAAAAAATGGCAAAATTAGACTTTGGAAAAATTTTATTAAAAAAAGAATATTCCACAGAATATTCTGGGAATATTCCGTGGAATATTCCGCAGAATATTCCGGGGAATATTCGCTGGCAGCCAATCAACGGGTGCCACGTGGCTAGCCCGGAGGCCGCCACGTGGCCCCAAGGCCGAATGGAAATTGCGTTTCAAAAGTTTGGTTGAGGGCAGACGGAATCGAACCCGCGACCTATGGGTTAACAGTGCAACGATTTACCATTGGGCTATTGTATTCAACGTTGAAATAGTGGCGGGCGGAGTCTTAATTAAACTGTGCAATTGCTTCTGGTGGGGCCCGAAGGGGGCCAGCCCCCATTACACGTGACCTGGCGGGCGGAACCCTGTGCGTAAAACCATTGGCGCGCACATTCAACCTTTGGTTAATTACATGTAGTGGGTTTGTTATTTATATAACAAACGTTGTGTTATATTTAATACAATAAAACCGTTAACATTTATGTTAAACCGACGGTTCCGCATATGAACGCCAGCATTCACATTAATAACCACAGTTTAAACCGGCGGTTAAACCTGGCGGGTCCGCCTTAGTTGGAGCGCTCCACCTTATTTGTCGAAGTTAACTGCACATCCTCCACATTTAGTGGAGCTTCCTCAGGGGTAAGAGGCAGTTCAGTAAATGAGCCATAACTTTTGATTGGGAAAGTCTCTTTGGACGAATTTTTTTTTGATTCTGAGTGCAGAGAGCATTCTGGAGCTGTTGGAGGTGTCTGCAGAGCCATCAGGGCATTGTATCTGCGAATTTTACAGCGCTTTTGACAGAGAAGCCATCAGGGCCAAGGGGAAAGATTGCTGCATTGGGCTACCTTCCCCCAATGAAGGTGAACTTGTAGTCTATTTCTACTGATTTAGATGTTCTGAATCTGTTGTAGCAGTCCATTTTCTCATTGGAGAACTTTTTACAGATGTAATTTCATTTGAAGCATTTAATTAAAAAAGGACTAAGCCTAATTAGAGGCTTTTGGACCAGCGGAGGTAGCCCAGAAGAGGGGTGAACCGCTTAAACAAACATCTGTTGTTCATCACTGTTTTATGGCTGTTTATTTCCAGAATTTGATTGCTTAAACAGGGAAATTTCATAAGCATGTTTTCCATAAACAAGTTTATACAGTAATCAAAATTTGTTGTTTTAACTTCAAACCTCTACACAACTATTGCAGATCAGATACACTTGCCTATTCACATTCAAAACAGAACCATGAACACTTTGAAATTACAATTTAAATACTTTCATTGATTCTGTTATTAGTGTTTATTTATTATTTCCTTAGACAGAGTCTGAAGAGGGTCAGGTAGCCTCTGGAACTCACCCTCTTTTTAGAGGTGACATGTCCAGTGAATGCCCCTTCAGTCCATCTCTGAAAAGGAAATAGTTTATTCTCACAATTTCAGATCATTTGAAAATATTGGAAAATGGATACCTTGCACCATTAAACAAGTACATTCCATTTTCAGATCAGGTTGGTATCAGAGCTTAGGTTCTTAAGGTTTTCCTTAAAAAAATTGTGAGATTTGTGCAAGTTTGTTGTGTAGTTCTGCAAATCTTGATGCTTACTAGGCTGAAACTGCAAAGAGGGGAAGGTCAACTGGTTAGAGAACAGGATAATCCTCAACCAAGGAGGGCTAGAGTGCCATTACATCCACCTTCCATTTCATCCTCAGTAGCCTTTGAATCAGCCATAAGCATGTCATCTAGAGAGGGAGAAGTCCATGAGGAAATGGATCCCAAAGAAGAAGAAAGAGTCTTTAGGAAAGCTTTCTTGGATTTGACTGAGATGGTTAGAATCCTATACCAGGAGAGAAATGACAGAATTGCCGGAGAAGGGTCTAGAAACCAAAGAGAAGAAGGAGGTTCTTCAGGAGGGAAGAAAGATAAAGATGAGTCTAAGAAAGGGAATGGAGGAAATGGTGATCCTTCATCTCCATCGTCATCCTCTTCCTCCACATCATCCTCTTCTACTTCTGTTAATCAGTCATATAAAACAAAAACCTCTTTTAAAAATCCTTTGTTGAAGCTTGATGTGAAGTTTGAGTTGCCTATGTTTAATGGTGATGTTAATGCAGAGAAATTGGATAATTGGATAAGACAGCTGGAAGTCTATCTCAGAATCCAGAATTTGCATGATGATGAAACAAAAATCCAATTAGCCTCTTTGCGAATGGATGGAGCAGCTTTGGTTTGGTGGGAAGCCAAGACTAGAGAGGAGATTAAAAAATATGGTAAGATAACTCTAACATGGAATGAGTTTATTACAGCCATTAAGAAACAGTTTTATCTTCTTGCTCACATTCAGAAAGCTATCATGAATTGGCAAAATTTTAGGCAGCTTAAAGGTCAAAATGTGCAAGATTATACTCAAGAATTTAGAAGGAGAGCACTTCTACTTGGGGTAGACTTACAAAGTCAAGAAACCTTGTTGAAATACATAGGTGGTTTGCACAATTATCTACAACATACTATTCTTATGTTTAATCCTACTAGCTTAGATGAAGTCTGTGTTCAGGCTACACATTTAGAAGCTAGAGGAAAGAATGCTTTTGATGCTTTTGATGAGGATAGTACTTTTAAAAACAAAGGAAAGAAAAGAGTTGCTAATTCAAGAAAGGAAAAAGGAAAGTTCTTTTGTAAGAACTGTTCTAAGACTAGTCATGATGAAGATCATTGTTGGAAGCTTCATCCTGAACTGAAACCAGAAAAGTACAAGAACAAAAACAAGACCAAAGAAAAGGAGAAAATTGTTGCAACAGTTGAGCAAGACTTAGGGTCAGACTCAGGAGATGAGACAAAAAGCATAGGCATGGTTTTAAAGAACACTAAAGGGAAAGAAGTGGTGCAAGACACAATTCCTAGTTCTAGCTTTTTGAATTGTCACAAAGATACTCTTGATGAAAAGAGGAGAATAGAGCTTTTCCATGTGAGGGTAATTTCTCACCATACCAAAATTGACACACTATTTGACAGTGGGTCACAAGCTAATCTTATTTCTGAAGATTTGGTCAAGCAGCTGAAACTTGAGACCATTCCACATCCGAAGCCTTATCCACTTGGATGGATTTGCAATGATGCTAATTTGCAGGTTTCAAGGAAGTGCATATTGCGCTTTGCAATAACTGCACACTTTGTTGATACAGTAGAACTTGATGTGGTGCCGCTTGATATCTCAGGTATGGTTTTGGGAAGTCCTTATTTGTTTGACAGGAAGGCCATCTTTCATCGCCATGAAAACAAGTATCACTTGTTTAAAGATGGTAAAGAGTACATTGTGAGAGCTCACAAGAAGAAGATGGAATCTTCTTTACTACATGCAGGTCAATTGAAAAGATTGGTTAATGCAAGTCAAAGTCTAACTTTGTTGATGTTGAAACGACCGGATTTTGAGCATTTTCCATTTTACGATGTTGCTAATCATTTGTCTCAGTTTGATAGCAGTTTGTCTTTGAAAGAAGATGATGTTGTGTTGCATGAATTACCTTTTGGGTCAGCCAATGCAGTGAATGAAGTGTCAAAGCAAAGCAGTGCAAGCAAGAAGGACACAAAATTCAGCATGGGAAAAAGTTGGTTTCAGAATGGTACAATTCGCCATGGGAACAGATTGCATGGTGAAAGTTGTTTTAAATCTTTCTGGAAGTTTGATCAATGTAGAGAAAGTTTATTTTCTGCAAAGTACTATTGCTGTTCTGCAAATTTTAATCATTTGCGTCATGACTCCGTCAATCTTAGCAATGGTAGATCAGTTGATTCCAGGGACAGGTTGTCATTTTCTCAAAAGCTTCAGTTGATGAAATCGAGTAGATTTCAGTTGTTCAAGGGTGGAAGAGTGGAGAATCAGTCTCCACATCATCAGTTTCAGTAGTCAGAAAGCTTTTGAGGGTCCAAAAGCTTCCCATTTGGGAGGTGTGATCAGGAGATCAAGTCTCTTGGTGAAAAATGCTTCAAATTGAAAGTGCTCAGAATAGCTCCGAAACAGATCGACTGGATAGTGCTCGTCTTCCTGATTCCGGCGCCGCGAACGGTTCGAAAAATGGTCTCCGTATGCAAAAGTTATTCAGCTTCAAAGTTTTGTCAATTTCATTAAAAAATGGCAAAATTAGACTTTGGAAAATTTTTATTAAAAAAAGAATATTCCACAGAATATTCTGGGAATATTCCGTGGAATATTCCGCAGAATATTCCGGGGAATATTCGCTGGCAGCCAATCAACGGGTGCCACGTGGCTAGCCCGGAGGCCGCCACGTGGCCCCAAGGCCGAATGGAAATTGCGTTTCAAAAGTTTGGTTGAGGGCAGACGGAATCGAACCCGCGACCTATGGGTTAACAGTGCAACGATTTACCATTGGGCTATTGTATTCAACGTTGAAATAGTGGCGGGCGGAGTCTTAATTAAACTGTGCAATTGCTTCTGGTGGGGCCCGAAGGGGGCCAGCCCCCATTACACGTGACCTGGCGGGCGGAACCCTGTGCGTAAAACCATTGGCGCGCACATTCAACCTTTGGTTAATTACATGTAGTGGGTTTGTTATTTATATAACAAACGTTGTGTTATATTTAATACAATAAAACCGTTAACATTTATGTTAAACCGACGGTTCCGCATATGAACGCCAGCATTCACATTAATAACCACAGTTTAAACCGGCGGTTAAACCTGGCGGGTCCGCCTTAGTTGGAGCGCTCCACCTTATTTGTCGAAGTTAACTGCACATCCTCCACATTTAGTGGAGTTTCCTAAGGAGTAAGAGGCAGTTCAGTAAATGTGTCATAACTTTTGATTGGGAAGGCCTTTGAAGACGAATTTTTTTTTGATTTTGGGTGTAGAGAGCATTATGAAGCTGTTGGAGGTGTCTGAAGAGCCATCAGGGCATTTTATCTGCGAATTTTACAGCGCTTTTGACAGGGACTCCATCAGAGCTAAGGGGAAATATTGCTGCATTGGGCTACCTTCCTCCAATGGAGGTGAATTTGTAGTCTATTTCTAATGTTTTGGACCTTCTGAGTCTGTTTTAGCAGTCTATTTTCTCATTAGATGAGTTTATACAGATGTAATCTCATTTGCACCATTTAATCAAAAGAGCACTAAGCCTAATTAGAGGCTTTTGGAGCAGCGGAGGTAGCCCAAGAGAGGGGTGAACCGCTTTAACAAATATCTGCTGTTCATGTGTGTATTATGGCTGTTTATTTCCAGAATTTGATAATTTAAACAGTAAAATTTCATGAGCATGCTTTTCATAAACAAGTTTATACGGTAATCAAAATTTGTTGTTTTAACTGAAGCATCTTGACTGTGCGGATGGGGATACACTTGCTGTTCACATTCCTTTAGAACCATGAACACTGAGTTACAGTTTAATGCTCATTGATTAAATTGTTAATTGTTATTATTTCTTAGTGATGCAAGAAGAGGGCCAAGTAGCCTCTGGAACTCATCCTCTCTTTAGAGGTGACATGTCCAGTGAATGCCCCTTCAGTCCATCTCTGAAAAGGAAATAGTTTATTCTCACAATTTCAGATCATTTGAAAATATTGGAAAATGGATACCTTGCACAATTAAACAAGTACATTCCATTTGAATCCACGGCTTCTGAGCCTCGAAATTAGCGAATAAAGCTCCCACCGAGCTTAATTCATAATTATAAAATAGTTAATATAGTGATCCACCTGTAAACTTCTCCATCGAGCCCCTCAAAGGGGTGAGAAGTCTTGAATCTGTATTAATGACCCTTGAGATATTTTTGGTTCTCACCTCCTCATCCTTCTATAAATACTGCTGCAAAAGATGACAAATTGTTGGTTGAGTTAGTTGCTGAACTTTGAAATATATTTGAGCTCGAAACTCCTGTTTGTACATAGTGTTCACTGGCCCTTGAAGCTCTGCTTGTGGTAGATTAGTTAGGCTGAATAGTGAAGATGATTCTTGTTTGACATTTGGACTTGAAGATTATGCTTAGTTTTGACATCAATATAAAAGTTGTTTCTTGGGATCCTGGTCTATATCACCGGTGAAGTGCTTCTTTCTTTGTCAATTGTTTTCCTTCTATGTATGCCATATTGTTCATTTTCTGCTGTAAAGAACAGTTTAAACAGAGTTAGGACCTACCGTATATCAGTAACCTTCTCTGGCTGAGAAATATTTATCTTAGTGTTTTCTTCAGATTTGTTTATTTTAGAATGTTTCAATACAGTTTAAACAGTTAGGAATGTAGGCGTTCCCTCGTCCTTCTGTTTGCTTAAACATTATTCTTGAATGTGATTTCCATTATTTGCTACTAAAGTTAGGCCCAGAAGATAGGGTTTGCTCCCCGGTTCCTAAGTTCCTTTCTCCAGCGGGTCACAGTTTCCTTGGTGTTATTTGTTGAAAGCGGACTAGGTTTTAAAGTACGCAGACTAGTTTTAAAAGTACTTTATCTGATCTTAAGTTACACTCTGTTTTTCTTATGTGTTTTCATACTTTCTGAAGGTAATTATGTGGATTACTGGATTGTTTGTCAATTAAGCTGCTTTAATAAGAACTTTCCCAAGAAGTCTATGGTTAGCCTTGTCCTTGGTTGGTTTTAAAACAGTTACTTAAGAGGCTTTTCTTGTTTGGACTGACTATAAATCCTCTGAGAAATTATTATCAGTTTCCACCCCTCCAACATTTTAATGTTTCCATTTCATCATTTTAATCTCAATAATCTTGTGGTATATATGACTTGCCCCTTGGATCACACTTGATGTTGTTGTTCAATTAAAGCCCGGATATGACTCCATAGCCCAATGGACTAAAAACCAGCGTTATATCTATCTATCTGCCAAAACTGTTCTATTTGCTTGCAACTTCTCACTTTTGAAACTTTTTGCACTTAGGACTTTCCCCTCAAGTAACATTTCATGCTCAACCATCTAAAACAAAACAGAACCCTTGGCCTTCATAACTAGCCTAATATCATTACCTTAAGCTTTTCAAAGACAATATCCATCTTTGTACATATTGGAGAGATCCCTCTCCGGATTCAGGAGGGCTAGATCCTAGAATCCCAAAGTTGGTTGAAATGATGTTAACTCTGTGATTGGACTCTCCCAATCTTGCTAATAAATTACAGAGACCTAACAGAAGGATAAAATTTCAATTATACTCAGAAATGATATATAAAAGGAAACATTATGAAAACCAAATATATATAAATGATAGCAAATTTTCAAGCGAATATCATATAAAAAAGGAAATCAACAGTGAATAGATAGAAATACCTCATTCATCTTAAAGACTGTCAAATGAAATCTGATATTATAATCTAGTAACTCCGATGTAAAATCAAATCCAAAGGTACAGAAATGCAACACTTCGAAGATAATTTCAACACAAAATCACCAGATGTGATCCTTTATAAAATATAAGAGGGAATGGAGTACAAAAATGTAAGCTCCAAGTCCAAAAAATATTACAACTCCGGATCCCTCTCTAAATGCATGAGAGGGATTTAAATAAGAAATTACATAAACAGAATCCTATTACTACTGCTACAATCTATCAAATTAAAAACATAAATGCTATCTTAAATGAAACAGATTCATTTCTTTTCTTTCTCGCTTGATGTAGCCAAGTTGCAAATTTTCAGCATATCTTGGAGCCTTGGCGGATGACTCATCTCAGAATGCAGCTTTCCAACATAGGTGGCATCGGAAAATTCTGGAATTAAACAGTCGACAGCATTTGAAAGGAATTTAATAGCCATTTGTTGATTGCCTTGCTTAATTAAATAAGTCCACATATTTTCCCAAGATATTGCTTGAAGTTTGTCAATTTGTTGACTTTTATTCATCATTTCTTCTTTCCATCTGTTTTCAGTTTCTTTCACTTTAGGAAAACTGCCAGGAACACAGTCTGAAATGAGATTGATTGAATACAAGCTGTCACTGATAAATTGCGTGATATTACTCATCATGCTCCTAGCTCTTGATATTGCTCTCTCGGCTTTCATTATCTGATGTTCCCATTCTGTAAACAATATTTCTTTATGTCTTTCTTCTATCCTAGGAAGATTAGCTTCTCTTCCTTTTTCTGTATCTTGCCAAGTAAGAAATTCATAAATCTTTTCATCAGCATCATCAATTTCTTGTCTGAGAGTAATAATGTTCTGGATCAAGGATGAGGTAATATCACAAAATGGTTCTGCCTGTGATAGTTTTGCACAAAATTCATTCAATTGTTGAGACAACAGTTTATTAGCTTCAAGAGCTTCCGATTTGAATTCACTTAATTTAGGGAAATCTTTGAACCTATCTAAAGCTGTTTGAAATTCCTTTTCTTGTACAATCTTTGCATTCTTCTCATTTTGTAACAAACCTTGTAACTTGGAAATTTCTTCATTCAATTGTTGTTGTTTGCCTAAGACCTGCTCATCAACTTTCTTCTTTTCTTTGGCAAGCTGTTCTTCTAACTCTTTGGACCTGAGTTCTTGATCTTGTAGTTGTTGTTGCAATTGAGTAATCTTTTGCTGACTTTCCTTAGCTTGCTCTTCAAGTGAAGCTATATGGAGATCTTTTTGAGTCATCATCTGAGAAACTTCTACAGCTTTATCTACTGTTGCAGCACTATATGCTCCTGCATATTGGGACAATTTAGTGAGATCCTCAGATGGATTCACTTCAGTATTCTTGTAAACAATATTCATAAATTCTTCGTGTGGAGTAGAAAACATATCCTGATCCATATTCCTTCTTTTTCTCTGTCTTCTAACAACAACCTTATGTTTAGGGCTGTAAAATACATCTAAAGGAGGGATCTCCTCAATCTTCAATACAATCTACCCTGTAGGATATTCAGGAATGATTTCGACATCCTGCTCTACTTGGTCTTTATCTTTATCCTGCAATCCCAATTGCTGAGCGAATTGATCATATTGTTTCAATAATTGAGAGGAAACATTAAGATCAGCAGAGTCTATAATCTTCTCAGTAGTTTCTTTTCCTCCCGATTGCGTGTCTTCTTTCTCTGTATCTGTCCTCTGCTCAATGGTTTTGCTATCCGATCCTCCTTTTTTATTATGCACATTAGTATCAGTACTTGTGCATTTTTCTATTGTTTTAGCAGTGGACTGCTGATCAGTATTTCGATTGGATTTACCATCAGTATTTCCTTTCTGAGCATCAGGTTTGCCAACAGTGCTCACCTTTTCAATATGTACAGTTGGCTGGTTAATAGCCGATTGTGTAATGACTTTACTGGCAGATGTTTCTCCTGGCGTTTTGACAAATGTATCCTCTATCTCTGACCCTTGTATAGGAATTCTCAGTTGGTCTAGAGGAACTCTCAACAATCTTTGACTTCTGAATAACAAAAATTTATTCATTTCTTCCTTCTGAAATTTAGACTTGGCTAAATCATAAATTTGAGGAAAATCATTCAACGAAACAAACAAATCATCAAACTCATCTGGTTCATGCTCAAATCAAGCAATTGA
Source organism: Pinus albicaulis (assembly GCA_034641835.2). Classification (NCBI taxonomy): domain Eukaryota; kingdom Viridiplantae; phylum Streptophyta; class Pinopsida; order Pinales; family Pinaceae; genus Pinus; species Pinus albicaulis. Next base: position 1,512,913,395 of record CM076579.1, on the reverse strand, counting down.
AACTGAAGCAGTAACATTAAAGGCTATCTGTCGCGGATCATACTATCTCCCTGCAATGGTTGCAAATTTACAACCCTTTATTTTGGCGACTTCCTTTTCTACATGTTTGAAGTCATTTAAAGTAAACTGACCACAATTGAATGGGAATGGATGCCACATTCTCTTCTTACTGTTGTTTAAAGCTCTGGATATTCCTTCAACTGTTAATTGATAGGAAATTTCCTGGGCAAGAAGTTTGTCTGGAAAAATAAGAGGAAGAACATGGGGTTCCACAATACTCCCAAAAATCCTGATGTATGTAAATTTCTCCTCTCCAAACCAATCTCCGATTGAGGATAAGTCGGCTTTAGCTTTATCAGAGAATCTAGGAGGGAAGCGATTGAAAATGGTTTGAAAGACAGGGATAAGGAAACCATGGCATGTTCTATACACATTATCTTGGAAATGAACTTTCCAAAGAAGTTTATGATATATATGAATTGGGGTAGGGTCTTTGGGAGTCCATTTCCATCCAAACAAGGGAAACTCGGAATTAAAACAAAGAGCATCTAGAATATAGGCACAAAAGAAAAAAAAAGTGGAATTTCCAGCGGTTTTATCTTGTCTGTAATCGATTATTCTATTAGCCATTCTATCAGAAATAATAATAGCCCAGTCCATAATGTCGGAATTGACAGCAGCTAGGATTAATGGGACCATTTGTATAGAAAACCTAGCTGAATTATCATTACCAAATAATCTACACATCATGGCAGCGGCATAGCAATACGGAGGTAAGAGGGAATCTATAGAATACATACCGGATGCTTCATTTTTGTGCTTCTCAGGATTTTTCCTCCACTCTTTGATAGGATCGGATTGAACTTTATTATTATCAGCAAACTCTTTGATAAATTCTTTGTTATACACCTTCTGCGGATCAGGAAGATGATACATTGCCTTAATGTCTTCTGCTTTGAACGACCCAAAAGACACTCCAGAAGCTAAAACAAACGTTCTTTCCTTTATCTTCACACTATCGATGACCCATAGAATTACATTATAATAAGGCATGATGCTTGCTCTGGCTACAATTTGATGCAAAAATGAATTTGCAAGTGTTTTTCCAGTAATCTCAGAGTTGGAATCTGAGCTATCTTCATCTGGAACTGATGTCTTTTCCACTGTGACTTTGGGGTTTTCTTTCTCCAATAGATTGTAAAATCCTTCCCACGTCATTCTTCTGAGCCCTTGGCATGATGTATATGTAACTAATCTCAGTTTTGTTGGCTTCTCTTTTGAGACTGTAGGAGTCTCAACAAACTTAACAGGAACATCAGTCTTGGCTCTTCTCATTCTCTTCGACATTTCTGCGTTTGATATTACTTTCCTTTGTCTGTGAATGAAAGGGCTTGGTGTTCCTTGGCTCTGCAAAACAATAAACTTTCAGTCGTGACAAACAAGCAACTTGAATGGAACAATTATGAACTCATGATTCGTTATTTATTGGTTTCGTATAGCGCGTAAATGTTCTTTTTGGGTCACACTCATGTATTAAAAACTAAATCATCAACCAATATTCATTCGATTTGCTATTTAATACTCACGTACAAATGGAGATTTGGCGCTTGTGAAATATTATAATATTCACCTATCCTGAACTTTTCGAATGTAATGAATGTCATTTATCAATTGCATCGAAAGTTTTCAAATGGCACATAAATATCATAATACAAATTTCTCGATTTGCCGATTGCGATTGTAAACTTTTACCGATTTCCGATGGTGGGTCCACCATATAAAAATTTTTTGTCATTTAAACGAAAAAATGTTTGTTTTCTTTTGAAAAGCGTTTATTATAATAACGCGCGTCGCATCGGAGATTTGAAATTGACCGCAAAGATTTATTAGAGAATATCCCGATCATGCGATTGCGACTGATCGCATCGCAACGAAGATATGTAAATAGATAACTTCAAACCTCAAGCGATTGAAGTTTTTCGATCGAACTAATCGCATCGGAAGATTTGGGTTTCTATGTCAAATTTCTTCTAAGGGTTTTCTCCGATCTCCGATTGCGATTGTTATTCATTGGACTTTTATACTTTACTTGTTTTTTATGATAAGGTCTTCTATATTTGATCGGATCGAAAGTTTTGAATGTTGTACTTGGTTTGGATATAAACAAAGATGAGCTTTTTCAAAACAATGAATCTTTATTTCTAATTCTTTTATTTCTATAAAAAGAAAAAGGGACCCTATTTCTAAATGAATTTTATTCTAAAATTAAGAAAAAGGGAGGGTTGTTGTATAGTACAACAATTGGAAATTCACTGAAAGAACCAGTTATCTCTGAAAAAATAAAATGAATACTATATTTTTAGTAAGTAAATATTTTTAAAGATAATGAAAACTATCCTAGGATAATCAAAAATAAAATCTAACTTATGAAAAAGAATAAAAATTATTTACAATTTCTTTCTAGCTTCTTGAGAATAAAAACATTTTTGGGTTATCTCAAGCTTTGATTGGTATTAATAATGAAGTAAGTGGATTTCTCCAAGTTTGGTTTTATAATATACTCTATTGTCATAGGTATTGCCTCTGCTGCCTGCAAACGTTCATAGTTTCGACAGGGTTACCTATTAACCATTAACTATTCATTGTCCCATCCAACTAAGATTATGACTTTTTAAAAGATAAATTCATAAGACATATTATCTCATGTTTTTTTGTCTTTTATTTATTTTTTATTTTTAAGAGCCATTGTTCTGGTTTGGTAGCCAATTAATAACAATGCCATTCAATAGTTGTAATTAAACTGAACAAGCTGGCTCGTGATGAGACCCCTTGTCTTATATTTATAAGCCATTACCCTGTTTTGATGTGCAGTATTGGTAATGTCAGTTTCATTACTTCTTATGAATATGGTAAGTCGGCTCATGATGAGACCTCTTATCTCTTAAAAATTTTACATAATTTCTTAGAATTACATTCTGAAAAATCACAACCTAAATGGATGGGGTGAAATAGTTTTATCCTTAAGAATCAATGGATGACAATTTTTCAGAGTTTTTTGAGTACCAAAACTTGAATAATCTTTAATTTTATAGATAACCTCTCTCTGCTTAATAAACTTATAATGATTTACATTTCCCTCAAGTTTTTCAAAAGATCATGCAAATAATTGGTATAATCTTTCAAAGTTTAACATCTTATTTAAAACTATTAAAAGAATATGATCATTTCTTTAAAAATTCTTATTTACACAAAATAAATATTTATAATATTCTTCCTAAGAATTTTTCTAACAAGTAAACAGTCAATTAGAGACTTATTAACAACCTTTATTTACAAAAAGTATTAAAAAATTTGCAAAAAGGAATATGTACAGTTTTAAGAAGGGGTTACCTCCTTATGAAAAGAATTTCTTCAAGATAAGCCCATATACAGGAAGAGATTCTCTCTTACATGTTAGATCTTGGAGTATGAATGCATTTGAGCCTATCTTTTCAACGATCTGAAATGGTCCAAGCCACATTTTCTGAAACTTGGTATGCTTACCTTTTTCTTCATGTGCTTTATCCCATTTCAGAACAAGATCACCAATTGACAAAATTTTTGGGCCTGCAGAACTTGCATCAAAAGAAGATTTTACAAGCTGTTGATGTTTTTCATGAATAATTTTAGCTTTATCTCTATCTTCTTCTATTTTAAGGATTTGATCATATCTCAATTGAATGGATGAAGAAGGATTTTCTTCAATAAATTGCACTAGGGCTAATGATGGAAGAGTTAAATTTGATGGTATCACAGCTTCTTTTCCATAAAATAAATTGAAAGGTGAAGTTCCTATTGAAGCTTTTTCAGTGATACGATCAGCCCATAATGCAAAGATTAAAGACTTGTGCCAATTCTTTTGATTTTGATCAATAGTCCTTTTAATGATTTTGATGAGATTTTTGTTAGTGGATTCAACCAAACCATTACCTTGTGGGTAATAATTTGCTGAATATTTCAGTTTAAAACCTCTTTTGACTGCAAATTCTATTAAACTATTTCCGGAAAAATAAGATGCATTATCAAAGACAAGAGCTTGAGGTACACCAAACCTGGTTATGATGAATTGATCTATGAAATTAATAATTGCATCAGAATTGGCTACCTTCAAAGGGATTTCCTCTGCCGATTTTGTAAAGTAATCAGTTGCAGTAAGGATGTACTTGTGCTGTTTGGAAGAATGAGGTACTATCTCACCAATAATGTCAAGCCCCCATTTTTCAAATGGTTGCTCAATACTCACTGGTTGCAAAGGAAAAGTTGGTTTCCTTTATCTTCCACTTGCAATTTGGAAAATTCTGCACTTCCTTACGTAGTCATGTGTATCTTTAAAAAGGGTAGGCCAGTAATAACCAGCACGAATTATTTTGTGAGCTGTGGTATCACCTCCAAAATGACATCCTACTGGTCCATCATGTAACTCCTGCAAAACCTTTTCAGCTTCAGTCTTTTCAAGACATCTTAATAAAATTGAATCATAATTTTTCCTAAATAACACATTATCAATGATCTCATATTTAATAGCCTTTAACCTTAAAGCACGTTTTCTCTTATAGCTAAGATTAGAAGGAGCATACCCATTTTTCAAGTAATAGATGAGATCAACATACTGAGATTCAGAATCTGTAACACTTATCTGACTTACTTGAATATCTTCATTTGAATCTTGATTTTCTGGTATGTTATGAGCTCCTGCTAATAATCTGCAAAAACCTTGTCCTCTAACAATTTTAGCTGGTTTAGTATCAACATCATATTCTTGCAAAGCTGTTACCCAGTTAGCTTGTTTTTCTCCTACTTCTCTCTGAATTAATAATTGCCTCACTGCAGAGAATGGGACAATGATTTTTGTATGAGTTTTCAAGAGAAAAGGTCTGAAATTCTTGATTGATTTAAACACAGCAAAGGCTTGTTTTTCAACATCGGAATAATTCAGTTCAGCTTCTTGCAGATTTGGGCTAAAGAAAGAAATTGGTGCTTCAATTTTCTGATCATTGAGTTGTGTTAAAATAGCTGCATAGGATGTCTCGGTGGCTAAGGTATACAAAATAAAATCTTTAGAAAAATCCGGGGTACTCAATGTTGGTGCATTAATGATCGCTTGTTTGATTGCCTCAAAGGCTTCTTTCTCTTTATGCCCCCATTTGAATACTGAATTATTCTTGATCATATTTTGCATAGGTAAAACAATTAAAGAAAAATCAGGAACGAATCTTTTTACAAAATTGATCTGTCCAAGAAATGATTGCGTGGATTTTTTGTTATGAGGTAAAGAAATATCAGAAATTTCTTTTACTCTATCTGGATCAATGTATATACCATCTTTTGACAAAACAAATCCTAAGAGTTTTCCTTCATCCAAAGCAAAGAAATATTTCTTTGGATTTAGGGAAATACCAAACCTTCTACATCTTTCAAATATTTGCTTTAGATCATGTAGATGATTGGTTCTCTTTTTTGAAAATACTGTTATATCATCAAGATAAACAACAACTGATTTATTGATCAGACCTTTAAATGCTATGTCCATGGCTCTTTGGAAAGTTGCTCCTGCATTTATTAGTCCAAAAGACATTTTTTGATAAGCATAAGTTCCCCATTTTGTTCTAAAAGTTGTTTTCAATCTGTCATCTGGATGAACTAAGACTTGATTATATCCTGAAAATCCATCAAGAAAAGACATAAGTTCAGAACCAGCTACCTTTTGAAGTATCTGTTCCATGGTTGGCAATGGGAAATTGTCTTTTAAACACGCCTTGTTTAAATTTCTAAAATCAATACAGATTCTTATATCACCATTCTTCTTCCTTACAGGTACCATATTGGAAACCCAATTGGAGTGCCTTACAGGAAAAATGATTTTGGCTTTTAAGAGTTTATTAAGTTCTGATTTGATTTGTCCTTCGAGATTTGGATGAACCTTCCTTAGCTTTTGTTGAACAGGTTTAATATCAGGAAGCATTGGAATTGTGTGTTGAATAACCGAAGTATCATATGTTTTTAAATCATCATAATTCCAAGCGAAAACGTTTTTATATTTGTTCAAGAGTTTGATGAAAGCATTCCTTTCCTCTGGTGCTAAATTGAGTCCTAAATTAACGTTTTGAGGTTTGGAATCAGAACCAAGATTCACTAATTCAAACTTCAAAGTGGAACTTTGAAGTTTGGCATTAGTGACTTTCTTGAATCTGTCTTTAATATCATATAAGTCCTCCAATTTAACAACAGATTTCGGAATGGGATTTTCATTACCTTTTGAAGCAATTTGTAAATCATGATCATTTTTATCAATAATTTGCTCATCATATTATTTCTCTGAAGTCATGAAATTTAAAATATCTTGATCATGATAGAAAACTCTCCAATCTGTGACATTATCGGGGACAGATGGGCAAAAAATCAATTCTACAGAAAACCTATCAGGACTGCAATCTTCAGCAAGAAAGAGTTTAGATGCAACATTAGCTAACAAGTCAGCTGATGTATTTTGATTCCTAGGAATGGAAGAAATATTGAATGCTACAAAATGAGTGGTAAGATCTTGTACTAGGTTTTGATAGTGTTTAAGATGTCCTGAAAGGCAATGAATAGTATTCCTAACTTGTTTTATGACAATTTCGGAATCACCAAAGACTTTCAAGTATTTAACATCTAACCCTATAGCTTTATAAAGTCTTTGAACCAAGGCTTCATATTCTGCAGTATCGTTAGTACACTCAAATTCTAGCCTACATGACAGCATGGTTTTCTCTCCATCCGGATCAATTAAAATGCACCCTGATCCAGCTCCATCGCTAGACTTTGATCCATCAAAATACAACGACCAAAATAAAGATTTATCTATTGACTTATCTACAATTACATCAGAAGTATTTACAATTCTGGAAGAATCAGATTGTGAAAAAATTTCTATTTGAGAAACAAAAGTATTTATAGAAAAAGGTGATTGGGGTGCTTCGAAGTTTCCAAGAAATGATTCAGCAGAATAACCTCCAAGAATATTGTTGTTGAATGCCACAGGTTCATTAGGTTGTTCAAATTCAGTGACAGTGTGGGTCATATGTTTTTCTCGTTCAATTTTGATTTGATTTGGTTTCCCGTTGTAGGGAAGCCACATATGTGAATAATCATTCGAGATATAACCATTAAGTTTCGCAGACCAGTCCCTGCTTAAAATTAATCCATAGAATTCAGGAATATCAGCAATCAAAATATCAATTCTTTGGACAATTCTAGGATCGGAAGCTAATCTGATAGTAACTGAATTGATTTCTCCTATAACTTGAACTTTAGAGCGATCCAATTGAACAATATGTACTACCGATTTCTGTGGTTCAATATTCAATTTGGCACAAACAGAAGTAGGCATTATATTAGAGGAAGCTCCAGAATCAATCAAACAATTATGCAGATTCTTATTATACATTTCATAAGTCAGAAGAAAAGTAGGAGTTTGAGAATTTGACTTTTCTCCAATGAGCACGGTATCAGTAGCATCTACCTTATCTGGTGGTTTACCAGCTCCCCTAGCTGCTTTTGCAACTACACCACTTGGTAAAGGAGCAATTGGTGTAGCGTTTAATTCTTTCAATAGCAACTTCTGCTGGTGTTTTAGTTTGCTGAGTTCATGTAAGGAAATGTTGGCTTTGATATTTTTCATGTCTTCAACAATGTTGTACTCCATAGGATCTGACACTACTAAAGTCTTTGTTGTCGATGTGGGAGGATTAGAAGAAGATGGTTGATTTTGAGTAGGTAATGGAGAAACTTTCTTTGCAGGGGATTTGTCTTTGGTATTTGGAGTTGTGATTTTCTTTTTAGGAGCTGTTTGTAAAGGCTCTGCTGCAGATTTACTCCTAATAATTACAGGCATAGCTTCTTGTTCTACCTCACTATCAGAATTAGGGAGGATAAAATCCCACATTCCATGTAATTCAGCTATTTCTTCATTCTCATCTTCCTCATCTGATACTAAAGATGTATCTTCTTCTTCTTCTTCTTCCTCTGATTCTGCATTAGAGATTGCATTAGGAGGTTTAGATTCAACTTGGCTTCTTCTGAAATTTCGGAATGGTTTTTTGGTAGAAGTTTCAGCTACTTTTTTTTTAATTTCAACCATTTCATTTGACATGGTTTTAAGAACTTTTTGTAAACCCTCCATGTCATATGGATCTTTGGCTTTTTTCTTTGAATCATCTTTGAAGCTGACTTTCTTTGATTTCCTTTCCTCAATAGCATTTTTCTTTTCTAAAGAAATAATTCGTTTTTCTACTGCAATAGCCTCTTTCATATTCTCGGCTAATGTAGGTTTTGCAGCTCTATCTACAAAAATTGCTATGTTTGAGGGTAAGGCAGTTATATACCATTCACTTCTGACTTGTTCACTAGGTTGTGAATCTGTGTGGATTTTGTTCAAGAGTTTGTTGAATCTAGCATTGAATTCTTTAATGGGCTCTTTGGGTTCTATCTTCAAATTTGAGAGATCATTGAGTAAAGTAGCTATTGATCGGTCATCTCCAAATTTGGTTAAAAAATGATCTGCAAAAATGGCCCAACTTGTTATGGATCCCGAAGGTAATGAAAAGTACCAGGATCCTACTGCTCCTTGAAGAGTATAAGGGAATAGTCTGACTACAACATTTTCATGTGTGACTCCATTCAAATTTACAGCCAGCATAAAGTTATTGATATGTTCTTCAGCTTGAATGTTAAGATCTGGACTGAACTTTGGAAGCCATTTTCCAGGATTGTCTGGTAAATCATGTAAAGGTGCAGCCATGTTGACTACCCCTGGAGTAGCCCATGGTCTAGCCATTATTGGAACAACTATTGGAGGAGTAGTAGAAACTGGTGGTGTTTGAATAGAAGTTGTTGGAATAGATGATGTTGAGATTGATGATGACTGAGGAGATGATGATTGAGGAGATGATGTGGAAACAACTGCACTTTGTTGAGTTGGGATTTCGGAAACAGGTAATTGAATATGAGATGATGAACTTGTATCACTTTCTAATTCCGATTGAATTCTTTTTGTCTTACCCTTACTAGGTAAAGGAAATTCTTTCAGAGGAATACAAAGTTTTTCACTTTGCAGCCTAGTAAGAGGTTTCGAAGGAATAAATTTTGAACTTACACTACCTTCAGATATTTCAGACTCTTCAAGAGATAGTGAGAATCCTTTCAATTTATGAATTAAATCTTGAACTTCAAGACACTCAGGAGATTGCTTGTCTGAATGTTTTGAGATTTTGGTAGTGGGTGTCTGAATATTCTCCGCAATTTCTTCTCTAGGATTTTGAATTTCAAAAGAAATTGAAGAAGTTGATGAGGGTGTTTTGCTCTCAGAATGGCTTGTGGATAAATATTTACTTGCCATTCATAGCTTGGGCCCTCCTTCTAGCACCAAAAATGTTGAAGCCTAGAAAATCTCTGCTTCAAACATCGGGGAAAACCACCCGGTCGGGACCTTAGGACAGCTCCTTTTCCGTTTGGTATGGTGGCTCCGACTGGATTTAAAGGACCAGTTTCCTTATAACTAAATGGGTTGGTGAGGGGTTGATTTGGATGAGTGAAAATGGGACTAAATTGACTGAAATAAAACTATCTAATTAAACTAAATGCTGATAAATAAATTCTAACACTAACCCGGGTAATTATATGTGAATACAACTTAAGATTGTTCTAATTTAACAATAACCATGAAAATGTATTATTATTTAAATTGAAATGTGCAGAAACGAATAAAGATAACTCTGTTTAAGAAATTAAACAAAGTTATATTAGCATATTGCATTCATCATTGTATACCATCTATATATGCTTATGAAAGATAACATTTCAATTATACTCAGAAATGATATATAAAAGGAAACATTATGAAAACCAAATATATATAAATGATAGCAAATTTTCAAGCGAATATCATATAACAAAGGAAATCAACAGTGAATAGATAGAAATACCTCATTCATCTTAAAGACTGTCAAATGAAATCTGATATTCTAATCCAGTAACTCCAATGTAAAATCAAATCCAAAGGTACAGAAATGCAACACTTCGAAGATAATTTCAACACAAAATCACCAGATGTGATCCTTTATAAAATATAAGAGGGAATGGAGTACAGAAATGTAAGCTCCAAGTCCAAAAAATATTACAACTCCGGATCCCTCTCTAAATGCATGAGAGGGATTTAAATAAGAAATTACATAAACAAAATCCTATTACTACTGCTACAATCTATCAAATTAAAAACAAAAATGCTATCTTAAATGAAACTGATTCATTGCTTTTCTTTCTCGCTTGATGTAGCCAAGTTGCAAATTTTCAGCATATCTTGGAGCCTTGGTGGATGACTCATCTCGGAATGCAGCTGTCCAGCGTAGGTGGCATCGGAAAATTTTGGAATTAAACAGTCGACAACATTTGAAAGGAATTTAATAGCCATTTGTTGATTGTTTGGTTTAATTAAATAAGTCCACATATTTTCCCAAGATATTGCTTGAAGTTTGTCAATTTGTTGACTTTTATTCATCATTTCTTCTTTCCATCTGTTTTCAGTTTCTTTCACTTTAGGCAAACTGCCAAGAACACAGTCTGAAATGAGATTGATTGAATACAAGCTGTCATTGATAAATTGCGTGATATTACTCATCATGCTCCTAGATCTCGGTATTTCTCTCTCAGCTTTCATTATCTGATGTTCCCATTCTGTAAACAAGATTTCTTTATGTCTTTCTTCTAACCTGGGAAGATTAGCTTCTCTTCCTTTTTCTGTATCCTTCCAAGTAATAAATTCAGAAATCTTTTCATCAGCATCATCAATTTCTTGTCTAAGAGTAATAATGTTCTGGATCAAGGATGAGGTAATATCACAAAATGGTTCTGCCTGTGATAGTTTTGCACAAAATTAATTCAATTGTTGAGACAGGAGTTTATTAGCTTCAAGAGCTTCCGATTTGAATTCACTTAATTTAGGGAAATCTTTGAACCTATCTAAAGCTGTTTGAAATTCCTTTTCTTGAACAATCTTCGCATTCTTCTCATTTTGTAACAAACCTTGTAACTTGGAAATTTCTTCATTCAATTATTGTTGTTTGCCTAAGACCTGCTCATCAACCTTCTTCTTTTCTTTGGCAAGCTATTCTTCTAACTCTTTGGACCTGAGTTCTTGATCTTGTAGTTGTTGTTGCAATTGAGTAATCTTTTGCTGACTTTCCTTAGTTTGCTCTTCAAGTGAAGCTATATAGAGATCTTTTTGAGTCATCATCTGAGAAACTTCTACAGCTTTATCTACTATTGCAGCACTATATGCTCCTGCATATTGGGACAATTTAGTGAGATCCTCAAATGGATTCACTTCAGTATTCTTGTAAACAATATTCATAAATTCTTCCTGTGGAGTAGAAAACATGTCATGATCCATCTTCCTTCTTTTTCTCTGTCTTTTGACAACAACCTTATGCTTAGGGCTGTAAAATACATCTAAAGGAGGGATCTCCTCAATCTTCAATACAATCTACCCCGTAGGATGTTCAGGAATGATTTCGACATCCTGCTCTACTTGCTCTTTATCTTTATCTTGCAGTCCCAATTGCTGAGCGAATTGATCATATTGTTTCAATAATTGAGAGGAAACATTAAGATCAGCAGAGTCTATAATTTTCTCAGTAGTTTCTTTTCTTCCCGATTGCGTGTCTGCTTTCTCTGTCTTTTCTCCCTGCTCAATGGTTTTGCTATCCGATCCTCCTTTTTGATTATGCACATTAGTATCATTACTTGTGCATTTTTCTATTGTTTGAGCAGTCGATTGCTGATCAGTATTTTGATCGGATTGACCATCAGTATTCCCTTTCTGAGCATCAGGTTTGCCATCAGTGCTCACCTTTTCAGTATGTACAGTTGGCTGGTTAATAGCCGATTGTGTAATGATTTTACTGGCAGAGGTTTATCCTGGCATTTTTCCAGATGTATCCTCTGTCTCTGACCCTTGTATTGGAATTCTTAGTTGGTATAGAGGAACTTTGAACAATCTTTGACTTCTGAATAACAAAAATTTATTCATTTCTTCCTTCTGGAATTTAGACTTGGCTAAATCATAAATTTGAGGAAAATTATTCAACGAAACAAACAAATCATCAAACTCATCTGGTTCATGCTCAAATCAAGCAATTGAAACTGAAGTAGTAACATTAAAGGCTATCTATCGCGGATCATACTGTCTCCCTGGAATGGTTGCAAATTTACAACCCTTTATTTTGGCGACTTCCTTTTCTGCATGTTTGAAGTCATTTAAAGTAAACTGACCACAATTGAATGGGAATGGAGGCCACATTCTCTTCTTATTGTTGTTTAAAGATCTGGATATTCCTTTAACTGTTAATTGATAGGAAATTTCCTGGGCGAGAAGTTTGTCTGGAACAATAAGAGGAAGAACATGGGGTTCCACAATACTCCCAAAAATTCTGATGTATGTAAATTTCTCCTCTCCAAACCAATCTCCGATTGAGGATAAGTCGACTTTAGCTTTATCAGATAATCTAGGAGGGAAGCGATTGAAAATGGTTTGAAAGACAGGGATAAGGAAACCATGGCATATTCTATACACATTATCTTGGAAATGAACTTTCCAAAGAAGTTTATGATATATATGAATTGGGGTAGGGTCTTTGGGAGTCCATTTCCATCCAAACAAGGGAAACTCGGAATTAAAACAAAGAGCATCTAGAATATAGGCACAAAAGAAAAAAGGAGTGGAATTTCCAGTGGTTTTATCTTGTCTGTACTCGAGTATTCTATTAGCCATTCTATCAGAAAGAATAAAAACCCAGTCCATAATGTCGGAATTGACAGCAGCTAGGATTAATGGGACCATTTGTATAGAAAACCTAGCTGAATTATCATTACCAAATAATCTACAAATCATGGCAGCGGCATAGCAATACGGAGGTAAGAGAGAATCTATAGAATACATATCGGATGCTTCATTTCTGTGCTTCTCAGGATTTTTCCTCCACTCTTTGATAGGATCGGATTGAACTTTATTATTATCAGAAAAATCTTTGATAAATTCTTTGTTATACACCTTCTGCGGATCAGGAAGATGATACATTGCCTTAATGTCTTCTGCTTTGAACGACCCAAAAGACACTCCAGAAGCTGAAACAAACGTTCTGTCCTTTATCTTCACACTATCGATGACCCATCGAATTACATCATAATAAGGCATGATGCTTTCTCTGGCTGCAATTTGATGCAAAAATGAATTTGCAAGTGTTTTTTCAGTAATCTCAGAGTCGGAATCTGAGCCATCTTCATCTGGAACTGATGCCTTTTCCACTATGACTTTGGGGTTTTATTTCTCCAATAGATTGTAAACTCCTTCCCACGTCATTCTTCCGAGCCCTTGGCATGATGTATCTGTAACTAATCTAAGTTTTGTTGGCTTATCTTTTGAGACTGTAGGAGTCTCAACAAACTTAACAAGAACAACAGTCTTGGCTCTTCTCGTTCTCTTCGACATTTTTGCATTTGATATTACTTCCCTTTGTCTGTGAATGAAAGGGCTTGGTGTTCCTTGGCTCTGCAAAACAATAAAATTTCAGTCGTGACAAACAAGCAACTTGAATGGAACGATTATGAACTCATGATTCGTTATTTATTGGTTTCGTATAGCGCGTAAATGTTCTTTTTGGGTCACACTCACGTATTAAAAACGAAATCATCAACCAATATTCATTCGATTTGCTATTGAATACTCAAGTACAAATGGAGATTTGGTGCTTGTGAAATATTATAATATTCACCTATCCTAAACTTTTCGAATGTAATGAATGTCATTTATCAATCGCATCGAAAGTTTTCAAATGGCACATAAATATCATAATACAAATTTCTTGATTTTCCGATTGCGATTGTAAACTTTTACTGATTTCCGATGGTGGGTCCACCATATAAAATTTTTTTGTCATTTAAACGAACAAATGTTTGTTTTCTTTTGAAAAGCGTTTATTATAATAACGCGCGTCGCATCGGAGATTTGAAATTGACCGCAAAGATTTATTAGAGAATATCCCGATCATGCGATTGCGACTGATCGCATCGCAACGAAGATATGTAAATAGATAACTTCAAACCTCAAGCAATTGAAGTTTTGCGATCGAACTAATCGCATCGGAAGATTTGGGTTTCTATGTCAAATTTCTTCTAAGGGTTTTCTCCGATCTCCGATTGCGATTGTTATTCATTGGACTTTTATACTTGACTTGTTTTTTATGATAAGGTCTTCTATATTTGATCGGATCGGAAGTTTTGAATGTTGTATTTGGTTTGGATATAAACAAAGATGAGCTTTTTCAAAACAATGAATCTTTATTTCTAATTATTTTATTTCTATAAAAAGAAAAAGGGACCCTATTTCTAAATGAATTTTATTCTAAAATTAAGAAAAATGGAGGGTTGTTGTATAGTACAACACACGGGAATGAGAAATTTATCTTTACTAGTGAACTTGTTGAGATCCCTATAATCTGACACATATGCCATGATCCATCCTTCTTGTGTACCAGTACTACTGGAGCAGAGAAAGAACTTTGACTAGGTTGAATTATACCAGCCTCTAGGATTTTTGCAACGGTACGTTCAATCTCACTCTTTTGGGCATAAGGATATATTTAAGGCCTCATGTTTGGATTAATACTTCCTAGAATCAAATGAATAGCATGATCATTATCATGAATAGGTGGGAGTCCTTAGGGAGTTTCAAATACCTTGGAATGTTAGTCCAAGACTTTTTGGAGATATGGAGAAATAGATTATTTTGATGTTTGAACATCTAGTGAGAATAATTGTGAAATTACGCCTCATTGTTCTTTCTTCAGAGGCTTTTTCATGACATTAGAGTGGATTAAATTTCCCAGATTCCCTACAATACCCCGTAATTCAACTTCCTTTCCTTCCAAAAAGAAATTCAAGAAAAATTCTTGAAAATTAAAAGCTATCACCCCTAAATATTGTAACCATTGTATTCCTATTAAAACATCAACACCACCCATTGGAATGGAGAGCATTGGAGTATTCAATACATATTTTCCCATGCTTAGCTTGATATTATGGCACCTTCCAGAGAAATTTATAGTTCCTCCATTTACAACCATCACTTGACACTCTAATGCTCGGTATATGAAGAACTTCAATTCCTTGGCTACCTTAAAATGAATAAATTTATGGGTACTACCTGAATCAATCAACACTTTTACATTTTTCTTCTTGATATGTCCTTCTATCTTGAGAGTTTGAAGAGTGGTAATTCCCGCCAATGCATTACAAGATATGGTCACATTCATTTCTTCTTTCTCTAGGGTTGGTTCTTAGTGTATATCATCTTATTTTGAATTTTCTTGTTCATTTTATTCCTACTCTTCACAATCTATGTAAAATAAATTCTTGTCAGCACATTTATGACATTTAATGTATTTTCTATTACAATTGTAGGAAATCCATTTTTGTATTTTTTCTTCCAATTTTTGTAACCCTATAGGTTTTGGAAGTCTAGGAGTGGCAAAACTTCCATATTTATAGTTGTGAGTGGTAGGCTTCCTTGTCGCCATAATTTTTATTTCAATTTTTATTTCCAACCTGAATGCCTCCTCCAATGAATCAGGTTCCCAACGACGAACCTCATGTTGGTTGTTATCCTTTAAAGTCCCTATGAAGACATCAATCCTATGTTCCTCTAGAATATCAGTTACCCTTATATTCAATTTTTAGAAGTCCTCAATGTGCTCCACCATTGAACCCTTTTGTTTGAGATATATCAATTGGCTAAACAAGGTGTTTCTTTTTGTATCCTCGTAATGTGCTATCATTTCCTCCCTAAAAATTGACCAAGTGACAATTTTTTTATGAGAGAAAATCCATCGATAATATGCAAATGTATTGGGTTCTAAATATAAATTTGCAATAAGTACCTTTTGTGTGTTTTGCACATTATGGAGATCAAAATATTGCTCCATATGTAGTATCCATGTTATGGGATACTTGTTATAAAACTTCATCATATACATCTTTGGAATATGGTGGGTTTTCAATCCAACATTAAAGTTTATGAAATCATGATTAAATTTTATTTTTTTCTCATAATGAGTTTTCTCTACTACCTTTTCTCCATTAGGAATCATTTCTTGTAGAAGTTTTGTCAAACCTTACTTCAAACCTTCCATGTTTGTTTTTATTTTTACTTCTATACCATTGATATTAGCTTCAATGCCATTCTTCAAACCATCCATGTTAGCTTCCATGCCATTCTTCAAACCATCCATATTAGCTTCCACGACATTCATCTTAGATTCCATTCTTTTTTTCAAACCATCCATTTTCAAAGAAAATATAGATCAGAGACTTAGAAATCAACCTCTTCAAGGGGGAAACCTCCTTTACATTAAATAAATGAATAATTATTGGATGATACAAATGAAAAAATCTCCTTTATATATATATATATATATATATATATATATATATATGATTCCAAGGTGTCACAATATAATTCTATCTGACATAACAATAACAATGTAAGGGCACAACAATAAAAATAGCGGGCTTCTATGGGGCACAACAATAACAAACTAGGGACTACATGGGAAAAACAATAACAATAAGGGGGCTACACTAACAATAACAATAAGGGTATACACTAGTATTCTAGGGACCTAGCATTTGACAAGTGTGAAATAAGTCTTTTAGTGGGGAGGCAAGCAGCAGAAAGCCTTCGACACTTTGAAAGATAAAATTAGTACAAAACTAGTTCTAGCACTTCCAAGTCTTAAGTGGCCATTTGAGATTTGAACTGATGCATGAAATTATGCTATGGGAGAAGTTTTGATGCATCATGGTAAGCCTAATTTTTATCATTTTAAAACCTTTACTAATTCAATATTTAACTATCCAACTTATGATAAAGAGTTGTAGGCTTTGGTACAAAGCATGAAGAAATGGAAGAATTATTTGATGGGTAAATAAATGATTATACACACTGACCATCAACATTTTCACTATTTACAATCACATACCAAGCTATAACAAGATAGAAAGTTCAGGTGGATGGGATTCCTACCTCAATTTCATTTGATAATCATGTACAACACAGATATATAAAACAATGTTGCTAGTATGTTATCAAGGCCAATTGTTAATGCATATGTCATTCTTAAGAATAGCTCAATCATGCATGAAAGTTATATCGAAAAATATATTCAAGATGAAGACTTTAAATATATTATGCAAAATTGAGTCAAGGAAATCATGTTGAAGAGTTGGATTATCATGTTCATAACAAGTTGTTGTATCATCTTGGAAAGTTATGTGTTCCATGGGGTGAAAGAATTAATGCCATAAAAGAATCCCACACTTCTCTTATTGTTGGTCACTTTGGTGTAGGAAAAATAGTTTCTCAAATTCAGATTTATTTTTATTGGCCTTGAATTAATGAAATTGATTCAACATATGTAAGAGGATGTTCCATGTTTCTATTAGAAATCCTAACAATAGGAAATTGGCTTTGTAGACTCCACTTCCTATTCCTCCGCGTCCTTTGTAAAATATTTCTATGGATTTTGTAGTGGGGCTACCAATTTCTAGGAAAGGTCATGATTATCTATATGCTATTGTGGATAATTTCGGAAAAATGTTTCTTTTGATGCCATGTAAGAAACAAGTTAAACTGAATAGAATGCAAATATGTTCTTCCAAAATGTATGGGTTCACTTTCGCTTATCCACTTTTATTATTTCTAATCAAGATTCTCGATTTGTTGGGATGTTTTGGTCAAGTTTATGGTAAATTGTGGACTCAAATTTGAAGAATAACACTATAATTCATCCACAAGCCGATAACCAGACAGAAGTGCTGAAAATAACAATAGTGCATCTCCTTTGAGGATATTGTGGTAAGAATTTTAAACTTTTGGATGAGCATTTTCATTACATCAGTCATGCCTAGAATCTTGCCAAGCATTCATCTACACAAGTATCTCCATTTGAAGCTTGTTTGAGTTATTTGCCAAAGTCTCATTTAGATTTCATATTTAGTAAAGATATTGCAGTAGATGGACATAGTGATGTGGAAAAAGCCAGGAATTTCATTTAACAAATTCAGTTAGTGCATCAAAGTGTACAAGAACAGCTAGGAAAAGAAAAGAAAAGTACAAAGTAAGACATGATAAGCATTGGGTAGATCATGAATTCCAAGTGGGAGATCAAGTTTGGTTGTATATCAGTAAGGAAAGTCTTCAAGGTGAAGGGAAAATGATCAAGCCAATCATATATGGTCCTCTAAATATTGGAGAATATTGGTAACAATGCTCTCTGATTAGATTTTCTACCTTACATGCAAATTTATTCTGTTGTGAATGTGGAAAAATTAATATTGTATGAGCCTCAAATGATTGATGATCATGAAGATAATTTTCATATTCCATCTATAGAATATTTTTCTCCTGAATATTTAAATGATTTGCAGGAAGATTCAATTCTTGACAGGAGGGTATGTGACTTCACACAAAGGAGATTTGGAGTATCTTCAAGTGGGGGTCAAAGGTACCAATCAAAGAAAAAAAAGGTGGATTTAGATTAGGAAATTGAGGGATTTGTACCCTCAATTTCTCAGTAAAAACAAACTTTTAGTAGTCCAAAAGCTTCTAGTGGAGTGGAATGATCTAGGGGATAAAAAATATGCTAAAAAATAAAAGTGCTCAATTTCTCTCGAAACCAATGCCAAATCATAGATCTAATTGTTTTGATTCCAACGACGCTTGAATTGCCTCAATATAACACCATACGAGAATTTTGTAGTGTTTTGAAGCTTTTGACAAACACCTAAAAATTCAACTTGCAGGGTTGAGTAGGCAGCTAACTTGGAAGACCGTACAATGAAATGGTGTTGAAGTCAGTATGTGACTAAGAAACATGATGGTCAGGCAAGCCAATGTCATGCTAACACATGGCATGATCGTGTAGGGGAAATTGGTGTGTTTCTATTGGTTAGTGAACTTTTGGTTCTGGCCAATTAGAAGGTGCCATATGACCCTTGATGTTCATGTAAAATTTTTGTTATGAACTAATTGACCTTGGCACGTTTTGACCCCACGACCTCCGACCAACAAAGCCTTCACTATACCCTCACACCATTGTGTTACTTATTATAACTATAAGGGTTATTTTTATTTATTTTTATTTGGTTTGGCGGTTTTGGGGGGTAGGTTTGGTCAGGCGAGTGCAATTATATCACATGGAACATAACTGAGAGCCAAGGTAGAAGGGGCGGGGAGTTTTCTTAGCCCCTGGTCACATTTGTTACAACAAAAATTGTTGGCGTATGATGCAGAGGGGTGGGGCGTGTGGCACCTTTCCAGTGCCCCATCTAATGGTCACATTCAATTATATGCCCCCAGGAGCAGAGGGTTGACAGGTGCGTGGCCTCTATCTAGTGCCCCTAGTCGTATTGTATGCCACGTGACTGAAAACAAGATGAAGTTTAAGGGGCGCATAGTCAATTTAATGATCTGACATTTTACACATTTTTCAACAAAAATGTTTCTAATCCCACGTGAATGTTGAACCCTTAGTTAAACTGAGAGGGGGGGGTGAATCAGTTTAACACATACATGGACTTTTAAAACTTTTCTTTTAAATATTATTTACACCTTCATTTCATGGTCAACTTAATATGTGAGAAACAAGTATTACTATCAAACAGATTTTTTAATGTAATAGTAGATTGAATATGAGAGCAGCAAGTATTAAGCAGATGAGATAAATCACATCAACACATAAACATCATGCACAGAGACACCAGATATAAGTGGAAACCCATAAAGGGAGAAAACCACATCTTATTATTGTTGTGATGCAAAGGCAAGTTCCAACTCCCTCTCACCACTGTTTCAGCAGGCACCAACCTACAGGAGGCTCTATCCTCAATTCTGCAAGCTACAACTTGCAATGAAGCTCCAACTCCCATCAATTTTCTGCAGGCACCAACCTACAGGAGGCTCCAACCTCAGTCAGCTACAACTGACATTTTATCAAGCTCCAACTTGATGTGGAAGCACCAACTCCCATCTATTTTCTGCAGGCACCAACCTACAGGAGGCTCCTACCTCAGTTAGCTACAACTGACATCTATCAAGCTACAACTTGATAGGGAAACTCCAACTTCCTTATTCTTTCAAAAGAAAAACACTTGCTGATTTACCTTGGATATCAGCTCTGTTCTGTACTTTCTCTTCTGCTGTTCATCAACTCTTATATCAGACCTACATCATATCTGCTCAGCCCTTCCTTCTTCTCTTCTTTTCTCCTCAATTCTTCATACTCAGCATTATCTATATTCACACTCTCTGACCTCTTGTAGCTTTCTTATTTTCTTCAACTATCTTTAATTCTGTTGCACACTCTCTCCTCTTCTCATTCTGTTTTCATCAATCTCTCCTCTTAGATATTACCCCCTTTTTATACAAGATAGCTTCATGACTATTTATATTCTACTGGGAATTCGAAATGGACAGTCATGTCTCTTTGCCTTCTGCCTTCTCATCTCTTTTCAGCTTACTCAGAAAAATGTAACTGTAGGTGCTTATTTTAATATTATAGTGGGATATTTGCTCTCTTCCGGAGACTTGCCAATGCATCACAAACAATAAAAAAAATTAAAACATTTACATTCGAATTACAATGTGAACTCCAGCTCACTCATTTTGTCTCTTGGCTTGCTGCGCATTTGTCTTTTCTCTAACCGTCTCTTTGTCCCTTTCTCTTCTCTGTATGCCTTTCTGTTTATGGCTGCTGCGTAACTCCTGAATTTATGAACTGCATTTTTATTTTATTTTTATACCAGTGCTTTATATATAAATGAATCTGTTGACTGTAATTCAATCCTTTACATGCAGCAAGTGTCTTGTTGATGTGGCGAGTTCCGTAGCCTGGAACATACATATATTAAAATTGTATTACATTAATAATCGGCCTCCCGTTAAGCTGAGGCCCGTGGGTCTACAAACCACGCGGCATGTTTTAATACAACCGCAACCATGTTTTATATATCTCACAGCAATTATTTTATATAAACAATCGCCCTCCACCTTAAGCCTTTGGTCTTATATTACAATCCAATAAATCAAATCACAACCTCTAATATATGAAGGGGTCCGGCCCCACATCTCCATCGGCGGATCGGTGGTGTCAAACAAAACTTGCGATTGCGATTGATCAAATGGACACGATGACCACATAAAACATGGCTCATAGCGCAATCGGGTCTGAACTTTGAACAAATGCAATCGGGGCACACAGTATAAAAGTTCTGATTGCGATCAGAACACGGATGCGATTGAACCTATTAAATCCATCGTATAATGCCATCGGGTCCGCCACTTCAATCGCAACATATTACACAAGTCATGTGATCAATCAGAAAGTTCCGATTGCGATTAAGACCCCAGATGCGATTGAACCTATTAAATCCATTGTATAATGCCATCGGGTCTGCCACTTCAATCGCAATCGCAAGTCTTTTAATATGTGTTGCGATTGGGCACTGTTCATTGTATTTTTCCGATGCGATTGGGAAAGGACTTCAAACAAGTTTGAATTACAATTCATACCTCCATCGGGTCCGGACTTCCAATTGCAATCGCAACTCATATGTTCTCCGATGCGATTGACCAATGCCGATGCGATTTGACCGTAACTCAAATATGTATTATCCCCCGTTTATACACCCATCGGGTCCGGGCTTCAATCGCAATCGCAACTCTAAGTTGGTTGCATGTTCCGCTGCCCTTGCGATCTCCGATTGCGATTGGGGAGGGGTCCCACCTTATCAAAATTTGTTTTATGCGCTCCATAATATAAATGCCTTGGACCTTTGTTTATGTGATGCACTGCACATATATGTTTATATATATTTTTTCCGCTGGAGTGAAGCGATTCCTGGAATAAGTTTGTGTTATATTATATGTACAACGCCGGTTGGAGTGTGTGATTCCCGGAATATGGTTCTGTATTATATGCATTGTATTGCCGCTGGAGTTAAGCGACTCCCAAAATAAGTTTGTGTTATATTATATGTATAACGCCGGTTGGAGTGTGCAATTCCCGGAATTATGCATATGAATGTATCTGCCGGCTTGGGCGATTCTCAGAATTTTATAACGGCTCTGCCTCTGCCTCTGCTGCTCCTGTCGCTCTGCCTCTGCCTCTGCTGCTCCTGTCACTCTGCCTCTGCCTCTGCTTCTTTTTGCTGCCCTGCCTCTGTTCTTCGCTGTGCCTCTGCCTGTTTCTGCTTCAACACTGCCTCCTTTGCTGCCTTTGTTACTTCTTTGTCTCTTCCTTTCTGCTCTATCTGTTGTCTTAGTTTCTTTGTGCTCCTTTCTCTATTGCGTATATAGAATCCACTCCACCTGTTATACTTGTAGCACATCCTATGAGGCTCCGATCTTCTACGCCTTCAATTCAACAGTTCTTTTCCTCAACTTCAAACTCCGCTACGTTACCAGAGTTCTGTTCCTCATCTTGATTTAATTCTGCAGAATGAATTGATGTATTCTCCCCAACAGTGCTTCACAGTCTTCCCACTAGAATAATTGTTCCTCATCACTCTGTCTCATTCCTCAGCTACTTGTCTTATGCTCTCTTTGTTTCATCTGCTCCTTGACTAATGCTACTCCTTAATTTTCCTTTTGCTGCCTCAGGTGTTCTTCCTCATCACTCTGTCTCATTCCCTAGCTACTTTTCTTATTCTCTCTTTGTTTCATCTGCTCCTTGACTGATTCTACTCCTTAATTCTCCTTTTGCTGCCTCAGGTGTTCTCCCTTTGCCATCTCCTTTGCCTTGTTGCTGCCTCAGGTGTTCTTCCTTTGCCATCTCCTTTGCCATCAATGACAACATTTCCAACAGTGAATTTGTCACTTTGTGGATCCACCAAAGGTAGAATTCGTTACCAGTTTTGAGAGAGGGTAAATTTTGTAGGAAAATTAGCAGGTAAATAAATAAGGAGGCCTAACTTGGCCATTTTTCAACCTTTTTGAGCCCAATAAGATCCTACATAGGGGGTTTTGGGTATTATGGAAACAATGGTAGTGTTATTTTTGCAATTTGAGCATTATATGTTGATGTAAATTTATATTTTGAGAAGATAATATAAAGGGCCAACATTAGAAGTTGGGTCTGGAGATGTAGCCTAGGAGGGTGAACTCCGTCATTAATTTGTTGTTTTGTGATTTTTCTTGTTGTCTATTTTTCAGTGTTAAAATCTACAAAACTTAACAAAATTTACTAAGTTTATCTACTTTTGCAATTTCAATCCATTGCCGACAAGACATAAACTAGCTCACAAAAATTTACAAGAAACCTCCATTTTTAATTATATCATATCATGAGTTTAATATTGATGTTTATGTAGACTTAAGGGAATAATGAAGTGCCTACTCATATATAATTCAATGTAAAGGTACTTATGCATCTAGTTTCTTATTATTAATGATGTATTGATTGGTTAACATTGTTTGTCCTTTGAATTGACATGCATTAATATATGTAAGCTATACTATATTTTTAGCTCTAAAATATTTTATGGATATGATATCATGCACTTTAGTAAAGGTTTCATTGTCGAACTATAGCTCATTTCTTTGCCTTTTTTTTTAAAATTTTCCAAACCAATTGAGCTTTAGCATTCTAGGTTTCTATGCAAGTTAAGGATAAACAAAGGAATGTAAAGGAGATATACTATTTGTGTTAGCAAATTAGACACCTCACAAAATAGTTAGCTTGAGTGGTAAAGGAGAATGCAACAAATAAGAGATTCACTCTATAAACTAGACATCATACAAACAAAACCATTTATAACACATGAATTGAGGAAAAATATGAAAGGATAATTAAATAACAATTATAGAAGTGAAATTCTATGATTTTACATGAATTCCATAAAAAACCAACTCAATATGATGAAAAAATAAGTTAAAGGTGGTCCAATGTTCTCTACACAACTAAAATTCCATTATAAGACAACATTTAGGGTTTGTAGAACTCTCTACACAATCTATTAATAATAACACAAGAACCAAACCATGAAACCCCCACCACACATAAGTGATACCATAAAAGTCTAGTAAATATGATGAAGCATAATGACTTAAAGGGATAATGGATGCAGATTAGCAGAAGCACTAGGTGAAGACCATTAAAATATAGAGAGAAAAGTTCTTGAATCCTACTAAAAAGAAGACCCTACCAAGCCTTGCAAAGACCCAAATTTACGATGATAATCTTGAACCAAACCATGAAACCTATAACTAGTACGTGAAATAGACCATGGAACCAACACATGATGCCTTGAACTTACAATACGCACCCCCCAAGTTTCTTTAATATGATTGCAGTGAAGGAAATGTTACATAAGAACTAGTAGTGGAAGATCGAGTAGGATAGGAAAAATGTAGAACAAGACGTAGAATGAAATTGTTGACGCCACAAAAAAAAAAAAAACATAATGCACTGGAACCTTGACTTTCCAATCACATAAAATGTCCCTGCAAAGTGCATAAATAAAACCTACAAGAACCTACCAATGCCCAACATCATCCCTATGCAAGTGTTAACTATAACTGGAAAGTTCAATCACCTCAACGAAATTGGAAAAATACCTTAGGAAAATCTTACATGTTAATTATTTTAGCTTTTCATATAATATGATTATTTCCTAATAAAAAATTTTGACATTCATTGCTTTTGAAAATTTCCAAATCACTTTATGTACCCAACTATTTATTTCCTAAATCATTCTTGTATTATTTCATGTAATGATGAGTGTTACACAGTAATTTGTCACTGTCCCTACCATTCCCCATCCCGCACAATGGAGGACCCATTTTGTGACCTGTGAACATTGTCATGCCTTGAAATCATCATCAATGCATCCCTCTAAACATGAGCTTCAATTGCCCTAAAGACATCTCCTTGCAAAAAATCATGAAAACATCTCCTTTTGCATTGGCGCGGGCAAACAGTTCATCACTCGCGCCAATGGGGAAAATCGTACAAAGAGGCCGCGCCAACTGGCGCTCTGTCCTAGAGCAGCGGTCACGCCAGCCAATTTAAGGAGTGTTTTTTAAATAAATATGGTGGAAGTTGTGTTTCAACAAACTCAGAAACCATTGCCTATCTTGAGTTGGGAGGTTTGGCTGCGGGAGTTCCATGGAAGGGAAGTGGTTTGCCACCTCCCATGGAACCTTCCTTGATGATAGGGCCAATCCCACAATAATAGGGATCCCAACTCCCTCCTTCCCCATCTATAAAATCTTGCTCAATTCCATTGCAAGCTAGTCTTGAAGTGCCTAAGCTTTGAATCTCCAAATTCCCAAGAGCCTTTGTGCTGTAAGAGCCCTCTTTCTTCCCTTAAGGCCGACTCAAGTAAGGAGACTATCGTCGAGAGACTCTAGAGAGGTTTTCCCTTTCCCTGGCAAGCTTCGCGAGACGTGAATGACTGGAAACCCATCCGAAGGAGACTGCGGCGTCAGAACATTGGTTGTACTCTCTTTCGATTGTTATTTAATGAATGATTACGGTTATGGTTCCACTCTGTTTTCACTTAGGTTAATATGAGTTATATCCTTTCTGACTGATATCTAGTTGCGCACTCTGGATTTTATGCTTGTATTCGTGTTGTTTCTTGCATGTGCAGGTGTCCATCCGCGGAGATCGTGGAGGGATCGTGATCTGCCGAGGCTGAGGAACGGGAACGCTCTCTTCTCCGGATCATAGCATTGGACTCCAGGTAGGCCTCCCTCTTTGGTCTTTTATTCGTAACTAGGAGCTTGTGCTGTAACATTTGATCATTGTTGCTAGACCCCTGCTGGGCTAGTAGGGATCGCCTCTGTCCGCAGAGGGGATTTACCTCCTCAAAAATTAGGTAATGAACATACATAAGCACAATTACTATTCCATTTTCAAATTTGCTATATATATATATATATATATATGTATTTATTTAAATAAGACAAGATACTTATGTATTTATTTGAACTGATCATTTATTTTGTATACCAAACTTTAAGAAATAAGATATTTCTTCCAAATACCATATATATGTCTCTTCCAAATATCCATTTACAAAGACAATTTTGACATCTATACAATGAATATCTCAAATTAAATAGTCACAATATTTAACCATTAAACTTTAAAAAAAAAAATTTATTTTCCCTTTTAAATAATTTTCACATTTCAAATTATAAATTTAAAAAAATTATACTCATTTATTTTATTTTTAAATTTAATACATTTCTCTCTATATATATAATCCATAATAACAACTTAGAAGATTCCATTTATATTTTTCTAACCCTTTATCATTTTTTTTTTCATAAAAGCATGATGACACATCTCGCTTTTCTAAGAGCATAGTGTCACATCCCTATAAGTTAGATCATTCCCTCGCTTCTTCCACCCCTTTTATCTTTATGCTCTATTGTTACCGTGCATACTAAAAAGAGGAAAATATCTTACAATTATATGATGCTCGTCAAAGCAACTAGTCATGGTGTCAAAAGTCCATTTCCCTCTCATTAAATTGCGAGACAGCATAAAATACTTTGGCTCACTCACCAAACAATATAGTTCTCTCACTCTTTTCCCTCACTAAAAGTTGTTTGATATTTACGATATTTTGGAAAACAATTTCATCTTCAAAACTAATTGGGGTTGATATTGGTTTAGTCTTAAGAAATGGATAAATTTGCCATTTATTTATTTATTTAAGAGGTGTATTTTACAACTCAATATGAGGAGATAGTGTAAATTTGTCTGCTTGTATGTTCCCTTTAAAATAAAATAAAAAATAAAAAATAATGTTCTAAGTAAAAAAATAATATCAACTATAATTAAAAAGAATGAATATGTTCTAAAGTAATTAGGAATAAAAATTGTATTTTAGTAAGATGTTTAAATCTTATAAAAGTAATTAGAAATAAAAAATATGTTTATGGATAAAATATTTTAATACGAATTAATATTGAAATAAACTTTAAGTATGAGGGGTTTTCGCAATGCATTATATTAGATATCATTTTTTAGGATTCAACTGTGTTTTAGTAAGTCATTCATCTGTTACCATTTCCATAGTCATTGTCGTAACTGACTAATATCTCATGATATTTGAATAGGTGAAGAATTTAGTAAGTCATTCATCTATGACCATTTCCATAGTCATTGTCGTAACTGACTAATATTTCATGATATTTGAATAGGTGAAGAAGTGGAATTGAAACTAGAGAAATGAATCACATAGCATTATTCATCACTTCTAGGGCTTGCAAGGTAACTAGGGCTTCCCGAGAGGTCACCCATCCCAAATTTCCTTTGGCTCAAACACACTTAACTGTGGAGTTTTCCCCACGATCAAGCCCTCTAACTAGTGTGTGAACTAGACCATGAAACTGAAGCATGATGCCTTGAACTTACGACACATACCCCCAACTTTCTTTAATATGCTTCTAGTGAAGGCAATGTTACATAAGAACTAGTAGTGGAAAATTGGGTAGGATAGGCAAAATGTAGAAAAAGAAATAGAATGAAATCATGGAGGCCACAAAAAAAAACATAATGCACTCAAACCTTGACTTTCCAATCACATAAACTGTCCCTAGAAAGTGCATGAATCAAACCTATGAAAACCTACCAATGCCCAACATCATCCCTAGGCAGGGTTAACTATAAACTGAAAGTTTAATAAGATCAAGGAAAATTGAAAAATACCTTAGGAAAGCATTACGCGCTAATTTTTTTACATTTTCGTATGATATGATTATTTCCTAATAAAAACTTTTGACATTCATTTCTTTGGACATTTCCAAATCACTTTATATACCCAACTATTTAGTTCCTAGATCATTCTTGTATTATTTCATGTAATGATGAGGTAATGAAAATACATAAACACAATTACTATGCCATTTTTAGATTTACTATAAATATGTATTTATTCAAATAAGATGGGATACTTATGTATTTATTTGAAGTGATCATGTATTTTTTGTATACCAAG
This sequence comes from Pinus albicaulis, assembly GCA_034641835.2. Lineage (NCBI taxonomy): Eukaryota > Viridiplantae > Streptophyta > Pinopsida > Pinales > Pinaceae > Pinus > Pinus albicaulis. The sequence continues at coordinate 1,512,885,255 of CM076579.1, read as the reverse complement.
CTTTAAGAAATATATATATGCCTCTTCCAAATCTCCATTTACAAAGACAATTTTTGCATTTATATCATGAATATCTCAAATTAAATAGTCATAATATTTAACCATTAAACTTGCTTTATTTTTACTAAAAAACAATTATATTTTCCTTTTTAAATGATTTTTCAAATTTCAAATTATAAATTTTAAAAAATCATCATTTTTTTTTTTAAATTTAATACATTCTTTAAATAATATATACATAACCAATTATTATCCATAATACCAACTTAGAAAATTCTTAAAAATATAAAAATATTTTCCTAACCCTTTCTCTTTCTTTCTTTTTTTCCATAAAAACATGATGTCACATCTCGCTTTTCTAAGAGCATGGTGTCACATCCCTATAAGTTAAATCATTCCCTCGATTCTTCCACCCTTTTTATCTTTATACTCTCTTGTGAGAGTGCATACTAAAAAGAGGAAAATATATTACAGTTATATGATGCTAGTCGAAGCAACTAGTCATGGTGTCAAAAGTCCATTTCCATCTTTTAGAAATTAAGTAATACTCTGATGTATTGTTGAACTCTCCTGATCTAAAAATTATATACCACTATTAAATACAAAATCTTTCTACTTAAATCTTTGCGGAAATTTAATCACCAATTGCAAACACATGAAGAAAGATCAATCACACATAACCCAGATGTTTTTACCAGGAAAGCATAAAGCTAAAAGCCCCACTATCATATATTATGTATATATCATGGATCATGAAACAATGTCATACAAAACTCTAATCCAAGAGCTCTTCATACAATATACAATCGCCTCACACTATCATACAAAAATTGGCATAAACATGCACCAATTTACTGCTCCTGACAGCGTGCCTCCACTGCGCAATCCCTGTTGAAGAATATCCCTAAATGAATTCGATCCTGCCTTGCCTTAACTGTGAAATCCTCATTGGAATCTCCAATGTGTGTGTATTTGCATTGAATGCACCACTATAGCCACAACTGATAGTCAAACAAACCCTTCCACCTATCTATCAACTGGGTCTCCGCTAGATCTGACATGCAAGTAGTTAACAATAGTATTTATTCAGTTGCATGTGAGACACTGCTTGTAAATTAATTAAATAATTAATTCACTGATCTCTCACTAGTGTATCTTTAGTTACAACTAGTTACAACTAGCACAACTGAGTTTAACTCACTTAACTGAGTTAAACTAAATAACAACTCACATAACTACTCATCCAACTCATTTACAACTTTGAATCACTCAGTTATAACTCAGTCACTCTACATGTCCCACCAACCAACCTTAGAACTCACAATTCCTTCATTCAACTGGCTTTCCACGTCTGTTAACTGAAATCAAGTGCTTCAAGAGAATAGATTACTATTCATTGTCCAATTATTATTAAGGGTTAATAATAATCGACATGCGATCTATAAATAGACTTCACCCATATGTCTAAAAATATAATCTCATCTATAAAAAGAATTTGGTCAAACATCTACAAATATAATCCTTCTATAAATAGAATATGTTCAACATGTCTAAAAATAGACATACACCTAAAAATAGCTTGCGGGCTCCACCTAGTGTAGGTGCTTAATTTTCACTAGGATCATCATCTTGTTGAATCTCAACACTCCCTCTCAACAAGAAAGGGATTATCCTTCACCTCGATCCTATCTCTATGGTATTCGAATTGTCTCCTGTTGAGCTCCTTTTTCAGAATATCTGCATCCTGATCTTCCGTAGGAATGTACTGAAGCAACATGATCTTCCGCTGCACACAATCTATGATATGATGATACCGGATATCTATATTCTTAGATCTATCATGAAACATAGGATTAACTGAGAGTCTAATGCAACTCTGGTTATCACAATGAATCACTGTAGGATCTAAATGAGAACCAAAAAAACCTACCAGGATCTTCCTCATCCAGATCGCCTCACTTGTAGCTTGACTTGCTGCCATGTATTGTGCTTCTGCTAAACTGAGTGCCATGGATCTCTGTTTCCTGTTGTACCAAGAAATTGTTGTAGATCTGATACTAAAGACCCCTCCTAATGTGCTCTTTCTATCCGTTGGGCTACTTGCCCAATCTGCATCCGTGAAGCCATGAAACTTCACCTCATTTGTATGTCTATACCATAAGCCATACTTAGATGTGCCCTTGAGATATATCAAGACATTCTTGTTTGCCTTCCAAAAGATCTTGGTAGGCTTAACCATCGCTTGACTAAGTCGTTACACCACATGGAATATGTCCGGTCTTGTATTAACTAAATACATGAGCGAACCCACTAATTGTCGATATATAGTGGCATCCACTACCTCTCCTGACGTAGCGTCCTCTTTCCTCCAATTTCTTGGAAGAGGAGTATCCATGGGTTTGTAGCCTTCCATGTGAAACTTACCGAGTATCTCCCTTTCATACTTTCCTTGAGACACAAAAAATTCATCATCTTGATGTCATATTTCCAATCCAAGGAAATACTGAAGGAGGCCCATATCCTTCATCTTAAACTCCTTTGCAAGGTCCTCCTTGCATGAGTGTATCATCTGCTCATCACCAGTCAGTATTAAATCATCAACATAAAGAATAATGATTAAAATCTTACTCTCCACCACAATATGGTATAGGTTTGCATCCGCCTCACTCTTTGTGAAGCCAAGTCCAATGAAATAGTTGTCGATTTGAGTGTACCAAGCACGAGGTGCTTGCTTCAACGCATACAACGCTCTTTTGAGTCTACGCACATGCGACTCACTGTTGAAGATCTCAAATCCTTCAAGCTGCTCAATGTACACTTCTTCATCAATGATCCCATTAAGGAAGGCAGTCTTCACATCCATCTGATGAATGTGCCAACCCATCTGCACTCAGAGAGCAAGGATGGTCCTTATGAAAGAATACCGTGTGACAGGTGCAAAGGTTTCTTCATAATCAATCCCATCGATCTGTGAGAAGCCCCGGGCCACAAATCTTGCCTTATACTTCTCGACACTCCCATCAGCAGCTTGCTTTACCTTGTAGATCCATCTTGAACCTACCACTGATTTATCAACGGGCCTTGGAACAATTTACCAAGCACTATTTCTGACAATGGAGTCATACTCATCCACCATTGCATCTACCCATGTGGGCTCCTACATTGCTTCCTGAAAGGAAGATGGCTCAGTCATGATACATTAACTCATGAGAGCCATGTATCCAGTGAATCGGTCAAGAGACTGTCTCTGTATGCACTGTGAAGAAGGGACTCCTACATTCTGTGCCACATCAAGCTTCATCCTCTCAGCTTCTGTGGTATGCCTTCTACCAGTTTTGATGTTTGGCTCTGCGTGAGTGGACTCCTCCACTCCATGAACCTCCTCCTGTGGCTGATCCACATTTAGAGACTCATCTTTAGGAACAAGCAGTTCCACTTCTGCATGCAAGTCTAGCTCCCTCTCAAGCGACGACTTCATGGCTTTCTCCTCATTGAATTTTATATCTCGTCGCATCATAGTCATTCGACTGTTTGGAAAATACACACGATAGTTGTGGGGTGTTTCTATGTACCCCACAAATATCCCAACTTCTACAATCGGCTCCAGTTTCTTCTTGGCATTCTTGGTCACATGCACATAAACATATGAGCCAAAAATATTTAAATGAGAAACATCCAACTTCTTACTAGTAAAATATTCTTCAGGTGTACTCATGCCAAGTACCCTATGAGGACGACGATTTTTCACATAAACCACAATGTTGCATGCTTCCGCCCACAAATGAATTGGTAGACCCTAATCATCAACATCGCTCGTGAAACACCCACGATCGTTCTGTTCTTCCTCTCTGCGACCCCATTTTGCTGTGGGTTATGAGGCACTATGAGTTCTCGTCGAATTCATTATTTTCTTCAGAATTCTTTGAATTCATTCGAGATATATTCTCCACCATTATCGCTCTACAGAGCCTTCACTTGCTTCCTCGACTCTTTCTCCACCAATTCTTTAAACTCACAGAACTTGAGAATATTTGATTCTTCTTCTGCATGAAGTAGATCCAGCATTTACGAGAAACGTCATCAACAAAATTAAAATAATACCTGTGTTTTGCTATTGAAGCAACCGAGAATGGTCTACACACATCTGTGTGAACTCTCTCAAGGATCACCAAAGCACGATTCTCCTTTTCATGAAAGGTGGATTTTGCATACTTCCCCATGGTGCAACCCTTGCACTGATATAACTGAGCAAGTGTTCCCATTGGAATTCTAGTAGATATTTGCTGCAACACTTTCAAAGCTCCATGATGAAGATGGCACAATCGCTTGTGCCATAAATCGCCTTCATCCCGGCTCACCACTTTTTCTGCCTTTCCCATCATTGTAGCGTAGCCATCTACCTCGAGCTTGTAGAGATTATTGACTCAAATCCATATCCTCTTGGTTTTACCCATTGTTTTATGTCGCAGTAAATTTTTTCCATCGCTGAAAACAACATCATAACCTCTATCCTCCAACATCATGACTGAGACCAAGTTATTCTTCAGACCTAGAACATGCATAACATATTTAAAAAAATGGTTTACCTGACTCCATCTCAAAGGTAATGGTACCAATTTCGGTTGCACTGTATCGTCCATCGTTGCCCATCCCTATATGCATTTGGAGATCTTTCTCCTCTAATTCATTGAAAAGCTCCTTATCTCCCGTCATGTGGAAGGAAGCACCACCATCAAGATACCACACCGATCCCATTGCGCTTGAAGCCAATCATTCGATCAAAGAGAAATCAAGTTCAAATTGTGAGGCAAGAGCCTCACCAACTGCAGCTCCATCAGCCTTCTTTTTCTTCTTTTTCTGTGGGAAGTTAGTGGTGATATGCCCATGTTCGTGACAGTGAAAACACTTCACTTTGGACAAATCCAACTTCTTTCCTTTAGCCTCGGATTTTGAGTGGAATTTCTTCCCCTTCCCTTTCCTTGCCTTGGCAGTCAAAGCACACTCATCTTCATCATCATGCTTTGATGGAGATCCATCTCTAGTGTTCCGCCTGAACTCCTCCTGCACTAGATCTAACCACATTCGTTACCAATCCGACAGTTTTCCCCATCCGTTGACAGTCTTGATAACTGTGCCAACTCTTAGGAAGTCCCAAGAGAGCCAAGTTCACAAAAACATCATCAGCAACCATGATTCCCACACTCCCCAGCTCATCCCTACATTGGACGACCTTTGTGAGATACTTGGGAATATTTGTGCCCTTCTCCATTTTGATCGTTCTGAGTTTATCCTTCAGCACCAACTTCCGATGGTCGCTGCTGCTTTGGAAAATATTTTTCAAAGCCTTCCACAAAGTGAATGGAGTGGTTTTCCCATGAAGGCTTGAGACAATATAGTCTCTCACACCTTCCAACAGAATTATTCTTGTCTTCGCTACCTTCTTTTGCCATGCGTCAAGTAATGCAGCATCCGTCAAAGTGGGCTTAGGAACATCGATGTCGATGAACTCCTTCAAGCCATTATATTCAAGAACCGCCTCGATCTTGTCCTTCCTTGCAATGTAGTTCAAGATGTCCTCGAGTGCATACTCAAGCCGCAAACCATTGAAAGCCATTTCAATGTTTACTCAATTGTCGCACCAAGAATTCTAGCAGCAAATTCGAATTATTTCCACCAACAAACTCAGCTACTACTTCAATTTTGCAATCTTATTTTCTTTGATACCACGTAGAAATTAAATAATACTGTGATGTATTGCCAGAATCTCCTAATCTAACAATTATATGCCACTGTTAAATACAAAATCCTTCTACTTAAATCTTTGCGGAAATTTAATGGCCAATTGCAAACACATGGAGAAAGATCAATCACACATAACACATATGTTTTTACTGGGAAAGCATAAAACTAAAAACCCCACTATCATATATTATGTATATATCATGGATCATGAAAGAATTTCATACAAAAATCTAATCCAAGAGCTCTCAGTACAATATACAATCATCTCACACTGTCATACAAAAATTGGCATAAACATGCACCAATTTACTACCTCCTGACAACCTGCCTCCACTGCGCAATCCCTGCTGAAGAAGATCCCTGAATGAATTCGATCTTGCCTTGCCTTGACTGCGCAATCCTCATTGGAATCTAAAATGTGTGTGTAGTTGCATTGAATGAACCACTATAGTCACAACTGATAGTCAAACAGACCCTTTCACCTATCTCTCCACTGGGTCTCTACTGGATCTGACATGAAAGTAGTTAATAGTAGTATTTGTTCAGTTGCATGTGAGACACTACTTGTATTTTAATTAAATAATTAATTCACTGATCTCTCACTAGTGTTTCTTTAGTTACAACTAGTTACAACTAGCACAACTGAGTTTGACTCACTTAATTGAGTTAAACTGAATAACATCTCACATAACTACTCATCCAACTCAGTTACAACTTCGAATCACTCAGTTATAACTCAGTCACTCTGCATGTCCCACCAACCAACCTTAGAACTCGAAATTCCTTCAGTCAACTGGTTTTCCACATCAGTTAACTAAAATCAAGTGCTGCAAGAGAATATATTATTATTTATTGTCCAATTATTATTAAGGGTTAATAATAATCGACATATGATCTACTTTTAGACATGCGATCTATAAATAGACTTCGCCCATATGTCTAAAAATAGAATCTCATCTATAAATAGAATTTGATCAACCATCTACAAATAGACTCCTGCTATAAATAGAATATGTTCAACATGTCTAAAAATAGACATACACCTAAAAATAGCCTGCAGGCCCCACCTAGTGTAGGTGCTTAATTTTCACTAGGATCATCATCTTGTTGAAACTCAACACATCTCACTAAATTGTGAGACAGCATAAAATACTTTGTTTCACTCACCAAACAATACAGTGCTCTCACTCTTTTCCCTCACTAAAATTTCTTTGATATTTATGATATTCTGGAAGACAATTTCATCTTCAAAACTAAATTGTTGGTGCAGTATTAATAAGCGGGTAGATTTGCAATTTTTTTTTAGCTAAGAGGGTCATTCTACAAATCAATATGAGGAGATGTGTAGATTTGTTTATTAGTCTGTTCCCTTTAAAATAAAATTTAAAAATTATGTTTTAAGTAGAAAAGTAATATAGGCTATAGTTAAAAAAAATGAATATTTTCTAAAGTAATTAGAAATAAAAAAGATGTTTGAGTAAGAGATTAAAATCTTATAAAAGTAATTAGAAATTAAAAAAAAAATGTATGAGTAAGCTCTTTAAATCTTATAATTTGGTTATGGATAAATATTTTAATACGAATTAATATTAACATATGCTTAATTATATTTTTGTATGAGGGGTTTTCAGAGTGCATTATATTAGATATCATCTTATAAAAGTAATTAGAAATTAAAAAATGTATGAGTAAGTTGTTTAATCTTATAATTTGGTTATGGATAAAATATTTTAATAAGAATTAATATTAACATATATTTAAATATATTTTTGTATGAGGGGTTTTCAGAGTGCATTATATTAGATATCATTTTTTGGGATTCAACTACATTTTAGCATGTCATTCATCTATGGTCATTTACATGATAGGTAGTTGGTACTGACTAATATCTCATGGTATTTGAATAGTCCACTTAGCACTCATTGCATCAGGTGATGCTCACAGGGGTGAAGAAGTGGGATTGAAACTAGTGAAATGAATCACATAGCGTCAATCATCAATTCTGGGGCTTGCACCTAGTAACTAGGACTTCTCGGGAGGTCACCCATCTCAGATCGCCTTTGGCTCAAGCACGCTTAACTGTGGAGTTTTCCCCACGATCAAACCCACTTATATTTCTACCCCATTTTTCATATATATATATATATATAATTAACATTAAAATATTTTACATTTTATGAAAAATTAAAATGGTTTTTTATTATTAACATATTTTTAAGTAAGATATCATTTTTTGGGATTCCTATTACCATTTCCATGATAGGTAATGGTAACTCACTAATATCTCATGATATTTGAATAGTCCACTTAAGAGGTGGGATTGAAACTAGTGAAATGAATCGCATAGCGTCAATGATTACTTCCGGGTGCTTTCAGGGCTTGCACTCGGTAACTAGGACTTCTCAGGAGGTCACCCATCCCAGATCGCCTCTGGCTTAAGCACGCTTAATTGTAGAGTTTTTCCCATGATCAAACCCACTTAGCTTTCTAGCCCAGAGGTGATCTGGGATGGCTAACCTCCCGAGAAGTGCTAAGGTTTTGCAAATGGGGTAGAAAGCTAAGTGAGCTTGATCATAGGGAAAACTCCATAGTTAAGCGTGCTTGAGCCAGAGGCGATTTGGGATGGGTGACCTCCTGAGAAGTCCTAGTTACCGGGTGCAAGCCCTGAAAGCACCCGGAAGTAATGATTGACGCTATGTGATTAATTTCACTAGTTTCAATCTCACTTCCTAAGTGGACTATTCACATATCATGAAATATTAGTGAGTTACCACTACCTATCATGGAAATGGTCATAGAAATCTCAAAAAATAATATTAACTTAAAAATATGTTAATGATAAAAAACCATTTTAATTTGTCATAAAATATAAAATATTTTAATATTAATTTTATATATATATATATATAATATATATATTGTTTTACACAAATATGTTTATATCACTATAAAGTTAAGTTTTTATGGTTAATGTGTTTATTTGATTTATATATATTCTATTTATCATTAAAAATACAATTTAAAAAATGAAAAAAAAAAACACGACAAAAACTTACCTAGAAAGAAATTTAATCCCTATATACTAGTCAAAACTATATTTAAAATGGAATATTTTAACAAAATCATTGTCGCGGAGAACACAAAATTAAATTTTACATATAGATAAATACAAAAGGTTACGCATAGTTCACGGGTTACAATAAGATCGCGTTTGAGCAACAAGTCTGATTACAAATGTGTGTAAATATCAACCTTTATCGAATTCTTACGTTTTAATAGACGGCTCAACTTCCCCATTTGTTAACTTTGTTCTCTATATCCCTATTTTGTTGCCAGTGTAGAAGTTGCAAGGGCATGGGAATTGAACTGCCAAAACGCCTTGACTGTTAAAATTCCTTGAAAATGCAGATTTCAAAATACGATATAAAACTGTCATATGAACTCAAGTAATTGACCCTTTCCTTTTGCAATTGATTCAATCCATGAGTTGGGTTAATAGAGGTCAAGCAGTTTCCTGTGTTTGAAGCAACTGCTACGTCTACGAAAATGGTTATCAAGAATATGGCTGGGAAAATGCTTCCGAAGATGGAGTCCTTAAGGGAGGCGCTAAGCGAAGCAGTTCCAGAGACTCCCCCTCCCCAAATATTGGCGAAAGGTGAAATAGAACTGCAGCAAATAATGAGGAAGTATCTATTAACAGATGATAGAGGGTTTACGCCTTCGGTTCTGTGCATTGTAGCGTCTGAGCTCGTTGGAGAAGAGGAGAATTTGAACACCATGCCTGCTGCCTGCGCCATCGCAATGGTTGAAACAATCCGTGTAATAAATCGCGAGTTGTCTTCTATGAATAAAGATGTTGTTGATGCTACTGACCTGGTTGCTAAACGTGGGGAAGCCATGGTTGTTCTGGCGGGTGGCGCCCTCATTGCACTTGCATTCAACCATATTGCTACGAACTTGCACGTGGAATCGAAAATGATTGTGAGAGCTGTTGCTGAGTTGGGTAGAGCGGTGGGTTCTGTGGCGGCTTCAAAAGGACAAGAGATTGGTGTACTGTATGAGTGTTCCGCGGTGGTGGGAGCAATTGTTGGAGGCGGATCAGAAGAGGAAATTGAAAGAATAAGAATGTATGGGCGATGCCTCGGTAATATTGCGGATATCATGAAGAATGGGAAGGATGAACTCCTGAAGCCGCTGTCTGATGGACAAGGATTTCATGGAGAAAAAGCTGCTATGATGTTGGCTCTAACGGACTATATTACATGCTGATTGCAATATGGGCATAGCCGGTTGCATGATATATATATATGTGTGTGTGATTAATATTGAATAATATCTTCAAATAATAAATAATTTATCCGTTTATGAACTAGGTTTTTTAATGTGCCCTTTGGTGCTATATATGAAATTATATGTCCTTTTCTATGGATCCTTTACCATATATAATTTATGATATTGTATATATGTGTATTTTTTTTCGAGCTTTTCTAATTTTTATATATCAAAAAACAAGTTGTTATAAAAACGAATGCGAATGTATATATTGCGAATATATATATTTGTGAACTGTTTCCACTCAAATAGGTGTTTTCATGGCTTTTAAGATTCATAATTTGAAGTAATAATTAAAAAAAAAATTTAACAATACATTAATTACATTGTTATGTGGTTTATTCCCAAGATAACATAAAAAATCTAAATCAATCATCATGAATAAATAATAAAGATGCAATATTGACCGATTATAGTCATTAAAAACTCGCAGTTAGAAAGCAAGCCATTATTAAGCTAGTTAATTACTTATTAGGTAAATTATCTAAATATTTAATAATTATTAAAAATTAAAAATATAGAATACAAATATTTTAATTATTTAAAAATTATTGTTTTAAAAAGAATTTTAATTAAAATATTTTAATAAATATTTTAATTATTTAAGTAAATATTTTACTTAATATTAAAAGGAATTAACAATTTTTTTATTTAATAACAGGGAAATAAATATATATAAGGGACTCAGAAAATAAATATTAAGGGAAAAAAGGAAAGAGACCACCACAGATAGGTGAAAATTTAGGAAAGAGGAGAAATAATCAACCAGATAAGAAGAAAATAATTAAGGACATGAAAAAGAAGGGAAAGAATCAAATCAAGAGAGCTTGAGTTCAGCTCTTACTCAATTTCCATCCATCATCCCTATTGAGAGTTGGAGTCCTCAATACAGACATGGTGACAAGATTTTTCTGCATGTTCAACAAGAGCTGATGTGCAAGAGTGATTGTGTCAAATGTCTGCATCATGCTCGTGCATTCTCTGTTTAATGGATTTCCTTGTTTCTCGAATATGGAGAATACCACAGGAACAAGGAACCATGTAGACACCTTTCATGTCCTTAGCGTCAACAAGGTCTTTGACAGATCTGAGAGAATTCCTAATAGTATGAAGGGGTTTGAATGACGAGGAGACATTATTCCTTGTGAGGACATGGGAAATTTTTTCTGTTGTCCCTTGGATAAACAGGAGATGAACCTTGGACGTGGATCAACCAGAGTAGATTATTTATAATCGTTCATAACATTGCTTTGGATTATTTATAATTGTTGATGTGATCTAAAAAAATTTAGAATTGTAAAGAAAAATCTTTCGGTAATAATCACATACAAACCAATTTTGTCGACGTTTTTCTAACCAATTATTGTGGTTCATGGTGCGGCCTAAGCTGCTCTATACCCACAACAGGCATATAAAAATGCCTATCTCATTTTTGTCCCAGGAATTTTACAATTTCTTATTTAATGACACCCTTTTAAACCAAGAAGCTACTACCTTTTCATAAATCTTTATGAAAAGGTATTTTACCTTAACCAACGTCTTTAAATCTTTAATAAATTTTGAGCAGACCCTTATTATAAACTTTGGTCAATTTATAACCTCGGCATAATATATTAAACTTTGACTTTCATTAAAGTCCCAATCTCCTCTTATACATTCTAGTCATATATTTCACAAGTCCTTGCGGAATTAATCTCAAACCTTATGTTATAAACTTAACATAAGTCTTAAAACATTAAAACTTACCATTTCACCAATTCAATGCTTTGCACATACATCAGTGCTTGTTCAATCTCTGTTGTCGATCATTTATCTTCCATGATCCGACACCCTTCGCATTCCATCACCGATCCAACACGTATGAACATTAGTGTGCAATATGAGTTGTTTTCCATCGCTACGTGTCACCTCCTAAAAAAATCACACTCCTAAAATAATTACTGCTTACCACTTCAATTCTGTGCGAAAACCACTTGTTTTGCAAAACAATTTCAATGTTCCATTGTGCCATCGACTCACGGTTTCACATTCACCCGACTTCTGGTTCCAAATAAAACAAGGTTCCAAGCTCCTATTTCGTGCTTCCATTGTGCCTTCTCTTATGGTCCCATCACCAAAATACGAGATTCCAAAAGTGTACACACCAATGTGAATGTGTCAAACAGAGATCCCTCCTCAGTTTCTCTTCTAAGTATCAAGTTTCAACTGCCATTATTTCTCTTTTCAAAAATCAGTCGAGGTTTTTCTTACACATATATCACTCCATCTTCATCACAACATGTTCCAAAATTTAATATTCCGATCTCTGCAACTTAATCACTATGTATTGTCTTCACACTGATTCCTCGTCTACAATAGCCTATTATGCAGAATTATTCAAATTCACATATAAATCAATCATTTAATTCATTCACACCATTCATATTCGAATACTTTGTTTATCTGATCTCTTTAATTATGCAAACCTCTGATTTGGTCACAAATCATAATTCAATCAATCAAGGCACACTTACGCAACATATGAATTAGGAATTTTCTCTCTGTATTATTAATCAAATAATTACATAAAATTTCCTCCTCTGACCTGATCTTCTGTATCAGTGGCCTTTTCTCTAATCTTCCCATAGGCTTACAAAACAAACCCCTATCTGTCTGTTTACTTTCTATGCCTATCTAATCCTGAATCTCTACCTATATGCCTTGAGGCTTATAATTTTATACAAAAGGTTCTAAAACCAATTTTGGTTTCAGATCCTCTATCTTCTCAACAAAATCCTGAATATCCTCTAAGTCCTTTTTTTTTCTCAACTAATCCTCAAAATAATGAAACCAATTCCTAATCTAAGATTTTCAATTAATTCCTAAATTGCTCAATCTCTCAACTATCATAATTCTCTCATTAAAATCACTCAAAACATTAATAATTACATTAATTTAATACATAGGAAACCAACTTCCTTGAAAACACAAGATCCCCTACGTCTATTAAAATACAATGAAATTTTTGAGCCAGATGCTCCTGCATCAGACTCCCAAAGTAGAAAATAATCATGATCTCTTGATCATGTGCTTCCATCCTTTGTCCTCTTGGATCCCATACTTTGTTCTGTAGTCTGTCTTTGGTTGCTGCTATTGTTTGTTGTTGTTCTCCAGGTCTCCACACCTTATGTTGCATTGCCCCACTAGCTATATTTTCACAATCTGTTGTTGTTTTCTGTTTCATTTTACTTTCTTTGTCAATCAAATTAAATTTCTGATTGATTACTCTTCCTGTTGTTTTCCATCTTCTCCATCTGGACTGCTTCATCATTAATTTTCATAATTCTTCAATCTCCACCTCCAGCATATCCTTGGACTGATACTCATTCTGCCATTCACTGCTATCTCCTTCTCTTTGGTTCAGTTTGTTGTTGCTATTTATTAACTCTTGCATCTTTACCTTCTGCAATTCTTCAAGCTCTTTCTCTTTCATGATTGACTCTTCCTTCATTAAATTCTGATTTAACAACATTCTCTCCAGCACTCTAATATCTCTATTCCACTCATCTTCAAACTGTTGTTTTTTATCTTCTTCTTGAAGTTTTTGGAGTCTTATAGCCACCCTTTCATCCTTACCCTCTTTTCCAAACTAATTTTGTTCAATATCTACAAATTTATTTTCAAAAAATAAATTGTCCTCCAATTTCCTTTTTACTTGATTCCTTTCAAATACATCAATATGTTTTTCATCAATTTCAACATATTTCCCATCCTCTTCTTTGACAACTTTCAGTGATTGTTCTTCACTTCCTTGATTGATTTTTGACAATCAATTTAGCTTCTTCATGCATGGTATCTTCATTCTTTACACTTTCTTCATCATCATGTCTGACCTGGAAACTTCCAGTCTTCTTCAGTTTTAAAACTAACTCTTCAACTTGAAACATATCTGTCTCATCTTCATCAAAACCTGTAGTCATAAAAAAATCATTAAAATCAAAAGCACAAAAAATTTGTGTCTCTTTTTCTCCTGGAAACATTTTAGCTTGCTGCTCTGATTGTTTCTCTTCCATCAACACTTTAGTATGCTGATTCTCCAAGGAATTCTCTAAAGAACTCTCAAAACTATCAATAAGTCTTTTCTTCACATCATTTGCTTTAATGATGTCTCTCTACTCTTGTTTACTATAATGAGCTTCTTTCTCTGTAGTATTAATTTGTTGAACTTCCATTACCATTCTCTTTCCTTTGTGATTGTCATTCATGACAATTTCTTTGTCTTCCTTTTTCAACAATTTATCCTAAGTATATATCCTCTACTTTTCCAGCTTTCTTCTTTGAAGATCTAACTTTCTATATAACTCAACAATCTCAATTGGAGTATAATTTGGAAACTTTACACAATTTTCAGTACCTTCATTTGTTGTTACACCATCATCAAATGGTTCTTCTTCTTCTGGTAAATTAAAATAATCCTGCTTAAGAATTCCCAACTCATTAGGTACAATAAATACCTTTTGTTAGTATGAATCTTTCGTCATAAAAGACCACTTTAGCTATGCATAACAAATAGCCCTAACATTTATTATGGCTACCAAATATCTTTAAATTTGCAATTTAGGTGATCCAAATAATGCTGCACAAATCCAGATCTAAGCATAAAAGACATTAAGCAGATAAAGTAAAATGTGGCTCCATGCATCCAATAGACAAGACAAGAACAATGTATTTGAAAGAATTTTTATATTATATTAAAAAGGCACATGAGAGGAAACAAGAAAGGTGTTTTCTCCTCAATGGGATGGGTTCTTGAAAGTACTCAGCATTTCAGATCTAAAATTTCTCTCTCTTGTTGGTGTAGAAAACCCAGACAAACATAGAACTCAAAGGGAACTCACAAGGAAAAAATGGAGAATGTGACCAAGTATAGATCCAGAGTGATCTAATGTAATGGAAGGTGACTAATGAATGAGAAAACCCTTATATTTATAACAAAATATTAGGGCGGTCTAGAACTTGGTGCATGAATAAAATATTATTAATCAAATTCTAGAACCACCCTTTAGGAATATTTTATTATATTTGTTGGAGGGAAAAGGGTTTTTGACTTGGGTCAATTCCTTTATTTATAAATAATAAATAAATAAATGATTTATTTATTATTTTAGGGAAATGGTGGGAATATAATTAAATAAATAAGGATTTATTTAATTAATTTCCTTGTTTTGGGTTAAATATGACCAGGAAATATAAACAAATATAGATTTTTTTATTATTTCCTTTTGGGGTTTCCTGTTTAGACCATAAACAACTTAATAAAGGTGTTTTACTAATTTATTTCACATAGTGAAAGCAATTTTACTTAGGGTAAAATTGGTCTTACATGGTGTACTTGGGTTCATCTAATGATAATAGGTTAGATGACCAAAAAATGGTGTAACACCTTTTCTTCATGTCTTAACTCATATCTGTTATTCAAATCTTTATTGTTACTAGCTCCAATGTTTTGCTGCATATTTCCATTAGACCTTTTTGTGTCCTTTTTTTTTCTGAAATTTTGTTATCTCAGTCTTAATATGAACAAATTTTAGATTATGCTCCTTCTTCTTAACAAACTGTAAAGTTTGTTCATCATCCTGTGATGTACTTGCAATCATACACAATTCATTAATATTAAAATCAATAATCTTTTTAGCTTCAGTTGATATTCCAGTCATACACTCTTCATCATAGTTATCATCATTGTTCATAGTTTCTCTGCTATATTTTCCTTCAATTTCTTTATTACTTTCTTCAGCAACTGTATTTTGTTGTAGTTCAAATTCTTCGAATTGTTCTGAACTATTCCAATAGTCTATGATATCTTTCTCATTCTCCTCTTCACCCAGAATTTCACGTTGTTCTGGTCTACAAATGAAAACTTCCATTTCTGACTCTGCTTCTCTGAGTTTTTCTACCAACCCCTTCATTTGTTTCTGTCGTAGCCTTCTCTGTAGCTTAGACAATTTCAATGTCCTTTTCTTCAAGACCCAGCCTTGCCTTTGGTTTTCCTCTATCAACATTGTTAACACGTCAAATTATTTTCTTATTTCAGCCAACTCCTTGTCAAGCTCTTTTTGACGCATCTAGTTTCTATGGATTGTTTTAACACTCATTTCCTTGATCTTGTAGTCTTCCTATGAACCTTCTCTATGACTTTACATAGCCATATTTACTTCTGTGTGAGATTCTACACCTGCAACCAATCATCCTCCTACTGAGTTGATCTTTTCACCAAACTTCTCCTTTGTCTAGTTTCCAAGTCCTCTTTCATTAGAACTTGCACTGAGAAATTTTTCTCTCTTTCTTGTTACTACACCCACTTCTCTTAAGGACTCTTTTGTCCCTATCTATTCCAAGCATCAGCTGGAATAAGGTTCTGCTAAAATTTCTAATAACTTCCAAAAGTTATTCCTACAGTTATACTGTTGTAGTCTTGTGCCAAAATTTTCCATTCATTCAACTGCTGCAAACTTTCATACCCTTGTAATCAATTTATGTCTTGCTGGTTGTCTCTTGTAAATATGCAACTTCTTTGATCTGTTTCAATCTGCAAAATAGCATTAGTTAATCAAAACTTATGCATACCATATTCCCAACATCACCTGTCTTTAGTATCTCCTTATCTGACGATCTTCCTTCATAACCTCTGTTATCTTTGCTATGACTATCAGTAATCATCTTTGGTTTCTATCTTCATGATTTCTTCACTCATTCACTGTGAGCTGCACTATGCCTCTACAATAACAAGTCCTCCTTGTTACAACTTATCTTACCAATCCTTTCTCTGGATTTGGTCTTTTGGAAAACACTAGTCCCTTCAATGGAATCTTCTTTTGAGCATTTCTCTTTGCTCCTTCTAGGCTTTAACTCTTCTGCACTTTTGACAACACAATTGTCCATTTTATCCAAACTCTATTGGAATTCTTCAAGGTTTTACTCCACACTTTGTTTTCACTCAGAAAATCTTACTAGCTTCCTTCATCACTGCTCTTAAGGCTGTGATCTTCTTTTCCTGAGATTCTCTTCAAATGTATGCAACCTGAATTCTGCAAACATAATCTTCAAACCAGATTAAAATAACACATAACACCTCACCTTCAAAATCTTTGTGTGATCTTGTTTCACCACTCATTTTTAATTTGAATGGATTGTTCTCTATTTTCTTGCTTCTGCAAATTCTTCTAATATTCTACTACACTTTATCTCTAAGTGCATGTTGTCTGTCAGATTCAAATCTGATCTCCTCTTGCTTCCTGTCATCACCATTGTACCTGTATACACACCTTCCAAAACATAACTCTATTAATATTCAAAGCACATTTGCTTTATTAATCACCTCTTTCCATCACACACAAAATCTCCTTGTTCTGCTTCATTATCAAATGTCTTATGCATAGTCAAATCTGCAATTTTCATTTATAATAGTTACCATTTATCTGCTCTGATACCACTTATGGTGAAGCCTAAGCTGCTCTATACCCAAAACATATATATATAAATTCTTATCTCGATTTTGTCCAAGGAATTTTACAATTTCTTATTTAATGACGCCCTTTTAAACCAAGAAGCTACTACCTTTTCATAAATGTTTATCAAAAGAAATTTTACCTTAACCAAAGTATAAATCTTTAATAACTTTTGAGCGGACCCTTATTATAAACTTTGGTCAATTTATAACCTCGACATAATATATTAAACTTTGAATTTCATTCAAGTCCCAATCTCCGCTTATACATTCTGGTCATATATTTCACAAGTCCTTGCGGAATTAATCTCAAACCTTATGTTATAAAATTAACATAATTCTTAAAACATTAAAACTTACCATTCCGCCAATTCAATGCTTTGCACATACATCGGTGCTCATTCAATCTCTATCGTCGATCCTTTCTCTTCCATGATCCGATGCCCTTCGCATTCCATCACCGATCCAACTCGTATGAACATTAATGTGCGATATGAGTTGTTTTCCATCGCTACGTGTCACCTCCTAAACACAATCACACTCCTAAAATAATTACTTATTACCACTTCAATTCTGTGCAAAAACTACTTGTTGTTTTGCAAAACAATTTCACTATTCCACTGCGCCATCGACTCACGGTTTCACATTCACCCGACTTCTGGTTCCAAATAAAACAAGGTTCTGAGCGTCTATTTCGTGCTTCCGTTGTGCCTTCTCTTATGGTCCCATCACCAAAATACGAGATTCCAAAAGTGTACACACCAATGTGATTGTGAAAAACAGAGATCCCTCCTATGTTTCTCTTCTAAGTATCAACTGCCATTATTTCTCTTTTCAAAAATCAGTCCAGGTTTTTCTTACGCATATATCACTCCATATTTGTCACAACATGCTCCAAAATTTAATATTCCGATCTCTGCAACTTAATCACTATGTATTTTCTTCACTCTTATTCCTCATCTGCAATAGCCTATTATGCAGAATTATTCAAATTCACATATAAATCAATCATTTAATTCATTCACACCATTCATATTCGAATACTTTTTTTATCCGATCTATTTAATTATGAAAACCTTTGATTTGGTCACAAATCATAATTTAATCAATCAAGGCACAGTTACATAACATATGAATTAAGAATATGCTCTTTGTATTAAAAATCAAATAATTACACAAAAATTCCTCCTCTGACCCGATCTTCTATATCAATGGCCCTTTCTCTAATTTTCCCGTAGGCTTACAAAACAAACCCCTATCTGTATGTTTACTTTCTATGCTTATCTAAATCTTGAATCTCTACCTATATGCCTTGAGGCTTATAATTTTATACAAAAGGTTTTGAAACCAATTTTGGTTTTAGATCCTCTATCTTCTCAACAAAATCCTGAATATCCTCTAAGTCCTTTTTTTTCTCAACTAATCCACAAAATCATGAAACCAATTCCTAATCTAAGATTTTCAATTAATTTCCAAATTGCTCAATCTCTCAACTATCCTAATTCTGTCATTAAAATCACTCAAAACATTAATAATCACATTAGTTTAATACATAGGAAACCAACTTCCTTGAAAACACAAGATCCCCTATGTCTATTAAAATACAATCAAATTTCTGAGCCGGATGCTCCTGCATCAGTTCATCTTCAATACATGAATAAAGAAGAGATCAATGTCTTCGGTTTAAATAGATGCAGAAAAGATTTTACTAGTCATTATAGTATATCAACTAGTTTGACTAAATTAAAAGGTTATTAATTCTTTAATTACCAAAATAAAAAATAATAATATTTCTTATTATATTTAAGATATTTATATTATTTTATTAAATTTTATTTAACATATAATAAAATAATTATGGTAAATAATTAAGGTCATAAACAAATAATTATATTTAAGTCAGTTCTAAATTAAAAAGTTTATTAATTATTTAATTATCAAATCAATATTTTATAATATTTCTAGTTATTATTTTAATATATTATATATTATTTTATTGAATTTTATTTTTGGATCTAAAAAATAATTAAGATCATAAATAAATTATTTGTATTAATCTTTATTATTAGTAAATAAAATTTAATTATAAAGAAAAAAGAAAAGTCAATATACTTAAGAGACTTAGGATGAATAAGGATGAATTTTAGAATTATTTTTTAGAAAAAAATAAAAGTCTTTTATATTACAAAAACTCTTATAATTGAAAACTTTTATAAATGAAAAGTATGAAAAATCAATTATATAAATGATAAGGTGGTTATTTTAGAACAACTTTTCCGACTATCATTCTGCATTTTGGATGAAATGTTAGACGATTGAAGATTTTTAGGCCGTCACATTAACAGTTTATAATTAAGAGAGAACTAACAATTAGAAAATGTAATGGACACTCAAAAAATAATCAAACATATGCTTCTTGTTGAATGGTTTCTTGATGGCAGACATTGTTTCTTGATAGCTTAACTTAGAGGCTTATTCCCCTCTCAGTTCTCTAGAAAAAAATTATCTTGGAGGGATTTGTTTTTTTGAGAAACACTCTTCTTTTAATTTTATGGGTGGAACACCTCTATTGCACAGATAACTTGTGATCATATATCCTTGATCTAGCTAGTCGAAATACTTGTGAAAATAACTTGTAATCATATATCCATGATCTAGCTACTCGAAGGACCCGCTTGGTTCAATGGCATGTTTATCAGAGTAAATGTTTTGGATTAAAAAAAAACGCGTAAGCATTTATTCCCATGTTTAAGATTGTTACACATTTTGTTTCCGTTCCAGAGGCAATAACGAATTTAACATGAATTTAACATTTAGACTGTATTGGATATCAATTTTTGCATGCATTCTAAAAACATTTTGAACAAGAATTTCTAAAGAAAATTCAAAATGTTTTTTTTTTTTTTTTTCCATTTTCTTGTACACCAACAAAGGTTTTTTTTAACATTCTATGGGAAGCAACTATTGGCCTAATCTGCTACGAAAGTTTTTTGTTTTTTGTTTTATGGAGATGGAGATCCAATTTTACACCGTTTTCATGGTGTTGTTGCTATTGTTGTGTTGGTGCAATGGTGTGGCTAGTAAACATTTTGGATTAGAAGTGCATAAGAAAACTTATTAATCAAATCTTTTTTTATATAATATTCAAAAAGAGATTTGATTTTCCCTCTAATTTAATGAATCATATTCCATTTAGAAGATGGCTTTTTATCATTGTATTAGATCTTGAAATTGTAAGTGGAAACAATGGTTATTGCGTCAAGAGGCACAATCTACAACCCAGTATGACCCTGATGTCCGGTATGTCATGTTCTCATACAATAATAATTAAAAATATTTAGTTAATGTCGGCTTAAATATTAAATTTGAAAAAAAAAATAAAAAAAAAAATACTTGCATAACAGACTTTGAAATTAATTGTTTTTCAAACAAACTCTAGAGGGAAATAAATGTAGGTTTGAAAAATGATGTCCACATACACGCCGCACTGTAATTTAATAGCACAATTTTATCTCAAGAGATGTATTTGTGGCATGATAGTCAAAAATGTATCGCAGCGTTATATATTCTACTGAATTCTCTATAAAAGAGGTACTCAAGGAGCACCAACGCTAAATATATAAGTGTCGGCTTAAGCATTAAAATTTAATAGTCATATAAATAAACTAAAATAAATAAATTAAAACCACAACTAAGTTTTGCAATTATTTGATGAGGTGGATTCAATTAAAACCACAACTGAGTTCTGCAATTATTTGATGAGGTGGATTCGTATTTGTTCTTTTTGAGTTATTGGATGTATGCGCTCTATAATTCCAGGTAAATATCTAGATCAATTATATTTTCCTTCTCCCTGTTTTTTCAATGTATATCCACAATGTTGAATTATATTTTAGCTCTGCCTGTTTCTTAATCTATATGTGGATGTTGAGATATGTATTTAGCAACTCTACTAGACTGATAATGAGTTTTGACAATTCTGTCATCCATAAATTGGTATTTGGTTTCTAATTGATCTCTACAACTTAGTATGGAGATATATCTCAAGTAAAAACATAAACATGTAAAAGTGAATGTAATGTATAAAATTTAACATTTTTGATCTAATGTCAGTCCTATTTAAAAATAATCTTAATTATTATGTATAAACATAATATAAAATTAAAATATAAAGAGTCTTAAGTATGATAAATAAATAAAAATATAAATAAATGAGAGGTATGCTAAATAAATAAAACCTCCTTTGACACTTACTCTAAAGGTATGGTAAATAAATAAAGCCTCTTTTTATATTTGCTCCATAAACCTCTTTATAATTACAATAAGTCAAAAAATAAGTTTTATTTAGGTGAAACGTATAGGCCAAATACCATGGGCTAAATACCATATTTATAAAAGAGGTATGGTAAATAAATAAATAGATATAAAAGAAGTATAAAGAGGCATGATAAATATATAAAAACATATCAAATATCATTATAAATCAACATCCATATTATTATATACATTAATATATCATGATATATATTAACTTTAGATATATATGGAAGGGAAGAACAAAGACATAGAGTGATAGAGGTGGAGAGATAGAGGGAGTGAGAAGAGAGAGATGGGAATAAAATCAAGGAGAGGGGAGAGGAGGAATGAAGAGAGAGGGAGAGGGAAAGGAGTGAGAGAGGTAGAAAAGGGTACGAGAGGAAGAGGGAGACATAAATATGGAGGGGGGGGAGAGGAGGAGAGAGGGATGGAGATACTGAGAGGATTGGAGGGAAGAGAGAGAGAGAGAGAGTTATGGTGGAAGATGTAGCAGCGGAACTTGTAGATTTGGTTTCTGTAGCAGCAAGACTTGTAGATTTGTTGGCTTGAATATTAAAAATACACGAGGTATTTATAAACATGTATGATAAGATGATTTAAAGTTACAATGAGGTCCTACTTTTATACCTATCCAGGTGCCTTTTCACGAATGGGCATGTCTTTTAAACATGATTTTTTAGCTAACTTAATCACTAATTTACATAATTACTATTTAACTATTAATGACTATATTAATTAAATTTGTTATTAATTGTATTCATAACATTTCCTTCTTCTCGAAAAGCTTTGTCCTCAAAGCTTAATCTTCGACAATTTTCTTCAATGGGGATTATCTGCTAGACATGTCATTCATCACTGGTACCTTGGCATGTATAATTCTTTAATAATGCTTCCTTGAAACTGATTTCCATTTTTTTTTTTCTAAATAATTATTATTTAAATAATAATAATAATAATTTTTTTGCAATATATATGTATATATATTTTTAATTAGTATTATTATATAATTATATTATTAACATTATGTCACTTATATATATATTCGTAAAATTATATAGGTCATCACACCTGGCCGTTAGAGAAGTCCATTCATTGAAAAGTCACGCCGTTCTGGTTGATCGGATGCTGACTATTTTATCGAGAAGACCTGTAGCATCACCGCGATCCTCAGCACGCAGAGTCATCGAGTCGACTGATATGGTTGTCCGATGGAGGAGATCTCGAAGTCCAAAACAGGGGCCACGATATTGGTTCTTTTGGTTTTGATTACAAAGATCTTCGAGAGCAACGCTACGCTGAGCTTGGGGAACGAGCCGTGTTTTCATGGTGGTGAGGGGATCAAGGGCATATGAACTCCCCACTATGAAAGTGTTTTGATTTGCTGAAAAATTGCATGAAATCTCAGCAGCAAAACAAGTTTTTGTAATGGGATTCAGTTCATGGAGATATGATGCTTTCAAAGTGTCTCCCTTGTCAGCGAATATAACAGTGGCACTGAATTCAGGCTTTGTAATGCCAATCCCTGCATTGTACTTCATGAAAAATCCTGATGAAGTATCAAAGCCTACTTCACCACCAACAGTAAATGTGTCGCTTCCTATTGCCGCAGAAAAGTCAAGGATATAGCGGGTGTCAGCGTGACAGTGAGGGGTGATAGTGTGGACTGCTCTATCGAAGCCTATTGCTTTGACACAAATAAATTTCCCATCCTTCAATTCCTTTATAACTTCTTTAAATATTTGAAGATCAGGTATCGACGTTTCATTAATCTCCACAATCCACGGGTTCGCATGAATCCCATGTCTACTTGCAGTGCTGCCTTCTAAACAGGATGACACATGTACCCCGTACCCTTCTTCGGTAAAGAATCCAAATGCACGAAGGGCCGGAACTGCAAACTTTCAATCATTTGGAGACTTGAGCATCTCAACTAGAGGGCTCAGGGCTGCATTCATGAACAATGATCTTGAATCTCGATGACGAGCAGCATGATGAGAAACAAAGAAACCCACCAAGTTTTCTCCCACCATTTTTCACGAGGAGTCAGGACTATATAGCATACCCATGGCAGAAAACATGATTCTCTCCTCAAAGAAAAGTTCTCGCAAGTCACGATTATCTAATATTTTGAAAATGTTCAGGATGACACACGTAGTGGCACTCTAGGCATTGAAATTGTTGGAAGAGAGCATGTCTGTGAGCTGAGAAGCGAGGTCTTTGTTGATAATCGTATCCTGGTATTCCTCATTAGTTACAGGATCAGAAGAAGCAGAAGCTGATGCCTTCGAAATATCCACCTCTTTCGTTTTGCGCCCATTTTCATGGCTGTCTTCCATGATTGATATTTGGGGAGAGCTATTTACCCAAGAAGATCTTGCCTCTATTTGTACATTAACAGGTAATGTAACTTGAGCTTTCCGTAGAGGCACCAAAGATGGCAACCTCGAAACAACCTCAGAAATGGAGGTGGATTTGAATTGAACTCCATCTAGATGGGGTGAAACATCTATTTTTCCTGAACTTACTGCTACATAAGGGTATCTCTTCTGATCTTCAAGTGTGGGGGACATGAGAAAAGGAAAAATCTGATTGAATAGAGGCCCGACACCAAACTCCCTCAACTTATCGGTAAGTTTCCTCAATGCAGTTTTACGTTGCGGCGGGGTACCATTCTTCACCTTAAGAAACAACTTCATTTTCTTGTGCTCTTTCTGCTCGTCCGGTGAAATCTCCTCCTCATCTTCCTTGTTCAGTAGCACACCAAAGTGTTGATAATCCTTAGGCTCCATAAAAGGCAGCCCACCAAGCTCTTCTTTCAGAACATCAAACTATTGGCCTCAATTTTCTTCAGGGATGCTTTACAAAGGCGTCCCCAAGAGCGGAGTAGGAGTTGCAAGCAGCTTCCTTGTTGGGGTCCTAATGGGCATATATGAAGTAGGAGGGTCCAAGATCTTATAGCCCTCCTGAGGAAACATAGCATCCAATTCCGCATCGGTGAATGGCCTATTCCCCTCTTCAATGTCTTTCTCTCACCTAAGCAAATTATATTGTTCGGGCGTAATAGCGCCTCGCAGATTGATCGCAGTCGGTGTCAGCGTGGGCAGATCAACTCCAGCCATGAGAGTCACACCAGGTGTAAAAAGTGATGGTGTTGCCCCTGGAAATGGTGTGGCGCTCCACTGTAAACTAATCTCTACAAGAAGAGGAGCTGATAAATAGCTTTTTCTTAGGAGAGAATTTTCAGTCTTGAAGGCATCTAAATCAGCTTCATCTTTTCCTAGTTTTTTACTGTTGCTGGCAATGATATTTCTTGTATAAAAGGCACATTTATTTCCTGTGAAATATTTGTCTCCACACTTCCAACATTTCTCTTCCTTTTTTCCTTTAATATTAGTTAGTTGTTTTCCTTTATTACGCATTGGTGGGGGAATATATTTGCTTGAATTTTCCATGGATGTTCTACTTGATTTTGCCTTGGCATAACTAAGTACCCTCTCATTATTAGGTCATTCATTTTCTCTATTATGGATTACTGCAGAAATTTTTTTAACACGGGTTGTGACTTTTGCACATGAAGTTTCTAATTGCTGAAGCTGTTCTAGAATTTTATTAAATTTTTCACTTTCTTCAGGTTCTTCATGTAATGGCACATTGTATGGTAAACAATGTTCCCGGGCTTGTATACTACGTTCATAAGCTTGTAATATGATGTTGTGCGACATGGCTTCAACTTGGCTTCAATATGGATCTGATATGGCTCCGATACCACTGTAGCAGCGGAACTTGTAGATTTGGTTTCTGTAGCAGTAAGACTTGTATATTTGTTGGCTTGAATATTAAAAATACACGAGGTATTTATAATAATATATTATTTATAAAAATGTATGATAAGATGATTGAAAGTTACAATGAGGTCCTGCTTTTATACCTATGCAAGTGCCTTTTCACGAATGGGCATGTCTTTTAGACATGCCTTTTCAGCTAACTTAATCACTAATTTACATAATTACTATTGAAATATTAATGAATATATTAATTAAATTTGTTATGAATTATATTCATAACAGAAGAGAGAGGATTAGAGGGAAAAGAGAGAGATGGGGAATAGAGAGGGAGGGAGAGAGAGGAAGGAAGAAATAGAGGAGAAGAGAGGGAGGGAGATAGGAGGAGAGAGGGAGGGATAGAGAGATGGAGTTGGAGGGAAGAAGAAATACATAGAGAGTGAGAAGTGGAGAGAGAGAGGGAGTGAAAAGGAAGAAATAGAGAGAGTGTGTGTATGTTTGGGGATGAGATAAAGAGAAAAAGGAGATATGGAGGGAATGGGGGGAGAAGGAGAGAGGGAGGCATATAGTGACAGAGTTGGAGGGTGAAGAGAGGGAGAGAGAGGGAAAGAGAGAGATATAGACGTGGGAGAGAAAGGGAGAAAGGGGAAGGAAGAGAGAGAGGATCTGAGAGAGTGGAGAGAGGGAGGGAAAGAGAGATGGAGTTGGAGGGGGGAGAGAGGGAAGACGATTTATTTCACTAGATGCATTGATTTCATTGTAGATGGTGATTTCTAATCCTATTTTATTTTTTGCACTATATGCATTGATTTTAGTGTAGATGTTGAGAGAGAGAGAGAGAGAGAGAGAGAAAGAGAGGTAGGAGAGAAAGGGAGAGAGAGGAAGGACAAAAGAGAAGAAGAGAGTGATGGGGGAAGAGAGAAAATTGGAGGGGAAAATATATATATATATATAGAGAGAGAGAGATGGATGGATAGAGAGATGGTTTTGGAGGGGGAGAAAAGGAGGGAAGAAGAAATACAGAGAGATTCATAAGTGGAGAGAGAGATTAAGTGAAAAGGGAGAGATGGAGAGAGAGTGTGTATGTTTTGGGAAGAGATAAAGATACAAAGAATGAGATATGAAGAGAAGGGATGAGGTAGGGATATAGTAACATAGTTGGAGGGTGTAGAGAGAGAGAGATAGAGATGTAGGAGAGAAATGGAGAGATAGGAAGGAAAGGGAGGATGTGAGAGAGTGGATAGAGGGAAGGAACAAAGATGTAGTTCGAGGGTAGAGAGAGAGGGAAGAAGATTTCTTGCACTAGATGAATTGATTTCAGTGTAAATGGAGATTTCTAATCCATTTTGATTACTTGCACTAGATGCATTGATTTTAGTGTATATGTTTATTTCTAATTATATTTAATTGTTTGCACTATATGCATTGATTTCAATGTAGATGATTGCTAATCCTATATGATTTCTCGTACTAAATGCATTGATTTCAGTATAGACGATGATTTTTCATCCTATTTGATTGCTTGCACTAGATGCATTAATTTCATTGTAGATGTTGATTTCTAATTATATTTGACTACTTCCACTAGATGCATTGATTTCAATGTACATGATTTCTAATCGTATTTGATTGCTTGCACTAAATGCATCGATTTCAGTGTAGATGGTGATTTCTAATCCTATTTGATTGCTTGCACTAGATGCATTGGTTTCAGTGATGTTGGTTTCTAATATTATTGTCTTACTTGCACTAGATACATTGATTTCAGTGTAGATTTTGATTTCTAATCCTATTTGATTACCTGCATTAGATGCATCCATTTCACTTTAGATGTTGTTTTCTAATCCTATTTCATTGTTTGAATTATATGCATTGATTTCAGTGTAGATGTTGATTTCTGATTTGATGTAATTGGATGTACATTGATGATACATTAATTTTAAAGTGATTGGATTAACATTGTGCATTAATTTCACTGTAAGTAGGCAAAATTATTGACAATGTACATTTATTTTTGTGTTTTAGTAATTCAACCTATTAATATCGAAGAGCGAGACAATGTATGATGTTTAGTACAATAGTTCCAGCTAAATATTTAAATGGTTTATGATTTCAATTTTATGAAAAGATGACAAAACTAACAAAGGTGACAATAAGAATAGTAGAAGAAAATAATTTGAGATTGTTTACAATCAAGACTATTTGTAATTGAGTACATTCTTATTCTTCACATTTTCTATCATTCAACAGTATTACATTATCACTTTGCATTCAAAATTTTTATTTCATCATTTTTCATTATTAAAGTTATTAACAATATTTATCTCAACAAACTTAGGTAACTAAACAAATTTTAAAATTAAAATGACCAGTTATATATCAGACATATTTAGCATATATAAAATTATTATATTTATATTAGATGTATTTACATATTATTCATAAAATTAATCATATGTTCAATATATTTTCCTTGGCTTCACATGACTGAAACCAACCTAGATCCATCTAACTCCGGACCTATCATGCGCCGAGAGGGATCAAATCTCTCGAGGTGCAAACCTTTCCTCAAGTTTCACACTTAAAAAATAGGCTTGCACCTCTAAAGATTTGATCCCTCTCGACGCATGATAGATCTAGCGTTAGATGGATCTAGGCTGGTTGCTAATTACATTTAACTAGATTTTGCCAAATCAAAATTAGAAATCACATTGACATTACACCAGCTTTTCTATATATACATATTATTGCAATTAAAAAAATATTACCCTTTTATTTTCTATATTTGACTGTAAAATGCATTTAATTAATTTCTTTATATACATTAAATTATAATATTATTGTTGATTTTATATTGTTACCAATTCCCATCGAAAATGTATTCAAAGAGTATTGTAAAGCAATGGAATGCTCTACTTTGGGATTCATGGAATTGTTGGGAATGAGCCTCGGAGTAAGGGTGGGATTGATGGAATTGTTTTACCAATTTCTATCGAAAATGTATTCAAAGAGTATTATAAAGAAATGGAACGCTTGGCTTTGGGATTGATGGAATGGTTGGGAATGAGGGTCAGAGTAAAGGGTGGGATTGTTGATGATGTTAATGATGTAAGTTCAGATTAAAATAATCTTATGGCATAAACAATAAATAAATTTCACTTGCATATGGAGAAAGGCCTAATTACTAAAGGATGTAATCATAGTTATTTATTAGCTTTGAAAACTAGGATAATTTAGCTATATAAATTTGTTTCTATCACATTGATATTTTAATATTAAAAAAATTATTTATATATTTTTAATATTTGAAATTAATTATATAATAAATTGAGATAGTGATAACTAAAAAAACTCATTTTATTTGCTATAAACTCATGTAGTTGAAATACATAAGATTTTGTAAACTGTAACATTAACAATTAAGTAGATTTGGTTTCTTCTTTACCGGCCATCTGTTGTTTTGCTTATGCTTTGTTGTTTGCAAGTTATTGCTCGAAATTCAACCAGTTTGTGACAGGACTCACGTTGGTAGGTTCTCTCTTTATATCGGGATTCTTAACTTAGATTTATGAAGGCATTCAACGAACCTTATTCCTCGAATGGCCCTGGGCTGTTTCACGCAAAAGTTTAGCCTTAATGCCATAGGGGAAGGCCAGCGTTATTCACCTCTCAAAACTCCATATCTGGAAGTAGGATGGTAAGATGAAATTTTGAAATTATTTATATATGACATTTTATATATTAGTGATTTTTCTTTATCATCGAGGATATGTTTGGCATTAATGATGTGTTTATTCTTTTTTCTTTGTATTTATTATAGTTATTATTAGTATTGATTTTTATTAGGATTGAAAATTCAAAATATTTCATGAAGATATGATATTTGAAATTTAATTGTTGTTTCAATGTTAATGTTAGATGATAAAAAAAATATTTTATATATAAGATATGAGTAGATTGAACTTAAATACTCTATAAATTTTATCTTCAGTAATTAATTCTTACTCATAATTATTTTCCACAAGTTATCAAATTCACAATTAAATCAATCATCTTACAATTATTTTAATTCCTATCTTTACAAACCACATAGCATTTAATTCCAATCAATTATATCAACAACCATAACATTTGATTCTAATCAATTTTTACAACCACCCTCACACATATCCAAAAATAAATAAGCCACAAGCCTCACACTTATCCAAAAATAGATAATTTTAACTTGAGATAAACTCTTGGCTTGATCCCAACACTTAATGTTGACTGTTTTTTATAAAATTAATAAGTATTAATTAAAAAAATATAAAAAATATTATTAATTATTATATTTTTTTTTCATGAAATTGTTGAATTATACTTCTAAATAACATTTTCTAAATAATATTTATATAAATTTAAAACAATCACTAGTACAAAATGGCTAATTAGTTACTAAAAAACAACTAAAATTTGTATATAAAAGACTATTTTTCGGCTCGTTATCAATAGTAGCTAATTCACAGTATCTTATAACGCGGCCAACTTTTAGTCATTTTTAGCTTAGTCATTAATTGGTTATCTCGATTTTGTTGTATAGTAGTATATTTGGTTATTAATTTGGTCATTAATTTAGTAACTGACTTGGTCATTAATTTAGTCATTGATTTGGTCATTGATTTAATCGTTGATTTCATCATTAATTATCACAATTAATGACCAAATATATAACAAAATATATTACTATATAATCACCTGAAAAAATCAATTAATGACAAAAAAATATTACCAAAATGTTGGTCGTGTTATAAGATACTGTAAATTAGCTAGAAACAAATTAATGACCAAATAAATATGACTAAATTTTAGTCATGTTATAAGATATTGTAGATTAGCTACTAATAGTCGTATATATGCAAAATTTAGTCGTCATTTGTAATCACAAATTTATCATTTGTAATAATCATTTATCTTTTTTTGGTAGTTTCATATTCATTATATAAACGACTAGTTTAGTAGTTTATATTCGTTTTATTTACTTTCATTAATAATCATTATAAATGACTAATTTAGTCATATATTCATTTGTTTTTGTTCATCATTAATCAATATAACTACTAATTTAGTAGTTTCAAAATTGATTTTGTATTCATTATTAATCAACATAAATTAATTTGTATGATTTAAAAAATATCAAACAATGTGCGTATTCGTATAATATGAAAATACAAAGTTGCATATGTTAATTACAATGGTAAACAATATCAAGTGAAACTATAAATAATTTCAACCACAAATTAAATTATATGAAATGTTAAAGTATTACAATATGAGTTTCTAACTTAATATTGGTTGGACTACAATTTACACATGAAATGATGTTTTGTCATTTCAAAAATTTATCATTGTGTTACTAAGGCAGTGGAGTGAATTCACCAACTCTGAAGACTTAATCATCAGTCTCTATATGTGTGTATAATGTTAGATATTGGCTCTAAGGGTATCACTATACGAGTTCTCTTCTATCTCTGTTTGCATTTGTCGTTCCAATGTTATGCCTCTCCTCTTTCTTCAATTCCTGCTTTTTAACATCAATGCTGAGTTCATTTTCTGAAAACAAAAGAAAATACAATGCAAAGTATAAGACATGAACGATAATGAACACTAGAATATAAACTAAATTAGACTATAAATAGTTTATATGACTTATACCTCAACATCAGCAATGTAAAAGCCATTTTTCCCCATACAAGTAAGAAACTCGAACAAATTTTCTTCATTGGGGCCATAGTAACCACTATAATGTGTCTAGATGACCTGTACAAACAAAGCAAATAAATTGCCACCATATAAGAAAATAACACCTTTGTAACTTAGTATTCAACCTTCAAGGAAATATTAACAATCATGTCAACTAAGTTATATGCTAAAAATCTGAAGCTATAGATAACTTGTGAAAACAAATAATCTGAGGTGTGATGTTTAATATTTTTCATTTTATTCACAAAAAAATTTCATTTTCTAATGTATGAACTTGGTCAAGTATATAAACAACATGTTCTCAAATAACAACATGAAAGTAAACTTTTATTATAGTCATGAAAATATTTTAACAAAAAATAGCTATAAGAATTCCAATCAATATCATGTAATACTACTTTCATCTTCAAACTTTGGTTGTTTTTTAAATGGACATGATACCAGGGATTTTCAATTTCATTGTTAAAAAACAACAAAATCAAAAGAAACGTCCAAAATAAAATCAAACAATAAAGAGAGGATATCATTGAATGGAAATTGCTATTATAAAAAAGTTGTTTACATGTCCACTGATGTCGTATTTTGCATTCCTAAAACATTTTCTTGCCCCAAATAACCATGAGGTGAAATAATCACAGTTACATTAAAAACCATAGGAATTCATACTAGAAATATTTCTAAAGTCGACAGCTCAGGTGCCTAAAGGATCTCTAATAACAAATGAATCATATCCAAGACATGTTATGCATTGTTTCCCCATCCTTTTTCCAATCACATTTCCTGTAACATACCCACAACAGATTCAAGTAACAATAAAATGAGCACATTGACATTTGTTTTTATCTTTTATATCTATAAAATTTGAATCTAATTTGTTTCATAAAAATATTAATTCATATTTAAAGCCTTTGTGACATATGTGAAGGTATCAATCAAGTAGGACATCAAAAAAATCGACCTCAATGAGGTCCTCAAACAATTTCTACAATATCAATATTTTTCTTGTTGTGATATCTTGGGTAGAAAAAAGAACATATCTGCAAAATAAAAATGCACATATTACTTATGTTCAAACTTTGACGTGTATGGTGTATTTTTAACAAATTTTTAAGATGTTCCTCTGCTTTTACCAAAGTGAACTGTAGCTTGGTTAAACTATGTATCCTTTCATTCGGCTTCAATTTCTGCAAGATAAATGTCACACATTACTCTTTCCTATTTCTTAACATGCTACAAATGATAAATTGAAAGTCACTTAAAACCAAGAGAAACCCATTTTCTAGCCAAAACAAACAAACAAATAGTTCCTCTAATAAAACTTCATTATAATATTAGCAAATGAAAAGAGAGTGGACCATTTTTGTTGTTTGACTTTTCTTATTTTTGTTATAAAAGAGCTCGAGCTTCAGGAACCAAAAAATGTGAGGGAAGTTGTAAATATGAAAAAATAATGTTGACCTAATTTTTAGACTTCTTCAAAAGGACGTGAATGATGTCATTTTCAGATGTCGTAAATATCATAATAAGAAATGGCCACATTGGATGCAAATATTAAATATAAAAACTTGTGCACATTGCATATATTCTAATAAATTACATTGCAATGACTACCATGGGCCTCCATGGGTTAGAAGTCCTCAGTATGTTAGTCTTGATGATTAAAGAGAGATGGAAGTGATAAGTATGGGTGGCCCTATTTTGTATGGTGGATATATTCAAACCAAGGTTGTCATCAATGAACCTAGGTTCTAACATGGTAAACTTGGATTTGGTCTTCGCCCAGTTTCATTCCATCATACTTTGTCAAGACTCAAGAGGAAATAATGGTCCTTCAACTTATAATAGGGTTGCTTATAATAGGGATACAATTTGTGGATTTTACTCATAGATAGAATGAGAAAAATAATCCATGAGGAGAATCTACTGGTCATTTTGATTAGGGAAAACTCGAAGATAATAAGACTATTTAGGTTCAAATCAAAGATGGTGTTGATTCTTGTAGCTTCTTAGTTGCTGGTAGTTCTTAAGGTAGGAATTTCGGTTCTTCAAGGGTAGGGTCCTTTAGCGTAATTGCATCTTCCTTGGTCCTATCACCCAAAATCAAAACATAATCAACAAAGAGTAAATATGTCAAGTTTAGGGCAATTCCTATTTGTATAGTTTTCAAGCTTATAGTTCTTTTAAACTCTGTTATAACTCTGTTGAGACCACCACCTACTCTTCAATCAAAAATAGCAGAGGAGCCATTAGTCATACCTACCCATGGTCTCTTGTAGGCATGGTAGAAGAATACGTTGAGCCATTAATTAGAATTGCAAAGATATTGAGGAAAGAAAATTCATTATCTAGTTAACCAATTGCACATTAAACCATATATGGATGAGTATCCCTAAATAAATCTATTTTTCTCATCATATGCCTTGGAAACACAAACTCACTAAAATTTCTTGTAATTTTTTGGTTAAATATGTTAAAAATACCTTCTTGGGCTACTCCTACTTCGTAATGGATTTGTTTCCCAGGAAGGATGCAAAATTGTTCTAATGACAAGGAATCAACTTAGTGTATTTGGACCCTACATGCAATAATTTTTGCAATGATTTTGTAGATGCAATTACATAGTGATATGGGTCTAAAATCATCTCATTCTTGTCTAATTTTTTGGATTAAAGCCTCAAATGTTGAATTGAAAGCTCCCAAATCCTCCCTGTCTATTTTAATTTGTCAGCAATTCTTAGTTGGTATGATTTGAAGGAAGTCAGAGAATCCTTAGAAGAATTATATTTTCCTGCTAAGTGGCGGAGGGTTCTTATCCTTTTGGAAACATTGCAAAATTATTTGTAATTCTTCCTTTGATATTTGATCCATCAGTGCCTCATTACCCACCTTACCTACAAAAATGGGGAAATATGAGGTCATATTTAACTATCTCTCTTAAATTTATTCTATCATACTATTTATCTTTAACGATCTATGTGCTTCCTTGCCTGTCAACTGCAATTTCTCCAATTCTCGGTCAGAGTGTGCCTGACGGCCCGTCGCTGCGGCTACAACTAGGCTAATCAATCACATGCATGGTGGCTACTAAACCTGCATTGACACAAGTCTAGATGGATCCGATAGCACTCCTCCATCCACAAACTAACTTCAATGACAATCTCCCTTCTATTGGTTATTTGTGTGCCTTTTCCCTCGCGATTTCTCAATGGTTGGGTAGTGTCGACTAGTATAGCTCGTGTTTCTTCCTTCTTAGTGAGTTGTCACCTTATGCTTCTTGTGCTTTTGTTTTTGTTGAGTGTGGGCTTGCCTGCAGGCCACAATTCTTCCACCAACGACTGTCAACCATACCTTCCCACCTCTCTTGGAAAACTACACTAAAAAATACATCCTTCTTCAAGGTGATGCAGGTAGATCCTTTTCTACCAACCAAAATGCCAATCACCCCTTCTTTGTGCAGTTTTCTTTTCCTATTGGCAGTAGGGTGTTAAATTTGGAAACTAGGGCCAAACTCTATGTTGCAATGCTCATATGATGGAGATGATATCTTTGTTGGATTCCTCTTTTGAAGATGTACAAGATTAATCTAAAGATCATATTGTCCGTATGAGTAGAAGGTGTATTTTGAATTTATTTTTCCACATGTGCAATTTGTCAAGGTCGGCTAGAATTGTAATGTAGGCTCACAAGCCCCAAAATTTGTGTCACACACCCACAGTGATGGATATAAAAAGGAGAGACATGGTTCTCATTTCATCATTCATTCATTCTCTCATCTAATTGGTTTATACGGCCTTAGAGGCTTCTCTCTCCTCCACACGTGTGAAACATGAAGCTGCAATTTTCGGACTTGTTTAGGCTTTTCTGGAAAGCATTGAACAACGTTTCCTTTGGGTCAAATCTCATCCCTTGACTACGTTTTTGAGGTCAAAAATCTGATTTGGAGAGGTCGTAGCTAGAGGCACAAAAACCAAGGTCAAACACTTACTTTAACTGCAGTTGACCACAATGTTGACTGTTGTTTTGACTGCAAACTTTGACTTATGCGCTGACTAGAATTGTGGACTTTTTTGGGCTGTGTTTGACTTTGAAGGAAGGCCAAGTTTGATCGATTTTGTTTGGAGGTTAAATTCTTGGTTTGATCAATGAAGACTTTGTTGGCTAGGACATCCTGGTGACTGTTGTAAAAGATATTTTCTCTCTCTCTGCTGAAAAAGAAGAATTACAAGTATACTTGTGTCTCTTGCCTTGGCTTATAATTTTTCGATTTATTTTATATTCTATCGGCATTTACTGTCAATGGTTATATGATTACAAATTGAATTGGGCTAATAAGAAAGATTTAAGTAAATTTTTCTAAGCATAGAACATACAATGGTTAACTAAAATTAACATGGTATCAGAGCTAAGGTGAAGACAAAGCCCAAGCAAGAGTGATAAGAGAAATCATCGAAGTTGAATAGACAAGGACCAGGGTCAATGACTTCCTCTTCATACTTCAAATCTGAAGAAAAGTTGAATGATAAGTCTAATTATCATGCTTGGAAAATGTCCTTGGATCTAACATTGGAAGATCAATATGTTATGGATTATGTGCACGGAAAGATCACCAAGCCTTCATCTAATGCACAGGTTACCACTAAAACAAAGTACAAGAAAGGGGAAAACAAGGCGAATAAGATCATTAGGGATTCTATTCATAAAAACTTGGTTTCTTATATCTCCGAGTTGGGCACATCTAAGGAGAAATATGATAAGTTGGTTAGCATGTTCAGGGCAAGCAATGTTAATCAAATTCTCTTTTTGAAGAACAAGTTGAAGAACATCAAGATGGACAAGGGAAATTCCATCCAATCCTACTTCATGAGGATCACCGAAATCAATAATGATCTTTTAGCTATTGGAGAGGCTATAGCTGACCGAGACCTCACTCTCATTGCTCTTGGAGGACTTCCCCGGCCATGGTATGTATTGGATACTACTATTCTCAATAATAATATAATTCCTAATTTTGATGAATTGTTGACAATATGCACTCAAGAGGAGACAAGGATGATGGAGAGATACCATCCCTCAAATGGGAATGGAAGTGACCCTAATGCCCTCACCACTCATGCAAAGAAGATGAATAATGCTGGTCTGAGAAATCAAAATCATGGAAGAGTGGGTCCCAAAGGAAGGAGGGAAAGATTCTAAACTTGTAACAAGTTTGACCACTATGCAAGAGAGTGCCCCAATAAAAGGTACTCCCCCAGAGATGATGACTACAACAACAATAATAAATTCAAGAGGAAAGGTGAAAGAAACAATAAGTTCAAAGGAAATAGGAAGGCTCCCTATGATTGAAATACAAATGGAAATGGTCAATATTTCAAGAGGTTAAGAAATTCCAAGTATGATGAATCCAATTGATCCAGGTGGATATTGGTGGTCACTCGCCTATCCCACTTGGGGCCTGTAGCCGCCATATCTCTTCTCAAAGATAGCTACCAGCGCCCTAGCTATTTTTATTTCCATTCTGTCTATAAGAAAATTCCAGTTCTTTGATATTAATGAAATGAAGTGTTATTTCCGTTGCATCTCTCTATTTATGGTTATGTGTTTATTCTGTTGCATTCTTGCATAAATCCGGATCAGTGGTATCAGAGCGGTCTGCTTTTTCTCGATCCTTATTTACATGTCTCCAATGAGGTCGGGGTATAAGGAGTTAGGGCTCGATCTGGTGGAACCTTTGCAAGATCAGCCTTGCAAACCCCAACGGATGTCCATGGGGGACGAAAAGAAAGATGAGGGAGCAGGAGATCCTATCAAAATATTGCTCGAGGTGGCCCTCAAAAAATAAAGGAACACGATGATGGATAACTTTTCCCAGATCCTTCAACGGCTGCCCACCGGCGGTGCATCTGCATTCAGCAGCCACTCTGGAGATGCAAATCCTTTTAAGGTACAAGTAAATTTTGACATTCCCATATTTGAGGGTAAAATAGATGCAGATGTTGTAGATAGATGGTTGAATATATTAGAAGGATATTTCTCGGTTCATGACTTTTCCGACAAGGAGAAGATTATTTTTGCACTCCTCAAAGCTGCCCCCCATGTCAAGGACTGGTGGGAAACCCACTGTGAGAAAAAGGACGAGACATAACCCTCTCTGTTATCAGTCATACCCACTTGGAATTCTTTCTGAGATGCCATCAAGGAACAATACTATCCCATGGGGAGCTATGAGGACAAGTACATACAATGGACCACGCTGCGACAACAAAGAGATCAAGATGTGCATGAGCTAATGAATCTGTTCCATACCCTACGCACCAAGTTGGGTATCAAAGATTTGGAGAAACATTTGGTGCTAAATTATCGCAGTTGTCTACACAGATACATTCAGGAGGAAATGGATTTCCTCGACATCTCCTCGCTTGATACGGCATACCGGTATGCTGCCAATATTGAGCAGAAATTCAAACAGAAGAAGCGAGACTTTGGATCTGCAAATCAAAAGCAAGGGAAAGGTGCTCCCAAACCGCAGAACAAAGGAACAAGCCAAGGCATGGCGACTCAAGACAACCTGTCGAAGCCACAAGAAAAGAACAACACCACAAAGCCAAAGAAGGACACAAGAAAGTGGTGTGAGTTCCATAAGAGCTCCACTCACAACACAAGTGAGTGTCAGGCCAAGCAGTCGCTGGTGGCCGAGATGCGGGCTTCTGAGACAGATGCATGCTCTGACTCTGAATCAGAACCTGACAAGGGGAATGACAAAGGGAAATAGATTATTGATGCGGAGCCCAATGCCACTGTTGCCACTACGAAGATCCAGAAGGAGGAACCGGAATATCCAGAGGAGGAGCAACGTCTCTTCCACTCCTAGATGTGGGTAAAGGGCTCCCTGGTACAGTTCATTGTCGATAATGGAAGTTAAAAGAACCCCATTTCAGCAAACACCATGAAGCGGTTGGGCTTGCCAACCACAGATCACCCACATCCATACATCATTGGGTGGCTTCACCAAGGACGAGATCTCCGCGTCAACCAGTAGTGTCACCTTCCTTATAGCATCAAGCCCTTCACGAATGAGGTATTATGTGGTGTTTCTCCTATTGATGTTTCTGATGTATTATTAGGACAACCATACTTGTGGAAGCATCATGCTGTGTATGAGTCTCGGAATCAGGCTGTTATTGTTACTTTGGGAAATAAGTTGTACAGGATACCAGAGGTACCACCTCCTGCCGCTATCTCTTTGGTTACTGCAAAACAATGGAGTAAGCTCATTTCCCAAACCAAGAAATTCATTTTCCTGATGATCCGCCCCCAG
The DNA here is from genome assembly GCA_034641835.2 of Pinus albicaulis. Taxonomy (NCBI): domain Eukaryota; kingdom Viridiplantae; phylum Streptophyta; class Pinopsida; order Pinales; family Pinaceae; genus Pinus; species Pinus albicaulis. Next base: position 1,512,846,542 of record CM076579.1, on the reverse strand, counting down.
GGCAAGAAGAATATTATGGCCACGACCTCCAGACAGGGCTCCTCTACATGACAACAACAAATGGATAAGGTTGTGAAGGAGTACGAGGGCATCTTCACCTCACCCACAGGGGTTCATCTGCACTATCAGGTCAAGCACCTAATTGATCTGACCCCAGGTGCGCCGCTACCCAATGGACCGATCTATCGGCCCTCTGTTCTGGAGAATGGTGAAATCAAGAAGCAGAATTAGGAGCTACTGTAGAAAGGTCACATCCGACCAACTTCATCGCCCTGTGGGAGCCCGATTGTATTGGTACAGAAGAAGGATGGGACGTGGAGACTCTGTATTGACTATCAGGCACTGAACAAGATCATTTTCTGGAATAGGTACCTGATCCCATGGATTGATGACCTTCTGGACCAAATCAAAGGTGCAAAATATTTTAGCAAGATTGACTTGAAGTCGAGGTATCACCAGGTACCGATTGAACCCTCCGATGTGTGGAATACTGCCTTCAAAGCCAAGGAAGGCCTTTTCGAATGGCTGGTCATGCCTTTCAGGTTGACGAATGCTCCCGAAACCTTCATGAGGATGATGGATGACATCTTGCGGCCATTCACCAACTCATTTGTAGTGGTGTACTTGGATGACATTCTGATCTTCAGCCAGACTTGGGAAGAGCACCTTCACCACATCCGAAAAGTCCTCCAAACACTACGGCAACACAAGTTGTGTGCCAATTTGGAGAAGTGCACTTTTGGCATGACCCAGGTTCAATATCTGGGATACATTATTGATGAAAGGGGGTGCATGTGGATCCAGCCAAGATCCAAGTCATTCAGGATTGGCCAGCCCCAACCACTATAACAGAGCTTCGCAGCTTTCTGGGTCTTGCTAATTTCTATCGAAGGTTCGTGTTGGGATTCTCTCATATCACTTGGCCCTTGAGTCAAGTCACCAAGGGAGGAGCGAGAAAAAAAAAATTTTGGTCGGAACCTCAACAGAAGGCGTTCACAAAACTGAAAAACCGCCTCTTTTCTGCCCCAGTGCTCACTTTACCAGACTTGCAACATCCATTTGAGATCGAGACAGATGCCTCTGATTATGCTATTGGGGCAGTTCTTACTCAACAGGGACATCCAGTGGCATTTCACAGTGAGACATTGTCTGACACAGTTCGCAAGTATCCCACTTATGACAAAGAAATGTATTCCATTGTGCAAGCTTGTCGACAATGAAAGCATTACATTTTGGGGAAGGAAACAATCATCCACACAAACCATCAACCCCTGAAGTTCATACATACACAAGGGAATTTGTAGAATGATCGCCATCATAAGTGGTCCACATATCTGCAACAGCTTCATTTGAACATCAAGTACAAGAAGGGTATCACCAATAATGTTGCAGACTGCCTCAGCCGACCACCGATCGTGGTGCTCACCACCGTGCTCAACTCTTGTGGGCATGAGACTTCTGATTCACTGCTTCTCTATGAGAGTGACCCAGAATTCGGTCACACTTACAAGGCACTCTTGGGGGGTACACAAGTTCCAAATTTTCACCTCCAAGATGCACTTTTATGTCACCTAGGACACCTTTGTGTTCCTTCAAGCGAGCGTGCCAAGATGATATGGGAAGCACACTACAGTCGAGTCGCTGGGCATTTCGAGGTCAAGAAAATAGTAGCAATCCTGCAAAAGTATTTCTATTGGCCAAACCTTCGAAAGGATGTCGAGAAGCACATTAGATCCTGTAATTCTTGTGCCATTGCCAAACCGACCATCAAGAAGCAAGGCCTATATACTCCGCTACCTACCCTTGGTCGACCTTGGGAATCCATCTCCATGGATTACATGTTGGGTCTGCCTTCTACTAAGCAGGGAAATGACTGTGTTTTCGTGGTCATCGACAAATTCTCAAAGATGGCCATTATGGCGGCTTGCAAGAAGAATATCACAGTAGAATCCACTGCTAAAATCTTCTTTGAACGAGTGTGGGTGCACTTTGGGGTCCCACAGTCTATCATATCAGATCGGGATAGCAAGTTCCTCAGCACATTTTGGTCCAGCCTCTGGTCAATGTTGGATACCAAGCTCACCAAGTCCACAGCTTTCCATCCCCAAACAGATGGCCAGACAGAAGTCGTCAACAGAATGATTGTACACATTCTGTGCATATACAATTCAAAGCACCCACGCACATGGGACAAGAGCCTCCCCTATGTACAACATAGTTATAATCGAGCTCTCCACAGTTCAATCGGCCATAGCCCCTTTCAGGTGGGCTTGGGATTCCAGCCACTATGTCCCATTGACGTAGCCATGCCATTTGTAGCTGCTCAGGCTGATTCAGCTCATGTCTAGTTTGAAGTTGACAAAGCAAGTAGCTTCATCGAGCGCATTCAACACATACGCCAACAGGTTCATGGTATATTGGACAGAGCCAATGCCAAGTACAAGCAACGCCATGATCAACACCGGGTGCCACACAACTTTCAGGTGGGTGACAAAGTATGGCTACATTTGCAGAAGGAGCACCTCACTGGACCCCACCACAAGCTTTGCCCATTCCGATACAAGCCATACACCATCACCAAGGCTGTAGGGAACAATGCCTTCGAGCTCAGTATTCCACCATTCCTTGGTCTGCACCCAGTCTTCAATCTGGATCGCCTTCGTCCTTACTTCCCACCTCTACTGGACACCTCAGACATTGCAGAACAACTCACACCAATAGAGTTAAACCTAGACTGCATGGAACAAGCCACCACAGATTGTATCATGGACATGCAAATCAAGAACACTCGCCAACAGAATATCCATTTGTATCGGGTTGTCAAAGCGGGCCAACTCCTGCACCAAGGAAAGTGGTTCACCAGGGACCAAGTTCAACAGAAATTTCCTCATCTCATGGAGGAACTTAACGCAATGGGGACCATTTCTTCCTGTATGGGAGGAATTATCCAAGGATATTGGTGGTCACCGCCTATCCCACTCAGTCCCCACCATTTTCTCTTTATTTTTTCAGCTTCTGCAGACAACTTTACTATTTTTAGCATTTTTGGGTCCTAAATTCCAGAGCCGCTTTGAGGCTCTTAAACGACATTTTTTGAAAATGGAGGCCCTATTCCTCGGATAGATCTTTCTAACGAGGTGTATGGTAAGGTGTCAAACGTGAGATCATATGCCAGTTATGTCTCCCCCGGGTTGAAACACTAATTTACCTGCAAACGGCCCATAGTTTTGGTGCTTCATCTCCTAGGGTTAGGGTTTTGGCTGTTTAGGATTTCCCATTGTTTCTAAATAATAAATACGCCCTCGAGCCTCATTTTAACTCAGTTCAGAGGCCTATAGCCACCACATCTCTTCTCAGAGATAGCTACCAGCGCCCTAGCTAGTTTTATTTCCATTATGTCTGTAAGTACATTTCAGTTCTTCGATATTAATGAAATGAAGTGTTATTTCCACTGCATCTTTGTATTTATGGTTATGTTTTTATTCTGTTTCATTCTTGCATAAATCCAGATCACCAATGTTGTTGATAATAAGAGAAATTAATATATTATTATATATTCCCTCTTTGATGCATCTCCTCCCGACACCCTGGATAACTGGTTGATTGATAGTGGTGCCTCAAGGAACTTCACTATATATAAAGAGGCCCTCTCTGATTTGATTGAAAAGGACAATAAATTGGAGATTATCCTTGGAGAAAATGCACCTATCCCATGAAAGGGACAGGGATTGTGACCCTTCATTTAAATCAAGGTCAAGTCCTCTATTTGTAAGATGTGTTGTATGTACCTAACTTAAAGAAGAATCTAGTGCTTATCTCAGAAATGGAAGACAACGGATTTAAGGTGGCATTCATTGATGGAAAGTTATGAATTTAGAAGAGGAAAAGAAGCATTCACTCTTGGTTTCAGTGTTGATACACTCTATTAGGTTGGAGGAAGTCTGTTGGGGACCATGACACGCACAACTCTTCAATCTGAGCTACAGCACCGAAGATTTGCACACCTTCATTTTAAATCCCTTCATGAATCAAGGAAGGTGGTGACAGGTATGCCCAATTTCAAATATGATCATGAAGGTGTATGTTAGGGTTGTGCCGAAGGAAATCATACAAGGGGACCATTCCCATCGAGCGTCACGAAAACATCTGATATTTTACAATTGATTCATTTTGATATATCTGGTATGCTTCCTGTAACATAAATAGATTCAACGCGTTGAAAAAAATCTAAAATAATTGAATTATGCATATTAGACAACTCAAATTTATGATTCTAAAAATCGCTTCCAAATTTCAGGAAAAATTGGATAGGGAAAAAATGCCTTGAAAAATACCAAAACATCTATTAGTTAGACTACACTTTAAAAAGGTAAAACAAATCCAAAAACTACACAAATTAAAGGGACCTTGTCATTGAAGCATCACTTACCTGCAGTCGTGCTAAAAAAGGCAGAGCAATTGGTGTCCATCATGGTGAGTACCGACCAAATCCCATTAAGCACGTTCAAATTCCTATTCACATCCTCCACCACCAACTCAATGGCTTTCCTTGCAACTTTCTCGATGGTGGAATCATATACAATAATAGCACCAATATTTACAACATCAAGTCTCTTAACAAGCCTTGCATTTTGTGCAGCAATACACCCGTGGAAAAATATGTGCAGGCTTAGCACCACAAAAGGCACAAACTTCCAAACCATTTCTAAGAGCATTGGTATATTAAACTTGTCACTTTATTGAATGCCAAGGAATTGAATAAAATGGGCTTCTTACAACAGCCTAAATGTTTAATAATAATAAGGATAGGATTACAGGCTACAACACTCCCCAGTAAATATGATTGAGAGGTCTTCAACGAGATCAATACACTAAGTTATGAGATCAGATAAACCATGGTTAAATGAAGGCAAAGTGAAAATACTTTAGCTACATATTATGTTCTGGGGAAATAAGGACAAGTTCCCAGATTCATCTGGTATATGAGAAAAAATAAAGAGCTTTATATAACGGTGTTTTCAAGACAGCCAAAGAAGAAAATATGGGAATTCATTTCCATGAGGTTTGAAGCCACAAGCAGTAGGAATCAAGCTTTAATGGCTGGAAATATGATCCTTCTTTAGTATATTTTGTTAATCTTAAATCATCTTTAACTCTATAATTTGAAAGATGGGTGATTTCTGGGAGGTGGAGAAGACAATAAGAAGCTAGAAATCAAGTTCATTGTCCACAAATATGCATTGAATCTAATATTTTACAATTGATTCATTCTGATCTATCTGGTACTACTAAGGTAACTAGTTACAAAACTCAAATACAAGCAGTGCCTTTTCCAAATCTTTTTATTATTATACAAAGTTGCAATAATCCTAAAATAGATGAGAAAATACACATACTATTACTATTCAAATTGAAGTAATCATATTTGCCTTGTGAATACACCACAATGCAAGATGATTCTTATCACTGGTCGTTAAATTTAGTCAACAAAACAACATAATCACTAATGTAATTTAATTCATATAAGTGAAGGCTAAAAGTTACTTTAGTGCAAGAAGGTCAAAAATGATGGTTGCTAACGTAAATGGCCATAAAACTCCAGCAAGTATTTCTACACATTAATAATTGAACTTATCTCAAGATAAGCAACCACAATTATTTACCATGGGACAAGGTGTTCTGACTTGTTGCTCATGTTAGACTAGATTTCCTTTCAATATAGATTATTGTTAGCATCCACTGACATTAATTGGATCTATTGGACTGTCTAACAATCTATTCCAATTTTAAAACAAGATTTATGCAATCTAGGATCTATATTATTAGATTTATCAATAAATTAATTCCAACCTTGGGAATTAATTACTGCTTCATGATTTCACTGATTTGTGAGCTTGTGAATTGACTCGAGGATGAGTAAGGCCTGCCGAATTTTTTAAGGCATGCAAACATGAACTAATGGGCTTTTACTGTTCATCATCCTTTTTTTTCGAACATAATCCTCAATAAGGAATATGTCACTTTAATTTTTATCCTCAATAAGGAATATGCCACTTTGATTTTTATAATCTTGCAAATAAAAAGGCATCGCAAAGAAAACAATCACAAGAAAGGAGATCTACAAAGCATGCTATCTAAAAATCTATTCCAATTTTAGAACTAGATTTCTGCAATCTTGGATATTGATTATTAGATTTCTCAATCAATTAAGTCCATCCTTGGGGATTAATTGTTGCTTATGACATCACCTCTTTGTGAGCTTGTGAATTAACTCCCATATGAGTAAGGCATGCCTGATTTTTTAGTGCATGCAAACATGAACTAAAGGGTTCTTACTGTTCACCATCCCTTTTTTTCCGGAATACATAGTCATATGATCACATCAAAAAAAAATACTCAAATAAGAAATATGTCACTTTGATTTTTATCCTTAATAAGGAATATGTCACTTTTATTTTTATAAGCTTTCAAATAAAAAGGCATCACAAAGAAAACAATCACATGAAAGGAGATCCACAGAGTGGAATGAGTGGTTGATTTTCCTATAATTGTAGTAGGTATGGTGACTAATTTGAGTGGCTAATTTTCCTATGTTAAATATCATGTCAGTTTCTCAAGCATATGTTATGTGTATCTCTCTTCCTTAAATTGGTGTGTGGCTGATTGTCCTATGTTAAATATCAAATATTTTTCTGAAGCACATGTTATGCTATCTGTATATTTATATGAGTATGTTATTTATATATTTTGAGTATTTTTCTTATTGTCAAGTTTGAAAGAGTTTTTTTATTATTCTCGAGTGAAAGGCCAATTGAGTCTTAAAATTATGTGAGTTTGACAACAATTATTTACCCCTTAAAGCGTGCAAAAATCCCCTCTTGACAATGCTAGTTGGACTATCTATATTAGGATAAAGAGTAGTAGAAAACCACAATTCATAGGCAATAATTTTCCATAGTGATTTATTTTAGTTCCTTTTGTATATTTTCTGACCCAAGAGAGCAATTATTTGACTGTTGTAGGTAATGGAAAGTGATTGTAACAAGTTTTTGGGGAGATGGCACTACAGGGTGGCTGCTAGGAACAATCAGTGAACTCCCTCCAATTGCAACTGTTCCTCTAGACACTGTCTGTTGGCAATATGATGCAATGTGGGAGATTGTTGGCAATACGATGCAATGTGTTGTCCTTGATGGCAACCTACTTGATGAAGTTGTCCTTGATGAAAATTGACTTGATGAGTTTTCTTTGGATAGAAACCTATTTGTTGATGATGTAAATCTGATGTATCTACATAGCAGTTCAGAAGTAACGAAGAAAGGAATTTCAGTAAGTGCCAGAGAAATGGTAAATATAATATGTCACAAAGCATATGCGGGTTTGTAAAGGTGAAGTAGTGTATGTACGCGTAAAATTACGTACCAAGTAGCGTATGCCTATTTGCGCTCTAAATTTAGAAAACCAGGGGACATGACCATGGTATTGGCCCAATGTATTGAGCGCTGGATTATCTATTTGATCCCGTCCAGGAATACCATCAGCGGTTGAGTGGTTTTGACTCATGGTATTGACAAAGGATAAATCTATATAAGGAGAAGAAGATCATAGTGCAAGAGGGGATATAGGTCTGGGTTTTAATGAATACTTCACTCTAAAGTATATCTGCATGGATGAACTCTGTTCTTAATTGATAGATCTGAATCTATTATGCACCCATGAATAAAATGATGATTCAAGATCTCTAGATCTAAAAATGATGAATCTCTAGGATGATCTGCAAAAGAAATGATGAAGACTTGGCGCAAGTCTGATGAAGAAATTGAAGAAATCTGGGTAAGTTTGTAGATATGGTCTGTTCTGCAAAGTTTATCTTTTATAGATCTATATGCTAGTTTGTCTTGGTAAAAGCGCTTATATACATGGGTTCGCTTAATAAAAAGCGCGTATGGAAGTTAGGGTTTCTGAAGCTTATTTCACATTACTTTTGTGATTTCTGTTATCTCTGTGTTGTCTGTCAACGAAGTCTTCTTGAAGTTCTGGGCTGTTTGAATATGATGTATGCTGCTGATATGATAATGAAAAAATCTAATCAATGATTGAGAAAGCATGATGAGGGAAGAATAAATGTCTAAACAGTTCTGCATGGTTGATAGATTTTCTGAACAAAAATCTGATTTCAGATCTGAATATGAGTCTGAACGAATTCTGAAAGAAAGCATACTCAGAGGAATACGCTATTTGGTAAAAGGAAAAGCACGTGTATACGTGGAATAGATAAAGAAAAGTCGCGTATTAATTCAGAATATAAAAGTAAGTATGCACTGAAGCATACGTAGGTTGGTGTGCAGAAAAGCGCGTATGTACGTGGGTTCAGTAAATAAAAACAGCGTATGGTATCTGAATTAATGGTTGTTCAAGGTTGAATGTGTATCTGATTATCTACTTTGAAGTCTGGGTTATTTCTGATATTCTGGTTACAGAAGTATTGTTGTTCTGATTGAAGTTTTGGGTAAAGTATGGTTGTTGATGTTAAGGGGTTGTATTGAAGCTGTTTTGATCCAGTATGAAAATTGATGAAACGTGGTCTGCAGTGGATCTGAGGGTTGAAGCCTTTATTATGAAAGTGGAAGCTTTCTTCTAGTAGAAGCTGGTGCTAAAATCAGGGGGTCAAAGCTCCCTTCTAGGAGAGGCTGGTAAACGAGATCAGGGGGTTGAAGCTCCCTTCCAGAAGTGGCTGGAGAATGAGAGAAGGTTGCAGCCTTCTAAAGGTGGGTGCCTGCGTGCTGGTATGAGTCTGCGCCAACACAAAATTGTAAGAATTTTTCTTTATAACAAATATTGAATACAGAGACAACATTAGTGGTGGTTTTCTCCCAACTTAGGTTTCCACCTAAAAATTCTGGTGTTCATGTGTGCTGCTTATGTGTGATGGTTTTTTTTTTTTTATTACTGCACATGATTACTGCTTACTAAACATCTGATGAATGAATGATGCAATGATCTAAGTAAAGAATTAAATGCATCATAAGATCTCTGGACATACGCGAGTTTTCTTAAGGATATCCGTGTGTATACGCAAGTTGGGTTCAGTAAAGTAGCGTATGGTTTTAAGAGAAAGGAAAATTAAAAAAAAATTAAGTCAGCTCTAAATACTGATTCACCCCCCCCCCTCCCCTCTCAGTATTTTTACCAACAATTGGTATCAGAGCAGGTCCTTCTGAAAAATCTTAGCTGCTAGAAGGAAGATCAAACAAGATGAGCAATCAAGATGGAACAACATCTATCAGGCCTTCGCTCTTCAACGGAAACAATTTAATCTTTTTGAAAATAAGGATGAGATCCTATCTTCAGTCTCTGGGAGCAGATGTATGGGCTATTGTTGAAGGAGGATACCAATATCCAGCCGCAGTACCAACAGATCCAACGGAAAGAAAGAATTATGAAAAAAATGCAAAAGCGGTCAATGCTCTATTGGGAAGTCTAACTGAATCAGAATTTTTCAAAGTCCTGCAGTTGGATACAACAAAGGCAATATGGGACAAAATCATTCTAATTTATGAAGGTGATGCAAAGGTAAAAAGTGCTAAACTCCAAAATCTCAGAATTCAATATGAGAATTTAAAAATGCATAATGAGGAGAGCATTGCCAATTTCTTTTTACGTCTTGATGATATTGTAAATCATATGATAAATCTGGGAGAAGCAATAACCGAATCTACTTTGGTTGAGAAAGTTTTAAGATCACTAATGGAAAAATTTGAGTCAAAAGTTTCAGCTCTTGAAGAAAAGCAGGATCTTTGAAATCTTATTGTGGTGCAACTTCATGGCATACTAACTGCATGTGAAATGAGAAGAGGAGGACCATCTGAAGTCAAAGAAGCCGTATTTAGAGCTTCTACAAAAGGGAAAGAAGTACAAGAGACAGAAGGATCAGGGTATATCTCAGAAGAAGATGAAGTAAATTTTGTAAAGAAACTTCAACTTGGCACAGGACGGTTCAGAGGTAAGCTTCCTTTCAAATGTTTTTCTTGTGGAAGAATTGGTCATTATGCTGCTAAGTGTCCTTACAAAGAAACACATGAAAAAGGGAAGGAAGTAGCAAGAAGGAATAAGAATCGGTTTAGCACTAGAAAAATTTACTATACTCATGAAGACAATGATGGGTTATCTGACAATGAGGAAGAATGTGAACAAGATCGTAGACTTCTCATGGCATTTGAAAAAGAATCTAGAGAAGAAAAAGATACTTTTATGGATGCTTTAGAGGACAATGATTTTCTTGATGAATTCAATCAACTCAAAATATGCTTCGAAGAAAGTAAAATATCCATAGAAACTTTGAAAAATCAGCTTGAAGAAAAGGAGAAACACAATGAGAAATTAGAATGTGAAATAGTAAGTCTAAGAAAATAAATTGAGAAAGTGAAGACTTTGAATCTTAGATTTGCTAAAGGATCTGAAACCTTAGATGAGATTATCAAAGTACAACATTCTCCTTTTATAAAAACAGGTCTTGGATATATTGTAGAATCTTCTCAGACTTTAGCACCAAATTATCTAAAAGTAGCTACAGCCAGTATACAACATTCTGCCACTCAGCAAGGGAATAAAGATTCTTCACAGGTAAAGCATGACCATCTCAATTTAAAGAACACTAAAAAGAATACCTTTCAAAGAAACACCAACCAACAGGTAAATTCAAGCAGAAGATTTCGTGATCGCAGAAATTTCTTCTTCAATGGACAATGTTTCTCATGTCACAATTTTGGTCATAAAGTTGCTCAATATGTTGCATATAAAACCATCATGACAAGAGAAGCAAGAAAGAAAAGGATTGATACTGGAACAAAGAAGAATACCTATAACAAATTTTCTCCTCTTCAAAATGAAGTTGAATGTGCTTATTGCAATAACTTTGGCCATGAAGAATCTAAATGCAGGAGCAAAGTCCAGCCAAAAGAACATTTTCCTTCAAGCTCCAAAGTGTGGAAAAAGAAGGAATTACAGGTTGAAAATTGTGGCATAGCTTTATTTGCAGAAGGTGAAGAAAATCAATGGTACATTGATAGTGGATGCTCAAAAAACATGACAGGTGATAAAAACAAACTTCTTGCATATAGTGCTCTAGAAAAGGAAAAGAATGTTACATTTGGAAATGATACTCTTGCTTTCATTAAGGGAAAAGGGTCTTTTTTTCTAAAAGAAAAGGTGAAAGCTAATAATTTCATGTATGTGGATGGATTAAAGCATAACCTGTTAAGTGTAAGTCAAATGTGTGATCAAGGAACTAAAGTTGTCTTTAGTTCAAAAGAATGTGTGGTACGTGATCTTGATACAGGTAAAACAATTATAAAAGGAAAAAGAACTCCAAGCAACCTGTATGTATTGAAGAACTGCAAATAACAATGTTACTTGAGTAAATCTTCGTAAAATCAAGGCTATATATAGAAGTCTGTGTGTCCGAAAGAGAGAATAGAAGGTTGGGGTATCCGAGCTTCTCTCAAAATCAACAAATCAAGGCATTCTTAAAAGTCTGCCCGTGATCTTCCCAATATTAATCTACCAGAAAGTATCATATGAAAATCTTGTCAATTCGGTAAGCAAACCAGAGTACGATTTAATGCCAAAGAAGGATCATCAAGTGAGCCTCTTGAACTCATTCATACTGACATATGTGGACCTATGAGGAAAAATTCACCACGTGGGGAAGAATACTATATCTTATTTATTGATGATTACTCTAGAATGTGTTGGATCGGGTTCATTAAACACAAAGATGAAGCATTTGAAAAATTTCAGATCTTCAAAGCACTGGTTGAAAATGAATTAGATCTAAAAATCAAATGCCTTAGATCTGATCGAGGAGGAGAATATACATCAAATGAATTCTTTGAATTTTTTGAACAACATGGCATAAAGAGACAGTTCTCTGTAGCAGGCACTCCACAACAAAATGGCGTAGCAGAAAGAATGAATAGAACAATTCAACAAATGGCTAGAGCTATGCTTGATGATCTTTGCACACCCGACATTTTGGGTGGCAAGCAAAGACATATACCTGCCAAATATTCTTAACAAGGCACATGTTCGTGTAAATAGTGATAAAACTCCATATGAACTCTGGTATGGCAATCCTCCCACTGTGAAGCATTTTAGAGTTTTTGGAAGCAAATGCTTTATAAAAAATAATGATGAAAAACTTGGCAAGTTTGAACCCAGAGCAGATGAAGGAATACTTCTTGGTTACTCCTCTAGGATTAGAGCATATAAATGTTACAATAAAAGACTTCGGATGATTGTTGAATGCATTGATGTTGTTATTGATGAGTCTCCTGCAGCTCCAAAAGAATAAAAACAAACAACAGATGAAGACGATGGTGACATATATCCTTCTACATCAAATAGAAATGATATAGACAGTGAACCCAATGAAGAACCCGAAGATGATTTATCTGAAAAAGCTCCATCCAGATATGTTCAAAAGAATCACCCAGAATCTCAAATTTTGGGAGAAAAGGAATCAGGTGTACAAACAAGAAGGACTCTTGTGGGATCTTCTAGCTATCTGGCATTTCTATCCACTATTGAACCACATAATGTCAATCAAGCTAGCAAAGATGAATTTTGGATTCAAGCCATGAATGAAGAGCTTGATCAAATTGAAAAAAATCACACTTGGGAATTAGTACCAAGACCTCATGACAAAAATGTCATTGGAACTAAATGGATATTCAAAAATAAGTTAAATGAGAATGGGGATGTTATAAGAAATAAAGCTAGACTTGTTTGCAAGGGGTATGCTCAACAAGAAGGTATAGAATTTGAAGAAATTTTTGCTCCTGTAGCTAGACTTGAAGCCATAAGAATGTTTCTTGCTTTTTCAAGCTTCCAACAAATCAAATTTTATCAAATGGATGTTAAATCTGGTTTTCTCAATGGTGATCTAGAAGAAGAAGTTTATATAGAACAACTAGAAGGATTCATCTTGGGAAATGATGAAAAACTTGTTTGTAGACTTAAAAAGGCACTATATAGTCTCAAACAAGCTCCAAGGGCATGGTATTATCGTCTTAACAAATATCTTCATCAACAAGGATTTTCAAAGGGGTCTGCTAATAGCAACTTATACACAAAAACTGAAAATGATAAACTATTGATTGTGGTTGTATATGTTGATGATATCATTTTTGGAAGTAATGAAGCATCTATGAGTCAGAAATTTTCTTCTGTTATGCAGCAAGAATTTGAAATGTCTTTACTTGGGGAACTAACATTCTTTCTTGGCTTACAAGTGCAACAAGCAACAGATGGCATATTCTTATCACAAGCAAAATATCTTAAGCAAATCTTGAAGAAGTATGGTATGGAAGATTGCAAACCTGTAGGTACACCAATGATAATCGGCTGTAGTCTCAGTTCTAATGATTATTCCCCCACGGTGAATCAACTAGAATACAGATCTATGATAGGAAGTCTACTGTATATCACTGGGACAAGACCAAACATTATGCATGCAGTTGGGATTGTTGGACGATTCCAAGCCAATCCAAAAGAGTCTCACCTTCAGGCTGTGAAAATAATATTCAAATATCTACAAGGAACTCAAGATTTTGACTATGGTATCCAAAGAATGCTGATCTCACTCTTCATGCTTACACTGATGTAGATTGGGCTGGAAATGTTGATGATCGAAAAATCACTAGTGGTGGTGCATTCTATATGGGGCCCCGGTTAGTATCTTGGTTCAGTAAGAAGCAAATCTCTATTGCCTTATCTACAGTAGAAGCAGAATATGTGGCTGTCGCATCATGTTGCACTCCACTTCTTTGGATGATGCAAACCTTACAAGACATTCAAATCAAATGTTCACCTCCTACCTCCATTATGTGTGATAATACAAGTGCCATCAGTATCTCAAAGAATCTTGTTATGCATTCCAAGACCAAGCACATTCCCATCAAGTATCACTTCTTACGTGAACAAGTGCTTGAACAAAAGGTGAAGTTGGAGTATGTTCCCTCCAAATAACAAGTTGCTGATATATTTACCAAACCTTTACCCAGGGACACGTTCGAATATCTCAAACAGAAGCTGGGAGTAGTCTCTGCCATGTAGAAGATCAGATCTATTTAAATTTAGAAGATTAAATTGGATACGCGGATTTCCTGAATGACAGTCGCGTATATACACGAGTTTATACACAGAAAACCGCATATGGGTGTTTGCTGACAAAAATTTTCTGGGTCAGCATTCTTCAGCACAGCTGCGGTGCTGTTGGGTATCTCTGGTGATGTTCCAGCTCTCATATTTCTGTTTCATTCTCTAATGCTTCTGATGAAGATGCCTTGATGATTTTCTGTTGAAAGTGTTCAGGATGCACAGGCTCAGGGGGAGCACTAGTCATGTGGAAAGGATGCATTGTTGGAATTCTAATTATTTGTTGTGGTCTGATCTCATGCTTGAGATTCTTTGGTCTTGATTGTATAAGTTATTTCTATACTTTGATGAAAAGGTCATGTTAAGACCTATGATGTAAAATTGTAATATTCAGTTATGTAAGGACTTGTTCAATTTTGTAAACCCACTTGGTTGGGTAGTTGAGTCAAATATGTAAATCCACTTGGTTGGATCATTGATGTAAGTTCTTGGTGATAGGATGAATTATAGAGTCATGTACTTCATTGAAAAATATGTTTTGAAAATTCAGCATAAACTCAGGGGGAGCATGATACCTTTGCCCTTGATGTCAAAGGGGGAGAGTATTATGTTATTATGGTTGCCATCAAGTGCAAAGGGGGAGATTGTTCGCAATATGATGCAATGTCGGAGATTGTTTGCAATATGATGCAATGTGTTGTCCTTGATGGCAACCTACTTGATGAAGTTTTCCTTGATGAAAACTGACTTGATGAGTTGTCTTTGGATAGCAACCTATTTTTTGATGATGTAAATTTGATGTATCTACAGAGCAGTTCAGAAGTAATGAAGAAAAGAATTTCAGTAAGTGCCAGAGAAATGATAAATATAATATGTCACAAAGCATACGCAGGTTTGTAAAGGCAAAGTAGCGTATGTACACGTAAAAGTATGTACCAAGTAGGGTATGCCTATTTGCGCTCTAAATTTAGAAAACCAGGGGACATGACCATGGTATTGGCCCAATGTATAGAGCGTTGGATTATCTATTTGATCCCGTCCAGGAATACCATCAGCGGTTGAGTGGTTTTGACTCATGGTATTGACAAGGCTAAATCTATATAAGGAGAAGAAGATCATAGTGCAAGAGGGGATATAGGTCTGGGTTTTAATGAATACTTCACTCTGAAGTATATCTGCATGGATGAACTATGTTCTTAATTGATAGATCTGAATCTATGATGCACCCATGAATATAATGATGATTCAAGATCTCTAGATCTAAAAATGATGAATCTCTAGGATGATCTGCAAAAGAAAGGATGAAGACCTGGCGCAAGTCTGATGAAGAAATTGAAGAAATATGGGTAAGTTTATAGATCTGGTCTGTTCTACAAAGTTTATCTTTTACAGATCTATACGCTAGTTTGTCTCAGTAAAAGTGCGTATATACGCGGGTTCGCTTAATAAAAAGCGCGTATGGAAGTTAGGGTTTCTGAAGCTTATTTCACATTACTTCTATGATTTCTGTTATCTCTGTGTTGTCTGTCAACGAAGTCTTCTTGAAGTTCTGGGCTGTTTGAATATGATGTATGCTACTGATATGATAATGAACAAATCTAATCAATGATTGAGAAAACACGATGAGGGAAGAATAACTGTCTAAATAGTTTTGCATGGCTGATAGATTGTCTGAACAAAAATCTGAATTCAGATCTGAATATGAGTTTGAACGAATTCTGAAAGAAATCATACTCAAAGGAATACGCTAGTTGGTAAAAGGAAAAGCGCGTGTATACATGGAATAGATAAAGAAAATTCGCGTATTAATTCAGAATATAAAAATAAGTATGCACTAAATCATACACAGGTTGGTGTGCAGAAAAGCGCGTATGTACGCGGGTTCATTAAATAAAAACAGCGTATGGTATCTGAATTAATGGTTGTTCAAGGTTGAATGTGTATCTGATTATCTACCCTGAATTCTGGGTTATTTCTGATATTCTGGTTACATAGGTATTGCTGTTCTGATTGAAGTTTTGGGTAAAGTATGGTTGTTGATGTTAAGGGGTTGTATTGAAGCTGTTTTGATCCAGTATGAAAATTGATGAAACGTGGTCTGCAGTGGATCTGAGGGTTGAAGCCTTCAGTATGAAAGTGGAAGCTTTCTGCCAGTAGAAGCTGGTGCTAAAATCAGGGGGTCAAAGCTCCCTTCTAGGGGAGGCTGGTAAACGAGATCAGGGGGTTGGAGCTCCCTTCCAGAAGTGGCTAGAGAACGAGAGAAGGTTGCAGCCTTCTGCAGGTGGGTGCCTGCGTGCTGGTATGAGTTTGAACCAACACAAAATTGTAAGAAGTTTTCTTTATAATAAATATTGAAGACAGATATGACAGCAGCGGTGGTTTTCTCCCAACTTGGGTTTCCACCTAAAAATACTGGTGTTCATGTGTGTTGCTTATGTGTGATGGGTTTTTTTTTTTTTTTTCTATTATTACTACACATGCTTACTTCTTACTAAACATCTGATGAATGAATGATGCAATGATCTAAGTAAGGAATTAAATGCATAATAAGATCTCTGGACATACGCAAGTTGGGTTCAGTAAAGTAGCGTATGGTTTTAAGAGAAAGAAAAAGTAAAAAAAATTTCAGTCAGCTCTAAATATTGATACACCCCCCCTCTCAGTATTTTTCCCAACACTGTCCACATTCCAGGTTGCACCAATAGAGTAGCTCTGATCGAGGCTCCATCACCACTATAGTATTGATCTGAATTCAGAGTCCTTAACAATATTACAATAATATGTTTTTGAGATGGTTGAGATGGCATACTCAGTTGGATTGGCAATGTTTGAGAACAATAATATGCATGTTCCTATTTTTACCCCAAGTTCATAAATCATCTCACAAAGTTGCAACCGTGGGTCACGACTACGGTTCAACTACTTACGCACTCAAGGTAGGGACTGGCATCTACTATGAAAAATTCTCTCTTTATAGTATTATACTCTGAATTTAGGCATTATTATGTTTTTTGTACGTTTGCTCCTTTTTTATTTTTATTTCCTGCCTGTGATATATTAGGGGAATGTATGTCTATGGTGTTTATTTTAGTACCAACAAGATCAATGGATAACATGGTCTACCAACTGACAGAGTCTACTACCAATTTACTATAGTATACACCTTTAGATTTTTAATTTTTTGAAAGGTCCATTGTGATCCAGTATTTACATCACACATTATTATAATATCCAGCTTCTTCTCTATTTTGAAGTGGTATTAAATATGCTACACATACTAGTAATTTTCCATCAGTGGTGACTTGGTTGAAAATAATTTAGTGTTGGTTATAACTTATCTTATTTTTGGATCCTATGCTGTTGGAGACGAGGCATCTCAGAAATTAGTTCATCTTTCAAATAGTTTCTTTTGCATGGTTTGTAAAAAGGTTGGGCTGGTTTTTTAGCATTTAACTTGGGTGGAATTATTGTCGTTACATATTTTTGGCTCCTATGATGTTGGAGACGAGGCATATCAGAAATTAGTTCATCTTTCGGATAGTTTCTTTTGCATGGTTTGTAAATAGGTTGAGCTGGATTTTTAGTATTTAACTTGGGTGGAATTGCTGTTGTTACATATTTTTGGCTCCTATGCTATTGGAGACGAGTCATTTCATAAAATAGTTCATCTTTCGGATAGTTTCTTTTGCATGGTTCGTAAATAGGTTGAGCTGGTTTTTTAGTGTTTAACTAGGGTGGAATTTTTGTCGTTACATTTTCTCAGGGCTAACAAGAGGAAACATGTTGAGAGTTTTTAATGGGCGAGAAGGGGATGACCTTCCAACCCCAAATAAAGTAGCCCAACTGGTGAAGCCAATCGCTGTCAAAACCATAATAATATATGACTCCAATGTGAAGGTGGAATTTTGTAACATACTGAATTTTTTCCCTAAAATATTTTCTTAAGATAAGAACCTATATTTTGTTAAATTAGGAGAGAAGAAAAAAAAATTTCATGTATTGAGGTCCTTCAAGCGTTTTCCCACACTGGCATTGAGCTCATTATAGGGATACACAATTCAGATTTGCTTGGTTTTTCACAGTATCAGAGCACGACAGAAACATGGGTTACTAAAAATCTATTGCCATAATACCCTGCCACCATGATAAAATATGCAACTGTAGGAGCAAAACTAGTGATTGAGAGCACAATTAATGTTACATCCATTGTCGTTCCTACAATGTGAAATGTACAGACAGCTCTCAAAAAAGCTAGACTCGACCAAAAAATCAAGGTCTCTAGCACCCATGCACTTAGTATACTTTCCAAATCGTTTCCACCCTTTGTGGGGGCATTGGAAAATAAATATGTATATTTCTTTAGCCCCTTGTTGCAGTTTCTTGCTGAGACACAATATCCCTTAATGGTCAATGTTTACCCCTACTATGCCTACACATATTCTCCTCACAAGGTATCCTTAGACTATGCTTTATTCAGACCTAACGATGGTGTCATTCATCCCAACACAGGTCGTGTATATATGAATATGTTTGATGCACAACTCGATGTTATCTTATTTTCTTTAGAAGCCATCAACTTCAGATCACTTAGAGTAATGGTGACTAAAATAGGGTGGCCCTCTAAGGGAGGCTCTAAAGAGCCCGCAACAACTCGAAAAAATGCTGCTAATTACAATGGAAATCTGGTCATGCATGTGATCAACAAGAATGGAACACCTTCGAGGCATGGCCAGGAGATTGATACATACATTTTTTCCCTCTTTAACGAGAAACAGAAGCCTGGATTGGAGTCAGAACGAAACTAGAGACTCTTCTATCATGATGAAACAAAGGTTTACAATGTAGATATAAGTGGCATCGAGTTGCCCAATGTTGCTACTGGGGGAAACTTAACTTCTGTTGATGGAACCTTTTGGTGTGTAGCTTCTCCATCAGCCAAAGAATATGACTTGCAGAAGCCTCTGGATTGGCCATGTGGGTCAGGTAATGTGGATTTTTCCCTAATTCAGCCCGGCCAACTTTGTTATGAACCAGATAATCTTGCTTCCTATGCTTCGTATGCCTTCAAATGCTATTACCAGAAGAATGGAGCCTCATATGTGGCTTGAAATTTTGGTGGAATGGGCAATATAACCACCATAAATCCAAGTAATCTTTCATGAGTTTTTCTTATATTTTGTTTGATTCCTACATAAGAGTTTAAAATAGTATGTCTTCATAATTTAACGATGCCTCTACAATTTGGAATGAGTAACTAACCGAGTTTTTATGTGTTTGAACTTTCATTTCTTGCAGGCTATGAATATTGTGTGTATATAACATATAGGTAAAGTCCTAGATCTACTGTTTCATGTTAGTTACCCATATTTTAAGTTCTAGTTGTTGTTCCTTGTACTTATTTTTTTATGTTTGAGTATGGGTTGAAAATGTTATTTTGGACATCTCTTGACTAAAACAATGTACAAACATAATTATATTGATGTGGGCTTCTTCTGGAACACTGTGTAGTATCGTTGCGGCATCTAGTTGTTGTTCCTTTTTTTTTATTTTTTGGCCTGTGTGAGTATGGGTTTAAAATGTTAGTTTGGACATATCCTGACTAAAACAATCTATAAACATAATTATATTGATGTGGGCTTCTTTTGGAATACTGTGTAGTATCATTGTGGTGTATATGTATGCCTAGCCACCCTGCAAGGCCAGATCATTGATGATCCTACATTTTTCTCTTATATTATTCTTCATAGATACATTTTAGGGAATGATTCATGGAGATCTATGGGCTCTTAGCCATTTACCTAAGATGTCCAAATCTCAAAATTTGTGCACATTAAATGTTTCTAATTTGAAAACTGAATATTAGTAGGTTTGTGATACTTGTAGTTCTCATTGGCTAATCCTAGGGACTAGAAATGACTAGAGTCTCATTACATTGGAGGTTGGGTTTAGGATTTACACTATCGTAAAAACCGTGATCAGAAGCTAATCGCCTTTACATCTTATTTTATAAAACTTTATGGCTGATATACCTCCTGCTACTAAATTTTAAGAACCCTAACTAGGGGTAAGGTTTGTATCCCCATTTTCCTAGGCCAACTTATAATCTATCACTATGCTTGTCTATAGGGAGGCCGTATGAGACATGAAATTGTGATCATCAGTTGAAAAACACCATTGTGTGTTGCGTGTTGGCTACATGTGGGTTGGTTTCATGCGTGTTTGGTTAAAGAGCATGACAGTCATTGTCCTACATCCATTTACCCCCTTCTAACTTTCCAAACAAAGAGACCATTCACCCTTGAATGTTTTTAGAGTAGCGATTTTTCTGTCTATAGACCAAGAAGTTATTGTAATTTATGAGTATATGATAACGTAACTGACTTGTTTGATTTTGATTGTGCAAAAATGGCAAAGCGAATACAACCAGTACCCCACCCTCATCCAGTGTAGACTCCATTGCTTCTTTTTCATGGCTAATTGGAAGTGTAACAACATTATTTCTGGTTCACTGCTTGACAATACTCAAATGGCTATGAATCCATTCATGACCTGAAATCTCTTTTTGGTGCATGAAATTTTCTCTCTGGTTCATGCGCTTAGCATGGATATATTACTTCTAGGCTACATCAAAGTATTTTTCTTATGTAAATTTGGTGTGTGAGGAAAGAAGTAGATGGGCAAGATCTTCAGCATTGATTATTTTTTGTGAAGGCAAGGAATTGCTTGAACTTTGCCTCTATTGAGGTTGGCTTTGTTACACAATTTTTAAACCAAAAGTGAATAACTTGAGCCTCAACTTTGAAAATAAGAGAATAATAATTTGGTTTTGTAGAAATAGAATTTCCATCCACATTTAACATTATTTCCACTTTTAATGGGCTTCCATCCACACGCTTTATCTAATGAAATTGTGCTTGTTGTAACACCATTCCTGCATGAAATAGTTCTTGTTGTAACACCATTCCTGCTTGAAACAATGCTTGCTATAACACCATTTTTGCTATGTTAATGTTTTAGTTAAGGAAAAATATGTATGATTCATCAATGCACTCACATCTGAAAACAAACCAAAAGCCAGAAAACAAGGAAATGAGACTTACCATTTGCAACACTGTGAAATCCTTACTCTATGAGGCCAGTCGAGTACCCTCTCATATTTTGCATCCAAAAACTGCAATAGATTTCCGTTGGGTGAAAAATCATACAAAATAAAACACTCGCCTCTGCCTCTGGAACAACAAAATCATCTTAACCTCAACACCCGAAACAATGAGACCCTCTTGGAATTCTAATTCCTCTGTCTTGCAACTCATCTTACTAATGCTTTTCAAAACCACAAAATAATCGTCTCTGAATAACCCCCTTGTAAGCAACACAATAGTTATTTTTCCCCAACAAAATATTTTCAAAGAAATATTGTGTTGCAGATTCAATCTCCTTAATCTTAAATCTAAAGCTCTGGAAGTGTTCACAACATGTTCCTTCATCTGCCAAAGGATTCCAACCATTTGAGTACTCTAGACTAATCAATAGTGATAGATTTCCTTCCAAAATCCTTAGTTATCAATACTTAGTCTATTGTCTTCTGTCTCGTAAGCACTACTAATCTTCTGTTTTCTTCTTTGAAATAATGAGAATGTGAAAATAACAATCTATTAAAATTGGAAACTAGGGCCAAATTCTACTTAGATATGCTCACTTGATGAATATGATCATTCCATTGAATCCCTCTTTTCAAGAGGACCAAAATTGACCTAAATATCACCAAATTTGGATAAGGAAAAATATATATTTATTTAAAATAAATTCCACAAGACATAAACTTATTAAGACGGAAAATTTGAAAATTTGAAATTCAAATTTTGCCTCCAAGTGTTAAGGTCGGCTTCACCTCCATTGATCCGGATTTTATGCAGGAACGCAACAGAATATAGAATTAACCATGAACATAGAGATGCAGCAGAAATAATGCTTCATTTCATTAATATCAAATAACAGAAATATGCTTACAGACAGAATGGAAATAAAACTAGCTAGGGCGCTGGTAGCTATCTCTGAGAAGAGATGTGGCAGCTACAGGCCTCTGAACTGTGTTACAATGCAGACATGATGGAGATGTGGTGAGCTAGGGCACTGGTAGCGCTTATCTCTGAGAAGAGATGTATTGGATCCCAGCCCCTTGAACTCTCTTACAATGAGGCTCGAGGGCCTATTTATTGTTGAGAAACAATGTAGAATCTGAAACATCCAAAACCCTAACCGTAGGAGATGAAGCGCCAAAACTGTGGGCCCCGTTTGGGTAAATTGGTGGTTCAACTTCCCGGGGACGTAACTTTGGCATCCGATCTCTGTTTGACACGCTCAATAGCTCGTTAGAAATATCTGTCCGAGGAGTACAATTTTTGAATGAGCAACATCGGTCCATGGACCCATGTTGCTCTCCATTTTCCCAAAAAACGTCGTTTAGGGCCTCAAAACGGCTTCGGAAGTTTAAGACCAAAAGCTGGCAAAAATAGTAAGTTGTGCGCAAGAAACTTACAAACTGAAATAACTGATGGTGGGGGTTCAAATGGACTCGATGGGTGGCCACCAATATCCACCTGGATTATTAATGCCCAAAAACGGCTCCGGGTGTGTAGGACCCGAAAACCTGCTATAAATAGTAAGCTGTGCTGAAGCTAAAAAGCTGAAAGAATTGATGCTGCGGGTCCAAATGGAATAGGTGGGAGGCCACCGATATCCACCTGGATCATTCCTCCCTCCTTAGGAAGCAATGGTCTCCATTGCGTTAAGTTCCTCCATGGGGGGGGGGAAATTTTGCTGAACTTGGTGTTGGCAGCCGTGCTGGATGTAGATGTGCCACCGCTGGGCAGCCATTGAAGGATCTGAAAAAAAAAAAATTGTCCATCATCGCGTTCCTCTGTTTCTCGAGGGCATCCTCGAGCAAGATTTTGACAGGATCTCCTGCTCCCTCGTATTTCTTTCCTTCCGCCATGGGGGGTCATCGGGGTTGCGAGGTTGACTGTACCTACAACCGCGTTTGGAGACATGAAGAAAAACGAGAGACGGTCCCGCTGCGATACCAGCGATCCAGTTTTATGCGGGGCCTTATTGAGAATACAGAAATAACCATGAACATAGAGATGCAGCGGAAATAATGCTTCATTTCATTAATATCAAATAACAGAAATATGCTTACAGACAGAATGGAAATAAAACTAGCTAGGGCGCTGGTAGCTATCTCTGAGAAGAGATGTGGCGGCTACAGGCCTCTGAACTGTGTTACAATGCAGACATGATGGAGATGTGGTGAGCTAGGGCACTGGTAGCCTTCATTTCATTAATATCAAAGAACTGAAATTTGCTTACAGACAGAATGGAAATAAAACTAGCTAGGGCGCTGGTAGCTATCTCTGAGAAGAGATGTGGCAGCTGCAGGCCTCTGAACTGTGTTACAATGCAGACATGATGGAGATGTGGTGAGCTAGGGCACTGGTAGCGCTTATCTCTGAGAAGAGATGTATTGGCTCCCAGCCCCTTGAACTGTCTTACAATGAGGCTCGAGGGCCTATTTATTGTTGAGAAACAATGTAGAATCCGAAACATCCAAAACCCTAACCGTAGGAGATGAAGCGCCAAAACTGTGGGCCCCATTTGGGTAAATTGGTGGTTCAACTCGGGGACGTAACTTTGGCATCCGATCTCCGTTTGACGCGCTCAATAGCTCGTTAGAAAGATCTGTCCAAGGAGTACAATTTTTGAACGAGCAACATCGGTCCATGGACCCATGTTGCTCTCCGTTTTCCCAAAAAACGTCGTTTAGGGCTTCAAAACGGCTTCAGAAGTTTAAGACCCGAAAAACTGCTAAAAATAGTAAGTTGTGCTGAAACTTACAAACTGAAATAACTGATGATGGGGGTTCAAATGGACTTGATGGGTGGCCACCAATATCCACCTGGATTATTAATGCCCCAAAACGGCTCTGGGTGTGCAGGACCCGAAAACCTGCTATAAATAGTAAGCTGTGCTGAAGCTGAAAAACTGAAAGAATTGATGCTGCGGGTCCAAATGGAATAGGTGGGAGGCCACCGATATCCACCTGGATCATCCACAAGGAAATTTTTTTATATATATGGGGATCCCTCGTATTCATTAGAGATCATCCTAAAAGAGTGCATTCAACTCTTGGGTAATTCGTTCTGAGGCAGCTGCAACTTGGAGAAGCAAGGAGGATGTGTTGTATTGATCTCCCATAGATTTGATTAGGAACAGGCAGCTAGCCGCAGGTTTCAGGAAAGTTCTGGGTGATGCTTCATCATGGTTTTTAGGTGTGAATCTCTTCAAGATAAGGCCGCATTCTTTGTGTGGAGCCACAGATCAGGACACTAGTTTAAAGGTGAGTTTTGGGGTTTATTTTTTCACGCTTTGTATTTTGGTTTAGGCCATAGGAAATGCTGCTACAACAACTAGTATGAAACCATGTGTGGAAGGGACGCATGACCTAATATGAGTCCTTTACCCTAGCTGCACTCAAGGAGATAGGGTCACAATGTAAACAGAGAGTTTAACCCTCGTTTGTGAGTATATTCTTATTGCTATTAGGATAGGATTGCTATTGGATGCCTTGAAAAGGAACTGTGAGTCCTAGAACATTGTTGGACGTCTAGTAAAGGACAACAAAGGGTACAATTTGTTGAAATAAGGTTACTCAGTGACTATTATGAACCCTAACCAGATAGTAAACTTCAGGACTATTTTGAACAGTAATTTAACAAGTCTTTTTTGAATCATATTATTGTACTCTCTCTGTTGAACATTGGATATTGATAATAAGAATAATTGATCAAGGGTTTTCCCCATCTTGGGGTTTTTCCCTGGCTTGTGCCATATCTTTGTGCTATTTTGTCTTGGCTTGTCTTCTTCATTTAACATTTATGTTCTTTCTTCAGTTACTGTCACTAAGATGATAATTCATGTGTGGATTAATAAATGGGTTTTTAAGGAACATTGAAGTAACTATATTATGAAAAGAAAATGTTAATCAAAATTAACATGGGATCCGAGCCAGGTGAGTACAAGCCCAAGACTAGAGTGAATGTGATAACAATCACTAAAAAAGTATGTTGTCAAAGTATCTGTGATCTCCTCCCTCTCTGAAGTTTGAACAAAATGAGATGGACTATGAGTGTAGACCTCCTAATTGATTTACAACAGAAGGAAGGATGGATCTTTGGCAGTTGCTAAGTTATTCATCTCTAATGATATTTCAAGGTCAAGATTCTAGAACTATTTTGGGACCACTTAATTTGGAAAATATGCAAGTTAGAAGAATTATGGAACAACTTTAAGGTTTCTCGACACCTATGTATAAGGTTCATGCCATATGTTTCTACTCTACTCTCGGATAATGGTATGCTCCTTCATCACGATATATACCTCAACTTGCATCTCAATAATATTGACACTACATCATTGGACATTTGTTATATTTTTACGAACATTGCATGAATTAATGATCAAAGTACCAAACTTTTCCAGTGTATGCATGCGGTATTTTCCGAAAATATTGGAAGAAAAAAGAACTATTTATTTATGTTGTGGCCCTTTTACAATCTTTAATATCTGTGTGGAGTCCTGAAGAAAATCCGTGGGAGCTTGGTAAGCATTTTCACAACCATATGATGAATGAATTGACTGCCAAGTTACGACTGTCACGTGATAGTTCTACTCCTTATTATCCAAAATCACACGGACAAGTTGAGGCTATCAACAAGATTTTTAAAAGGATGCTTCAATAAATTATAGGAGTTCATAAACGAAACTGGCATTTGATCATGTACTCGGTTTTGTGAGCATACCGAACCTCGGTGAGAAACGCCAACGGATTTACCCCCTTTCAATTGGTGTATGGTCTAGAAGCTATCTTGCCAATCCAATGTGAAATACCATCATTCAAACTCACAATCGACTTGTTAACTGACACCTCAAATGAAGAAGAACATCTTTTTAACCTCATCCATCTTGATGAAACACGTCGTGAAGCCCAATTTGCCAAAGAAGCGCACAAGAGACATATAAAAGTGCAATACGACAAGCATGTCCAACCTCGCCTTTTATCAGAGGGTGACCTGGTCCTTCTTTATGATCAGGAAGATGACGTAATAAGTACAGGGAAATTTTAGCCGTTATGGCATGGCCCCCTATATTGTCAAAATAGTTCTTACTAAGGGTGCCTACAAGTTGGTAGATTACATTAGAATTCCGTTGGCGCAACCCCGAAATGGGTTATATCTGAAACGTTACTATGCTTAATCATGAGTGTAGCTATATTTTGTATTACATTTTATATATGTTGTTGATTTGCATTTACTATCTTAGTTTTTTTTTAGATTTTTCTTGAAGTTAGTAATCCTCTTTGCATTTCATCGCAGATGTCTGAATCTTTGGAACCATTTTTTGGGTATGCTGATGGCACTAGTCGTAGTATGAAAAATATATCCTCCGAACGACGAGTTAGTGAGTTTTCAAGTGATTTGTATTGGTCAATTGACAAAAAATAATGCTGAGTATAGCACGTTGATTGAAATTTTCTTGGATTCCATTTCATTTGGTATTAACCGTATCATCATAAGGTTAGACTCACAACTTGCGGTACAACAACTTACTAGTGTTTATACTGTTAAAAATCCAGCGCTGCATCATATGTTCCTAAGAGTTTGACTTTTGGAAAGACATTTTGATTTCATTCATATCAACACATTTCCAGAAACTTGAACACATTAACTGATTCTTTAGAAAATTATGTTATAGATAGATATTTTCAACACATTTGAAGATACATTCACATATGATGAATGAATTGACTTCCAAGTTATGAGTGTCACATGATAGTTCTACTCTTTATTATCCACAATCAAATAGAGAAGTTGAGGCTATCAAAAATATTCTTAAACGAATGCTTCAACGAATGATTGGAGTTCATAAACGAACTAGAATTTGATCCTGTACTCGACTTTGTGGGCATATCAAACCTTGGTTAGAAATGCAATAGGATTTACCCCCTTTCAATTGGTGTATGGTCTAGAAGCTATCTTTCCAATATAATGTGAAATATCATCATTGAAACTCACAATCGAATTGTTACCTGAAACCTCAGATAAAGAAGCGCGTCATTTTAACCTCATCCATCTTGATGAAACACATCGTGAAGCCCAATTGGCCAAAGAAGCACATAAGAGACGTATAAAAGTCAAATACGACAAGAATGTACAACCTAAAATTTTATCAGACGGTGACCTGGTCCTTCTTTATGATCAGGAAGCTAATGTAATAGGTGCAGGGAAATTTGAGGCATTATGGAATTGCCCCTATATTTTTGAAAGAGTTCTTGCTAAGGGTACCTACGAGTTGGTAGATTACGATGGAATTCCATTGGAGTAGCCCCCAAATGGGTTATATCTGAAACGTTACTATGCTTAATCATGAGCATAGTAATCTTTTGTATCATATTGTATATATGTTTCTGATTTGCATTTACTGTCTTAGTTTGGTTTTTAGAGTTTTATTAAAGTTAGTAATCCGCTTTACATTTCATCACAGATGTCTGAATCTTTGGAACTATTTGTTGGGTATGTTGATCGTGCTAGTCATAGTATGCAGAATCTATCCACTGCAGCGTGGGCCATTTTCACTCTGAACGACGAGTTAGTGAGTTTTCAAGGGATTTGTATTAGTCGGTCGACAAACAATATTGCTGAGTATAGTGCGTTGTTCGAACTTCTCTCATTTCCCATTTCATTTGGTATTAACCTTATCATCATAAGGTTAGACTCACAACTTGTGGTACTGCAACTTACTAGTGTTTATACAGTTATAAATCCAACATTGAATTATATGTTCCTAAGAGTTCAACTTTTGGAAAGACATTTTGATTTCATTCAATATCAACACATTTCCATAAACTTGAACAAATTAACTAATTCTTTAGTGAATTATGTTATAGACAGACATTTTCAACACATGTAAGGATACATTCACATAATTTAATAGGATTGCACAATAAACATAGGAAAAACTGAAATAAAATAGATATAGAGTTATAGGTATTTACAAAATTTGTGCCCAAGACACATTGGTCATCTAACCGCAAAATGTATGCAACATGTAAAAAGTAAAATAGTGGTACTCATGATAACATTGTATTGATCTAGCTATCTGACGTAGTAGCTGCATCCGGCGGTTAGGAACACCAATAGTGTGGCATTGCAGTCACATGCGTAACTCTTCAATCTAGCAATCTGCAATCCCGAAGGTCAACCCCTCTATGTGTTGATGAAACTCAGCAAGAGTTTCAGACATATCCAAATCCTAAAGGATTTCTCTCCCGACAGTCCTCTCTACTGGCTTATCCACTCCATGCTTTGGTTCTCCCATTAGTAGAACTTGACCCACATTTGCATTACACCAAAACTTTAGTTTAGTCTTGGGAAAACATTAAAATACAAAAACATGTATAAACCTTAGAAAAATAAAAAAATATGGTCAAAACATTCTTACCAATTTCACCCCACTGAGAAACTTCTGGTAAAGCTAAATCTGGATCTCCTTCGAAGTCGATGCCTGCGTATGCATAGTCTTCTATGGCAATAATCTGTCGCCTGAACCAGGTGAAGAACGCAGTTGAGAACACGATGGTGGATTGACCATCATGTCTAGCCATCAGCTCTACCCATCTCTACATCCTTGGATCTATAAGGTTAGATATACTCAACGTCACATGCTGAGGGTGCATCAGTGGAATCCGCTCTAAGGAAAAAGTAATGAGGATCAAACCATAATTGAAGTTTTTCTTCCTTCCTCCCTTTTCCTTGCTTAGTTGTTCTTTTATTAAAGGAAATACAACTTTAACCCAGTTGAAATTTTTTGGTTCCATGCACTCTAGCACATACTGCATATAATATATGTTCGCTACGTGTAGTGTAGCTATACTAGCAAGCTTTGCAATCATGAATACGATGGTTCTCAATGGAAAATCACAAACATCGCAGATTTTTATTTTCCTATCCTTGCTAGGCTCTGTCCCTTGATTTAAATATTGAAATATATATTCTCTAACTATCTCTCCTCCGAGACTGGACCCTGAGAGAGAAATGGGTAGGCCTCTCCTCGAAAATACTGTCAGAAAATAGATATCCTTTCCAAAAATCGGAACCACTAGGTTCCCAATATGAATGCCTCAATCACCAGATCCCATGCATGAACAAGGAACTCCAATAGTTCCATCTGTTGCCTCATACCCAATAGACGGAAGTAATTTAATTACCCATATTCTATAAGGGCTCTTACAATACCCTGATCATTTAGGGAAATCATGTTTTGTTCTTCATGCTCTCTTTCCCTCCAAGTAATGGACATTTTGGTCCGTTGAATCCCTGAAATACAACCATAAGACTCATTAGGACCCTTTTCATGAAAAGCACTAGGCAAAATTAGGGTACATTGCAAGAATAAAAAATGTGAATTGTGCCCAATGCGGCCTTGGTCAAGAGACAGTGCATTGCATATGCACCCAGCCTTCATTTCAGGTGCATTCCAACATGGGTTTTGACATTCAAGGGTGTGTTGCCCTATTTTGAAAATGAATTTAACCTAAGGGGACAAAATCCCTAAAAAATTGAACTGAAATGAAACAAAAATACTATTAAGGGAAAGAGGAGGTTGATGTCACCAACCTGGATCAAACGGTGAGGAAAACTATCCACAGAATCGATCGCAATCAACAGCCGAAGTTCAGGGGTAAAAACAGGTTCAAAGCTCCAAAATGAAAATGGTAACTTTAAAATGGTAAAAATGAATGGTAAAACTCTCTTAATTAGTCATTTGATTATTTGCAAATCATATTTATTGTTGGGACTATGGTTTTATTAATTTTTTATCATGAAACGGATCTTTTTAATCCATTTGGTGTTGTTCTGAACATGTTTACAGCTGATATAACAGATTAGTCATGCACACTTATTCAAGAATGATTTGACCACAAAGCATGATTTTACCCTTATTTTTCGATCTTTGATAAAAACGAAAAAGGACTTGAAGCGAATTTTTATCTCTTTTTTGAGCTTCGGTAACAGCGAGAAAGGAACCCTTGGAGTCTTCTTTCAGCTCTTTTTAGACTCCAATAATGTGAAAATATTGTTGAGCACTTGTATTTTCGAGCTTGTAAAAGTAAATGAATTGACATCTACTCAGTATAAGTTTAACCCTTTTCCGTACTGAGATAGATTATTTACGAAAAAGGAAATCCTTAGTCGAACATGGCTAAGAGGTTCTCTCAGATATTATTTTACACTTTTTCGAATCTGAGTGACAACTTTACGAAAAATGACTCATGGATTTTTCTTTTGTCCTCTTTTTCAAACTCTCTAAATATGAAAAAGGACTGGGCTGTTACTGTCGTTAGGCTTGTTAAAACATAAAATAGTGACGATTTTGTCGATCATGGCAAGAATCGAGTTTCATTCATCGCTAGACTCGTTAAATTATTAAATAGCGATACATTATTCGCCCAAAGGGTTGAAGTATAGATCAAGCATATGCTACCCTCAAGCTTGTTAAAAAATAAAGAGGTACTACTTGACAAAAGACCAAGGAAAATTTGGGAAAGTGAACAGAACTTTTATGGTAGAAGGTCGCTCTTGAATATGACACTTCACTCCATCATCGTGACTATTTGGGTTGGATAATATTCTGGACGGCTCATTCATACCTATGGTTCATCATACCTTGACTTCGGTTTTGGGTCAATGCTACCAACTCATCTCAGTGTCGCCGATATGTTTAAGAGAAGTCATCCAGTGAATACTCATCCTTTTGCAATACTCATAAACCTTCATTCTCATGGTAGTCATCCCTGAAAATTTCTATATCAAGTCATATTTTGTCTCTGAAATCAGTAACTCTCATTTTTCGATAAAGTGACTTCCTGTTGACATCAAATCATCATCCAGGAAGTTTACTTAGAAACATCATCTTCCAGTACCATGGATCTTGTTACAACATCGACAAGATCCTTTCTTTCAGACTTTTAACCGAAAGATTTTGTTTGGTGTTTGACATTAAATCATCTATTCACGCCTTACAAAATGTATTGCAGTACCTTGAGAGCCATTAACGTCAATGGTGGTTATCTCACGTTTTTTAACATCTCACATCATTGGCTGGTAATCAAATGATTTCTTCCCATGTTGGACTATAAATCATAGATTAACATGGCTAGACTTGTACCTGAATGATCGAGTGAATGAGATAAGAAGACCCCAGATCTAGTTTCAGCCATCTGGGCTGCGATTTGAGGATTTTTGTACACATCATCTGTACAGTGACCTTACATACAAATCGTCATCCGAACATGGACTTGTATCGGTAGGCATGTATGTATTGGGAAACATTTCAATGTAGATGACTTTCTGCACTATGTACATGTTATTAGATAGTTTATGTGATGAGAATGGGAATGCCTCCCTCAGCGATTCATGATCAAGAAGATATATCATGATGTAATGTATTGTAAGATTAACGCAGGTCACCACTCCACTTCAGCTCTAGCTCATCACATCATAAATAATCTCATTCAAAAATATTGTTATTGCTATTTTGACTTCATTCTTTAGGGGTAAGCTGTTACAGGTCAATTTGGGCATCATCCCCCATCACCTGGTCAAAGTGGACATCATCCCTAGGACCAATGAAATAGGGTCTATCATCCCCTCATATTTCAGTTGCTATATGCCTTAAGAGAAGAACAAATCATTCATGGCTTCTATTGTGAGATTTCCAAGGTTTGAAGTATATGTTATATCACTTATGAGCTCACCAACGCTACCTCTAAAGGGACTAACTGCATTTCATATGCAGCTACCTCAAATCAAGGGTGCACTGCAGTGCACTTTCTGAAATTCAAGGTTGCGTTAGTCAATTGGGAGCAATTCTCATTGTTTTCGAATCTCCACATGGCCAATGCCTTCTAGAAGAGTCCATATGTGTCAAACTTCGAATCCAAGTGTCCATATAACACCTATGAACTTGGAAACATGTCTTGCCTATTATTATAAAGTCATTCATTGAGAAACTACCATCAGTTTCCCTATAAATTGAGCACAAATCCTAGTGCTAGGAAAGGAAGAATTTTGGTAAAGAAATATTGTTGGATTCTCAATTGAGATAGTGAAAGTATTGATATGTTGCTGGTGTGATGTTGGATGTGATGAGGCTAGGATGAAGCTGGAACTGGTGACATACAATCGATCATTAGTTGTAACCTCCCCCTTCTACTCTTTTATAAATATTTTTGTTCATTTTCCCATATATGTATTTGTTTATGTTTCTATTTCTCATGCAATGGATTCTTGAATGATATATATGTTTCACATCTAATCGATTTGAGTGATTAAGATAAATAGGCATATGTATATTGCAATCTGTTTGTTATTCTCTGTTTTTACTTGTAGGAATCAATCTGGCGATCGAATTTGGATTGGAGGCTACAAAAAAAGTGACAGTAGGAGAATAGGAAGCACTTGGATCACAAGTAAGTTCTTCTATATTTCTGTGTGTCTATTTATTCTTAGATAAAGTGATAGAAAATTCTTTAATCTGTTGTTTTAAGTGCGTAACACCACATTTAGGGAATTTGATTTATCTATAGATCAAATTTTTTCATAATAGTAAAATATACTAGCCAAACTTTGTACTTACAATTTTTAACATCTATTTAGTGGTTACGTTTCAGGATCATTGTTATTAATTGTTGTATTTTGACATCTTTAAGTAATTAATAATGAGAACCAATCCCAATTATTTTTCTAAACCCCATAGCCATTAGGGTTCAAGCATGTAGCTCATTATTTATAATTCCATCATATATACTCATTGTTTTTAGCTTTTTGGCATGGAATTCAATATTTTTATAGGCAGAATTTTATGTCGTCACAACATATTTGAATGATTCACAAGGTGAGAAATCAATATTTGGTGTAATTTCATATTTCAGATTTGATAATTGTAGGTCATTTATAGGCTATCAATTTCTTTAAATTTTCACTTCTAATTGAGTACTTAACTAAAAATATTGAATATCTTAAACATGACTATTTTTCCCTCCACCCACTTTTCATAACTTCCATAACCATTAGGTACAAACTTTGATCCTATTTTTCTTGTTTAGTAAAACGTTTTCCAATAATTTACAAAGTTTTACAATTGATTGAAAGTTGTAGAATTTACAATTTAGAAAGTTTCAAGATCTATTTTTTTAAATTCTAATTCTTTAAATGGTGTTATCTCAATGGAACAACACCCGATTTACAAGAAGAAGGTTGGTGGTTTCATTCCATCATACCCTAATATTTATATGGAATGGAGACGATAAATATTTAGTGACAGAGACTCTTTTGACCATCCCCAATGAGATGATGGTGACATTTTTCGACCCTCACCAAAATATGAAATGGTGACGGTAAATGAACGTCACCATATATATATGCATCAATAGTGATGACCATGAAAGGTCCATCATCATAAATCGATGTTGTTCATATGAAATGGTGACAGTCAGTATCCATCATTATAATCATTATTCGGGACAGACCTTGAATGTCACCATAACACTTATACTTTTGGCAATGCCACATTTGGTGACGTTAAGTTTTTTGGCGATGAAGGTTAAGTTCCATCACCATTTCTCATATGAAGTGGTGATGATCACTATCCATCATTATAAACCATTATTAGTGGTAGAACTTGAATTTCACCACAAAAAATATACTTTTGGTGACGCCACCTTTTGTGGTGTTCCATTTTTTGTGACAAAGGCTCTTTGATCGTCACCAATGAGCTTCTTTCTTGTAGTGTAATTTTCGATCAAACATTGGTGCTATTGTTGTAATATGTTAAATTCTTGTTTGTATTGAATCAATTATTTGTTGTATAAGCTCAATCAATGTGTTATATATTGGAAATTACAATTATGGTAAATATGGGAAAAGTATTGGTGCTTTGCATGTAAATCTACAAAACATATCAAAACTACTCTTATTTTATCTTTTCATTAATTATCGCTGATGTTTTGAGTTTGAGTGACTGAGGATGGCCACATGTGTTCCCTAAATTTGGAAGTTTGATGTTGGAATTCAGTGTGGATTTTCCATTCAAGAATCATATAGCAACTGGAATCTTAAAATTATATTCCAAAATAAACATTTTTTGGGGATTACTAGTGGTGATTGCTACATATTTAGATGTTGTAAATTTGCTCCAAATCATAGCTAATATATTGTACCACATGCGAGGAACAAAATGGGAAGGGAATTGTCTTTTCAATTTATCCAGTTATATTGTAGTGATCCATAGATATAATAATAACATTAATAATATGATATAGACTAGTTGTTGTATTCATATGTGATAATGGGCCCAAATAGTAGTTCTTATCTGAATAAATTCTCATCATACTTGGGAATTCTTGACATCATCAACCTCTAGCCTTGGACTTATTCACTTAACGTTCTATATTATCTAGTTATATACATGTATACGAGGCTATCCTATTATTGTATAATTTTTAATTCATTTCATTTTATTCTAGACTTAGCTTTGGAATTTTATAGGATTTTTGTTTGCACTTCCACATTGTATATGTAATATAGAACTAATATTTTTAGCATGTAACTTAGTTGGCATGATTGTGCCTAATATTTCCTTGAATGTTGAATACTAATTTTACTAAGGTGTTATTTTCTATGGTGATGTTTTATGTGTTTTGTTTATATAGGTCATTTGTCCCATAGAAGCCATTATTTCCCAACTGAAGAAAACTAGTTCGATTTTATTGCTTTTGTGGGGGGAAATTGAATTGAAAATATTGTTGATGTTGAGGTATATATCATATAAATAATTTATATTCTACTTTAGTTTATATTTCAGTGTTTATCATATTTCATAGCTTATATTATGCATTGTATCTTCTTTCTTTTTCAGAAAAGGAAATCAGTATTGATGGTAAGAAGCAGGAATTGAAGAAAGAGGAGAAAAATAACACTGAAGAAACAAAATCCAAATTAAAGAGAGTAAGCGAATTGTTCTAGTGGTACCTATAGAGTCAATATCCCGCATAAGAGACACACATAGAGATTTGTGTTCAAGTTTTCAGAGTTGGTGAATTCACCTGCAATGCTTTGGCACCACAATGATAATGTTTTGAAGTGATGAAACAATGTTTCATGCTTTAATTGTACTCCAACCAATATTAATTTGGAAACTCATATTGTAATACTCTATATTTTATATAATATAATTTATGTGGTTGAAATTATTTATAGTTGCACTTGATATTATTTAGTATTGTAATTAACATATGTAACTTTGCGTTTTCATATTAGATGAACATGTACACTGTATGCCATTTTTTTTATTTACTTGCAAAATCATACTAATTAATTTATTTTGATTTATAATGAACAAATAAAATCAATATAAAACTACTAAATTAGTAGTTTATGTTTATTAATGAACAAAAATAAAATGAATATACGACTAAATTAGTTTCTTATAATAATTGTTAATGAAAGTAAATTAATGAATATAACTACTAAAGTAGTCATTAATATAATGAATATGAAACTACCAAAAAAATATAAATGACTACTACAAATGATAAAGTTTTTATTATAAATGACGACTAAATTTTGCATATATACGACTATTAGTAGCTAATTTACAGTATCTTATCACACGACCAAAATGTAGTCATATTTATTTGATCATTAATTGGTTTCAAACGATGACTAAAATTTTCATATATATGACTATTAGTAGCTAATTTATAGTACATTATACCACGACCAAAATTTAGTCATATTTCTTTGGCCATTAATTGGTTTCAAACAATGAATACAATTTGCATATATATGACTATTAGTAGCCAATTTACAGTATCTTATAACACGACCAACATTTTGGTCATATTTCTTTGGTCATTAATTGGTTTTCTAGGGTGATCATTTAGTAATATATTTTTTAGTATATTTGGTCATTAATTGTGACAATTGATGACTAAATTAATGACCAAATTTATGACTAAATATACTACTAGACATAAAGTTGAGACAACTAATTAATGACTAAGCTAAAAATGAATAAAAGTTGGTCGCATTATAAGATACTGTAAATTAGCTACTATTCGTCACCGACTGAAAAATAGTCGTTTATATGAAAATTTTAGTCATTTTTTTAGTAACTAACTAGCCATTTTGTACTAGTGATATTCCAAATTATGACACTAATTTACCTTCTCCAGAATAAAGAAAGGGGGGCTAAGGAATTGACATAACCTATGAATCTTCTAAATCCATATGGATATATCATATCTCTATAATAATGTTTTTTGGATGGGGCATGTTATATGTGAATTAAGCTTATACAACTCATGATTCCAGTATTATAACAATTGAAGTTCTAGGAATAACAATTCAAGCCCATGAATTGGAACATTGCATGAGCATAATTGATTACACTCTCTTGGTATACCTTATCAATTCTTCCAAGTTTTCGATAAAACATCTAAAAACATATATCTATTTAAAAATATATTTCTTTATTAGCCTCTTTGGGAGGAGTCTCAATGACTATATGAAACTAGAAAACTGAAAAGACTGTAGTGTATTAAGCTACCACTACTAATTATGACCTCCAAGAAAATGAAAATTTTTTGGTATATCAAATTCAAAAATGATAACCGTCTAGATTTATTTAGAGGTCACATTTAATGGTTGTTTTTACTTTCATTTCAAAACATGGTGTCAATGGGCGCACCCTTTTTCTAAGATGTTTAAAATTACAATTTTTTGTAACAATGATTCTTGATGTTGCTAACAAATTCTTTAAAATAAACCCTTGAATTCAAAATTTGTACTGCAAGTAAAACTTGTCAATATTTTTCAAGGATACATATATAATCGGTTTGAAACAATAGAGTTAATAACCACTACCATTACAAAAAAACATATAAAATAAATCCTTGAGTTAAAAATGGCATTACAAATAAAATAATATTTCTTCGAGATAAAAAATAAAACATCTTTGAAACTGCAATCTTAACAACTTGTACCATTGCAACCAAATTTGTTTTTTTTTGTAAATTTAATTCCTTTGATATCAAAAATGTGATTTACATCATTATAATAAATATTCAGCAAAACATTCTTTACATTTTTGGTTTTAAATACTAGGTTGAGTGATGTGTTTTTCCCTTTTTCCCTTTCTCTTTCTTACATCAGTCCACTCTTGAAAGATATCAGGCATAGATTAAGGTGGAACCGTATCCTCAAAATTTTGGATAACCTCCATAGCTAATGAATCCACCTTCACTATTATTTATTTCCCACTTTTTTAATGGTTGGACTCATGGGTTAACCTTTTCCCAATAACTGTCAGCACTATCATCAATGAATCCTCAACATTTTCCTTTCTCATTAGCGACACCTCTACAAACGGATGAGACGATACCACTGGGTTCTAAACAAAATCAAAAGATGTAGGAATGTCAAGGGAAGTGTAATACCCCTGAGTGAAATGTAAATATTTGATTTATTTTTTACTGAAGTAATTTGGAAATTCATTAAATTAATAGTTTAAAATGGCAAGATGTTGTTGAATAAAGTATTATTAAGTATCCCATAGAAATAAATACAAAATAAACTTATTAGGAGCACCATATATAATATTCATGAAACCCAGGACCAAAATATTGAAATCATTGCATCACTACAATATTCAAATTGCCTCATCTAGTTCAAGAAATTAAGTAGGATTAGAAGTCAACATCTACACTAAATTAAATACATCTAGAGAAAGCAATCAAATAATATTACAAACCAACAACTACATTGAAATAAATTCATGTAATGCAATTAATAAAATAATATTAGAAATCAACATATAAACTGAAATCAATGCATATATTTCAGTGGATAACATTTTATCTCCCCCTCCCTCTCTCCACCATCGACATCTGTCTCTCTCCCTCTCACTATCTCTCTCCCTCACCCTCTCTCCATCTCTCCCTTTTCACTCCATCTCTCTCTCTCTCTCTCTCTATATATATATATATATATATATATATATGTCTTTCTTCTCCCCCCCGCTCCCCCCATCTCCCTCCCCTTCCAAATACATTTCTCTCTACCTCCATCTCTCCTTCTCTCTCTTCCACCCTCTATCTCCCTCTATCTCCCAACTCCCTTTCTCTCCCCCCCCATCACTCTCTCTCTCTCTCCACCCTCAAAATATGTCACCATATTTTCCTCCAACTCTCTCTCTCTCTACCCCCTTCTCTCTCTCTCTCTCTCTCTCTCTCTCTCTCTCTCTCTCTCCTAATTGGTCACTATCTCCATCCCTATATTCTTCGTTGTCTCCCCCTTCCTCCCCATACAACTATTTGTCTCCCTCTCTCTCTCTCTCCCCCTTCTATCACTCTCTCTCTCTCTCCTCTCCTTCTCTCTCTCTTCCCTTCATCTCTCCTCTCTCCCTTACACTCTCTCCATATCTCCATTTTGACTCCCTTTATATCTATCTATTTCTTTGTTCTTCCCTCCCTCCCTCTCCTACAACTTCATCTCTCCCCCCTCCCTCCCTCTCCCCCTCCAACTCAATCTCTCTCCTCTCTCCCCTTCTCTCTCTCTCTCTCCATCCATCACTCTCCTTCTCTCTCTATTTCCCTCTCTATCTCTTTCTTCAACCAAACTAGATATGCCACTAATCCTTATCTCTCCCCCCTATCTCCCCTTCCCTATATCTCTCTCTCTTTCCCTCTTTCTGCCACATCCATCCTTATGGTCAAGAAGTGGCACTCTATCTAATAAATAATATATGTAATATTTAATATAATAATACTTATAATTGAGATGATTATTATTATAATATACTGGAATAATAATAATCAATGTTATTATTATTATACCAATAATAATACATGAAAAATATAATAGGTTAAAGAAACAATATTATTTTAAATTTAGATTATAGATAGACCAAATTATTTTGATCAAATTTGTACTATGTTTGTTAAAATTTACATTAGATCTCACATTTTTCATTTTACATTTTACATTGCATTTCATTTTATATTTTACATTTACATTTTTATATGTTTTAATTTCAATATTAATTAAAACATATGGAGCTGTTGGGGCCCTTGTTTTGAATTTCGAATAAAGAAGAGATTTTTGGGTTGCGGATTGACACATGGCAGTCGCAACCAAGCTGCAACTACGGGGAGTAGCGGAGCTACCGAGGTTGCGGTAGAACAGGAGATAGATGAAGAAGCTGATGCAGATAAGTGCAGACAAAGAGAAGATACAACAGAGGATGGAGAGCGGAACTCATAGAAAACAAAGAGAAGCTGAAAGCAGCTGGAGAAAGAATGCAAGAGGAACTAGTAGTTGCGATGGTGGGTGAATAAATAGCCGTCACCCAGTCGAAAGAAGACACACAGATGCAAAGGGATTGAAGAGGATCGAGCGGATGCTGCAAAAGAGATCGATCCTGAGCATGGCATCTTTGTAGTCTCTAGGCTTCTATCATCTATCTTTCTGTCCTATAAGATGTCGATAACAGAATTGTAAGCTCTTCCCGTGGAAGCGATATAAATGTGGATCCGGCTGAAAGTTACCAATATACTTGTAGGTTTATGTCTTATTATATGAGCTACATGCATGCATGATGTCTGTGATGTCCTAAAATTTTATTTTCTTAGTATCTACTCAATCTTCTGAATGTTCTTGCATATATGATGATATTTATGCAACCAATTCTATATTAATCTCTAATTGCGGATCCATCCACCACTATCGATCTATTCCCCTTCTGCATGTGGTCGCGGCACGCCTCGAGTGAGACTCTCTACTCTCCGAAGGAGGGTGAAAATGCCAGCATGGTTCTAGACTACTGCAGGTTCCCTTGTTGGCCCCAATATCTGAACCTGGGTCTTGCCTGCGAGACCTGTTTCTTCGCCAACAAATGGTTCCGTTGTTGGGACCATACACGTTATGAGGGGCACTAGATCATGGTATCGAGGGTCTTCGAAGGAGAAATACAGAGATTGTGGGATAACCATCTGGACCAGTTTATCGCTTAGCAAGTAGAGTTTACGAATCAAAAGGAGAAGGTGCTCAAGGATCTCGTCCTTTTCTCGGATTCCGCCAGTGATACCTACGAGATCCTCTAGGGAAAATTCCCTAGTGACCTCTATAATTGGTTAATTGAAAAATGAAGTGCGCAGTATAAAGAATGAGCTCAATGTTCTGAAATCACAGAACAATCAGTCTACTTCTCCTTCAAATGTTTTGTCCACACAGCAGACAAACTACACACTACACACTCTGCCACGCACTGAAGTCCAAACCGCATCAGGCACCTTTGTTCCATCAGGCTTCAGTGAGATCGGGGATATGCAAGTCCTCGCAGTCCAGTATCAGCAACATCACATCAAGGTAAAACTCTGTGTTGCTGGTAAAGTTTATGAGGTTATTGCTTTAATAGATTCTGGTTCAGATCTTAACCTCATATCAAAGCATATAATCCCTTCTAGATATTGGACTACAGCTGAAAAAAAAGTCCAGGGATTAGGATCTAAGCAATTGAAGTTTGAAGTGTCAAAAGCCACTGTTTGCTTTGAATCTAAATGTGTCAAGCTTTCCCTAGCAGTCTCAGACATCCCTGTAGATTGTATTTTGGGAAATGTGTTTCTTGCAGCAGTTGAGCCCCATGGATCTTTTTGATTTCCTGATAACTCCGCAGGAATCTTTAGTACTGTTTCTGGCCAAAGATTTGAACTTCCTTATGTTTCCAGAAATAGGATTTCACCCATGGTGAAGATAATGCAGGCTAAAGAAAAGAAACTTCAAACAGTTGAGAAAAGCCTGGTTGAAATTAAAGATCACAAAGAGACTATCAGAGTCGAAGAGCAGTTAAGTTCACCAGAGATTCAGAAAAAGATTGCTGAAATCCAGAAAGAATTTGAAGATCAGTGCTGCTCTAAAGAACCAAATGCCTTTTGGCATAGGAAGCAGCACAACATAGAGTTGCCTTACAAGGAGGGATACATTGGCAGGCCTTGTAAGTCAAGAGCCATCCCTATGTCTGTCCATGACAGACAGCACTGTCAGAAGGAGATTGAACAACTTCTACAGAAGAAGTTGATCAGAGAATCCAGTAGCCCATGGAACTGCTATGGATTCTATGTGAACAAAAGAAGTGAGCAAGTCAGAGGAGTTCCACGCCTAGTGATAAATTATAAGCCTTTGAACAATGTGTTAGCAGATGACACTTATCCAATCCCTCACAAAGGAGATTTGATAAGAAGAATTTCAGGAGCCAAGGTGTTCTCGAAGTTTGATTTAAAGTCTGGTTTCTGGCAGGTTGCCATTGCAGAGGGTGACAGATGGAAGACAGCATTCAGTGTCCCTCATGGACATTATGAATGGAATGTTATGCCTTTTGGTCTGAAGCATGCTCCATCAAAATTCCAAAAGGTGATGGATTCTATCTTCAAACCCTATGCAGATTGGTTGCTTGCATACATTGATGATCTGCTAATATTTTCTAAAAATTTAAGTGACCATTTCAGACACTTGAAAATCTTTATGAAATTGGTCAAAAATAATGGTCTTGTCCTAAGTAAAAAGAAGATGGAGTTATGCAGAACAAAGATCAAATTCTTAGGACATGAGATTGAAAATGGCTAGATTGCTATGCAGCATCACGCACTGGAGTTTGCAGATAAGTTCCCTGATGTTATTCTTGACAAAACCCAGTTGCAGAGGTTTTTAGGGTGCCTCAACTATGTGAACAATTTCTATCCAAATTGTGCCATTGACAGATCTCTGTTAAATCAGAGACTCAGAAAGAACCCTAAGCCTTGGACTGACAAGCACACCCAAGCAGTCAGAGAAATAAAGTCTAAGGTAAACTTTCTGCCCATTCTGCATGTTGCTGATGATAATGCTTATAAAATTGTTGAAACAGATGCCAGCAATGTTGGTTGGGGAGGTGTGCTAAAACAAAAGCCAAAGAAAGAAGACCCGAAAGAAAAAGAACAGGTTGTACTCTTTGCCTCTGGAGTTTGGAGCAAAGCCGAAGCAAATTATGCCCCTATTGAAAAAGAGGTAAAAGCAGCTTGGTATTGTTTGAGTAAGTTTTCTGTTCATTTGGAAAATAAGTATTTTCTGCTCAGAACTGATGCTAAAGCTCTGGATAAAGTTTTATCAAAAGAAATCAAGAACCCTGAGGATGCAAAGTTTGCTCGATGGCAAGCCCTCTTTGCATATTTCAGTTTTGAAGTTGAACATATAAGAGGTTCTGAAAACTGTATTCCAGACTTTTTAAGCAGAGAATATCTCTAGCACCAAGAACAAGAGAATGACAATGAGGAGCAAGTTCAGTATCATTGTTTTGCCATTCTGACTGAGTGGAATCAGGCCCATAAGAGGGAAGAGCTCAAGTATATAGCAGATGATGAGCCCTGGCCTATTTACTTTGAGAAATGGAGGCCAACTTGAATCCTCCGAAATACCCAAGTGTTTACAACTTTGCAGGATATGAAAGACTGTGGTGGAATCTCCTTAACAAAGATGGACCAGAAGAGACCCACTACACAAAGCTGAAGTTTGCCCTGACATGGATAAATGAGAGATAATCCAAAATTCCATGGTTGACAAACTGGTGGTGGCATTATGGGGTTAGCCCTTATAGTATGGATCCTGACTGTTATCAAACATATCATAGACATTTTTGTAATGATTGTCTTGCAGGACCAACTGGCGAGTGTTTTCATTATCCTGTTAACACTGTTGGAGAACTTGCCAGTCTAGAGCATAATATGCTCGGAAATACCATACTAAAAATGCACATGCAAATGCATCATCAGTGGTTAGTCATGACAAAGATAAAGCACCAGATAGTGCTCAATAAGCCCATGATCGTCCGGAGAATCTATACAAAAGCATGGGACGATGAGTTCTATCATCTCAGATATCCAGGCAGCAAAATCTTGGATGATCCTGCAGAATCAGCAAGTACCAGTACTAGTGGTCATCGGGAGCCCCACTCATGAAAGGCTTTCCCTGTGTACATATGATACCTAGTCACGGGTCCATTGTGACGTAGCTTTTCTCTTGGACTTTTCCTACGTCAGAAAAGTATCCAATGTGTATTTTTTAAAAAAAAAGTTTGATTCCTCGTGGGCCTTTGTAAGGTATCCACAGTGTATATTCCACCCACTTACACTAAAGTTTGTCGGCATGACAGATCTCCGTGCAGATGTCACCTTTCGGTGTTACCCGAAGACGATGATCTTTTGCCAAGTTTCAATAATCTAGCGACGCACAGTAATGTTTGTTCCCCTCTCATACCTATATAAGGAGAGGTTAGGCTCATTTGTGATCATCGCTTGTTGAGTCATTTGAGTCTTGTGTGTTTTTTCTGAGTCCGAGTATTCTCTCCCTGCTCTGCGTCTGCGCCATCTTGGTGATCTGCTCGCATCACAGAGTTGAGAACTCACAGTCCTTAGGTGAAGTGAGAAGCCTGCGCGTCTGTTCATGTGACAGGAGAGAACCTAAAGTGGCCACTTCATTAGTGAGTCTATATAGTTTTATGTCTGTGTGTCTTCTGTCATAAAACTCTGAGACAGAGTCTGTAACTCGGCCAGGAAGCCTCTGGTAACGATCCTTCATTCGTGAAGATCACAAGTCCAGTAAAAGTCGATACAGTCAATCTCTGATACAGAGAATCCATTGTAATCTGATTGTAAATCATTCTGTTAATAAAGAGAAGAGACTTTCATCTTGAGTTTCCGCATTATTACTCTATGTGCTTTATATTTGCTGTTAAGATACTTGCACTGCTATAAAAGTTCACCATAATTTCGCTGGAGTTCGAAAAGTGCTACGGATCGCTAAGGTCGTTTGAAGGCGTGGAAGCCGTGTGGTAGGCCGCTAGAGTGTGAGGGCACAAGTAGGTTCGTCTGGGTTAACAGTTGGGTTCATAACAAGCAGTGTTTAGAGAGACTTAACAAGGCCAAGACGGTTGGTTGACGACCGCAAGCAAGCTTCGAGAACTTGTAGAAGACCCAACTCAAGTGGGTGCACAGAGATATGGTGGCCCTGCATCGGTTGGATACTGAGTTGACCCGCGCGATGGATTTTTGGGTAGAGACCACTTTGGATGGATATATTGTGGAGTTTTCCGCAGAGTGCTACCAATCCTTCTCTAAGGCTGAGTCTATCTTCCGATCTGGACTAAGAGGGAAGCTTCTTAAAGAAA
The DNA here is from genome assembly GCA_034641835.2 of Pinus albicaulis. Classification (NCBI taxonomy): domain Eukaryota; kingdom Viridiplantae; phylum Streptophyta; class Pinopsida; order Pinales; family Pinaceae; genus Pinus; species Pinus albicaulis. The sequence goes on along the minus strand of CM076579.1, from coordinate 1,512,802,013 downwards.
TTCCATTCTGGATTAAGGACCTGATGGTGGACGAAGGGCTGATGGAATTCCAGAAATCAAGTATGGAAGCGTAAACCTCCAGAGCTGGGGGAAGGGCCAAAGGGACATATTCTACGTGAAGTGTGAAGTAGGGGAGTGGGGGAATGGATGTTGAGACCACAAAGAGGTTGAGGGAGTGACGTACACATCGGAGGGTGCAGATCGCTGACAGGTGGCGAGAAAGGGTGATGCGAGAGTTGAAACGACAGGGGAACAATAGGAAGAATCAAGAGGAGGTGCCTTAGAGGATAGGAAATATGGACACTCAGGTGGATACCCTGGAGAGGGAAGGGACCGTTGTGGGAGTACAGCGGGTGCATGGGAGCCCAGCTAGGAGAAAGAGGGAGATGACGTCTGATGAAGATGATGTAGGTGTGCAGCCTAAAGAAGGTTCCAATGGCGAATGGTACGTCGTGATGCAACGGTTGTTTCAAGAATAGACTTCATTCATATCCCCAGGTACTCCTACTTCCCAAAGTTTGCACGGAAAGGATCCCTACCTTCCCCTGGTACTCTATAAACCTTTAAGTAATATTTTCGTTAAGTTACAAGCATTGAGTCGATTGCACAACAGTTCATTGTCGGCAGCGACACACGTTAATAGCAGTGTTACTATTAGTATTTCAGTTCCTAGTGGTATATTCATGCAACCAGCACCCGAAGGGTTTATTCTAGTCACACCTTCGCAAGTAAATATGGCTGGGTCATTCACCCGATATCCAGAATTTTCTGGCCGAGGTAACGATGATGTGGAGCAACACTGGTATCTCTGTGAAGCCATATGGAGGGCTCGACAGACTCCAGATGCAGGGAAGCTAATAGAATTCCAAACCACGCTCAGAGAAAGGCTTTGTGATGCTTCATAAAGTGGTCAGAGGCCCACCCAAATCCAGCAATCGTGGATGTGAAGCGGGATTTTTTCTGAGAATTTAAGCTCCCCCAAACAGACCGGTAGGGTCTGTCCGAACAATGGGAGATTAAGCAGAAAGAAGGAGAGACTGCATGGGAGCTGATGTGCAGGTTCAAGGACGTGATCAGGAAACTCAGCTACCCGATCGATCCAAACCATCAAAGGGACTGGTTCATCAAGGCTCTGCTTCCCTTGACACAAACCCCCCTCACCTAGCAGAAGATCGACAACTTGTAGGACACTCTGGAGCAGGAAATGAAGATAGAGGAAATGGCGGGCTACCCTCAAGAATATTGGGGAGGGATGGCCCCGCTGTATCCTTCCTTATTGGGATTGCAGCATCATATTTCCAGTCTGACTGAAAAACTTAAGGAGATGCAGCCTATAAGACCAGCTAGGCTGAATGTTTGGTGCACTCACTACCTGGTCGAAGGGCACATGGCAATTGAGTGCCCTCGGTTGCGTAGCCCGGGAGTGGGACCCTTAGTCGCGGCAATACAGGGGGGTCCACCTAGTGGGGGTGGCATGCCGATGAATCTACAAGGGGTCTATCAGCCGCAAAAACCTTATGCAGGGTTCCCACCTCAACCAAACCAAACCGCCACAGAATATTGTGAAATTTTTCGTATGATGGGGCATCAACCTCGGACGTGTCCACTATTGCAGAAGTACTCCAATGTCCCAAACAACGTATACTATGAGTTTTGTGCTTCCACGACTCACAACACCGAATAGTGCAGAGCTCTCGATGCACTAGCGGACCGATTGGACTGACCCTCCTATAGGGTGAACAAGGCTTCTAGGGGCAAAGGAGGTAGTATGCGTGGAGGCCGCACAGGGGGACGGGGTCCATTGAAATGCTACAACTGTGACCAAGAGGATCACGTGGCCCGGGAATGCCCCCTTCCCAGACGCCCATGGTGTTCCCAGTGCCGCATGAACACCCATGCGACAGAGGACTGCCCTAAACTTATCAAGAAGTGGGAGGAACAAGCATGGAAAAGGGGCATGAATCTGGTAAAATCCGAACCTCAGGGAACCGCAACTCTGGCCATGCAGAACATAGCCATCGTGACGCGAGGAGGAAAGAAAACAGGGGATGATGCTTGCGAGAAGGAGCCGATCCGCGGGATCAGGCCCACCTCCCCGAAACAAATGATCAGGCTGGAAGCACAGAAGAAGTACTTCCAGGAGGCGATGGGGACCTTTGCCCAGCTGGGGGGAGAAAAAGGCCTTGAGATACCCATGACGACCGATACCGGGGAATAGAGTGTTATGGGGGATCTGATTGAGGAATGGCTTTATCTATTCCTCAAAATTGTTGACAATGCTTCAATGTGGGAACAGCTCAAACATACTGTGGAGGACGTACTGCAGGGGAACACAAGGCCGAGGGAACCCTTGGACACAGCACCCCAGTATGTATAGCGAGTCAAGCAGAAAAAATGAAGAACGGGAAAAGAGTTTCGGCTCAACACACAGGTTCTGGGATTTCAGATCAGAGACACCATGCCCAACTTAGTATCTGACGTCAATATCCTACCTCGGAAGACGTGGGAGGCTCTTGGACAACCACGGCTGACTTACTCACCAATCCAGCTTAGGATGGCGAACCAATAATGCATTGTGCCAATCGGACGACTCGAAGGTGTCGAGGTCAACATTGTAGGGGTGAAGACTTACACAGACTTTGAGGTCATTGATATCATGGGAGACAAGGATCCCTACCCTGCCTTGTTAGGGATCGACTGGGATTTTTAGAATTACGCCATCATCGACCTAAAAAAGGAGCTGATGATTTTTGAAGACGGAGAAGTCCATGTCACTCAGCCTCTCAACCCGTATCAAGGCCCGAGGTATACATAAACTGTGGATAACCGGGAGGATGCTCAGATGTTGGACAACCTTTATCAGATGACGGTGGGGAAGCGGGAGGATTATATTAACCCGACAACGATCGGCTCCGTGAGTTAGCGCAGTGTCCAGAGATCGGAGTTGGGATTGGAACTAGCCTGGGAAGACTGGCAGCAAGGTGGGTATGAGACCAGCATGTGGAGATGTTCCAACATTTCCAGAGTCCGTTGGATTGACGCTGAGATCAGGGAGTACCCCACCCTGTCCAACATGCAAGCCGTAAATACCTTCATTGCAAAGGTAGAAGACACGGTACTAGAAGGAATTAGGATACCACTTTTGGACATAACACTACAGTCCAAATCAGCCAGGTGGTGGAAAAGTCACCGCAACACCCTGTCGCGGTGGAGTTGTGTAGCGGAGGCTTTGAGGGCGTGGTTCAAAGAAGACGAAGGCCCTCAAAGCAGGCACAGGTACCAAGGGACTTTCGACCCGAGGGACCACCTAAAAACCTATGAGGAGTAGTGGCAAAGTATAGGGTACCCAGAAGAGCTGTGGGTACATCGGTTCGTCCACTCCTTAGATACCATCCCCCATGCCTGGTACTTAGAAGAAGAGAGAAAAAGAGGGACCAGCTCCTGGTAGGAAGTCGCGAACAAATTTTTTTGGTGCTTTTCATTCGAAGGGAAGACAGAGCTGGTGTCCCAAGAATTACAGGCCATAAAGGGGGTATTGTTTCTCCGCAATCTGGGGACATACGGGAGAACACTAGCGTTAAATCCTGAGGGTAGGCGTGATTTGGCTTGCCAATGGATCGACGACGATCCACACGATGACAGTCTAGAGGATCTAAGGCACCTATATTTTGAAGAGATGGAAGGTGAGCGGAACATCAAAGAAGAGCCGACCACTGAAGGAGTCCATCTACTCCCACTGAAGACAAAAAAGCTAAACATCAGCACAGAGGAAAAACCCAAACTGCCTACAGTTGGGGACTACTGGAATGAGGAGAGGACAAAGGAAATTTTCAGCCTCCTCTAGGAATAGGAAGATATATTCCCTTCATCGGTTGCAGACTTAAAGGGCATCAAGGGGGACCTCAGAGAAATGCGCATAGTGCTGAAACCAGATGCCAGGCCTGTGAAGCGTTGACCTTATCGATTGAACCCCCGGATCAAAGAAAAGGTCAAGTTGGAGATCGATAGGATGCTGACAACAGGGCTAATCTTTCCTTTGGAAGAAGCAGAGTGGGTGAGTCCCATCGTCATTCAAAATAAGAAGGATAAGTCATAAATCTACATCTGTGTGGATTACCGCAGCTTAAACAATGTCTGCATTCATGACCCATTTCCCACTCCATTCAGCGACAAAGTATTGGAAAATGTTGCAGGAAATGAGGCCTACTCCTTCACTGATGGATTTTCGGGCTACCATCAGGTGCGCATTGCGGAAGAGGACAAAACGAAGACAACGTTCACCATCGAGTGGGGGTCTTTTGCATACCACGTGATGCCATTCGGGTTGAAGAATGCCCCTACTGTGTTTTCCCGGATCGTCATTGCTGCTTTTTAGGAGTACATTCATAAGTTCCTGGAAGTCTACATGGACGATTGGACCATCTACATTTTTTTGAAAGACCACGCCACCCTGCTACGCATCATGTTTGATCGGTGTCAACAATTGCAGATTTCCTTGAACTTGAAGAAATGCATCTTTGTGGTTCCCTTCAGAACGCTAATAGGACATGTGGTGTGCAAGAAAGGGGTCTGTGTCGACCCCGCCAAGGTAGCCATGATCGTCCACATGGAAGCCCCAGAAATGGTGGAGCAGTTGCGGGCACTACGAGGGCACACAAGTTATTACAAATGGTTCATCAGAAATTACGCGAAGATCACTGCTCCTCTGGAAAAGTCACTACGGAAGTCAACAGTGTTCCAGTGGACAGATGAGGGCAGGATGGCCCTTGACACTTTGAAGGAGAAGCTAGCAACGGTGCCCATTCTGGTTCACCTAGACTGGGATAAGCAGTTCCACGTGCATATTGACGCTTCCAGTATTGTACATGGGGTTGTCTTGGCGCAACCAGGGGAGACGACAGTTGACCACCCAGTCTACTTCGCCAACTGAAAACTGTCTAATGCAGAGTAGAATTACACCACCACAGAAAGGGAGGCCTTCGCAATGGTGTACTCGCTCCAGAAGTTCCGCCACTATCTTCTAGGAGGTAATTTCAAGTTCTTTACGGATCACTCTGTGTTAAAGTACCTGGTCAATAAGCCCGTTTTGGAAGGAAAGATCTGTCAATGGCTTCTACTCTTCCAAGAATTCACCTTCGAAGTGATCGTCAAGCCCGGGAGGTTGAACGTCGGGCCCGATCATTTATCCAGGTTGGAAACGGGGGAGAACGACGACTCTCTTGATGATCAACTGCCGGATGCTGATCTTTTCCCAGTCGACGCCATACCAGATTATTTGGCCGACATCACAACTTACTTGACCACAGGGTAGTGCCCTCAGCACTACACCCCACTCCAGAAATGGAACTTGGTCATCCATGCCACTGAATACCAACTAATTGCGGGGTAGTTGTATAAATTGGGCCTTGATGAGATTCTGTGCAGATGTGTATTCGACCACAAGTGCGAAGCCGTGCTGTGGGAGTGCCATAGCGGTGTTGCGGGCGGGCATGTGGGGGTGAAACCCACTGCCAGGAAAGTGCTCCAAGCTATACTATGGTGGCTGACGGACCATGTCGATTGTAAGACATTTGTTAAGAAATGCAATGTCTGCCAGCGAACAGGGAAGCCCTCGCATAGAGATGAGCTCCTGCTACACCCAGTGCATGTGTTGCGGCTGTTTGAGAAGTGGGTTATCGACTTTATAGGTCCCATAGCCCCAGTAGCCAGGCATTCCAAGGCTTGATACATCATTACTGCCACCGACTACCTCACCCGGTGGGCTGAGGCAGCGGTGGTACGGGACTGTACGGCCGATACAACAGCTCGGTTCATCTTTGAACACATCATCAGTAGGTTTGGATGCCCACGGAGCTTAACCAGTGATCAAGGTATGCACTTCATTAATGAAACAATCAAATTGATGTTGGACACCTTCATGATTCAACATCACAAAAGCAGCCCGTACCACCCGCAGGCCAATGGCACTGTTGAAGCATTCAACAAAATCCTCGAAAAGGGTCTGACGAAGATCTGCAATGCCAAGAAGGATGATTGGGATGAGCGATTGCCAGCTGCACTATGGGCCTACCGAACAACGGTGAAGTGATTGACCAATCAAACACCGTTCTAGCTGGTGTATGGCTGTGAAGCCATGATTCCCACCGAGTTCACCATACCGAGTCTTTTAATTGCCACATCCCTAAAGTTCTTGGAAGAGGAATCGCTACAGGAGCACCTACATGAATTGCAAGAACTGGACGAGGCCCGGTTCCTAGCCGAGTTTCACCAAAAGGTTCAGAAGGATAAGCAGAAAGCGTGGCATGACGACCACATCAAGAGAAAAACATTCCAGGTTGGAGGGAAGGTTCTCCTATATGATAGCAGGTTTCAGAAGTTTCTGGGAAAACTGCAGATGCACTGGTTGGGACCTTACTTCTTCGTTGAGATTAGGAATTCCGGAGCTGTTCGGTTGGCTCAACTAGATGGTACTGTTTTACCTGGGTGGGTGAATGGCGCACACCTAAAGCCCTACCATGAATAAGTTTCTTTTACCTTTCATTAATAACTCTCGCACCTGAGAGAAGCTGTAGAGTAGAATATTTGAATAACTCTCCCACAACCAGGATGAGCATAGGTAGTGTTCGTTATCCATGAATAGGTCGTAAATAACTGCTATGTTGCGGGGACCACACCTCAACCAATTTTGGTCGGGGAGGGGTGTGGCCAGTGCATCATCCCCATAGGATAAGCAACCATGTCAAGTGTCAGTCCATATCATTTCAATTAGTACTTATGTCAGTCCGTAGGATCACCTAGATTTGCAACATAAATTGCCATAATTATAAGTAACCTCATCCATCGCGTCCACCCATTCCCCCATACCACCGTCAACAGATGTCAGAACACACTTCAGCAGGCGACTAGTCGCACGATTATCGCCATGAAGGGTGCCAGCAGGAATTAATTCATTATGGGGTCTCATCAACCTCACTCGCGTCAGTTAATTACATAACCTGCATGAAGAAGAGCACGAGAATGCTGGAGAAGTTAGAATTATAAATTGGAGCAGAACCAGAGCAGCAAAAGTATCCAAAAGCACAGAGCCAAGAGAAGGCACCGAGACCGATTCTGCAAATGTATCAATGCCGAGCGCAGATGATAAGAGCCAACCTAGCAGTCATAGAACCGCAGCTCGATAGCCGAATTCATAAAATAGAGTCCATCGTCGGGAAGTACAACAGTGCTACCCTCATAGATGTAGACCTCACGGACTCTTTCGAGTTCCCATCACTTAAGCGCCTGGTGTATAAGGAATATTATACCACAGAAGCAAGGCGTGCAACACACAAAAATTTTCCAGAGTTCCGAGGCCTACAAAAATCCTCCATTTTGAATTTAAGAAATCTGCCAGTTGTTAGGACCTCATAATGTACCATTTTGACTACATATTTTTACCGCCTCTTTACTCTTTTTAGTCCATATCTAAAGTTTACATTATCATTCCTATCCATTTTTCCCAAAGGTATACAAATTTCTTCTCTTTACTCTGTGTTTAATCTGTTTTGCATATAATTGCACATTACTTTTATATTTAATCATTAATCGAAGATATACAGTCGCTGAGATATCGCAGATAATCCATGATAAGGAACGTGTTGCTGAAACAGTTGACCTCGTTGCTGAAACAGTCGACCCCGTTGCTAAAACAGTCAATTCTGTTGCTGAAACAGTGAACGGGCACGCAAATCCCGTTACTGTTCATGATTTGCGATTTCGAAAGTGTATTTCAAGAATGATGGCAACAATATGAAGACAAGCAAGGAAAGTTGCTACACGAATTGTTCTGAAGCCAGTATTTTTGTATCTATTGTAATAGTATTTTGCTATGGAAGAATAGAAAGACCTTGTTTTAAAATAAAAGATCAGATTTGGATAAAAATAGGATTTCTCTGATGTAACTATAATAGATGTCTCCTCTTTAAAAATAGGAGACATCATCATTAGAAGGGGAGTTAGAGACTACGGGAGATACATTTTTCTGAGCAGAAAGGAGCAAGGCTCCATTGTAATGTATCATTTCTTTTGACAGATGAATAAAGGTTTCTTTTGAGCGCTTCAATTTAAATTCTTTCCTCTAGGGAATCTTGTGAGAAGGAAAGGGCCCGCCTTCATCACAAGATTCACCCGATTGCTCCTGTAGTCTGTTAACTTCTTTATGATTTTGCACCTTAATTAAACACTATTTGCTGAAGATTATTTATGCCCTCTTGTTTTTCTTACTGAAACTCTGTTTTCCTTGTTTACTGCATTACTCTGTACTGTTCATTCTAAAGAAGCTGTGAGTTATTTTATTTCCAGTCATTTGTTTGTGGAATGAATGCGTGACAGTTTGACATCAGGAAACAGGTGCTGAAGATTCCCATTTGGAGGAATAGGGTCATGTTCTCCGATGATTGATATTTCTCTTGGGCAGTGTGACTGATAACAGGAAACAGGTGCCGAAGATTCCTGCTTGGAGGAATAGGGTCATGTTCTCCATTATGTTTGATTGATCGTCTTTTCTTCAAAGTGATTTATTTTCATTATCTTTCCTAGGATTCTTTTAATGAAAGTCTGCAACAGAGGATTGTTTCTGCTGCAACACAATTAGGCTTCAGCTTTGTTAAAAGTAAGGTGTGAACAATGTGATTAATATCATTTGTGTGATTAATACTACAACATTTCTTAGCTTTTGGAATTGAGCATATATAGTGTGTGATTGTGTTTGGAATAAACAGACCTTCCTGGGTTGACAATTTATGTGGCACTTGAATTGTTAAAACAATTAAAGCGACCAACATTTTGGCGCCGTTGCCGGGGAAGGAAATTATAGATTTCAAAAGCATTTATGTTTTCTTTCTAAATGTGCAAATTGTATGAGAGGACGCGGAACCCAGAAGAAAACTAACCCTACAGGTGGCAAGGGCAAAGGAAGGGGAGGAAGAAAGACTTTTATTGACGAAATTGTATCAAAGGCTGAATCGTCGCAGAGATTAAGCTCTCGAAGACCAAAGCCTCAATGCTCCCCTCAATCAAACTACAAAACAGAAGAAGTTGTGAGCCTTGAAAACGTAGAGGAACCAGCAACAAATATTAAAGAACCAGTAGCTAGTGCTGAAGAATCAGAAGAAAGTGCTAAGGAATCAGCAGAGAACGTTGAGGAATTAACAAAAGATATTGGACGACCAGTGGAAAACATTGAGGAGCCAATAGAAGATTTTGAGGATCGAGAAAGTGCAGTAGGAGATCAACCAATGGAAGGAAACAACAAAGAATTCTTTGGTGGAGGACGAGTAGATCCTGAAGGAGAAGGAAAGGATGAAAATTCTCTCTCTACCTTGAGATTTCCTATCAGTGATCTCCCTAGAGGAACAACCCCTATGAAGAATATTCCATTGTCAGCTTTACCCAACTTCCATGGTTTATCCTTTGAAGATCCAGATGAATTTATTTTTGAATTGGATATATTATGCAAAAGTTATGATTATGTTACTAATGCTCAGAAGTTGAAATTGTTTCCAACAACATTAAAGGGAAATGCATTAAGATGGTTCATGAGCCTTGGAAGCCAGGTAATCACAACATGGGAGCAAATGAAACATAAATTTATGCTTAAATATCAAGATTATTGTCAGACAAGAGAAAAGAGGGAGGAATTATTCAAGATGGCACAATAGGCAGACGATAATTTGGAGGACTATGTGGAAAGACTGCAGTATAATCTGCAGAGATCTGATCATCCGAATGTAAGTAAAGAAATTCGTAAAACAATATTACTGAAAGGAGTAAGGGACAATTGTTTAGACATGCTAAACATGATTGGTAAAGGAGATATATCTAAAGAATCATATGATGAGATTGTTGAACTCTGTAAAATATGTTCAAGAGGAGCTGCAAGGAACATAGTAAATAATAGAGATCCCACTTATTCAAGAGTTCAGAAATCAGCCAGTGGGGGAGCAACAAGAGCTGAAATAGGTAATTTACTTGAAGAATTTAAAACTGAAATTTTAAGTTCTTTTGCTTCACAAATGGACACCTTGCAGGTTAAAAAGAAGCAGGCTGAAGCAGAAGCAGGTTTGGTTGTCTTTTGCCCTAAATGCAGAGATAAACATCCACTAAGGGAATGCCCATTGGACAAGATACCAATCTGCACCCTTTGTGAGAAAGATCATGAAACACAACAATGTCCTTCTCTACTAGGAATAAAGGCAACACTGCAGCCAACGGAAGAATAAGCTGAAGCAGTTTATCTGCTAACACAAAGAAGACAATGGCAACCAAGAGGACAAGGTATGAATTCTAGCATGCCATTTACATCTTCTAATCGTTGGAATAATTATCCTTCTTTCAGTCAGACAAATTACCCTCCCTTTAACCAAATGCAATACCCACCCTTTAATCAGATGAATTACCCACCCATGCAACAAACAAACCCTCCCTTTGTAGAGCCTCCAATGTGGACTCCTTGTCCCCCACAACAATCATCTTCTTTTAATCCATGGAATTCAAATTGGAGGAGTCAACAACTCCCGTATCCAAATCAATTTCCTCAATTTCAACAACCACTTCCTCCGCCATCAGGTGCTCCACCAAATAATCAAATGAGACCCCAGCTACCTGTACAACCAAATCCTAACCCCAATAATAAAGTTGCGCAAGTTATTGACATTCAAAACCAGCCTACACTTCATGTTTTCCCTGCACAATGCGATGACATCCATTTAAGATCCGGGAAAATAGTTGAACCTATTATTTATGATGTTACTTCTTTGGATTTTCATAAAGAAGAAACTGAGAAACATAATTCACACAAAGAAGCACAACCACCCTCTACAAGGATGCTGAAATAACAGAGTCACCATTCCCCGAGTTTTTAGTTTTAACTAAAATGCCTGAAACACCTGCTTTTAATCTTTTAGGGGAATTGCAAAATTTGTATGTTAAAATTCCACTTTTACAGGCACTAAGAGATGTACCAATCTATGCCAGAACCATGAGGGATATTTTTGTTAAGAAACCTGGTAGGAAAGCTAAGGATCCCCTTACAGTTCATGTTATGGGTGATTTGTCCGCATTAATGTCCAAAAAAACTCCTCCTGTGAAATATGGTGACCCCGACCATCCTACTTGACAGTTAAAATTGGTAAAACAATAATCCCTCAAGTTCTGGTAGATTTAGGTGCTGCAATAAATATCATGACTCTGGAAACCTCACAATTGCTACAGCTAAAGAACACAATTAGAGACGCACCAACCATCCTAGAGCTAGTTGACCGCTCTACAATTAAACCAGAAGGAGTTGTTGAGGACTTAGTTATCTCGGTTGAATCCTATAATTATCCAGCCGATTTTGTGGTGTTGCAAACTAAAACAAATTTGGGGGGACACCCTCTAATTCTAGGAATGCCTTGGCTTGCTACAGCCGATGCCTTTATCAGATGTAGATATGGTCAATGACAATTTCCAATGGATATGAAACCAAACAGCTTACTCTTTATCCTCATGCTACACCCATGATTAGCAATGAAAATTCTGTATGGATGGATTATGATGATAATGTTGTTCAGCCTATTTTGACTATCAGACAAGCTTTGATTTTTAAAGATAGCACAGAGGACGAAGTAATTAATAGTTTTATTTGTGAACCTTCCTCTGTGGTTGCTGAAACTCACAATCAATTGATTACACTCTTTTAAATAGATACCCACGACAAGATTGAATCTGAAGATTTACCGCAAACATCAACCAACATCTCCTCTAAAAGCATAACTGTGGAAATCGAACCTGGAAAAACGCTGAACATAAATTATGATTTAACAGTTGCTGAAACACAACAGTTAATTAAGTTACTACTTGAAAATAAGGAAGCATTCACATGGGATTACATGGATATGAAGGGAATATCTCCTTAATTATGTACTCACTGGATTTATATTAAAGAAGGTTGTCGACCAGTCTGTCAACCCCAAAGACGAATGAATCCTAATTTAAGAGAAATTGTGAAAGAAGAACTTCAAAAATTGCTTAATGCAAGATTTATATACCCTACATCTGAAAGTGAATGGGTTTCCCCATTGGTAATAGTCCCTAAGAAAAATGGGAAACGGAGGGTGTGTGTAGATTATAGGGCTTTAAATAAAGCCACTCAAAAGGACCACTTTCCTTTACCATTTATTGATCAGGTGTTGGACAGTTTGTCAGGGAAGAAATTCTTTTCCTTTTTAGATGGATTTAGTGGGTATAACCAAATCAGGATTGCACCCCAAGACCAAGAAAAGACCACTTTTACTAGTCCTTGGGGAACTTTTGCCTATAGAGTTCTTCCATTTGGACTATGTAATGCACCAGCTACTTTTCAAAGGGTTGTTATAGGAATCTTTTCTGATATGTTGAATGACTCTATGGAAATATTTATCGATGATTTTACTCCTTATGGTGTCTCTTTTGAAGATGCATTACAGAATCTTGAGAAGGTGCTGAAACGTTGTATACAAGCTCACCTCTCCTTAAGTACTGAAAAATGTCATATGATGATGAGTGAAGGAATAATGCTTGGACATTTGATCTCATCTCAAGGAATTCAGGTAGACCCATCCAAAATACAGGTCATTCAAAATCTTCATGTTCCTAAAACATAAACTGATATAAGAAGTTTTCTTGGACATGTTGGATATTACAGAAGATTCATTAAAAAAATTTCTAAGATAGCTTCTCCATTATTTGTGTTGCTTATGAAAAATGTTGAATTTAAGTGGACTAATCTTTGTCACGAAGCCTTTATAGCACTCAAGCATCAGTTATCTATAGCTCCTATTTTGAGAGGACCTGATTGGGCACTTCCCTTTCATATATCTTCTGATGCTTCAGATACTACAATTGGAGTTGTCTTGGGACAAGAAGAAAACCATATTCCTTATGCTATTTATTTTATCAGTAATAATATGACCCCTGCTGAGCTTAATTATACAGTTATCGAAAAGTAATTCTTAGCAGTAATTTATGCCATTAACAAATTTCGACATTATATCACTGGTTACTCTACTTTTGTCCATACTGATCACTCGGCTATCAAGTATTTAATGAATAAATCTGTCACAAATGCTCGAGTTACCAGATGGTTATTGTTACTGCAGGAGTTTGATATTACAATTGTAGATCGACCAGGTAAAGAAAATGTTGTGGCTGATTTCCTTTCACGGTTAAAAACTGATAATAATATTCCAGTAGATGATTCCTTTCCTGATGAGTATCTATTTGCAGTATCTGCTCACTCTCCTTGGTATGCAGACATTGCCAATTATTTGGTTGCAGGAAAGTTGCCATCACACCTGTCACATAGAGAAAAGAGGAGAATTGTTCAACAAAGTGCCAGGTATAGCTGGATAAGTGGGTGTATTTTTCACACAGGACTTGATCATGAAATTCGAAGATGCATTAGAGAGGATGAGGTGTATGATATACTAAAAGCTTGTCATGATGGCCCTTATGGAGGGCATTTTGCCGATAAAAGAACAACACATAAAATTTTGAGGATGGGTTACTATTGGCCCTCATTGTTTAAGGATGCAAAGAAATATGTGTGGGCTTGTGATAGCTGTCAGAGAATGGGTCAACCCAATCATAGAGATCAAATGCCATTGAACCCCCAGGTAGTACTTGAACCATTTGAAATATGGGCCTTAGATTTCATAGGACCCATTAATCCTCTATCCAATCAAAGAACTTATATATTAGTCTCTACAGACTATATGACTAAACGGGTGGAGGCCAAAGCACTCCTTAGAGCCAATGAAGAAGTTTTCCTAGCTTTCTTATATGAAGAAATATTTATCAAATTTGGAATTCTTAGAGAGCTAGTTACAGATGGAGGACCTCCCTTCAATTCTCATGGTTTTAATTCTACCCTTCAAAAATATCATATTTATCATATAATGACTACACCATACCATCCCCAAGCTAATGGGCAGGTGGAAAGCACAAATAAAGTGATAGAAGCCATTCTAACTAAAACAGTGAAGGATAACCGGAAGGATTGGTCTCAAAGACTCCCTGAAGCATTATGGGCTTATAGAACTACCTGGAGAAATACTACAGGATTTTCTCCCTATGAATTGGTTTATGGTAAAAGTGTTGTTTTTCCTGTGGAATTTGAAATTAAAACTTTGAGAACTGCTTTAGCTGTTAACCTTGATTTGACTGATGTGCAGACAGCCAAGTTGCAGCAAATTCTTGAACTGGATGAAAAGAGATTAGATTCCATTCACCAGACAACCATGATTCAACAACAAAGAACAAAGTGGCATGACAGAAACATTAAGCACAAGCAGTTCCAAAGAGGCAATTGGGCTTTATTGTATGACTCTCGGTTTGAAAACTTTCAAGGTAAGCTACATACACGATGGCTGGGACCTTATGAAGTAGATATTGTTTTTCCTAATGGAACAGTAAGAATTTTAACAATTGATGATTCTAAAACACCTCTACTAGTAAATGGTCATAGGCTTCGTTTGTACCAGCGCCCTGTTTCTAAAGAAGATTTTAAGGCTGCTTGCATGAATTATACACATTATCTTTTTCTAGGGGAGTCTTCTGCTCCTCATAGCATTTAATTAATTCTGCACTATATTTTTAGTATTAGATTATATTTACAACTAATAATCCCTGTCAAGGGTTGGCATGTTACAATGGTATGTTGCAGATTAACGAAGAATTCACCAAGGAGGAAAATGTCATCAGAAGAAGATCTAAGTTTCAATCTAAAGAAGCTTTGCTTTCCTCATCTGATTCATTTCCTCATTTCCCAATAAAATTTCATCATCTATTCCCTCATTCTCCCTTTCCCTCTTTCATATCATTTTTTCTACTTTTTCTACCCATTGCTGAAACACCATTCTTCAGCTAGTACCCTCCCTATTCCTTACTGCTGAAATGTCATTCCTCAGCAAGTACTTCCCCAATTTCCCCAGTGCTAAATCTTTACCTTTTAGCAGCATATTCCTTATTTTTCCCTTGTTGAAACACCACCTTCAGCATCATGTCATCCATCTTGCCATTGCTGAAACACCATTTTTTTTCCTGCTACAAAAGTTTTCCAGTACCCCACTGTTACTCTTCAGATCCCTTGGGTGAATATTATCCAGTATTGAGCAGATTCTAATATGCTCCTATTTCTACATTTTAGAGAAATCTAAAGATTCTTCCATCAGTATTAAGCCACTATGAACAGACACTCTATACTTCGAATTACAAAAACAGAGGAAAAATACAAGGTATGCAGATTTTTTAGGTAATAAAGTTAAATAATAGTTTAAAGAGAGGATCTTTCCCATTATGATTACAATCCCCGCACATTTAAACATCATTATATCACACGTAGGGGGGGGATTTCGAAAATTAAAACCATCATTCCACACCAATCCACCGTCACTCGTCATATCCATTATTTCGGCCGTCATTGATACTCCATATCCTCTGTTGTAACGATTATTCTGATTGAGCCTGTGATTTTGCTCTTTGTTTCTGTATTTGACTTAAGTTAGTAACCATGGGAGGTTCAGTTATTAGGCATGAGCCTGGCTCAACGACTCTTCTTCAATTATTTCTGGAGGCTTACCAAATTTTCCAGCAGGCAGGATGGGTCACATATTTTGAAAAACTAAGAGAATTTGACCCTCAGCAAGTCTTGGAGTTCACACAGAACCTCCAGCAGGACCACTCCACAGTCCAAGGGGTTAGAATTTCAGTTACAGAGAATGATATTTCCCAAGTCTCGGGTTTTCCAGTCACAGGAACTCGATGGTTTAGTAGAAAACACATCATCCTAAATGCGCAACAAGACTTCCTTCTTCCAGAAGAACGTGTTGAGATCAAAGGCCGTGGCATAGGACTACACTCACTACCTCCTATGTGGGCCAAGGTAGCCTAATTTGTCAAGCATTATTTAACCTGCGAGGGGCGATATCAGGTAGTTTATCAACACGACTTTGTTTTAATGAGCCACTTGCGGCATGGTAGACTACTCAACATTCCTTATTATCTGCTTGGATGTATTAAGAATATGTCATATTACTGTAGAAAGGTAAAATTTCCATTATTGTCCCTTACTCATCATCTCCTCTGTCAATTATTAATTCAGAGGGGTTTTTCTCAGCAAAACCCCCCTTTAAATAATGTACCCCTACTGCCTCCCCAAGCCCCTGAAATTCCCCAAGAAGCTGAAAAATCCCCACCAAATCTCTGAAAGTTCTTATGAACAAAAATTGGAGAATATCCCGGATCCTCCATCAATCCCATCCTCAGAACCAGTCAATCCAATTCACCCATCTTCAAAACCATTCCATTTAGCAAAGTCATCCCAGCCCACTGTTTACATCCCCAGTGATGACTCTCAGACTGAAACACCACCATCTCCTCCTATTCATAAAAGGAAGAGGCATACTACAACCGCCTCTATATCTAAAAGGCAAACGAGGGTTGCATCCAAAGCAGTCACCTCTTCCGAAAGCCCCTCTCCTAGGGAAGAATCTTCCCATAGAAATAAAAAGAAAGCCACTGCTTTCACTACCTTTCTACCTAGAAGAAAAATGAAAACAACTCCCATTTCCCCTGACCCCGCAGCCATCCTGTTACAATTCCAGTCATCACCACCTTTCCAAATCCCGGAAACATTACCTCTCTCATCCTGTGCCACTGCTCCATAAGAACTAGTTGCCCAGGGTAATATGACATCATTTATTACACAACCAGTAGTTGCTCCACAAGAACCAACTACTCACGTAGCAGCTGAAACACAAGAACCAGCTGCTGACGTGCAAAAATCAAACATCCAGCATGATATTTTAAGGAAACCGACTATAGCTGAAACATAAGAACCAGCTACAATGGCAGAACAACAATCAATTTCAGCAAAAGCACACGCTCCAGTCACCATAGCCTCTCTTTTAGAAGAAAATGAATTCTTGAAGTCAGAATTAGAAGCCTGCAAGAGAGAATTGATAATGTCAAGAGAAGGTTTTGATAAAGAATTAAATATTTATACTTTGGCTCATACAGCATCGATGCAAGAAAAACACTCAGAGAATGATCCTTATAAAGAGTACATGTGTTATCAGTGTGGAAACATTTATCAAAACGCAGGATACAAGATAGTTGAAGTACCAATGTTTGGTGCATCCATATCATCTCCAGTAAAGAGGGAAAACCCCACTGTCACACAAGAACCAGTAGGGCCCTCAAAGACTTTAAAGAAGGAAGACCCTACTGTCACACAAGAACTAGTAGGGCCCTCAAAGACTTTGGAAAAGGAAACTCAAGTACAGGTATCTTGCTTGACATTCACTGACTCTGCTACACAAACTATGCCACAGGCTATTACTTATAATGCCGGAACACAAACTCTACCATGGAAAGAATTGGAAATAATGAATAGGTGGAAGAAGCAGTATGCTGAGGATCAAGATAAAATTTTACAACAACATAAACTAGCCTGGCAAAATAAAATGTATTCCAATTGGGAAAACTGGGAACAGACACTCCAGCAGCTTAATAATTCCAGGAAAGAGAATACAGAATTAAAAGATAAATTAATCCTGATGTTTCAATTTGTGCAAAAACTACTAGCCACCAGGAAACCCTCTGTGAACTATTCTCTGTTTCTTTCAGAGCGTCTTGTTTATTTCCAATTGAAAGAAATTAAGGACGGAAGACCTTATGAGATTCTCATAGCTAAACAATTTGTTAAAACATTTGCTAAGGCTTCCACAAGTGATCAACAGTTGTTATGCAAGCTGTATCTTCATAATGAGGCATTGCCTGAAAACAGAGAACTCAATCTTAATCCTATTGTTGGTGATATACAGATTAGGGCATTTGTTTCTTTTCTTGTAAATCAAATCACTTGGCAAACTGCCTTTCTTGCAACTAGGCACAATGAGGATAATCGCCTTCTTTGGATAAGGCCAGAGCCTTGAAATCCGGCCATTTTTGTAGCAGAGTACCATAAGTTTTTGCAGAAGCCAAGAATGACTAGATACATATAGCAATTGCAAGCCTCTGTACTCCGAGAATTTCATCATTCAATTAGGGTCAACGAGAATGTGTTCAATGTGTTCAAACAATGTGTGTTCAACAATGTGCTGAGAATTGGATAGGCTATCATTTTCACTTTCCCATTTTATGGATGGCATCAGAACGATATCAAGCTCATTACAGGTTGGCTAACAGGGATGAGGCAGAAGCATGGCAGAAATTTCAAAGTAATCAAGGATTTAGACCTTCGATAGATACCACCTTCCATAGTTATTGCTTGAGTAACTTGCATGCAAAGAGTCAGTATTCAGACTCCGATTCAGACTAAAAGTTGCTTGAGGACATGCAACCCTTTCAGTTGGGGGGGATGTTAGGACCTCATAATGTACCATTTTGACTACATATTTTTACCACCTCTTTACTCTTTTTAGTCCATATCTAAAGTTTACATTATCATTCCTATCCATTTTTCCCAAAGGTATACAAAGTTCTTCTCTTTACTCTATGTTTAATCTTTTTTGCATATAATTCCACATTACTTTTATATTTAATCATTAATCGAAGATATACAGTTGCTGAGATATCGCAGATAATACATGATAAGGAACGTGTTGCTGAAACAGTCGACCCTGATGCTGAAACAATCAACCCCGTTGCTGAAACAGTCAATTTTGTTGCTGAAACAGTCAACGGGCACGCAAATCCCATTACTACTCATGATTTGTGATTTCGAAAGTGTATTTCAAGAATGATGGCAACAAGATGAAGACAAGCAAGGAAAGTTGTTACACGGACTGTTCTGTAGCTAGTATTTTTGTATCTATTGTAACAGTATTTTTCTATGGAAGAATAGAAAGACCCTGTTTTAAAATAAAAGATCAGATTTGGATAAAAATAGGATTTCTCTGATGTAACTGTAATAGATGTCTCCTCTTTAAAAAGAGAAGACATCATCATTAGAAGGGGAGTTAGAGACTACGGGAGATACATTTTTCTGAGCAGAAAGGAGCAAGGCTCCATTGTAATGTATCATTTCTTTTGACAGATGAATAAAGGTTTCTTTTGAGCGCTTCAATTTAAATTCTTTCCTCTGGGGAATCTTGTGAGAAGGAAAGGGCCCGCCTTCATCACAAGATTCACCCGATTGCTCCTGTAGTCTGTTAACTTCTTTATGATTTCGCACCTTAATTAAACACTATTTGCTGAAGATTATTTATGCAGTCTTGTGTTTCTTACTAAAACTCTGTTTTCCTTATTTACTGCATTACTCTGTACTGTTCATTCTGAAGAAGTTGTGAGTTATTTTATTTCCAGTCATTTGTTTGCAGAATGAATGCGTGACAGTTTGACATCAGGAAACAGGTGCTGAAGATTCCCGTTTGGAGGAATAGGGTCCTATTCTCTGACGATTGATCTTTCTCTTAGGCAGTGTGACTAATAACAGGAAACAGGTGCTGAAGATTCCTGCTTGGAGGAATAGGGTCATGTTCTCCGTTATGGTTGATTGATCTTCTTTTCTGCAGAGTGATTTCCTTTCATTATCTTTCCTAGGATCCTTTTAATGAAAGTTTGCAACAGAGGATTGTTTCTTCTGTAACACAAGTAGGCTTCAGCTTTGCTAAAAGTAAGGTGTGAACAGTGTGATTAATATCATTTGTGTGATTAATACTACAACATTTCTTTGCTTTTGGAATTGAGCATATATAGTGTGTGATTATCTTTGGAATAAACAGACCTTCCTGGGTTGACAATTTATGTGGCACTTGAATTTTTAAAACAATTAAAGCGACCAACACCAGTATTCGGGAAAACAAGACCTACCATGCAATGTACCAAGTTCTTGCTCAACCGCATCCAAAACGGGTCACTGTGGTTAAACAAAGAAATTCCAATTCATGCCGAGGATATCCACCGGCTCACTGGGCTCTCACAGAATGGCCCAAATGTATCCTCTGCATGTCAGACCACTTCCAAAAGAGTGAAGAAGTCGGGGGATGCGGACTATTATGCAAAATATGGCACACGACAGGGAGGAAAGGGAGCGAAGATGGAACTTATCAACAAGCCCGAAATCAAGTTCGCATGCTACCTCATTGCTAGTAAGACAATGAGGCACTACACGAAGGGAGAATGTACCTTAGATACTATTTCCATTGCAGAGCACTATGTCCAGGGGGCGAAGTTGAACTGGTGCTCCTTCCTGCTAAAGGAGTTGTTCGATGCATGCGAAGACAATTACAAGAGGGCCACAAGCTTTATTTATGGGTATTTGATAGTTTCATTTTCTATGTGGAAGTGGCATACTCCCCTCATCAGGACACCGATGGAAATAGTGGAGGGTCAGCCTCTAGCAATGAAGTTCGTCCCGTGGAAGGTGTTGGGTGATCCCAGCACCAAAGAGGTCAATGCGGAGGCATTTCAAAGTTGGTACGGTTTAATGATAGATGTGGTAGCAGGCCAGCAGAGGGTGCACAGGAATATGCTAGACGAGTACACCGAACAAGTATGGTTCGAGGTCAGCCACAGGCACACCTTCCTCCGACCTACTTGCATGCTGGAGGAGAAATTTCACATGTGGCCGCTGAAGTTCCAGCTCGAAGACACAACCTTCCACAATGAAGTTTGTTTGTGGTCGGGGGTCATGATGGAAATCTAAAGCAGGGTACCCACATACAATTTTGATTATATGTTACCGCAGCAACGACCTGGTGAAATGGAAGTGGAGGCGGCACAATGGGCCTCCAACGTGCAGCTTTGCCCCCTCATTCACCACCTAAACATGCAGGTATACATATTCAATGAAGTGGCTCGGGTTGTCTCAAGCGGTGCCATTCCTTTCCCTGTTTTCTCTGAGTTCCAGCTTTCTCAGTCCACCCCGCTTCTCTACATGACTTCCATCACCTCCCCCATCCCTAATGTTTTATTTACTTCACCAAGTCTGATGACTACCCCGATAGGGGAAAAGAGCAAGCCCACAAACCCCTTAGACGCTCCTCAGGCCAAGAGGGCCCAAACCATAGAGTCGAGTCCCGTGGTGGACCTCAGTAAGGAGGATCCACCCAGGCCACTGAGTCCAGGGGTGCCTATACAAGAAGAACCATTCGTTGACATAGGGGCAATAGGAGGGATTCCACATCCACCTTCTATTGACCCCTCCGACTTCATCAACATTCGGCTTTCACCACCACGTATCGTTCCACCTCCACCTACCACTTCATCCACACCATCCAACTCATATGCCCCTGTTTCAGACCCAGTAATCTGAGATTTAATCAATGGCGACCACAGGGCTGAGGTTGACTCGGGTACAGTAATTGTACCACCGGTTAACCCCGCTGGAGACCCCCAGGTCACTTTTTCTAATATAATTACACAGATGGCCCAAATTGTTACAGACACAGCTGAGGCACAACCTGAACCTACTCTATTTCCACATACCATCCACGCAGATCGGCAGGAGCAGCCGGACCTGAATATGGCAGGCTCGACACCTCATCAAGCCCTGTCCCCGTCCCCTCAAGAGCACTCCACCCGATCAGTTGCCAGTGGGCAACCCCTGTAGGAACGATGGCCGAATCAAAGTACTTCGGGGGTCGCAAACTTGGAGATGTGGGGTACGGCTCAACTGTACCACTTTATTCAGAGGGCAGCCCAGCAGGTGGAAAGGCTTCACTCCGAACTACAAAATAGGTGTGAAGAGCAACAACAGCAGATCACCGCGCTTACTGAATAGCGCGAGTAGCTCACAACAGCACACAAGCAGCTCTAGGGTCAGATAAACGAAGTGGCCAGGGTGTTTACAGGACTATGGCTGGCCGTAGAGGCTTACTACACTCGGATGGCTGCAGACATGCCATAAACAAATATCTTACAGTGGGCCATCCACCTCATGGTAGAATTCACTGACCTCCACAAGGAAAATGCAGAGCTCCAAGCCACGTTAGCAGCACGGCCAGTGCTGCCCAATCTAGAGGCAATCTACACAGTAAAAATTATAGAAAGACAGTGCCAGGTCACCCAGATGCAGGAAGCTCTCAATTCTGCAGTGCATAATGCTTATGACCTCCTGAAAGGTCTCCAATAATGCTCGACGGCCCTTACGGTAAATAATCAGCCCATTTCAGCGCAGCTGTAGCAACTTTCGAAAGAGATTCAAGATGCCATCGACCCCTCACAGTTGGACCAGCTATATGCTCAGGCGGATGCTCTGGAGGTCCAAATCCAGCAAACAGAGGCTAGCTCGGCAATGGCCGAACAAGAAATTCGAGAGCTTTGCTAGCCCCTCCAACTTAGCGCCAGGACAATGCAGCAGTTAGCCACCAAAGCCGAAACCCAAATCAGCACGGTGTTCCGAATTGTACCGGCATCCGTCGGGGAGGCAGTTGTCACCACGATCACCGCAAAGATAGATGCATTATTACAGGGGTGGCAGCAAGCTGTGACAACCTTCAACGAGCTTAAGGCTTCAGTGTTCAGCAAGGTCCCGGAGTTGGGGCCCTTGTTTGGGCAGCAGACTGAAGGGGCACAACAAGAATAGGGCACGGGGTCCGATTGAGCGATGGAAGTGGAGACAGTGATTTGTGATTGACTCGGGACGAGTCAAGAAACTACGGTCCGGGCCTGTTGGAGCCCTTGTTTTGATTTTGAATAAAGAATTGATTTTTGGGTTGCGGATCGACACATGGCAGTTGCAACCAATCCGTAACTACAGGGAGTAGCGGAGCTACCGAGGTTGTGATGGAACAGGAGATAACTGAAGAAGTTGATGCAGATAAGTGTAGAAAAAGAGAAGATACAACAGAGACGGAGAGTGGAACTCATAGACAACAAAGAGAAGCTGAAAGTAGTTGGAGAAATAATGCAAGAGGAACTAGCAGTTTCTATGGCAGGTGTTGATCATGTTGGCCTCCTATTAAATTTCTGACCAGCATTCCTGCTTAGACACCCCGGATCCCCTCTCTTTGCCTTAAGAATCCATTTTTGTGCCTATCGTTGCCTTTTTCCACCCCTGAAATACATTATAAAAGGCTGAAGGTCAATCTTTTGAAAAATATATGAGGCCTAGCCCCCTCGTCCCTAACCCCTCAATCTTTTGCTCCATATAACCTAGGCGCTAAACCAGGCGCCAGCCCGAATAGGCGCTTATCAAATGAATATCAGGCGCTCTTTGAACTGTCGATCTATGCAGATTGGACAGCGTTCATTCATCTCTGTCGTGCCCATAGCCTACCTGCCTGTCGTCCGATCATCCTATTAAATCAACGATTCGTAGCCTATTCATCCCGGTGGTCCCCACGCCCGCTCCCATTGCAAAAACCAAGTGGTATCTATCGCACTGCCTTTCGGCGGAGGGCGGTAATTCCCGTTTGGCTAGCGATTCCACTCAGTGCTCTCCACGCGTCCCAGCGTATGGCTCTGAAACCGCTCTCCATGCAACAATATTCATGTCAACCGTCTGATATGGGGGTCTCCATCCGACGGTTATCGCTCTGCGAAGTTGATCGGGTGTTAACCCAAGTGTACAGTGTCCCGGGCCCGCCATTCCATCACCCTCCGACGCATTTTTAATTGTTCATATCGTCTTGTGATCGTATGGCCCAGATCATTTGCATGCCCATCTGTTGACCCGGTCTACCTCCACATCACCAGTTCCATGTGTTGGTCGTATTTCCGTCCGCCATTATACATTTCATTCATTTTCCAATGTTTTACGTTAAAAACCTACTCCAGTTCATCCTCCATCATTACACTGCATTTTCCACCATCCTGCATGGTTTCGTCATTTCGCCATGTCCACACCATCATCTTCATTGGCACCTCCACATCCACCATCCCTGTGTCCAGTTTTCTTAATTAGTTTGCGGGTTTTGCAGGTTTTCAGCGATGGAGAATTATCATAATTTACAGCCTCCATTACAGACGCCAAGGACGCATCAAAGGGCCAGTTTTTCAAATGCAAAATTCATGAAGAAGGTCCTGGGTAGTTGCTGCGACATGACGTCCATTAAAGAAGAAGGATTGAAATCTGCCAAACCCTCCAAAGTCATTCAAGAGGTCGATTTTATAGATGGGGACATTAATGTTGCGGCAAAGAGTATCAATGGAAGATCCAAGAATTAAGTGCTCAACATTGAAGATTTTCAATCTTAATTTAGGGTTTAGAAGGCAGAGGGTACAATGCACAAGAAACGATACCCTCCAGTTCTCATTCCAGCAAGGTTTTCTTTCAGGAAAGGATGGAAGATTTATGTGATTTTATTTCTATACCGTGTCCCTGAAGAGAATTTTGCCCACAACATTTATTTTAGAAAGCAGGAAGCCGAGTACATACAACAAAACAAAGTCATCAAGCATCATGGGCTTGCTTGTTCCCGCTACCTTATCTTAATGAGTCAAATTAAATGTTCATCACCTACCTCTTTCACTAGGTTTTTGTTTCTCCTATAAAACCCCAAGAGAACGGATTATTGAGGGTTCCAGATTTTATCAGAAAATTATGCAGTGAAAGGCTTTTTGTATACATTTTGTAAAATTCTTGTATGAAGGCTCAAAGCCCATAGGGTCTCAGTGAGGAGGAGTTCCATCTGTTGAAGAGGATTCTGGTCTTTGGTATTTCACAGTCTGTAACTTTCTCTTATGTGTGATTTAATATATCATTTCATTCCATTCATCTTTCCTGTATCATGTTTTGGAATGCGAGTGGCTCACTGATTTTTGGTATGGATTAATCCTAGTTGATGCCCATGCTCGAATCAGTCAAGCGCTTTAAATATGGCTCATGCATGATATTTTGTTCCATTATTCATCTAAACCATATTTTTGCTATATTAATTGCTTTGGGAGGGTGTTTTTAAAACGCTACTGTTATGTATGGATTCTTAGATTGGTAAGCCCATGCATGGTGGTATTGTGTATCTGGATATCAGCTCAATGATAACTAATATCTTCTCAATATTTCATCCACTGCATACACCTTTTCATAAATTATTTCTGTGACATATTACTTGAACTAGCCCACTTTGCAGTAAACTGTCTCTGAATTGTCTAGTGCTTTCATATTAGATTTATGCACTTTGCCTCTGCAGTATCCCTTTCTCTGTGTCAGTTTCTAAGATTTTGGTCCCATTATAGTTTATTTCCCTATTTACAGGAGATAGCATGAGAGCCTTTGGTTGACACCCAAGTTATACTATATGCTCCTTGCTATGATAAGATGTCCTAGGCACTGGTCTATCGCAACTCTAGGCTATCTCTAGGAGCAACAACATCTTTCTGGCACCGTTTCTGTGACCGAAGTTAAGAAAATCAGAATCCCTGGGCCTCGATAAAATCACATTCACTCTCTAAGTAGGTGAGCACAAAGAGTTGAGAGTTGTAGATCCCTCACCTTGGCGACTCCACATTTGGTTATTTGATAAATCTATTTGCATTCCTGGCTCCTCGTAAGCCACACCTGAGGTCAGATACATCTAAGTCAAAAACACCTTCAGTGTCTGACCCTGAACAGATCATACATAAAAGAAATTGGAGGGAAAGAAAATCAGTCCGCTCTGAAATCCCTGAATTGTCTATAGAAGAATTTCCATCCTCTTCTTCTCAAGAAGCTCAAGTGCCAGATCACGACTCCACTGTGGGAGATACCGATTATTACTATTCAGATAGCCCACCCCGAGGAGGTATCAGAAATAAAGATAGTTTTCATCCTACTCCTGAGGTTGAAGAGGTTAAGGAAGTAACTGAAGTCTCTGCTGTTAACAGACCCTTATTCTCCTCAACACCTCAGTCTGTTGTTCATTATATTCCTATTGTTATCCATACTCCACTTCCACCTCCTCCTCCTCCTCTTACTCATCAAACTATTGCACTACCTCCACCCCCTCCAATGGCAAATGTTCCAGCCTTCTTGTTGAATAAATATGCTCCCCTAGCATTACCACAAGTGTTGAATGATATGCCACAGGATTATCCGAAGATCTTACCCAGATTCAATGGGGAAAATGAGATTGATGCTCAAAAACATCTGGAGGTCTTCTGTTCTTTTGCTAAGAATTTCAATGTGGAACATTTAGATGTGGTCTTAAGGTTGTTTGTCCAATATCTTGATGGTGAAGCTCGAAAATGGTTTAAGACACTGGAAAACCATTCTGTTACTACTTGGGATAATATGGAAGATACTTTCCTCAGGAAATGGGGAGAGAAGAAAGATCATGGGCATTGTCTCATTGAGTTCAATACATTAAAGAAAAGACATAATGAAGGGGTATCAGAATTTATCAAGAGATTTAATAAATTGTATTTGAGTCTTCCTGCGGATATGACGCCTCATCAAACTGTTGCTAAAGTTGTTTTCATAGCAGCCTTTGACTCAAATTTTGGTTTCTCTTTGAGAGAAATAAAGCCTGCTACCTTGGATGATGCTCAGACAGATGCACTGGAATTAGAAGCAAACTTTGCCTCCACTGGAAAATCAAAGGGAAAATATGAACAAGATACTAGAAGGAGGGGCAAAGAGGAGGTATCTACCTCTAATTAGGACAAAGACTCAGACAGAATGGAAGAAATGAGAAAAATGATTAAAAATATGGTTAAGCTTGAATTGGAGGCCAAGAATTCAGCCTCTAATAATTTCTACAATTCTCCAAATAGAGGATACAATCCTCAGTATAGGAAAACACCCCTGCAGATATTGCCAAGAGAGCTAAAAGAACAACAAGACCAGGTACCACACCCATTGTACTTGGAAGGTCCAGAAGATGATCCTGCTGGAGACACTGCCTATGGAACGGAGGATGCAAATCTTGTTTTATCGGATAGTGATGGAGAAGAATGCCCTTTTCAAGGAAATGATGAAGCTGAGTACTCGTTGCAAGAAGAAGAAAAGGCCAAAGACACAGAAGATGCAGAAATTGATCATTATTGTAAACAATCTAATGATTTCATGCAAGCACAATTCAATAGAAGGTATGATCTCAGATCTTCCAGGAAGAGGACCCGTACCCAAGATCAAGAAGAGGATTTGCCCCAGAAGGAAGCACCTGCTCAGAAGGAGTCTACAATGCAGAAAGCCACAGACAAAGGTAAGGGCCCTCTAAACAAAACTTTGTAGTCTAATGATCAAATTCCTTCCTCTTCAAAAGTAGTTTTTCCCCCTAATGTCAAGCCTGTGTCAAAAGAAGTCAAGCCCCCAGCTGAAAGTAAAGAGTCAAAATAAGTTGTAATAGAAAAGTCCCCTCCTGCTTTCAGTCTGCAAAAGGAACTTGAGAAGGTCAAAATCCCAGTCCCCTTGACTGAACTATTGAAACAACCAGCATATCAATCTCAATTCACCTCTTTCATGCTCCCTCCAGAAGCACCAATCATCCCAGATAGTCTCAACCTCCAAGAAGAAAGACCCATGGTAGTTTTTGGCCCACATGTTGAGGAGTTAGATCCCTCTACTCCTCCCTTGTATGTGTCTCTAGTGATTCATGAACTAATATTACATAACTGTATGTTAGATTCTGGAGCTTCCCACAATCTTATGCCTCTGTCAGTCATGGAACAACTAGGATTACAAATCACAAGTCCATATAAGAACCTCTATTCATTTGATTCCAAAAGATTCAAATGCTTGGGGATGATCAAGGATTTGGTGGTCAATCTAGCCCAAGTCCCAGCAAAGAGTGTGGTCATGGATATTGTGGTGGCTGACATCCCAGCTCACTTCAGCATGCTTCTCTCAAGGTCATGGGGAACGAAAATTGGTGGGTCAATCAAATTAGATTTAACATATGCCACTATACCAGTTTTTGGTGGCCAGGAGAGGAGATTATACAGGGAAACTAGATTTGTCAAGATGGTGACTAAGGCTGACAACTCTGTAAATTCACCGATCTACAGTAAAGAAGGATATTTCTCATGCTTGATGCTGGAAGAAGATCAAGATTATGCTCATGAACCATCCTTCTACCAGATCAAGATTGAACAACCCTCAAAGAGCCAGGAAGCAGGAATCTGGACATTACATTTTGATGGGGAAAATTCTAAAGAAGGTAATGGAGCAAGAGTATTATTGATTTCTCCTACAGGCCAATGGGTGCCACTGTCTTTCAAACTAGAATATGAAGCCACCAATAATGTGGCTGAATATGAAGCATTGTTGTTAGGATTACAGACAGCCAAGAGCATGGGTATACGAAGTTTAAAAGTCCTGGGAGACTTTGAGCTGGTGGTCAGACAAGTCAGAAATCAGTGTCAAACCAAACATCCTCGGTTGAGAGCTTATAAGAATGAAGTTTGGGACATGGTGGAGAATTTATTCTTGGAATTCAATATCCAGTTTATGCCCCAGGAACAGAACATAATGGCAGAATCTCTTGTTGTGGCTGCTAGCACATTCCGTCCACCTCAGAACCCTCTCTTAAGATATGAAATCGAGGTACGTTATCGACAATCTATCCCAGATAACATCAAGCATTGGCAGGTATTTGAAGATGAGGAAAAGATGAAGAGATTCTTGGAAAAAGTGGGGGAATTCTCACATATGGAGATTGATGATTGTGAAGAGGAGGCTGAAAGTACTTCATAAAGAAAATGGGAGGAGAAAATGGTAGGTAGTAAAGTGTTGCAATTAAAGGGAAATGTTATACCTAGAGGGCTGGTGCCTATAGAAATATTATTTGACAAGAATGATATCCCATTGCAGCAGACTAAAGTGGTAGAAGAAAACCAGGTAGAAGACCTGAATCTTAGTACTGACGCTGAACCCAAAATTGTAAAATTATCCAAGAATATCCCTGGAGAATATAAAAAGCTATATCAGAAATTATTTCAGTCTTACAAAGATGTGTTTGCATGGTCCTATCAGGACTTGAAAACTTTTGATATCAGTATAATGCAACACAAAATCCCACTAAAGGGGGATGCAAAGCCACATAAGCAAAAGCTCATACAGATAAATCCCCTGCTACTCCCCTCCATTGAGAAAGAAATCAAGAAGCTGCTAAAGGCTAAAATAATTGTGCCATTAAGGTACTCTGAGTGGGTGGGAAATTTGGTCCCTGTTCAAAAGAAGAACGGAGAAATAAGGCTGTGTGTTGATTTCCAAAATTTAAATAGAGCATCCTTAAAGGATAATTATCCATTTCCTAAGATGGATCACATTCTGTAGAAAGTGGTTGGAGCTTCTAGTATGTCAATGATGGATGGGTTCTCTGGTTATAATCAGGTGGCTTTGCTTCCAGAGGATCAGAATAAGACTGCTTTCACCACACCATGGGGAACATTCATGTATGCCAGGATTCCTTTTGGATTGATTAACGCAGGGGCCACTTTTCAGAGGGCCATGGACATTGCTTTTCTCGGGGAGAAAGATAAATTTTTTGTGGTCTACCTTGATGATATCACTGTATTTTCAAAGAATGATACTGAACACATTGAGCATCTATGTAGAAATTTTCAGAAATGCAGAAGGTATGGTCTTTCTCTCAATCCACAAAAGTCTTTATTTGCATTAGAGGAAGGCAAGATTTTGGGGCACATTGTGACTAAATATGGGGTGAAAATAGATCCTAAAAGAGTAGAAGTCATAAATGGTATTTCTCTCCCCAGGAATAAGAAGGAAGTGTAGGTGTTCCTAGGCCGGATAAATTTTTTGAGAAGATTTATTCCTAACTATGCTGAGATAGTTAGGCATATAACAGACATGCTAAAGAAGAGTAATGAGGTGAAATGGTCACAAGAGTCGTGGGAGGCCTTTGCCAGAATTAAAGTTGCATTTGTTGAAGCCTCTGTACTAGCTAGACCAAATTATACCAAACCATTTATGATTTTTTCCTTTGCATCACCTCATACAGTAGCAGGAGTTTTATTGCAGAAAAATGAGGAGGGGTATGAGCAGCCCATAGCTTTCTTCAGTCAGGTGCTCCATGATGCAGAATTAAAGTATAACATATTAGAAAAGCAAGCATACACCTTATTTAAATCTCTCAAAGCGTTCCGCATGTATGTTTTGCAGTCCCATATCACTGCATTTGTGCCTACAGCAGCTGTTAAAGATATTCTCATCCAGGGGGGACAGTGAAGGGAAAAGAGGGAAGTGGATTGCAAAGATACATGATTATGATCTAGACATCCATCCTACCAAGTTGATCAAAGGACAGGGGTTGGCCAAGATCCTATCTAAATCAAACTACCAGGCTTTGGGAATAAATCTATCTATGATAGAAAATGGAGAGTCTGAGAAAGAGAAGGAGCAGCAAGGACTGGAGATAGCCACTCAGAAAGCACATATAAAATACCTCACCAGCCCTTGGTACAAAGAGATATTGGAATACCTCCTAACACTCAACTGCCCACCCAGCTGTGATAAAGTGAAATACATAACATTAAGGTTAAAATCACAAAAGTACATAGTTGCTAAAGGGTAGCTATATTGGCGAGATCCTTCAGGCATCCTACTCCTGTGTCTCACAGAAGATGAGGTGGAGAATATAATGTCAGAATTTCATGAAGGAATTTGTGGGGGACATTACAGCTGGAGGACCATTGCTCATAAGATCCTGAAGGCTGGTTTCTACTGGCCTAAACTATTTGGAGATGTTTTTACCTGGGTTAGAGCCTGTGAGAAGTGTCAGATATTTGCAGAAAAATAGAAGTTGGCAGCTCTGCCCTTGATTCCTGTTCATGTGAACGAACCATTTCAGCAGTGGGGAATAGATTTTATAGGTGAAATACATCCCCCATCAAGTGGACAACATAAATGGATTTTAACTACCACAGATTATTTCACGAAGTGGGTGGAAGCCATACCTGTAAGGAATGCCACAGATAATGTGATAATAAAGTTTATGGAGGAAAACATCATATCCAGGTTTGGTTGTCCTACCAGAATAGTGACTGATAATGCACAGGCTTTCAAGTCTGCAAAATTTATGAATTTCTGCCAGCAATACAATATCATACTGAGTCACTCCACAACTTACTATCCACAGGGAAATGGCTTGGCAGAGTCATCTAATAAAACTCTAGTAAGGGCACTGAAGAAGGCTATCAATGAAAATTAGAAGAATTGGGATTCCCAGATGAATTTTTCTCTGTGGGCTAATAGGATTACCAGTAAGAGAGAAACTGGAAAATTCCCATATGAATTGGTATATGGGCGAGCAGTAGTGTTCCCTATACAATTAGCCTTACCAGTGGCCAGGTTCATGCAGGAAAGTCAAGAGGAACCTGATGATATGATCAGGAGAATACATCAGTTGGTGGAATTGGAGGAAACACGAAGCCAGGTGAATCAAAGGCTGACAGAGTATCAAGAGAAGATGAAATACATGTTCGATCAGCATGCTAAGGATCGGAATCTGCATATTGGTGATTTGTTACTCAGGTGGGATATCCGGAGGGCTAAAAAAGGAAAACATGGTAAATTCGATCCACTTTGGTTCGGCCCCTTCAAAATTGTGGATAAAGGGGACAAAAATACTTTCAGATTGGAGAATTTACAGGGCGACTTGCTTAACCCCCTTGTAAATGTTCAATTTATCAAACCCTACTTCCAATTCTGATTCGGGTCGGGAGAGCCTTCTGTATTATATTGTACATTTATTTTATGTTTCAGTTTTGTTTGGATAACGTGGGTGTTATGATGAATCATTAAGTGAAAGGAAGAGATGCTAAGGAGCATAGTCGGCATAAAATATGATCAGGAAGATTTGCGAAGTTCTTGACACATCTGATGATGAACGTGCCATCCCCAGGTGGAGCCAATGTTGATCATGTTTTCCTCCTATTAAATTTCTGACCAGCATTCCTGCTTAGACACCCCAAATCCCCTCTCTTTGCCTTAAGAATCCATTTTTGTGCCTATCGTTGCCTTTTTCCACCCCTGAAATACATTATAAAAGGTTGAAGGTCAATTGTTTGAAAAATATATGAGGCCTAGCCCCCTCGTCCCTAACCCCTCAATCTTTTGCTCCATATAACCCAGGCGCTAAACTAGGCGCCAGCCCGAATAGGCACTTATCAAATGAATATCGGGCACTCTTTGAACCGTCGATCTATGCAGATCAGATGACGTTCATTCATCTCTGTCGTGCCCATAGCCTACCTACCTGCCGTCCGATCATCCTATTAAATCACCGATTCACAGCCTATCCATCCCGGTGGTCCCCACGCCCGCTCCCATTACAAAAACCAAGTGGTATATATCGCACTGCCTTTCGGTAGAGGGAGGTAATTCCCATTTGGCCAGTGATTCCACTCAGTGCTCGCCACGCGTCCCAGCATATGGATCCGAAACCGCTCTCCATCGTGCATTATTGTTCGGTCAAATCCACGCAGCGATATTCATGTCAACCGTCTGATCTGGGGGTCTCCATTTGAAGGTTATCGCTCTGCGAAGTTGATCAGGTGTTAACCCAAGTGTACAGTGTCTCGGGCCCGCCATTCCATCACCCTCCGACACATTTTTAACCGTTCATCTCGTCTTGTGATCGTATGGCCTAGATCATTTGCATGCCCATCTGTTGACCCGGTCTACCTCCACGTCACCAGTTCCATGTGTTGGTCGTATTTCCGTCTGCCATTATACATTTCATTCATTTTCCAATGTTTTACGTTAAAAACCTACTCCAGTTCATCCTCCATCGTTACACTGCATTTTCCTCCACCCTGCATGGTTTCATCATTTCGCCATGTCTGCACCATCATCTTCATTGGCACCTCCACATCCACCATCCCTGTGTCCGATTTTCTTAATTAGTTTGCGGGTTTTGTAGGTTTTCAGCGACGAAGAATTATCATAATTTACAGCCTCCATTACAGACGCCAAGGACGCGTCAAAGGACCAGTTTTTCAAATGCAAAATTCATGAAGAAGGTCCTGGGTAGTTGCTACGACATGACGTCCATTAAAGAAGTAGGATTGAAATCTGCCAAACCCTCCAAAGTCATTCAAGAGGTCGATTTTATAGATGGGAAGATTAATGTTGCGACAAAGATTATCAATGGAAGATCTAGGAATTCAGTGCTCAACATTGAATATTTTCAATCTTAATTCAGGGTTTAGAAGGTAGAGGGTACGATGCACAAGAAACGATACCCTCTAGTTCTCATTCCAACAGGTTTTTCTTTCAGGAAAGGATGGAAGGTTTATGTGATTTTATTTCTATACCGTGTCCCTGAAGAGACTTTTTCCCACAACATTTATTTTAGAAAGCAGGCAGCTGAGTACATACAACACAACAAAGTCATCAAGTAGCATGGGCTTGCTTGTTCCTGCCACCTTATCTTAATGAGTCAAATTAAATGTTCATCACCTACCTCTTTCACTAGGCTTTTGTTTCTCCTATAAAACCCCAAGAGAACGGATTATTGAGGGTTCCAGATTTTATCATAAAATTATGCAGTGAAAGGCTTTTTGTATACATTTTGTAAAATCCTTGTATGAAGGCTCAGAGCCCATAGGGTCTCAATGAGAAGGAGTTCCATCTGTTGAAGAGGATTCTGGTCTTTGGTATTTCACAGTCTGTAACTTTCTCTTATGT
Source organism: Pinus albicaulis (assembly GCA_034641835.2). NCBI lineage: Eukaryota > Viridiplantae > Streptophyta > Pinopsida > Pinales > Pinaceae > Pinus > Pinus albicaulis. The sequence continues at coordinate 1,512,768,439 of CM076579.1, read as the reverse complement.
GTGATTTAATATATCATTTCATTCCATTCATCTTTCCTGTATCATGTTTTGGAATGCGAGTGGCTCACTGATTTTTGGTATGAATTCATCCTAGTTGATGCCCATGCTCGGATCAGTCAAGCGCTTTAAATATGGCTCATGCATGATATTCTGTTCCATTATTCATCTAAACCGTATTTCTGCTATATTAATTGCTTTGGGAGGGTGTTTTTAAAACGCTATTGTTATGTATGGATTCTTAGATTGGTAAGCCCATGCATGGTGGTATTGTGTATCTGGATATCGGCTCAATGATAACTAATATCTTCTCAATATTTCATCCACCGCATACAACTTTTCATAACTTATTTCTGTGACATACTACTTGAACTGGCCCGCTTTGCAGTAAACTGTCTCTGAATTGTCTGGTGCTTTCATGTTAGATTTATGCACTTTGCCTCTGTAGCATCCCTTTCTCTGTGTCATTTTCTGATAGTTTGGTCCCATTATATTTTATTTCCCTGTTTATAGGAGATAGCATGAGAGCCTTTGGTTGACACCCAAGTTATATTATATGCTCCTTGCTACGATAAGATGTCCTAGGCACTAGTCTATCGCAACTCTAGGCTATCTCTAGGAGCGACAACAACAGGTGAATAAATAGTTGTCACCCAACTAAAAGAAGACACATGGATGCAAAGGGATTGAAGAGGATCAAGAGGATGCTGCATAAGAGATCAATCCCGAGCATGGCATCTTTGTAGTTTCTAGGCTTCTATCATCTATCTTTCTGTCGTATAAGACGTCGGTAACATAATTGTAAGCTCTTCCACTGGAAGCGATGTAACTGTGGATCCGGCTGAAATTTACCAATATACTTGCAAGTTGCTGTCTTATTATATGAGTTACATGCATGCATGATGTATGTGATGTCTTAAAATTTTATTTGCTTAGTATCTGCTCAATCTTCTGAATGTTCTTGCGTATATGATGATATTTATACAACCAATTCTATACTAATCTCAAATTGCGGATCCATCCACCACTATCTATCTATTCCCCTTCTGCATGTGGTCGCGGCATGCCTCGGGTGAGACTCTCTGCTCTCCGGAGTAGGGTGAAAATTCCAGCGTGGTTCTAGACTACAGCGGATTCCCTTGTTGGCCCCAATCTCTGAACCTGGGTCTTGCCTACGAGACCTGTTTCTTTGCCAACAGAGTCAACCCGCTATATATATATATATATATATATATATATATATATATATATATATATATATATATATACTCACGTCCATTTTCATTTAGATAAGGAAAGTGTAAAGTCGCCTCACCTTCCAACTAGGTTTTCTCTTGAAAAGGGTTCCTGAGTCACATATTGTGTTACTTTTGTTATCAAATTATTGTTCTATTTCTTCCCTATTCTCTACATAATTGTCATTTTCATGCATAAAAAATAAAAAATAATTAACAAATACAAAACTCTAAGGAGAAATAAACCCTAATTGTGAATATTTAATATCTTCTAATATATTTTAGTATATTTGCTATGATGAAATGTTCAAGGGAATATCAATGGTATTGCACATATCATGCAAAAAATAATTTAAGGACCAAATTTGATACAAAATTACACATAGGGAATTCAAAGAAATTAAATCCATTAAAACACAACTCCAAAAGACCATGTAAAGAATGGCTATGTTTCTTATCAAATGGCTAATAGATAGATGAACTAGGCTCCCAACTACCTTGATTTACATTCCTTTTCAAAGTTACATTATCCTACCTCTACAAATATAACCACCAAGTGATGGTTCAAGAATATACCTTTCCACAAGTTTGAGAATAAAAAGGGAAATCCAATAGCCTCATCAAAATTAATCACTTCACTATGGGACTATGGATAGGAAGGAATGATATATGTTGATTAAATATGGTGGTATATTCCATTGATTGAATTTCAATCATATGATTATGGAATGACTTGATAACTTCAATTTGTATTGATCCTTAGTACCACCCTTTTCAAAGTAGTGACCTCATTGGAAAGTGGGTCCATTTCATAATTATGCTTCCCCAATATATAAAGTAATGAAATATTTTCAAAAAATATCACCTCCTTTTTGTTGAATTATGTGACTAGGTTCGATCTTCATATTTCCATTGTACATATGTCATTATATACTATTGCAAATTTTAAAAAGGAAGAAAAAATAAATATTTACACATGGACTTCAAACTCAAAAATAAATTTATTATTTATTTTACGAGATGAAGCATTTAATTCATGCTTATAGGATTTTTAAGTCAAAGATTGAATATCCTATTTGGACCCATTGTAAAGAAGAGGAGAAAATAATTTTTAATACGTAATTTTTGGATAAAACATGCCTCTACATGCCAAGTCGACCTACAATACAAGTCGAACTTGCCCCAATGGACATGTTTTTTCTCACCCCCTATAGATAATATAGATAGGAAGATGATATGAACTCATACAGACACACATTATTAGGTAATTTAGCTCTGAAATTTCACAAAAGAGGGAAGGCCAAAGTCTAAGATGGAAAAAGAGTTTTGAGTTGTAATATGTGGAATTTTTTCCTTGTTATATCTCTTGATGCTGGTTTCTTGAATATTATTTTACTTAGCATAATGGAATATTTGACTTGGCATCTAGATGTGGTTTCCTATGGTCATGGGTCTTGGATATCTTACTTTGATCTAATTTTATAAGAAGATAATTTTATGGATTTTCCCCTAAGAGAGGGTTTTTTCCTTGGCTGAGAGCCTATACCTTCTGTCCACTAATTTTATATCATCTTCATGACATTTTTTTGTAATTGTTTTATGATTGAACAAAATAATAATAGATAACTAAAAATTAGTCACAAGCAATTATCATTTTAAGAGAAATTACCTAATTCTACATCCTATTGATTTCTCAAAATTGTATCAGAGCATGGTTAGTTTGAAGTTGGAGGCCTGAAGATCACACTTAGTTGGCATATATCTAAATCAATTCATGAGCTATTTTATTGCAATTTTATTTGACCAAATTTTTGAGAAGTATAATTCTGGGCATAACAAACTATAATGTCATGTTCGTACTAGCATAAATATCGCATAAGTCAAAACATTAGTGAGTCAATTCTTAAAAGTTTCAAGCTTTTATATTGTTGTGGTTATGATATCACACTATTCAAGATATGGCTCACACTTCATAGTTAAAATTGGTTATATATCCCTATGGCTCATCTATTCAAGACACATTTGTAGAGACTTTGATATGTTCGTGGAAAAGGCTCGTACTTATGATCTACTATCTCACACTTGTAATGGCTCGCATTGCATTAATTCTAAGACAAGCTCATTTTGAATTTATAATGAGATGGATCACATCATTCCTAACTTCAATGGCTCAAACAAAAATTATAAGTCTCACATTATAATATTTAAAATTTTGGATTTTTTTTTTTTTGGCATGGTTTCCTGTGGTGGCATCAAAACTTAAGAATAACTTTTTATTGTATAGATTCTTACTCCATCACTAAGGTATGCAAAAATCTTTTTTTTTTGTGGCATTGGGGTTTTAAAATTATCTAGTATAAATTGTGACATGTTGTGATTGTGGGAGCTCACATCCTTGCATATTCAATGATTCACATATAAATTATCACAACCTTTTGTATGCATTGCCTCTTTGTATATGAGGACCGCATTTAGTTGACTAAATCTCACACCTTTTATGATTAATGTGGCTCAATTTTTTCTGCAAAATATCACTTTACATAAAATCTTACTTGTAAGGATCGAATTACAGTTCAGATATGCATTATAGTGATGAATCGTAAAATTGTGGCTTGAATAATCTCTATGAATTCTGGATGTCATAGAAACTGAATCATATTACCTCACATGCCATATTTTTCACTAATGTGGTTCTATTTTACAGTGACACACAATTTTTTTGCACACTTTTTTTTGGAATAAATAGACTATGGTGCAGATTGATGTCGCACTAAAAGTATTTCAACAAGTGTAGCAAGAAAGGCTCAATTTGACTTTCCATTGGTCAAATTGAGAAAATTCAAATTTTCACATCAACAGACAACTTGGAGGTAGTCAACTGAGGTGATATGACTCTTGTCACTCAGTTAGCTTAATAAATTCAAGTTAGAGGGCTTGGAGTTTATTTAAGCATTTGTGATTGCTAATATGTAGTAATCAAGGTAAATTATTTCTAGTTGTATTCATTTAAACTTGTTCTAACTATTGATAGAACTAGTGGAAGGTTAGTTGTGCAGTGAGACAATAGTCTAACTAAGTGATCATCCAGTTAATTGATCAATCAACCCAAAATTATCTCATGCATGAAACAAATTTGAATTGATAAATTTGTGGTGGAGATTCCAAGGTAGTGTACAATTAATTATATACTATATTGAATGTAAAATTTAGAGTACTGGTCAAGTGATAAATCCTTGGGAATTTCACAGTAATTTTGTAGGAAATTACTAAAGAATAGTAGCCTATTTCCTCAGAAATTTTGAAAGGAAATAGGAGTGAGTGCGAGAAAATTAAGTGCATGCAACATAAGTGAAGGAAGTGTGAGTTTTGGCATGACGAGTGCAGGCAACACGAGTGCAGGTAGTGCGAGTGCTGACAACACAAGTGCAAGAAGAGTGAGAACAAGTTTACTCTTGTAGTTTGTCCTCATAGCAAGAGAGCACAATTATAATTGTTTCTCAATTCACTTTATTAATGCAAACACGCTTAAGTGATTTTTAATAGTTTCTTTCCCCTAGAAACATATGTGTACCTATGTATTTGATGATGCATGTGTGTTAATGATGTTTGAAATTGTGAATTAATTTCCGCAAATAAGTAGAGTAGAATTGTGTCTCTTTATTTAGGTTAAATTTATTGAGAAATTTAAATTCTATCACCATATTTCTATATGGTATCAGAGAAGGATTCACATTAGAACAGGAATTTTGAAGTTTCTCCTCAGGAGGACTGAAATTGCAGCTTTACTGTAGGATGATCTCTTAAGATTTGCGAGAATGACCTTCAATGTGCTGACATTAGAGTATTTCGTGGAAGGAAACTCTAATTTCATTACATGGAAGGACCACATGGTGGTGGTGCTTGATGACAATGGATTTCTATAATATATCAAGAATGATGTTACAAAACCAGCTGAATGTAATGCCCATAACTTAGCCCAATGGAAGAAATATGTAGCCAAGGCAAGGATAATAATATTGGAGAGAGTGCGAGACCACATTGTCTCAAATATCCATGGGAAAGAAAATATTTTCGCAATGTGTAAGGCACTGATAGAGCTATTCGATAATATCAATGACCAAATAAAATTGTCCCTCAAAGACCAACTTTGATATATCAAGATGTAGAAGAATGAAACTATTTTGCAGTATCTCACTATATTTACACAACTTTGGGACGATATTGGAGGCATTGGTGTGAATGTCACAAAATATGATATAGTGAGCCTAGCTCTTTTACGCCTTACCAAAATATGGCATGGCTACCAAGAATTGGTGATGGGAGTGAGAAATTACCGAATCTGGAACACTTATAGTTTGATTTGGTACAAGAAGAGATAAGGATCAATACCATAGATGTAACTTCATCCAAGGGAGAGGATGAGGAAAAATTTTCATTGGTTGGAAATGGAAACAAGGGAAAAGGGAATAATTCTCAAAATAAAATGCTTCAGTTGTTATCAATTCACGCACTATGCTACAAAGTGTCCACACAAAATGTCTAGCAAGAAGAACTCAGGAGGAGCAGTAGGTGAATATTTAGCTTCACAGTTCGAGCTAGAATTCACCCTTATCACATGCATGACCAACATGGTGATGGGGAGTATGTGGTACTTGGAATCAGGTGACTTGTTCCACATGAAAATGTGTGGAGACTTTTCCAGTGACCTGGAGGAGAAAGATCTCCAGATGCATATTCGATTTGGTGAAGACAAAAGGTACAGTGCAACTCATATTGGTACAATAACATTTAGGAGGGAGTATTTCTCTCCTCTTTGCCTCAAAGATGTTATTTTTGTACTAGACCTGAAAATAAACTCATCTTTGTAGGAGTTTGGAAGACCGTGGCTATGATGTGATCTTAAATAAAGGGAAATTCCTTCTGAGACACATACCTACTAGGAAGGTGAATCAGATAGGAGTTCGAGTCAATAACCTATATAAATTTTAGGTGGGAGAATGTGTATCCTTGATGAGAAAGGTATAGATTAGAGATGTGGTGGTTGAGAGGGAGTATGATAGACATGTCAAAACAGAGCCTCAATGTTGTGACGCCAGCTCCAAAAATAGAGGAAAAGAGATATCAATGCCTTAGAAATAAGCCACTTCGAGGGGGAAACCTCCAATACATTACATGAATGAACAATTCTTGGATGATTCAAATTACAAAACCTCCTATCTATATATAGGAATCCATGGGGCCACAATGTAATCCTAGCCGAACTAACAATAATAATTTAAGGGCACAATAATAACAATATGGGGGTTACAGGGGTACAATAATAAAAATAAGGGGGTTACACTAACAAAAATAAGGGACTATATTAGTAATATAGGGACCTAACATCCCCCTCTCCTTCAAAAAAGTATTGTCCTCAATGCTTGAGTAGCTCTGGGTGCTTCTGTATAAAATTCTCATCCTCCCATGTAGAATCTTCAGTGGGTAAGTTCTTCCACTTGATGAGATACTCTGAAATTGATCGATTCCGTAGTTGTCGAGTTCTTTTTTCCATGACCACTTCTGGTTCCAATATGATTTTTCCTTCCTCATCAAGTTCTGGAAATATTGTTTGAACTGGAAGATTTTCACCTATAACCTTCTTTAAGCATGAAACATGGAAAAATGGATGTACTCGTGAAGAAGCAGGAAGCTCCAATTTGTATGCTATAGTACCAATCTTTTGCAACACCTTGTAAGGACCATAGTACTTTGGCGATAATTTATTATCCTTCTTTGCTTGCTTGAGGGACATTTGTTTGTATGGTTGTAGCCGTAAAAATACCCAATCTCCTACATCAAAAATTCTCTTGCTACGATGTTGATCTGCCTGTTGTTTCATTCGATTTTGTGCCAAATTCAGGTTATCCTTCAAGAGTTGGAGAACTTCTTGCTGATGCTCGATGTGATCTTCCACTGCTTTAACCTTAGAATTTTCTCTTAAAGATGATGTGATGGATGGTGGATGATATCCATAAAGTGCCATAAATGGGGTCATTTTTGCTGCAGTATGGAAGGAAGTGTTACACCACCATTCAGCTAGAGGTAACCACTTGACCCATTGTGTTTGTTTATCAGATACAAAACAACGAAGATATCCTTCCAAACATTTATTTACTATCTCAGTTTGACCATCAGATTGAGGATGATAAGATGAGCTATGAGCTAATTGAGTACTCAAACAAGAAAATAACTCTGTCCAAAAATTTCCCATAAAAAGGGGATCTCTGTCGCTCACAATAACCCTTGGGCTTCCATGTAGCTTTTGAATTCTATCCACAAATGTAGTAGCAATTGTACTTGCTTTAAATGGATGAGATAATGCACAAAAGTGTGCATACTTGGTAAGTCTATCAACTACCACCATGATGACACTTTTTCCTTCGGACTTAGGTAAACCTGTGATAAAATCCATTGAAATCTCCTCCCAACGTTGACTTGGAATGGATAAAGGTTGTAGAAGACCCGGGGTCTTAATTGTCTCAACTTTATTCTGCTGGCAAACCAAAAATTTTGCCACAAACTTTTGAATATCAGATTTAAGGCCATCCCAAAAAAATTCTTTCTTCACCCTGTGGTAAGTTTTTAAAAATCCTGAGTGTCCTCCTAAAGGAGAAGTGTGCAATTCCAAAAGAATATTTTGAATGAGTGTCCACACTTCTTCATCCTTCTTCCATTCATCCCTTTCTTCGGTTATCCAATCTGGTTGGATAATAGAAATGGCACAAAGAAATGCTTCCACCTCTTCATTTTTTCTTGAGAGTGCATCTGCAACAACATTTAGCTTCCCTTTTTTGTAGATGATTTAAAAGTCATAACCCAAAATATTTGCGACCCATTTTTGCTGCTCTTCTGAAGATAGTCTTTGTTCCAAAAAGTGTTTAAGACTATCATGATTAGTTTTTACCTTGAAGTGTCTTCCCATTAGGTAAGGTATCCATTTCTTTAGTGCATGTAGTATTGCCAACATTTCCTTCTCATAAATAGCCTTTTTAAATACTTCCTTTGATTGAACGACTTTCAAAAGAAATGGGTCTTCCTTCTTGCATTAAAACAACACCAATTCCATTTCCTAAGGCATCACATTCCATAATAAAGGTTTTTGTGAAGTCTGGCGTAGCTAAGACTGGCGCTAGGCACATTTCCTCTTTAAGTTGTTCAAAGGTCTTAGTTGCTTCAGGAGTCCATGAAAATGAATCTTTCTTCAATAATGTTGTTAGAGGTGCTGCTATTCTCCCATAATTCTTAATAAACTTGCGATAATACCCTGTTAACCCGAGAAATCTGCGCAACTACTTTATGGTTGTGAAGAATTTCCATTTCTTAATGGCTTTAATTTTGTTAGGGTCTACCTTAACACCCTCGTGAGATACAATATGACCCATATATTCCACCCCTTGTACTCCAATGAAACATTTGGATGTTTTTGCATATAATTTTTTCTCCTCCAATAGTTTGAGCACCCTGTCAACATGTTGAACATGATCCTTCCAAGACCTGTTGTAGATTAGTATATCATCAAAAAATACTAGCACAAATTTTCTAAGGAAGGGTTTGAAAAGGGAATTCATCAACCCTTGAAATGTAGAAGGTGCATTGGTAAGGCCAAAAGGCATGACCAAAAATTCATAATGACCCTCATGAGTTCGAAATGTTGTTTTTGAAATATCTTCAGTCTTCATTCTAATTTGATGATATCCTGAACGAAGATCCAACTTGGTAAAATAAATTGCTCCATGTAATTCATCCAATAATTCATCAATCACAAGAATGGGAAATTTATCTTTAATAGTGAGCTTATTGAGTTCCCTATAATTTGGACACATGTGCCATGATCCATCTTTCTTGTGCACCAATACTACTAGGGCAGAGAAAGAACTTTGACTAGGTTGAATTATACTAGCCTCTAACATTTCTACAATCATACGTTCAATTTGGCTCTTTTGGACATAAGGATATCTGTAAGGCCTAACGTTTGGAGGAACACTTCCTGGAATCAAATGAATAGCATCATCATGATCATGAATAGGTGGGAGTCCTTTGGGAGTATCAAACACCTTGGAATGATTGTCCAAGAATTTTTGGAGATCCGGAGAAATAGATGATTTTGATGTTGGAACTTCTAGTGAGCATAATTGTGCAATTATGCCTCGTTGTTATTTCTTCAGAAGATTTGTCATGACATTAGAGTTTATTATATTTCCTGGCTTCCATGTGATACCCTGCAATTCGATTTCCTTTCCTTCCGAAAAAAATTTCAAGAAAAGTTCTTGAAAATTAAAAGCTACCATCCCCAAAGATTGTAACCATTGTACTCCTAGTACAACATCAACACCCCCCATTGGGATGGAAAGCATTGGACTATTCAAGACATATTCCCCCATTGATAGCTTGATATTATGGCTTTTTCCCGAGCAATTTATAGTTCCTCCATTTGCAACCATCACTTGACATTCTGGTGCTGGGTAAAGGAAACAATTCAATTCCTTGGCTACCTTACAATGAATAAAATTACGGGTACTACCCAAATCAATCAACACTATTACATTTTTCTTCTTGATATGTCCTTCTATCTTGAGAGTTTGAGGAGTGGTAATTCCTGCCAATGCATTACATGATATGGTCGGACTCATTTCTTCTTCTAGGGTTGCTTCCTGGTGTATATCCTCTTCTTTTGAAGTTTCTTGTTCATTTTCTTTCATATTCTCTTCATACAATCTATGTAAATAATTTATTCTGAGACACTTATGACCTTTAGTGTATTTTCTTCATCATAACCGTAGCAAAGCCCTTTTTCTCTTTTTTCTTCCAATTGTTGTGGTGTCAACCTTGTAGGTTGTGGAAGTCTAGGAGTAGCAACACTTCCATCTTTATAGATGTGAGTGGTAGGCTTCCTTGTCGACATAATTTTACATTCAATTTTCCTTGCCAACCTGAATGCCTTCTCCAATGAATCAGGTTCCCAAATGTGAACTTCATGTTGGATGTTATCCTTTAAATTCCATATGAAGACATCAATCCTGTGTTGCTCTAGAATATCAATTACCCTTATATTCAATTTTTGGAAGTCCTCAATGTGCTCCCCCACTAAACCCTTTTGTTTGATATTTATCAATTGGCTAAAGAAGGTGTTGCTCTTTGTATCCTCATAATGTGCTATCATTTCCTCCATAAAAAATGACCAAGTGACAATTGTTTTACGAGAGAAAAGCCATCGATGTAGAAATTATATAAATAATGCGTTATATATCCAAGATTCTCCAGATCACACACTATTTTAACTTCATGCACAATATATAATCTATTCCACCATTGATCATCACATGTGGAAATTAAATCAATTGCAAAGCACACATGAAACCATAAAAATTCACACATATTAACACGGTGTTTTAACGGGAAAGCCTGAAGCTAAAAACCCCAACTATCTATATATAATATATTTCATATAGATCATGTAAAAATCCTCATACAAAGCTAATCATATCAAGCTCTCAGTACAATACAATCACTACACACTAATCAGGTCCTGATTTAGCAAATCCATGCATCGATCTCTACCACCTGCTAGCTTGCCTCTACTGCGCAATCCCTATTGAAGAATGGCTTTGAATGAACTCAAATCCACCTGTCTTGAACTAGAAAATTCTCATTGGAATCTCTACTGAGTGTTGGATGCAATCAATGCATCACTATAGTCACAACTAATAGTCATCTTACACTTTCACCTATCTCTCCACTGGCCTCCACTGAAACTGTCCATGCACTGTAGTTAACTGATGTATTCTTCAGTTGATTAATGAGTTAATATTTAGTGAATTAAGTAATAATTAATTCACACCACTCTCACTAGTGTATCAATAAGTTAGACTAGATACAACTAGCTCAACTATGTCTAACTGAGTTAAACTGAACACAACTCCACCAACTACTTCTACAACTCCACCAAACTCTTTCACATGAGTTCTAACTAAAGTCATCCATGCAATAGCTCCACTAAACCCTCAGGAATAGCGTAATTCCTTTTGTCAGTTCCTGTGCCACATCTGTGCACTTAACTGAAGTGCTCCAAGAGAATAAGATAATGTTTAGAGTCCAAATATTATTAAGAGCTAATAATATTCGACATATCTATTTTTAGACTAGCAATCTAAAAATAGATTCTGCCTAATATGTCTAAAAATAGAAGTCCATCTATTTTTCCAACTTGACCAACCATCCACAAATAGCATCCTGCAACTCATAGAATATGATCGACATGTCTAAAAATATACATAGTCTAAAAATAGACTTTGCGCCAAAAATAGCCTGCGGGCCCACTTAGTGAAGGTGACTCTTTTCACTAAGCTCATCATCTTGTTGAATATCAACACTCCCTCTCAACAAGATAGGGATTATCTGCCACCCCGATCCTGTCTCTATGGTATTCGAATTTGCTCCTAGTGAGCGCCTTCGTCAGAATATCAGCATCCTGATCCTCCGTAGGAATGTAAGAAAGCAACATGATCTTCTGCTGCACACAGTCTCTGATATGATGGTACCGGATGTCAATATGTTTATATCTATCATGAAATACTGGATTAACCTAGAGTTTAATGCAACTCTGATTATCACAATATATCACAGTAGGATCTAAGTGTGAACCAAACAACTCGACCAAGATCTTCCTCATCTATATAGCCTCACATGCAGCCAAACTTGTTGCCATATACTCGGCCACTGCTGAACTGACTGCTACGGATCTCTTTTTCCTGCTATACCAAGAAAATATTGTAGAACCAATACTGAAAATCCCTCTAGATGTGCTCTTTCTATCCGTTGGGCTCCCTATGCAATTTGCATCTGTGAAGCCATGCAGCTTCACCTCATCCGACTGTCTGTACCGTAATCCATATCCTGATGTGCCTCTAAGATATCCCAATACATGCTTTCCTGCCTTCTAGAAGAGCTTGGTAGGCTTAACCATAGCTTGTGAAAGCTGGTTAACAACATAGCACATGTTCGGTCATGTATTGACTAGATACATGAGAAAACCAACCAACTATTGATAAACAGTGGCATCCACTACCTCTGCCAAAATAGCATCTTCTTTCCTCCAACCACCAGGAAGAGGAGTGTAGATAGGCTTGCAGCCTTGCATGTTGAACTTCTCTAGTATCTCCCGGGAATACTTACCTTGAGACACAAATAGTCCACCCTTCCGCTGCCAAATTTCCAATCCCAGAAAATAATGAAGGAGGCCCAAGTCCTTCATCTCAAACTCCTTTGCAAGATTAGCCTTGCACGAGTGTATTAACTGTTGATCACCTATCAATATCAAATCATCTACATAAAGTACAATTATCAGCAACTTACCCTCCACCACAATCTGGTATAGGTTCAGATCCGCCTCACTCTTGGTGAATCCAAGTCCGGTGAAATAACTGTCTATCCATGTGTACCAAGCACGAGGTGCTTGTTTTAGCACATACAACGCTCTTTTGAGCCTGCACACATGCGACTCGCTGCTGAAGATTTCGGAAAATTCAGGATGCTCTATGTACACCTCCTCCTCAATGACTCCGTTGAGGAATGCAGTCTTCACATCCATCTGATGAATGTGCCAACCCATCTGCGCTGAGAGAGTTAGGATGCTCCGTATGGAATAATACATTGCTATAGCTGCAAAGGTTTCTTCGTAATCGATCCCCTCGATATGTGAGAAGCCCCAAGCAACAAATCTTGCCTTGTACTTCTCGATGCTCCCGTCAGCAGCTTGATTCACTTTGTAGATCCATATCAAACCTACCACTGATTTCCCTTCCGGCCTTGGGACAATCTCCCATGCACTGTTTCTGACAATCGAATCATACTCTTGCACCATGGCATCTACCCATGTAGGGTCCTCCACAGCTTCCTCAAAAGAAGATGGTTCTGTCATGATACACTTTCTCATTAGAGCCATGTATCTAGTATATCGGTTAGGTGACTGTCTCTGTCTGCGCTGTGATGTAGGGGCTCCTACATTCTGCGCTGCATCAAGATTCAGTCGCTCAGCTTCTGTAGTGCGCTTTCGCCCTCTGATGTTTGGTGCTACATGAGTGGTTTCTTCCACTCCATGAACCTCCTCTTGTGGCTGATCCACATCCTAAGGCTCATCTTTAGGAACTATTAGCTCCTCATCTGCATGCAAGTGTAGCTCCCTCTCAAGCGATAAATTCATGGCTTTCTCCTCATGAAATTTGATATCCTGTCGCACAACAGTCTTTTGACTGTCTGGAAAATACACACAATAATTATGGGGTGTTTCTGTGTACTCCACAAATATCCCAACCCCTGCAGTCGGCTCCAACTTCTTCCTGGCATCCTTCATCACATGAATGTAAACAGGCGAGCCAAAAATTTTCAAATGAGAAATATCAAGCTTCTTACCAGAAAACGCCTCTTCGGGTGTACTCATGCCAAGTACTCTATGAGGACAACGGTTTTGCACATAAACCGCAGTGTTGCATGCTTTGGCCCACAAGTGTATGGGAAGGCCCTGATCATGCAACATCACCCGTGCAACACCCATGATCGTTCTGTTCTTTCACTCTACGACCCCATTCTGTTGTGGGTTATGAGGCGCTATGAGCTCTCTTTGAATTGCTTCTGTGCTACAAAAGTATTTGAATTCGCCAGAGATGAATTCACCACCATTATCACTCCTAACAGCCTTCACTTGCTTCCCCGACTCTTTCTCAACCAGTGCCTTGAACTCACAGAAATTTTATAATGTCTCACTCTTCTTCTGCATGAAGAAGATCCAGCACTTACAAGAAATGTCATCAACAAATATCATATAATACCTGTGCTTTGCTGTTGAAGCTACTGAGAAAGGTCCACACACGTCTATGTAAATTCTCTAAAGGATCGTCATGGCACGACTATCCTTCTCATGAAAGGTGGCTTTCACAAATTTTCCCAAAGTACATCCCTTGCATTGATTTTACTGCGCAAGTGTACCCTTGGGAAGCCTGATATAAATCTTCTACAAAATTTTCAAAGCGCCATGGTGAAGATGGCCCAATCTCCTGTGCCACAATTTTCCCTCATCCCGGCTCACCACTCCTTCTGCTTTGCCTGCCATTGCTGCGCATCCATATACCTGCAATTGATAAAGGTTCTTAACTCGAACCCCTATCCTCTGGATTTCACCAGTTTCCTTACTATGCAGTAAAGCCTTTCCCTCACTAAATACAACATCATATCCCTTGTCTTCCAACATCGCCACATAGATTAGATTCTTCTTCAATCCTAGAACATGCATGAAATCCTTCAAGATGAAAGGTTTTCTAGACTCCCTCTCAAAATAAATGGTCCTGATACCAGTCGCATTGTATCTACCATCATCGCCCATCTCAATGTGCACTCCGAGATCCTTCTCATCCAGATCAGTAAACAAATTTTTGTCTCCGGTCATATGGAAAGATGCACCACTATCAAGAAACCACATTTATCCCATCACACTTGAGACCAAGCATGTGATCAGTGAAAAATATAGCTCAAACTACGAGGCTAAGGCCTCTCCAGCTACAGATCCAACAACCTACTTATTTTTCTTCTTCTGTGGACAATTAGTGGCGTAATGTCCGTGTTGGTGACAGTGAAAGAACTTCACCTTGGACAAGTCCTGCTTCTTGCCTTTCACACCTGATTGAGAAGGATTTTTCTTTCCCTTCCCTTTCCTTTATTTGGCAGCCAAAGCGCAATTTTCTTCATATTCATTCTTCGATGAAGATCCATCCCTGTTACTCGACCTTATCTCCTCCTGCACAAGATCCGACCAAAGTCGCTCCCATCCCAACAGTTTCTCCCGACCATTGACAGAGTCCTCGTAGGAATGCCAACTCTTTGGAAGCCCAAGGAGAGCCAAGCTCACCAAGTCCTCTTCATCTACAATAACCCCCACACTTCCCAACTCATCCCTGCACTGGACAAACTTCGTGAGGTACTTGGGTATACTTTCGCCCTTCTCCATTTTTATTTTTCTGAGCTTGTCTTTAAGCGCCAACTTCCTCTGGTCACTTTTGCTTTGGAACAAGTTTTTCAAAGCTTTCCACATCAAGAATGGAGAAGCTTTACCATGAAGGTTGGACACTATGTGATCCTTCACACCTTCCAACAGAATTCTTCAACATTTCGCTGTCTTCTTTTGCCATGCGTCAAGTGTGGCTGCATCGCTAGAAGCAGGTTTTGGAATTTCTACATCTATGAACTCAACCCATTATCCTCCAGCACTACCTCTATCCTGTCCTTCCATGAAATATAATTTGATCTGCCCTCAAGGGCATACTCCAATCACAATCCGTTGAAAGAAATCTCAACTTCGACACCAAGAAAACACTGCAGCAAATTCGAATTCTACCAGCACAAAAATCAACCGCTTCAATAATTGCAATTGCTATGATCAATATCGCTTTGATAACATGTAGAAATTATATAACTAATGCGTTATATATCCAATATTCTCTTGATCACACACTATTTTAACTTCATGCACAATACATAATCTATTCCACCATTGATCATCACATGCAGAAATTAAATCAATTGCAAAGCACACATGAAACCATAAAAATTCACACACATTAACACAGTGTTTTAACGGGAAAGCCTGAAGCTAAAAAACCCAACTATTTGTATATAATATATGTCATAGAGATCATGTAAAAATCCTCATACAAAGCTGATCATATCAAGCTCTCAGTACAATACAATCGCTACACACTAATTAGGTCTTGATCTAGTAAATCCATGCACCGATCTCTGCCACCTACTAGCCTGCCTCTACTACGCAATCCCTACTGAATAATGGCTCTGAATGAACTCAAATCCACCTGGCTTGCACTGCGCAATCCTCATTGGCATCTCTACTAAGTGTTGGATGCAATCAATGCATCACTATAGTCACAACTGATAGTCATCTTACCCTTTCACCTATCTCTCCACTGGTCTCCACTGAAACTGTTCATGCACTGTAGTTAACTAATGCATTCTTCAGTTGATTAATGAGTTAATATTTAGTGAATTAATTAATAATTAATTCACACCACTCTCACTAGTGTATCAATCAGTTAGACTAGATACAACTAGCTCAACTGTGTCTAATTGAGTTAAACTGAACACAACTCCACCAACTACTTCTACAACTCCACCAAACTCTATCACATGAGTTCTAATTGAATTCCTCCATGCAATAGCTCCACTAAACCCTTGAGAATAGCGTAATTCCTTCTATCAACTCCTATGCCACATCTGTGCACTTAACTGAAGTCCTCCAAGAGAATAAGATAATGTTTAGAGTCCAAATATTATGAAGAGCTAATAATATTCGACATATATATTTTTAGACTGTCAATCTAAAAATAGATTCTGCCCAATATTTATAAAAATAGAAGTCCATCTATTTTTCCAACTTGACCAACCATCCACAAATAGCATCCTGCAACTCATAGAATATGATCGACATGTCTAAAAATAGACTTTGCGCCAAAAATAGCATGTGGGCCCACTTAGTGAAGGCGACTCTTTTCACTAAGCTCATCATCTTGTTGAATCTCAACAATCGATACCATACAAATGTATTTTGTTCTAAATGTAAAATTGCAATGCGTACCTTTTGTGTGCTTTGCACATTATTGAGATCAAAATATTGCTCCATTTGTAGTATCCATGTTACGGGATCCTTGCCATCAAACTTACTCATATCCATCTTTGGAATATGGTGGTTCTTCCATCCAACATTAGATTTTATGAAATCACGATTAGCAGTTATTTTTTTCTCATCATGAGTTTCCTCTACTATATTTTCGCCATTAGGAAACATTTCGTGTATCAACTTTGTCAAACCTACCATGTCTAGTTTTAGATCATTCTTCATGTTTTCCATGTTTTCTTTCATTTTTTCTTCCATGTCATCCATCTTAGCTTCCATACTGGCTTCCATGCCATCCATCTTAGCTTCCACGACTTTCTTCAAACCATCCATCTTCGCTTCCATGCCTTTCTTCAAAACTTCCATATCATTCTTTGATGCTCTTTGCGAGAGCGAAATTTGGTGCACTTGATCTTGTAATTTTGATAGATCGTGTTGCAATTATTCATATTCATGAGTCATAGTAGATTATTCGTAGGGATTAATGGGTGTTGAATTATTTTTAGGAGGCATTTCAAAACCCAATACTGAAATAGATGCTCAATAGGACCTTGGAATCACTTCAAACTAATTTTTTTACACAAGACTTATGCAATTTGGAAAAACAATACACACCTTTTTCTTACTTTTTAGGAGCTCGATGTTGAAATTGAATTATCTCTATGATTTTGGATATTAAATATCTAAAATTTTCCCTTGAAGTAGCCCTATGAATCCTCCTTCGAATGCCATAGGTCTGACTGAATTTGGATTCTTCAAGACAAAGGTATGTCCAATCTCCCACAATGACCTAATTATGGACTAGTTCAGTAGAGAGAACTTGTATGACTTACCACGTGTCACTGTTTCCTCTTCCGGCTCTGAAATTGATATTACGAAACCTACAGTCCGTCTACTTGTGGTCACTTTTTACAAAATACAAATCCGACGCTCAGAGAGAGATTTATGATGTTTTTTCCCACGGTCACCTCTTTGAGATAGAATTCTGGAGCCTGAAAAAGACCTAACTTCCAAAGGCCATATATCCTCAAATACTGCGAACCAAGCTCTAAAATTCTTAGGATTTCAGCTTCGCACCCTCAAAATTTCAGCTTCTGAACCTTCGCAGAAAAATATTTATAGCAAAAATTCTACGATGACCTGTTTAGGTTAAATTCAGGAGCCTGCAAAATGACCTAACTTCCATAGATCAAATCTCCCAAAATATTGCAAACCAAGCTCTGAAATCTTGCGACGATGTTCCTCAAGATTTCGGCTTCGTACCCTACAAATTTCAGCTTCTGAACCTTCATAGAAAAAAAATTATAGAAAAAATGCCACGATGACCTGTTTGGAGCAGCGAAACCCTAGAATCCAAACCTCTGATACCAAATTTTGTGACACTAGCTCCAAAAATATAAGAAAAGAGATATCAATGCCTTAGAAATAAGCCACTTCGAGGGGCCAACCTCCAATACATTACATGAATGAACAATTCTTCGATGATTCAAATTACAAAACCTCCTATCTATATATAGGAATCCATGGGGCCACAATGTAATCCTAGCCGACCTAACAATAATAATTTAAGGGCACAATAATCACAATATGGGGGTTATAGGGGTACAATAATAAAAATAAGGGGGTTACACTAACAACAATAAGGGACTATATTAGTAATATAGGGACCTAACACTCAATCAATTGGCAGTTGGGTCAATCAGAAGGATAATGATGATGAGGACCATCCAGATATATCCCGTAGAGAGAGAGTTTGATCCAAGTGGGAAGAGGAAATAATTGCAGACACCTCTAAGAGTGAGGTGGGGTGATCTATCTCATAGCCTCAAAGTTGAATGGAATGGGGAGGGTCCAATGAGGAATTATCCTCATGGATCATTACCTTGCTAAAAGGAAAAAAAAATATTCAGTAGCAAAAGGATCAGTGTCATATGGTGTAGTCAGATACCGAGGAATGTAGAGGAGTGCTGACAGCAAAGCAGGAAGCTTAGTAGCAGAGTTAGCAGCAACACTGTTTTCCTAGTAGACAATTGCAGACACAATTGATTAAGTGTTTTTTGGGTTCTTCTCGGTTTCATATGTTGTAGTAGTAGCAGCAACCATGAGAGGTGTTACTACAATATATTCCATAGAAACTGGATAGGGATGGTTGATAATCCATTCCTTGTTAAGAGGGATTGTTGAGAAGTGTAGCAAGAAAGGCTCAATTTGACTTTTCCCTGGTAAAATTGAGAAAAATCAAATTTCCACATCAATAGACAAGTTGGAGGTATTTAATTGAGGTGAAATGGATCTTTTTCACTCAGTTATCTCAGTAAATTCGAGTTAGAGGGCTTAGAGTTTAATTAAGCATGTGTGATTGCTAATTTGTAGTAATCAAGGTGAGTTATTTCCAGTTGTATTTAGTTAAAATAGTTCTAACTATTGATATAAATAGTGGAAGTTTAGTTGTGTAGTGGGATAACAGTCTAACTCAGTTATCATCTAGTTACCTGATCAATCAACCAAAAATAGATCATGCATGCAAGGAATTCGAATTTATCAAGCTATGGAGGATATTCCAAGGCAGTGTACAATTAATTATTTACTAGATTAAGTGTATAATTTAGAGTATTGGTCAAGTGATCAATCCATGGGAATTTCACAATAAATTTGAAGGAAAATCCTAAATAATAGGAGATTATTTCCTCATGAACTTCAGAATAAAATAGGAGTGAGTGCAGGCAACAATTTTGTTCAAAAATGTTTGGCCCTCAACAATTGAAGAAGGACCCAATCCCTACAACAAAAAGGTATGGTAAGAGGTATGAATAATTTATTTTATATACATTTGATGTCATAAGGTAAGATCACGATTAAGGTTTTGTAGCATATTTTTCATTATTAAAAAATGTATATAGGATGTGTACATCCTACATTAATTGAAGGATTTTGGAATCTAGGTTTTCGTAAACACTAGATTGGACTTGAATTAGAAATCCCTAGAAATATGAAAACCATAATCCTTTCATGCCCTAGCTCTTGACCTATAATGTTTTTTGAATATTTAATGTTTTGAAAGATAATATAGGGTTTGTGGGAAAAAACCCTAGCAAGGGTTAAAGTAAAAGTGAAACCTAGATTTTGAAAGTCAAAACTCTAGGAGTTAATACTTCAACTAAAAGTTTAAAAAAATCTTATTTAGGGTTAGGCTAAGGATTTCTAGGGTTTGTAATAATCATAATAATACTAGATTGACAAATTTTATATCATGATCTTGTCTTGGTATATTTTTTTTAGTGGTACTTGCTGCTATAAATTGCAGGTACATAATGAAGGATATTGAAATTGTGAAAAAAGTATGAGAAAGATGGAATAATATAATAAAGCAAATATTTTTCTTAATGATGAAAAGAGGCAGTTGTAGAAACCCTGATGATATTAAAGTTTACATCTAATAATCATATATCACAAAGGATAAAGGAAAAATTTATTGCCATATGAAGAAAACAAAAATGAATGATAACTCCAGAGGGAGCCTTGAAAGAATTATGGATTTCAAGGGAGCAATTTAAAATTTTGAGTTTTAAGGTATGTCTTTAAATTTTAAGATCCGATGTGTAAGTGGATGACTCCATGATGTTCAGGAAAGTCGAATTTCTTCAATGACATGATGATGCTAAATAAGGATCATGTGTAGCTATTACTACTATGGTCACCACTTGAAAATGTAGCTAATATTGGACACATCTCATTAGTTGAGAAGGAACTTGGATGTATTCCCTTTGTGTATGGAGGAAAGTGTATATCCTCCTTGGTTGAGAAGGAGTGATGATGGACATGATTCTTTACTTCATTTTCTATGCACTACGCCAGGACTAAAAAAAGTACGTCTAGTGAAGGCCATGAGGAGAGAATGGGGACTAGAGGATTAGGTAAGCATATGAGATTAGTACTCCTTGAGGATAGATGTTCCTAGATGTTTAACCTTGAGATGTGTAGTTTTTATACCATAAGGTTGAGGTACCGACCATATCATGGTGACGAGTCATTGTACCTTATGATAAATAGCATGTATGATGGTATTGTTAGGGTTGGTATCATGGAAGGTATCCTAAAAAATACCTAGATCCTTGTTAGGGTTTCTACCTTGGTAAGTAGCCTAGATGGTAACTAGATCCATTTTGGTATGTTGTTAGGTAACTTAGATCATACCTATATGGTTGTTGAGTTGGTACTTTAGTAGGTAGACTAGATGGTACCTAGATCCCTGTTGGTATATTAGCAAGTAGTCTAAATGATACTTAATAAGTTGGTACTTTGGCAGTAGATCTCGTGATGGGTTGATACCTTGGCAATAACCTAGAAAATATATAGATCCCTAGAATAGTATATGGTACATAGATTTGTAGATCAAAATTTCTTTTGGATTGGTGTCTTCGCTCCTATAATATTGTAAAATAATGTTTATTATATTGGCACCTTGGTTGTGACCCTTCTTATGAGAATATTTTAAATTGAGAACATCCTAGTTCTAGTTGTATGAAAACCTCACTGTTCAAGAGAGAGGGTTGAAGTATGTGACTAGGTTTGTTCTTCATACTTTCATTTTACATGCCATTATATAAATATTGTAAATTGTAAAAAATAAATAAGAAGGAAATTATTTGAGCATGGGTTTCATGCTCAAAAAGAAGATTTCTTATTTATTTCACTAGATAAAGCATGTTCTTCATGCTTCTAGGATTTTTAAGTCAAAGAGTCAAAGTCCTATTTGGACGAATTGTAAAGAAAAGGACAAAATATTTTTTAATATGTAATTTTTGGGTCAAATACCACTCTACATGCCAAGTCGACCTTCATGAAAATTTGACCCTGCCCCAATGAACATGTTTGTTCACACCCCCTTTGGATAATATAAATAGACGATGATATGAGCTCATTTGGACACACATTCTTGGGTGATTTAGGTATGAAGTTTCACAGAAGATGGAAGGCCAAAATTTGAGATGGAAAAAGACTTATGAGCTGGAATATGTGGAAAGGATGCCCTGGTACATCTCTCGTTTTCTGTTTCTTGAAGATGATTTTGTTTTTTGTGGTCATGGGTCTTGATATCTTACTTTGATCTGATTCTATAATAAGAGAATTTTTTGGGTTTTCCTCTAGAAGAGGGGTTTTTCCCTGGCTGGGAGTCGATTTCTTGTATCCACTGATTTTATGTAACCTTCATGATGATTTTGGTAATTTTTTGATGATGGAACAAAACAATAATAAGATAAGTAAGAATCAGTCAGAAGCAAGTATCATTAAATGAGAAATCACCTAATTCTACAACCTCTCAATTTCACAACACTTTGACAATAAAGGATAGATGTTAATTTGTTATTAACCAACATAAATTGCATAGCCATAAATTTGATGATTATGATTGAATCTCCTATGATGTTCAAATATTTTATTTTGGAAAAAATATAAATAAACATACCATGAAGGAATATATAAGCCCCACCTCGATAGTTGGTGGAATTTGATAAGTTTGAGGAACAAGTTGTTTCAAATTTTCGTCCACGACCATACGCAATCGATCTTGCACCTACCACCCTTATGTGAGTTTTTATTTTAATAATTAACTTACATTATAATGGCATCTTTAGTTAGATGTTGAAAGGAATACATCATCATTAATATCCTATCATGTCTTCAGATTAAAATAATTTTTTAGCTCATTGCTAAATGAAGCTCTCTTAATTTAGTTATTGGCAAAGTTTATTAGTAATTTATTTATATTATTATTTAATGAAAAATAAAGATGACCAAATTTGATCTTATATGCCTTAAAAATCACAAGGAATTAATTTCTTTATAATAGTATTTTATTTTAGTACACAAAACTCTTTAAGGGCGTTCCTAAATCACACATAACTTTGATGAGTTAAAAAGATAGGAAGGTCAATATTGTAGCAAATATTTTAACTTTATAATATAATGTGAGTTTTCACTAGACATCCTAAGAGAGTTTTCTTCATCTTCAACCATTTTTAGTGTCCCAAAGATGATAAATTGTTTTCACCTATAGTGTTTTGAGTATTTTCCAATGCATTTTTCACCTAGTCAAAACAAGATATAGTACAAGGTATAGTTTGATCTTCAAAATTATAGTTGTTCACATCTATATAATATCATAATATTATTTTATTCTCAATCTTTGTTGCACTATAATTTCTTCTTCAATATAGATGTAATAATATTTTAATATTATTGTTATCATGCAAAGTGACATCTTCTATTATTTTCTAATAATTTAACCAAAACTCAACATCCTTATACCATGTGGTTTTAAGTTTGAATAAAAAATCTTAAGAAGTTTCTTTATCTTCCCAAAGCTTCTCTATATTTTATTAATATAGTACATTTTTTTTTCATATTATGATCATGACAAGTAATTATTTTTCCAATACGTAAGAAAATCTTTATTTTTTTTTTTTTTTTGAGAATTTGAAGAAATCTTTTTTAAAATCTAGAAAGGTGTATATTCTTATAAAAATCTTGGAATTAAAATTTAAAATAAGAAAAGATATTGTTCATCTTCTTTATGTAAAGTTGACAAATTCTTTTATTTAATTGTATTTAAAAAAATTAAAATATAATAATTTTTATTAATTATTTTAATTAAACTAATTAATATATCAAAATATATTTTATATAATATTTAATAAATTTGTAAATTTCATGTTCAAATTGCACCTTTAATAACTTCAAAATTACTTAATTAAGCGATAATATATATATATATATATATATATATATATATGAGGTACATAACCATATGAAAAAAATGCATGCAAATAATCAAAATATTTTAAACACAAATGAATATATTACAAATTTAAATATTTCCAAATATAGATGTCAACATTGTATGTCTACAACACTTTGTTATTCATCTCCACAGCTATTAACATTTATCAAAGCACGAAATCTATGTGAAAGTTTTGATAAACAAGGTTTACATAAATAAAAACATTTTATCCTATATAATATTTCTATATGCCAAACATTGTTACTCAGACGCAAGGTAATCCACAAGGGCTAACGATGGAGCGGCCTTTTCTCTATCAAACACTGGCAAATCCGTTAAACGAATGCGCAGCAAGATGTAGTTTTTCGTTTGACGCACCAGTGCCTGCTTCTCGCCTGGAGGCAATGGCCGTTTGGTCTGTCGAATATGCGCAATTTTCCCAACATGTCGCCCAAACTTTCCTACCAATCCGTGTTGCGTTAGTGACGCATTTCCGACGATGGCTCCCAGCACGGCGGAACACAGGAATATTGCTTCATGCACGGAACCAAAATCTCGAACTTCCTCACGCGCCTTCCGTCCCAATTCGACCCCAAGAAGACCCGCATATCTACCCAGCCTACCAATCACGTACTCAATTTCCCCGCTCTCCTCCTCCGTGTACTCAATCGCAGTAACGATGTGTTCGAATGCAAGACCCAGCAAAGCGTTGGCGGCCAGAACAGCGGTCGCTGTCGTTTTCGTTTTCTCAGGGTCAGCTATACCCATCACAAATTGTCGTTGGATTACGACCAGTGTTTCCAGTATTGCCAACGCGCGAGCAGTGGGCATGACAAGTTCGCAGCATGCAATGCACAGTATTGAAGGCATGAAATTTCTGTCATGACAATAATTCAACGCATCCCGTATTAGTTCAGATGGATAATTCCCTAGTATCAATTTTTCTACATCCTCTTTTAGGGATTCCACCATGGGAGAAGAATAAGTCAAGAAATCAAATTCTTGAGTCCCTTCGGCTTCTATTACATTTTCATCCATCTCAGCCACGCCCAGCATCTCATTCTCATCAATCTCAGGCACGCCAGCCATCTGAGGCGTACAAATGCTATAACAGAGGTGAATACAATCGACCCGACTCGCTTATAACTAATTAAATGCGAGAGGCGGAATATATGGATTGTTAATCGGCTTATCAGTTTCTTCATTTTGACCGTCCAGCTTCTATGGCTGTAGGAATTTCATACCTTGTGAAATATATAATCTTAATTTTATATTTTTTTCCCTAAATTATGAAGATCATTATAAGGATACCTTAATGCAACCGAAAAGGCTCTGAATACTCTCAAACATTCTTTTCTTTCTTAGATTGTAAGTTTTAATGCCCTCAACTAATATATATATATATATATATATATATATATATATATATTAAAATAAATAAATAAAGTAATGAAATATTTTCTAACTATATTACTTTTTTTTGGTTGAATTATGTGACTAGGTTCTATCTCTATATTTCCATTGTACATATATATTTCCATTGTATATGTTATTATATACTTATTATACTTATTGTAAATTGTAAAAAGGAAGAAAAAATAAATATTTAGACGGATTTCAAGCTCCAAAATAAATTTATTATTTATTTTACTAGATAAAGCACCTACTTCATGTTTTTAGGATTTTTAACTCAGATTGAAAGTCCTATTTGGACCTATTAAGTATTTCCAGGATTTTTAAATCAAACATTAAAAGTCTTATTTGGACTTATTGTAAAGAAAAAGAGAATAATTTTTAATATGTAATTTTTGGATCAAATATGCCTCTACATGCCAAGTCGACCCACAATACAAGTAGACCCTGTCCCAATGGACATGTTTGTTCTCACCCCCTCTAGACAATATAGATAGGAAGATTATATGAACTCATTTGGACACACATTCTTGGGTGATTTAGCTCTAAAATTTCACAGAAGAGGGAAGGACAAAGTTTGAGATGGAAAAAGAGTTTTGAGCTATAATACGTGGAAATTTCGCCTTGGTATATCTCTTGAAGATGATTTTACTGAGTAGAATGGAAGATTTGGCTTGGCATCTAGATGTCGTTTCCTATGGTCATGGGTCTTGGATATCTTACTTTGATCTGATTTTATAAGAAGAGAATTTTTTGAGTTTTTCTCTAAAAAAAAGAGTTTGGCTTGGGTGAGAACCTATACCTTGTGTCCAATGATTTTATATCATTTTCCTAAAAAAAAATTGTAATTGTTTAATAATAGAACAAATAATAATAAGATAACTAAAAATTAGTCACAACCAGGAAAAATCACCTAATTCTACAACCTATTGATTTCTCAACATTGTATTAGACCTGAAGATCACACTAGTTGGCATATCTCTAAATCCATTCATGAGCTATTCTATAGCAATTTTAGCTGACCAAATTTTTGAGAAGTATAATTCTGGGTATAACAAAGTATGATGTCATGTTCGTACTCGCATAAATATTGCATAAGTCAAAACATTAGTGAGTCAATTCTTAAAAGTTTCAAGCTTTTATATTGTTGTGGTTATGATCTCACATTATTCAAGATATGACTCGCACTTCATAATTAAAAATGGTTATATTTCCCTATGGCTCATCTATTCAAGACATATTTGTAGAGACTTTGATATGTTTGTGAAAAAGGCTCGCACTTCATAATTAAAATTGGTTATATGTCCCTATGGCTCATCTATTCCAGACATATTTGTAGAGACATTGATATGTTCGTGAAAAAGGCTCGCATTTATGATCTACTGTCTCACACTTGTAATGCCTCGCATTGCATTAATTATGAGAAAAGCTCCATTTTAAATTTATAATGAGATGGATCAAATCATTCCTAACTTCAATGGCTCGAACAAAAATTATAAGTCTCACATTATAATAGTTAAAATTCGTGGATCGAATTTTTTTTAGGCATGATTTCCTGTGGTGGCATCAAAACTTAAGAATAACTTTTTCTTGTAGAGATTCTTACTACATCAGTAAGGTATGTTATTTATTTTTATTTTTTTTAATCTCTTATTGGGGTTTTAACATTCTTTGGTATAAATTGTGACATGTTATGATTGTGGGAGCTCACATCCTTGCATATTCAATGATTCACATATAAACTATCATAACCTTTTCTATGCATTGTTTATTTGTATTGAGGATCATATTTATTGACTAAACCTAACACATTTTATGATTATTGTGGCTCAATTTTTCTGTAAAATATCACTTTACATAAAATCTCACTTAGAAGGATCGAATTACAGCTCAGATATGCATAATAGTGATGAATCATAAAATTGTGGCTTGAATAATCTTTATGAATTCTAGATGTCATAGAAAATCAATCATATTACATTGCATGCCATATGTTTCACTACCGTGGTTCGATTTTAAAATGACACATAATTATGTTTTGGAATAAATAGACTATGGCTCAAATTGATGTCGCACAAAAAGTATTTCAAGAAGTGTAGCAAGAAAGGCTCAATTTGATTTTTCGCATCAACAGAAAACTTAGAGGTAGTTAATTGAGGTGATATGGCTCTTGTCGCTCAGTTAGCTTAGTAAATTCAAGTTAGAAGGCTTGGAGTTTATTTAAGCATGTGTGATTGCTAATTTGTAGTAACCAAGGTCAGTTATATCTAGTTGTATTCAGTTAAACTAGTTCTAACTATTGATAGAACTAGTGGAAGGTTAGTTGTGCAGTGGGACAACAGTCTATCTAAGTGATCATCTAGTTAACTGATCAATCAACCAAAAATACCTCATGTATGAAAAATGTTGAGATTGCAACAAGATGATGAGCTTAGTGAAAAGAGTCACCTTCGCTAAGTGGGCCCGCAGGATATTTTTGGCGCAAAGTCTATTTTTAGACTATGTCTATTTTTAGACATGTCGATCATATTCTATCAGTTGCAGGATGCTATTTGTGGATGGTTGGTCAAGTTGGAAAAATAGACGAACTTCTAATTTTAGACATATTAGGCGAAATCTATTTTTGGATTGCTAGTCTAAAAATAGATATGTCGAATATTATTAGCTCTTAATAATATTTGGACTCTAAACATTAACTTATTCTCTTGGAGCACTTCAATTAAGTGCACAGATGTGGCACAGGAGCTAACAGAAGGAATTACGCTATTCCTGAGGGTTAAGTGGAGCTATTGCATGGAGGACTTTACTTAGAACTCATGTGACAGAGTTTGGTGGAGTTGTAGAAGTAGTTGGTGGAGTTGTGTTCAGTTTAACTCAGTTAGACACAATTGAGCTAGTTGTATCTAGTCTAACTAATTGATACACTAGTGAGAGTGGTGTGAATTAATTAATAATTAATTCGCTAAATATTAACTCATTAATCAACTGAAGAATACATCATTTAACTATAGCGCATGGGAAGTTTCAGTGGAGACTAGTGGAGAGATAGGTGAAAGGGCAAGATGACTATCAGTTGTGACTATAGTGATGCATTGATTTCATCCAACACTCAGTAGAGATGCCAATGAGAATTGCGTGAGCAAGGCTGGACCAATTTGAGTTCATTCAGAGCCATTCTTCAGCAAGGATTGCGCAGTAGAGGCAGGCTAGCAGGTGGCAGAGATCAGTGCATGGATTTGCTAGATTGGACCTGATTAGTGTGTAGCGATTGTATTGTACTGAGAGCTTTTGAGAAGCTTTGTATGAGGATTGTTACATGATCTCTATGACATATATTATATACAGATAGTTGGGGGTTTTAGCTTCAGGCTTTCCCGTTAAAACACTGTGTTAATGTGTGTGAATTTTTATGGTTTCAATGTGTGCATGCAATTAATTTAATTTTCGCATGTGATGATCTATGGTGGAATAGATTCTATATTGTGCATGAAGTTAAAATAGTGCGTGATCAGGAGAATCTTAGACATATAACGCATTAGTTATATAATTTATACATGGTATCAGAGCATTGATCATTGGATAAATTTCAAGTCATTAAAGCGGTTGAGTTTTGTGCTGGTGGAATTCGAATTTGCAGCAGTTTTTTCTTGGTGTCGAAGTTGAGATGTCTTTCAACGGATTGCGATTAGAGTATTCCCTTGAGGGCAGCTCGAATTATATTGCATGGAAGGACGGGATGGAGGCGGTGCTGGAGGATAATGGGTTGAAGGAGTTCATAGATGCACAAATTCCAAAACCTACTTCTAGCGATGCTGCCACACTTGACGCATGGCAAAAGAAGACAGCAAAATGTTGAAGGATTCTGTTGGAAGGTGTGAAGGATCACATAGTGTCC
The DNA here is from genome assembly GCA_034641835.2 of Pinus albicaulis. Classification (NCBI taxonomy): domain Eukaryota; kingdom Viridiplantae; phylum Streptophyta; class Pinopsida; order Pinales; family Pinaceae; genus Pinus; species Pinus albicaulis. Next base: position 1,512,739,406 of record CM076579.1, on the reverse strand, counting down.
AACCTTCATGGTAAATCTTCTCCATTCTTGATGTGGAAAGCTTTGACAGACTTGTTCCAAAGCAAAAGCCACCAGAGGAAGTTGGCGCTTAAAGACAAGCTCAGGAAAATAAAAATGGAGAAGGGCAAAAGTATACCCAAGTACCTCACGAAGTTTGTCCAGTGTAGGGATGAGCTGGGAAGTGTGGGGGTTACTGTAGATGAAGATGACTTGGTGATCATGGCTCTCCTTGGGCTTCCGAAGAGTTGGAATTCCTACGAGGACTCTGTCAATGGTCAGGAGAAACTGCCAAGATAGGAGTGACTTTAGTCGGATCTTGTGCAGGAGGAGATAAGGCAAAGTACCAGGGATGGATCTTCATCGAAGAATGAAGATGAAGAAAATTGCGCTTTGGCTACCAAATCAAGGAAAGGGAAGGGAAAGAAAAATCCGTCTCAATCCGGTGGGAAAGGCAAGAAGCAGGACATGTCCAAGGTGAAGTGCTTTCTCTTTCACCAACACAGACATTACGCTACTAATTGTCCACAGAAGAAGAAAAATAAGCAGGCTGTTGGATTTACAGCTAGAGAGGCCTTAACCTCACAGTTTGAGCTGGATTTTTCGCTGATCGCATGCTTGGTCTCAAGTGTGATGGGATCAATGTGGTTTCTTGATAGTGGTGCGTCTTTCCATATGACCAGAGACAAATATTTGTTTACTGATCTGGATGAGAAGGATCTTGGAGTGCACATCGAGATGGGCGATGATGGTAGATACAGTGTGACTAGTATCGGGACCATTTCCTTTGAGAGGGAGTCTGGCAAACCTTTCATCTTGAAGGATGTCATGCATGTTCTAGGATAGAAGAAGAATATGATATCTGTGGCAATGTTGGAAGACAAGGGATATGATGTTGTCTTTAGAGAGGGAAAGGCTTTCCTGCGTAGTAAGGCAACTGGTGAAACCCGGAGGATAGGGGTTCGAGTTAAGAACCTTTATCAATTGTAGGTAGATGGTTGTGCAGCAATGGCAGGCAAAGTAGAAGGAGTGGTGAGCTGGGATGAGGGCGAATCATTGCACAGAAGATTGGGCCATCTTCACCATGGCGCTTTGAAAATTTTGCAGCAGATTTATACCGGGCTTCCCAAGGGTACACTTGCATAGTCAGATCAGTGCAAGGGATGTACTTTAGGAAAATTTGTGAAATCCACCTTTCATGAGAAGGATAGTTGTGCCACGATGATCCTTGAGAGAATTCACACATACGTGTGTGGACCTTTCTCAGTAGCTTCGACAACAAAGCACAGGTATTATGTGATATTTGTTGATGAATTTTCTCATAAGTATTGTATCTTCTTCATGTAGAAGAAGAGTGAGACATTCTCAAATTTCTGTGAGTTCAAGGCATTGGTGGAGAAAGAGTCGGGGAAGCAGGTGAAGGCTCTTAGGAGTGATAATGGTGGTGAATTCATCTCTGGCGAATTCAAAGACTTTTGCAACATAGAAGGAATTCAAAGAGAGCTCATAGCGCCTCATAACCCACAGTAGAATGGGGTAGCGGAGCGAAAGAACAGAACAATCGTGGGTGTTGCACGAGAGATGTTGCATGATTAGGGCCTTCCCATACACTTCTGGGCTGAAGCATGCAACACTGTGGTTTATGTGCAAAACCGTTGTCTTCATAAAGTACTTGGCATGAGTACACCCGAAGAGGCGTTTTCTGGTAAGAAGCCTGATATTTCTCATTTGAAGATTTTTGGCTCACCTGTTTACATTCATGTGACGAAGGATGCCAGGAAGAAGCTGGAGCCAACTGCAGAGGTTGGGATATTTGTGGGGTACACAAAAACACCCCACAACTATCGTGTGTATTTTCGAGACAGTTGGAAGATTGTTGTGCGACGGGTTATCAAATTTCATGAGGAGAAAGCCATGAAGTTGTCACTTGAGAGGGAGCTACACTTGCATGCAGATGAGGAGCTATTAGTTCCTAAGGATGAGCCTCAGGATGTGGATCAGCCATAAGAGAAGGTTCATGGAGTGGAATAAACCACTCATGCAGCGCCAAACATCAGAGGGCGAAAGTGCACTAAAGAAGCTGAGTGACTGAATGAAGATGCAACACAGAATGTAGGAGCCCCTACATAGAGCGCAGACAGAGAAAGTCACCTGACCGATATACTGGATACATGGCTCTGATGAGCAAGTGTATTGTGACAGAACCATCTTCTTTCGAGGGAGCTGTGGAGGACCCTGCATTGGTTGATGCCATGGTGGAAGAGTATGATTCGATTGTCAAAAACAGTGCATGGGAGATTGTCGCAAGGCTGGAAGGGAAATTAGTGGTAGGTTTGAGATGGATCTACAAAGTGAAGCAAGCTGCTGACGGGAGCGTCGAGAAGTATAAGGCAAGATTTGTTGCTCGGGGCTTCTCACAGATCGAGGGGATCGAATATGAAGAAACCTTTGCACCTGTCGCAAGGTATTCTTCCATACGGACCGGGCGAAAACGCGAAGTTGGGAAACACTTTTTGGCATGAGATAAAATTCGGGAGGATTTTTTAATTTCTCGGCCGAGAAAAAAAGTCAAAGTGATTTCTCGGCCGAGAGTTTTCAAAACTCTCGGCCGAGAGATTTTAAATGTTTTGTATTTTCTCGGCCGAGAGTTTTGTCACAAAATTCTCGGCCGCAAACTCTCGGCCGAGAGTTAGAAAAACTCTCGGCCGAGAGTTTGCGGCCGAGATTTTCGCAATAAAACTCTCGGCCGAGAGTTTTAAAATTTTTTTCCCGGGAGTTTTCCCGCGCATAAATTGGTTTAAAACTCTCGGCCGAGAGTTTTAAAAATTTCTCGGCTGAGAGTTTTTCTCGGCCGCGAGTTTCTGGTCAACAAAAAACTCAGAAACCTCTGCAGTTTTGAGAAACCTGCAACTTTGGAGGGGCAGAACACCTACAAAAACAAAATGTTATATGTCGGATCAAGTACCATTAGATTCGTCTCTAAATCTAGTTTTTGATGATGTGAGATTTATGGAGTTTCATTAAAAAATTCAATTTTTTATTAATTTTTTACTAAACTATGTCACTATGGAATTTCATTGTTCGAAAAATTGCACTGAATGAAAATTCAATAACTTTCAAACGAGGATACCAAAAAATTTTAAAAAATCATAGTGCACTTCCTCTCCATGTCTACTTCAAAAGGGTACTCTCATTTTTCTTATTGACGATCACATTGAAAAGAAAATCAAAGGATAATAAAATGTACTGAAACATCACTGTTTTTTTGTCTTCGTCCATTTCAAAAATTAATAAAAAATAGTGATTTGATCCGAAAATTACCAAAAAATAGTCTGTGCACTAGTGCAATATATGCAGATTATGATGCTATGGTTTTTTTCCAAAAAATGAATAACATTCCCTAAAAAAAGTAAAGGATAAAAAAGTGACTATTTATGTTTTCCTGAAAATTTCAAGTATATGCAGTTAGTAAACAACAAATTTACCCCTCTATATGTCAATATTTTTTTTTTTTTTTAAATATCAGTATGGAGGTAAGACAATTCTCTACAATTCTTGTTTTTATGTCAAAGCATAATTTGCGATAAAAATATGAGTTTAGTGAAGTTGAAGTTGAAAAACATAGAAAATTACAATTTTCAACGTCAAAAAAGGGCAAAAAGTGTTTCCCAACTTCACATTTTCACCCGACCATCCTTGCTCTCTCAGCGCAGACGGGTTGGCACATTCATCAGATGGATGTGAAGACTGTGTTCCTCAACGAAGTCATTGAGGAGGAGGTGTAAATAGATCATCCTGAAGGATTCGAAATCTTCAGCAGAGAGTCGCATGTGTGCAGGCTCAAAAGAGCATTGTATGGGCTGAAACAAGCACCTCGTGCTTGGTACACATGGATAGACAGTTATTTCATCGGTCTTGGATTCACCAAGAGTGAGGCAGATCCGAACCTATACCAGATTGTGGTGGAGGGTAAGTTGTTGATCATTGTACTTTATGTAGATGATTTGATATTGACAGGTGATGAACAGTTGATACTCTCATGCAAGGCTGATCTTGCAAAGGAGTTTAAGATGAAGGACTTGGGCCTCCTTCATTATTTCCTAGGATTGGAAATTTGGCAACGGAAGGATGGATTGTTTGTGTCTCAACGAAAGTATGCCCAGGAGATACTGGAGAAGTTCAACATGCAAGGCTGCAAGCCTATCGACACTCCTCTTCCTGGTGGTTGGAGGAAAGAGGATGCTACATCGGCAGAGGTAGTGAATGCCACTGTTTATCGACAGTTGGTTGGTTCGCTCATGTATCTAGTCAATACACGACCGGACATATGCTATGCTGTTAACCAGATTTCACAAGCTATGGTTAAGCCTACCAAGCTCTTTTAGAAGGCAGGCAAGCATGTATTGAGATATCTCAGAGGCACATCGGGATATGGATTATGGTATAGACAGTCGAATGAGGTGAAGCTGCATGGCTTCACGGATGTAGATTGGGTAGGGAGCCCAACGGACAGAAAGAGCACATCAGGAGGGATTTTCAGTATTGGGTCCACAACAATTTCTTGGTACAGCAGGAAACAGAGATCCGTGGCACTCATTTCAGCGGAGGCCGAGTACATGGCAGCAAGTTTGGCTGCATGCGAGGCTATATGGATGAGGAAGATCTTGGTCGGGTTGTTCGGTTCACACTTAGATCCTACTATGATATATTGTGATAATCAGAGTTGCATTAAACTCTCAGTTAATCCAGTATTTCATGATAGATCTAAAAATATTGACATCCGGTACCATCATATCAGAGATTGTGCGCAGGGGAAGATCATGTTACTTTCTTACATTCCTACAAAGGATCGGGATGTAGATATTCTGACAAAGGCACTCACTAGGAGCAAATTCGAATACCATAGAGACAGGATCGGGGTGGCAGATAATCCATATCTTTTTGAGAGGGAGTGTTGATATTGCAACAAGATGATGAGCTTAGTGAAAAGAGTCGTCTTCACTAAGTGGGCCCGCAGGCTATTTTTGGCGCAAAGTCTATTTTTAGGCTATGTCTATTTTTAGACATGTCGATCATATTCTATGAGTTGCAGGATGCTATTTGTGGATGGTTGGTCATGTTGGAAAAATATATGGACTTCTATTTTTATACATATTGGGCGGAATATATTTTTATATTGCCAGTCTAAAAATAGATATGTTGAATATTATTAGCTCTTAATAATATTTGGACTCTAAACATTAACTTATTCTCTTGGAGCACTTCAGTTAAGTGCACGGATGTGGCATAGGAGCTGACAGAAGGAATTATGCTATTCCTGAGGGTTAAGTGGAGCTATTTCATGGACTTTAGTTAGAACTCATGTGACAGAGTTTGGTGGAGTTGTAGAAGTAGTTGGTGGAGTTGTGTTCAGTTTAACTCAGTTAGACACAGTTGAGCTAGTTGTATCTAGTCTAACTGATTGATACACTAGTGAGAGTGGCTTGAATTAATTAATAATTAATTCACTAAATATTAACTCATCAATCAACTGAATAATACATCAATTAACTACAGTGCATGGACAGTTTCAGTGGAGACCAATGGAGAGATAGGTGAAAGGGCAAGATGACTATCAGTTGTGACCATACTGATGCATTGATTGCATCCAACACTCAGTAGAGATGCCAATGAGGATTTCATGAGAAAGGCTGGACCAATTCGAGTTCATTCAGAGCTATTCTTTAGCAAGGATTGCGCAGTAGAGGCAGGCTAGCAGGTGGCAGAGATCGGTGCATGGATTTGCTAGATCGGACCTGATTAGTGTGTAGCGATTGTATTGTACTGAGAGTTTGTGAGAGGATTTATATGAGGATTGTTACATGATCTCTATGACATATATTATATATAGATATTTGGGTTTTTAGCTACAGGCTTTCCTGTTAAAACAATGTGTTAATGTGTGTGAATTTTTATGGTTTCAATGTGTGCATGCAATTGATTTAATTTCCGCATGTGATGATCAATGGTGGAGTAGATTATGTATTGTGCATGAAGTTAAAATAGTGTGTGATCAGGAGAATCTTAGACATATAACGCATTAGTTATATAATTTCTACAAAAAAAAATTGAATTGATAAATTTGTGGTGGATATTCCAAGGTAGTGTACAATTAATCATATACTATATTTATTGTACAATTTAGAGTATTGGTCAGATGATCAATCCTTGGGAATTGAAAAATCAATTTGGAGGAAATTCCTAAAGAATAGTAGCCTATTTTCTCATGAATTTTGCAAGGAAGTAGGAGTGAGTGCGGGCAACACGAGTGCATACAACACAAGTGAAGGAAGCGTGAGTGTGGGAATCATGAGTGCAGGAAACACGAGTGATCTAAAATGACTGTATTAGTTTTGTTGTGCTAAGTGTATTTTCAGTTTATAAACATGTGCATACTTGTCTCATTAGTTTTCTTAAGGATTTAGGTGTTTGTCCATGAATTAGAGATGATTTTAGGTGAATTAGAAGCATAAAACAAGCTTAAATAAGATTGAACAACATCCTCCTGGGCTACATCTATTGGTCAAGCTCCCAATGACATGTCCATCTTTCATTATGCTCAAAATGTTGCAAATACATGTAGTTACAGTGCTCTAATGGTTGTTTTATCTGCACCAATGGCTCTATAATGCTCCAATTAGTCAAAAATGACTCTTCATTCACTCATAATGGGCGAAAATTGAGTCTCCTACTCTTTTGCCCATTTACACCTAGAAAAACTCCACTAAAAGTGGAGAGCTCCACTTAACTGGAGTTAAAATAGTAGATTCCACCCAAAATTTAGGTGTGCTCAAAATATCCCGTCCTTTAAAACTGTGGCATTAAATGTTGGTGGTTGGGGTGGCCACATGCCAACCCCAAACCCGTGGCTAACACAACAGTTAGCGAAACCCACAACATTTAACTATGGATAAGGTCAGAACTCCAAGTTAATGTGTTGGGTTTTCGATAACCACGCAGAGAGTTGAGAACAGTTAACCGTTTGCCATGTGGCATGACAAAAACTACTGGCGGAGACTGCGATGGAACTGTCGTACTGTGGGTTGTTACTGTTTATGTTTAACGCCATGTGAACACATATTTTGGAACCATTGGCGGATTGGAACCATCGATGGTTCCCAACCCCCAACGGTAATTGAAAAAAACCATAAATTAAGCTTGCGACCATTAAATGTTAAGTTATAATGCATAGTGCAGGTGGTAAGCCACAAGCGTGCCCTGCCGACGCTCTAGGGATTGATTCCTATGGACCCTCAATAATTTTATCACTCCATTACAAGGACACGTGGCGGCCTTAGGGCTGGCCACGTGGCACCCTGTGATTGGCCCTCCAAAAACTACCAAACTCATTTAACAAATTAAACAATGACACTTTTCATCCCATGATTGGTTCTAAGGAAGGAATGTTCCTCAAAATATTCCCTTTGGCTGACTGTGCATCCCATTCAAACTTGGTCAAACTCTTGCAAATTTTACATGTTTGGCTTTTCGATTATAATGTGATATCTCCCTCACACGACATTGGTTTTTCAAACCGTTTGTGGTGCCGAAATTAGGAAGACGAGATCTACGCAACCATCCTAGTTTCAACCCAATCCTGTAAATTTGAATTTTGAGCAAAATTTATGAACTCCTGATCAACGAGTGTAGGTAGCATGATTCCAGGTAATGCGAGTGCGGGTAACACCAGTGCAGGAAGAGTGAGAACAAGTTTACTCTTGCAGTTTTTCCTGAAAGCAAGAGATCACAATTGTAATTGTTTCTCAATTCACTTAATTAACACAAACATGTTTAAGGGATTTTTAGCATTTTTTTTCCCGTAGAAACATCTTTGTACTTGTCTATTTGATGATGCATGTCTCTAAATGTTGTTCGAAATTGCGAATTAATTTCCGCAGAGCAATAGAGTAGAATTGTGTCTCTTGATTTAGGTAAAATTTCTTGAGAAATTTCAATTCTATCACCATATTTCTATATGGTATCAGATTAGGATTTACATTAGAAGGGGAATTTTTAAGTTGTTCCTCGTGAGGATAGAAATTGTAGCTTTAGTGTAGCCAGATCTCTTCAGATTTGCGAGAATGACCTTCAATGTGTTGAGATTAGAGTATTTCTTGGAAGGAAACTCTAATTTCATTACATGGAAGGACCCCATGGTGGTGTTTCTTGATGACAATGGATTTCTATAATATATCAAGAATGATGTTGCAAAACCAGCAGAATATGATGCCCATAACCAAGCCAAATGGAAGAAAGATGTAGCCAAGGCAACGAGAATAATATTGGAGAGAGTGTGAGACCACATTGTCTCAAATATACATGGCAAATAAAATCCTTTCGCAATGTGGAAGGCACTAATAGAGCTATTCGATAATAGTAGTGACCACAGAAAACTGTCCCTCGAAGACCAACTTCGGAATATCAAGATGCAGAAGAATGAAACTATTCTGCAGTATCTCATGATATTTACACAAGTTTGGGATGAGATTGGAGGTGTTGGTGTGAATGTCACAGAAGATGATCTGGTGAACCTAAATCTTTTATGCCTTCCCAAAATCTGGGATTGCCACCAAGAATTGGTGAATGGGAGGGAGAAATTACCGAATTGGGAACACTTGTGGTTTTATTTGGTACAATAAGAGATAAGGAGCAATACCATAGATGGAACTTCATCCAAGGGAGAGGATGAGGAAAATTTTGCATTGGTTGGAAAGGGAAACAAAGGAAAAGGTAAGAAGTCTCAAACCAAACTAGAATCCATCCAAGGGGGAAAGAATAAATAATTTTCCAAAATAAAATACTTCAATTGTCATGAATTCACGCACTATGCTACAAAGTGTCCACACAAAATGTCTAGCAAGAAGAACTCACAAGGAGTAGTATTTGAATCTTTGGCTTCATAGCTCGAGCTAGAATTCACCCTTATCATATGCATGACGAACACGGTGATGGGGAGTATGTGGTAATTGGACTCAAGTGCCTCATTCCACATGACAATGTGTAGATATTTTTCCAGTGACCTGGAGGAGAAATATCTCCAGATGCATATTAGATTTGGGCAAGACAAAAGTTGCAGTACAACTCGTATTGGTACAATAACATTTAGGAGGGAGTATTTCTCTCCTCTTCGCCTCAAAGATGTTATTTTTTTACTACACCTAAAAAATAACCTCACTTTGTAGTAGTTTTGGAAGGCAGTGGCTATGATGTGATGTTCAATAAAGTGAAATTCCTTCTGAGACACATCGATACTAAGAAGGTGAAGGAGATAGGGGTTCGAGTCAAGAACCTATATAAATTTGAGGTGGGAGAATGTGTATCCTTTATGAGAAAGGTATAGATTAGAGATGTGGGGGTTGAGAGGGAGTCTGATAGATATGCCAAAATGGAGCCTCAATCAGTTGGCAATTGGGTTGGTCAGAAGGATAATGGTGATGAGGACCATCCAAATATATCTAGTAGAGAGATAGTTCAATCCAAGTGGTAAGAGGGATCAATTGTAGCCATACCACTAGGAGTGAGGTGGTTTGATCTAGATCCTTAGCCCCAGACTTGCATGGACAAGGGAGGGTCCCATGAGGCGTTCTCCTCATGGATCATTACCTAGCTAAAAGGAAAAAAAATATTCAGTAGAAAAAGGATCAGTGTCATATGGCATAATCAGATACTGAGGAATAAAGAGTATTGTTGATTGTAGAGCAAGAGTATTAGTAGCAGAGTCAGCAGCAACTCCATTTTCCTAGGAGACAATTGTAGACACAATTGATTAAGTGTTTTTTGGGTTCTTCTCAGTTGCATATTTTGTAGTAGTAGCAGCAATAGTGAGAGGTGTTATTATAATATATTCCACATATGTTGGATAGTGGTGGTTGATAATCCCTTCCCTGTTAAGAGGGACCATTGAGAAATGTAGCAAGAAAGGCTCAATTTGAATTTTCCCTGGTCAAATTGAGAAAAATCGAATTTCCACATCAGTAGAAAACTTAGAGGTATTTAATTGAGGTGAAATGGATCTTTTCAATCAGTTATCTCAGTAAATTTGAGTTATAGGGCTTCGAGTTTAATTAAGCATGTGTGATTTCTAATTTATAGCAATCAAGGTCAGTTATTTCCAATTGTATTTAGTTAAACTAGTTCTAACTGTTGATAGAAATAGTGGAAGTTTAATTGTGTAGTGGCATTGCAGTATAACTCAATGATCATCTTGCTTGATCAATCAACCAAAAATATATCATGCATGAAAGGAATTATAATTATAAATCTATGGAGGATGGTGACATTGTGGAGTTCTGGTTTTTGAAAAAAAATTCACGCTCGTTCTGCATCTTGCTGGGCTCGGCTCTGCCCTACCCGATCTGGGCGTGGCGCTCTTCGTCGCTGGGGAGGCCTCTGGTGGGCGGGTCGTTCTGGTCTGGTGAGGTCTGGCTTTTGGAAATCTCCAAGCCCTATCCTTTTTGAAATATTTTTGCGCTCGTTCTGCATTTTGCTGGGCTCGGCTCTGCCCTGCCCGACCTGGGCGTGGAGCTCTTCGTCGCCGGGGAGGACTTTGGTGTGCGGGGCGATCTGGATTGGTGAGGTTCTGGCTTACGTGTCTGCCTTTGCTCCAGTGGTTTGATTGCTCTAGGAGGTGTTCTGTGTTGGTGCATGGGGTCCCTGCTTTGACCCCCGCCCCTCCATCCCTGACCATGTCGAATGGAGGTGAATCCATTCCGCCTTCAGACTTAGATGCATTTCGATCCCTTGTTGCTGCTGCTGATAAGCGGCCTCCCTCGGCCTCGCAACAAAAGTCCGTTAAGAGGTTGGACAACATCCCTACGGTGTCTCTACCGATAGATGATGCTTGTAGATCTGCGCTAAACCTTGCCGAAAGGGGCCTCATCGGCCAGTTTACAGGGCTATGGCCATCCCCGAAGGCAGTTGATGATTGGGTCAGATGAAACTGGATCCCACTGGTTAAGGAAGGTATAAAAAGCCATTTTGTAGGCAAAGGGTTCTTCGTTTTCGTGTTTGATAGCGTGGAAGATCGAAGCTTGATCTTCAGAAGCGGACCTTATTTCATGGGCCCTCAAGGGTTATATTTGAACAAATGGTCTCTAGATTTTGACCCTGCTCAAGATGTGCCCACAGCCGTTCTTGTTTGGGTGCGCCTCCCGCACCTCCCTCTCCATTGCTGGAGTCAGAGCTCTTTGCAATCCATTGGCAATGCCCTTGGCAGGTATATTGATCAGGCCCCGAGAAAGGATCAATTCTCCTGCGCACGCATCTGTGTGGAAGTTGATCTGGAGGTCGGGCTCCCTGAAGCCATCAAAATTTCGGTGGCAGACTGGTCGCACATTCAAGAGCTAGACTACGAACAACTGCCCTTTAAATGTCGACATTACCACGAATATGGGCATTTTGCAAGATATTACAAAAAAAAAAATGAGGAAATAACAGAGAAAGAAAAAGGCGAGCAGTGGAAGCAAGCAAAGAGAACAGCAATCAGCAGGCAAAACAACAAAAACAAAGTAAAGGAGACAGGGAACAAAACAGGGCAAGAAGACGCAAGTAATCAAACCAGTGGAAGCAGGGAAACTAACAGCATTGCTGGAGACAAAAACCCCTTCGAATCCCTTACACCGCCGTCAGACCCTCCAGAGGCCGAGCAGGAAGATCTTCCACAGATGAATAATGCAGACAATCAAGAGCCAGGTAACATTCCAAATCCAAACTCTAGCAATACTTCTTCTCCTTGTTATGCTGATATCATAAAACAAAAGAAGAAGAACCTAGAAAACACAGGCTCATCTGATGAGGAAACCTTTGAAAGGCCATCTAAAAAAGTAGGAAGAAGAACAAACAAGGAAACTAGGGAAGAAGAATCAGAACGGCAGAAAACCCTAGGCAGTCAAACAACCATTGAAATGTCCATCGGGAGAAATACAAGACCAAGGGCGCCCAAGGCAGGAGGCCCCACCCCATCAAGTGGTAAATGATGCAGCTGGTCTCTTGGAACTGTAGGGGACTGGGTAATCCCAACAAGGCAGAGGCTATCAAAGATTTATTGAAGATGGAAACCGCGGACATCCTTATGCTCCAAGAGACCAAAATAGAAGGGGAAACCCTTCTAAACACTAGCATTATGAAATGGAAGTATGATTCAGGAAAGGCTGTCAGTGCAAGGGGTTCGGCCAGAGGAATAGGCACATTTTGGTCAAAAAACTCCTTCTCATTAGATCGATTCTCTGAGACCCAACATTGGATCTTCACAGAGTTGCAACACACTGCAAGCAACCTCTCCCTTGCTCTGTTTAATCTGTATGTCCCTGTTCATTATGAAGAAAAGAGAGAGTGCTGGAGGTCACTCTTGGAATATATAGAGCAGATCAATCCCACAAACATAGTCATAGGTGGTGATTTGAATATAATTCTAGATTCCACAGAAAAAAGAGGAGGGAATTACTCAAGGGATCCTTTCCTCAATACAGTGGGAAATCTGATACTGCAGTGGGACTTAGTTGACTTCAAACCCGTGAAAGAAAAATACACCTGGACTAACAACAGAACAGGAGTAAATCATATCTCTGCTAGGCTGGATAGATTCCTTATCAGCAGCTCCTTAATGATGGACAACAAAATAGTTTTTTCCAAGATTCTCCCAAAGCTCACATCGGATCATAAGCCAATCCTTTTATGCCTAGAAGAAGAAGAAGACCTAGGTCCCCTCCCATTTCGTTTCAATCCTCTCTGGGCAGGTAAAGAAGGTTTTTTTGAAACAGTACAAACAGCTTGGAGGGCAGATGTATTCGGTTCCCCAAGTTATGTGTGGGAACAAAAAATGAAAAACACAAAAAAAGCTCTTAAAGATTGGATAAAGAAATCCATGCAAACCCCCACTAGGCAGAGGAAGGAGGCTGTTCTGCTGTTGGAAGGAATACAATTCGAAATGGAGGAAAAGGACCCCTCTCCCACAGACTTAGCCAATGAAAAATCTGCCCAAAGGAATACATACTGTTCTTTTAGAAATGAAGAAGAACATTGGCGCTTAAAGTCTCGAAGTCTATGGCTTAAATCTGGGGACATAAATACCACATACTTCCATAGACAGTGTAGGGCACACCTCTCACGCAATCATATAGCAGAAATCACCATCTCTAATGGACAGGTGTATAAAGGATTTTCTCAAATCAAAGAAGCAGCTGTAAATCACTTTCAGAACCTTCTCAGTGCGGAAAGAAATGGGAATGAGGAGGATGCATTAGAGTTTCTCTCAACCATTCCAAAATTAGTCAGCGTGGAAGATAATGACTCTCTGATGAGCCCAATCACGGATGAAGAGATAACTAATATAGTCTGGTCCATGGAACCAGACAAAGCTCCAGGGCCTGACGGTTTCTCAGTTCATTTTTATAGAATTTTTTGGGAGATAATCAAATCTGATCTCTTCAGAATGATAAGAGGAATCTTGAGGAAGGCAAAAGTGGGTGGAGGAATAAACTCTACCTTCCTCGCTTTAATCCCCAAGGAATCAAATCCAGGCTCCTTTGACAGATACAGGCCGATCTCACTCTGCAATTCATCCTACAATATCGTGGCCAAACTTCTGGCTAACAAAATCAAGCCCCTTCTTCAAAAGCTCATCTCTCCGGCCCAAGGAGGATTTGTAAAAGGCAGAAAACTCCTGGACAATGTCATTCAAATCCAAGAAGCTCTGCACTCCAGTCAAATCCGGAAAGAACAAGGTATGATAATCAAATTGGATATGTGTAACGCCTTTGACAGAGTTAACTGTTCTTTTCTGTTTAGGGTCCTTGCAGCCTTTGGATTCAATCAGGAATTCATAAATCTCATCAAAGCTTGCATTGAAAATATCTGGATCGCCCCAATGGTGAATGGTAGACCAGCAGAGTTCTTTTTAGCTACTAGGGGTCTGAGGCAGGGCTACCCTCTTTCCCCCTTTCTCTACATTCTGTTAGCTGATTCACTAAGCAGGAAGCTGTCACAGGAGAAACAAATTGGCTCCATTCCAGGGATAAGAATTGTGCAAGGTGTTGCTCCAGTGAATCATGCGCTCTTTGCTGATGATTCACTCCTCCTCGGGGGAGCTTCCATGAGAATTTCTAACGCCTTCAAGATCATTCTCCAAAAGTACTGCAGCATCTCAGGAGCGTTAATCAGCGAGAGGAAAAGTGATGTCTATGGATGGAATATAGACCAACATTCTATTGAAAGGATAGCCAGTGTTCTGGGGTTCAAAGGTTATGCTGCGTGGGACAAAATTAAGTACTTAGGTCTCCCTTTGACGATGGGTTCCAATCGCAATCACCTGTGGGAGGAGGTGATTTCAAAGTTCAAAAAAAAGATTGCAGCGTGGGGCGGCGTTTGGCTTTCCACAGGCGGCAAGCTTACTCTAATTCAATCTGTGCTATCAACTCTTCCAACATTCCAAGCCTCTCTGCGGATGGCTCCAAGGCAAATCACAGATCAAATCTCCTTCCTCATGCGGAATTTTCTATGGAATGGTGGGAAGGGAAACAACAATCGATTTCACCTAATTAATTGGGAAACAGTGAAGCGTCCCTTTGCTGAAGGCGGACTCCAAATTCGCGACCCCCAGCATGCAAATTTAGCCTTGGGCTGTAAACTCCTGTGGCAGCTTTTAACCGAGCCTACGCATCCTGTCAGCCAGCTCTTAAAACTTAAGTATCTTAAAAACCAGTCATTCTCCTCCTTTAATCCAGCGCTTGCTCCTAGAGGAACACAGGCTTGGAGGCTTTGCTGTAAAGGGATCGATTTCTTCAGATCCCATTTGTATAAAATCCCAGGGAACGGCAAAAACATATTGCTGTGGAGGGACCAAATCATGGGACATCCTCCACTTTCAGCTATCAATGAAATTGTTGATTTAAGAGTTTGGTTAAGTACAAGAGGCATCCGAAAGGTCGAGGATATCGCTGAGTGGGACATTAAAGGTAATTGGCAGCGTTGGAGATTGCCCAACATTCCAGCGCATTTAAAAAATCAGTTGACTACTCTCACAGATGCAATCACATATTTTACACCTGTGCATAAGGACGAGGAAGACTCTTGGGGATGGGGGAAAACAGGAGTGTACACAGCCAGGCAAGGTTACTTACAGATGCAAGGAAAAAAGGACACTCAGCACCCGGAAACAGTGTGGAATCAGATCTGGGAAAACTTCACCATTCCCAAGATAAATTTCTTTTCCTGGACCTTGTTCCACAACAAAATCCTGACTGGAGATAACCTGTGCAGAAGAAACATAGCAGGTCCTCATCGGTGTGTGTTCTGCAAAAATGCCTTGGAAACCTCAGTTCACATGTTCATCGATTGTGAGTATGCTCAGAAGGCCTGGGCTAGCTTCTTGACAGGTCTGAATGTGAGACCCCCTGTTCATTGTTCGATCACTGACATGTTCTCGTCTTGGAGAGCTCGATATCCCCTCAACATCGCTGAAAAATATCTTTGGCTAAAGGTGTGGATTGCAGCTCCAAAATATGTTTGCTGGAAGCTGTGGCTTGCCAGGAATGATTTTGTTTTCAACCAAAAAGAAACAACTGCAGATAATGCAGCGGAGCAGGCCAAGAAACTTCTTTTAGAAACTCTGAGACATTCCATTGTCAAAGATGATAGCTCCCTTCGAAATGAAGAAAGGGCATGGCTGGATGGCTTCTCCCCCATGCCGAGAGCTTCAGCAATCATTCGTCCAAAACATAAGGAAAAATGGCAGATTAGAGACACCTTGGATAGTTTCCAGAAGTGGTGGAAATCACAAGGTAAATGCACTATCTTCTTTGACAGAGCCTCGAAAGGCAACCCAGGCAGGTCTGGAGCAGGTGGGGTTATATACTTCCCGAATGGGAGAAAGGAGGTCTTAAGCTGGGGACTTGGATTTAAAACCAATAATCAGGCCGAAGTCCTCAGTCTTTTAAAAGCTTGTCAACTGGCCAGAAAAGGAAACTCAAGGGAAATCTTAGTATTTGGAGACTCTAAACTGTTGATAAAATCCTTAATAAACAAGAAAGGGCTCAAGGATCCAGTGCTAAACAAACAGCTTACAAGAGTGAAAAGACTTCTGAAGGACTTCTCCTCAGCTCAAATCTTCCACATCCTCATAGATTTAAACACAGAAGCAGAAAAATTGGCAAATACAGGATGCACTCTAGAAAAGAGCATGATCAGCATAAATGCAGGGGCACCGAATATGGCATCTATTCCCTAAATGGGTAAGGCGTCCTTGCAAAAGCAGAGAATTGTAATGATAGAAACAGTGAATTGTAATGTTTGATCTGGCTTTGGCCATTCCTCTCCATCAATAAAAATATCCGTTTCAGTTAAAAAAAAAAATATAAATCTATGGAGGATATTCCAAGGTAGTGTACAATTAATTATATACTAGATTAAGTGTATAGTTTAGAGTATTGTTCAGGTGATCAATCCATGGGAATTGAAGAATCAATGTGAAGGAAAATTCTAAATAATAGGAGCCTATTTCTTCAAGAACTTCACAATAAAATAGGAGTGAGTGCAGGCAGTGTTAGTGTAAGTAGTGCGAGTCCAAGCAATGCAAGTGCAGGAAGAGTGAAAACAAGTTTACTTTCACAATTTTTCCTCAAAGTGAGAGATCTAAATTATAATTGTTTCTCAATTCACTTGATTAATGAAAACATGCTTAAGGGGTTTTTATCAGTTTCTTTCCCCTAGAAACATCTGTGTATATATGTATTTCATGATGCATGCTCGTGAATGTTTTTCTGAATTGTGAATTAATTTCCATAGAGCAATAGAGTAGAATTGTGTCTCTTTATTTCGATCAAATTTCTTGAGCAACTGAAATTCTATCACCATATTTCTAAAAATTATACTAGCACATATTTATTACAATGGAATATATCACATTAATCTATGACTCACAAATTTTGTAACTCAGTGGAATTTCTTTTACTATAAGGTTCAATCTTTGTATTAATTGAAGTTTTGACTCACAATGACTTGGATGTAAAACTTAGTAAAAAATTCCAATCAACAAAATACAACTTGCTCAATCAAGAAGATATCATATTGTTGGCTCACATTAATTCACTCATACACAATTTAACTTGATGAATCATTAAGGGTGACTCACATGACCTTTTATTAATGATTCATATGGCTCATAGGTGTGCACTTGTATCTCATTCAAATCACATTTCAATTATAAATATTGACTTGATCCTGTAAATACTCACTTCATGAACCAATGTCTCAGATTATATTACATCAACCTGCATATTCTACAATGATAATATATAAACAATGAATCTGGAACTCTTATATGTTTATGGTTATTCCCGGGGTCCGCTCAATTACACTGCACCCTGATTTATAAGTTGAATATGAGAGCATTTTATATATTATGAAGATATAACATGAACTTCCAGTATAAGGTTTTTCAATGACTAGTGATGATGATGTGAAAGTAAAAATACAATATTACATTGATGATGAAAATAATGATTCTATAAACCCCATGAAAAATTGAGGAGGCAACAGCTTTGTTGAAAAATGTTTTGCACTCAACAACTGAAGAAGAACCCAATCCCTACAGAAAAAAAGGTATGGTAAGAGGTACGTATAATTTATTTTATATACATTTTATATCAGAATTTAAGATCATGATTAAGGTTGTGTAGCATATTTTGAATTATTAAAAAATATGTATAGGGTGTGTAGATCCTACATTAATTGAAGGATTTTGGAATCAAGGGTTCATAAACCCTAGATTGGACTTGAATTATAAATCTATAGAAATATGAAAACCATAATCCTTTCATGCCCTACTTCTTGACCTATAAATTTTTTGTAGATTTAAAGTTTTGAAAGATAATCTAGGGTTTGTGGAAAAAAAACCCTAGCAAGGGTTAAAGTAAAAGTGAAACCTAGATTTTGAAAGTCAAAACCTTAGGAGCTAATATTGCCACTCAAAGTTTAAAAAAATATTATTTAAGGTTAGGCTAAGGATCTCTAGGGTTTGTAATAATCATAGTAACCCTAGATTGACAAATTTGAAATTGTGCTCTTGTCTTGGTATATTTTTCTTAGTTGTACATGCTGCTATAAATTACAGGTACATAATGAAGGATATTGAAATTATGAAAACAATATGAGAAAGATGGAATAATAGAATAAAGAAAATATTTTTCTTAATGATCACTTCATAATAAGCATGATGGAAAGAGGTACTTGCAGAAACCCTGATGATATTAAATTTTACATCTAATAAGCATGTATCCTAAAGGATAAAGCAAAAATTTATTGCCATATGAATAAAACACAAATGAATGATAACTCCAAAGGGAGCCTTGAAAGAATTGTGGATTTCAAGGGAGCAGTTTAAACTTTCGAGTTTTAAGGTATGTCTTTAAATTTTAAGATCCCAAGTGTAAGAGGATGGCTCAATGATGTTCAGGAAGGTCAAATTTATTCAATGAAATGATGGTGCTAAATAAGGAGCATGTGTAGCTATCACTACTATGATAATCACTTGAAAATGTAGCTAATGTTGGACACATCTCCTTACTTAAGAAGGAACTTGGATATATTCCCTTTGTGTACGGAGGAAAGTGTATATCCTCCTTGGTTGAGAAGGAGTAATGATGGACATGATTCTTTACTTCATGTTCCATGCATTAGGCAAGGACTAACAACCGTATGTCTAGTGAAGGCCATGAGGAGAGAATGGGGACCAAAGGATCAGGTAATCATATGAGATTAGTACTCCTTGAAGATATATATTCCTAGATGTTTAACCTTAAAATGTGTACTAGTTTTTATACCATAAGGTTGAGGTACCAATCATATCATGGTGACGAGTCATTGTACCTTAGGCTAAATAGCATGTATGATGGTATTATTAGGCTTGGTATCATGGAAGGTATCCTAAAAAATACCAAGATCCTTGTTAGGGTTTCTACCTTGGCAAATAGCCTAGATGGTACCTAGATCCATGCTGTTATCTTGTTAGGTAACCTAGATCATACTTAGATGGTTGTTGAGTTGGTACTTTAGAAAGTAGCCTAGATGGTACCTAGATCCCTGTTGGTCTAAATGATACCTATATTTTTTATAAATTGGTACTTTTGCAGTAGCCTAGATGGCACCTAGATATCTTGATGGGTTGATACCTTGGCAGTAACATAGACAATATATAGATCCCTAGAATAGTATATGGTATGTATATTTGTAGATCAAAATATCTTTTGGATTGGTGTCTTCGCTCCTAGAATCTTGTAAGAGAATGTTTATTAGATTGGCACCTTGGTTGTGACCCTTCTTATGAGAATATTTCAAATTGAGAACATCATAGTTCTAGTTGTATGAATACCTCCTTGGTCAAGAGAGAGGGTTGAAGTATGTGACTAGGTTTTGTCTTCATATTTTCATTTTACATGTCATTATATACATATTTTAAATTGTAAAAAAAATTAAAAAGGAAATTATTTAAGCATGGGTTTCATGCTCGAAAATAAAATTTCTCATTTATTTTACTAGATAAAGCATGTTCTTCATGCTTCTAGTATTTGTAAGTCAAAGAGTCAAAGTCAAAGGAAAAAATAATTTTAAATATGTAATTTTTGGGTCAATACCCCTCTACATTGAACATGTGACAATTTGACCCTGCTGCAATGAACATGTTTGTTCACACCCCCTTTGGATAATATAAATAGATGATGATATGAGCTCATTTGGACACACATTCTTGGGTGATCTAGGTCTGAAATTTCAAAGAAGGTGGAAGGTCGAAATTTGAGATGGAAAAAAGAGTTATGAGCTGTTATATTCAGAAAGTCTATCCTAGTACATCTCTCATTGATAGTTTCTTGAAGATGATTTTTTTGAGAAAAATGGAAGATTTGACTTGGAATCTAGAGGTTGTTTTTTTGGTCATGGGTCTTCAATATATTACTTTGATCTGAGTCTATAAGAAGATAATTTTCTGGGTTTTCCTCTAGAAGAGGGGTTTTTCCCAAGATGAGAACTGATATCTTGTGTCCATTGATTTTATGTGATCTTCATGATGCTTTTGCTAATTGTTTGATGATGAAACAAAACAATAATAAGATAAGTAAAAATAAGTCACAATAAATTATAATTTAATGAGAAATCACCTAATTCTATAGCCTCTCAATTTCACAACACTTCGAGGATAAATTATATATGCTAATTTGTTATTGGCTAGCATAAATTTCATAGCCATCAATTTGATGATTTTGATTAAATCTCCTATGATGTTCAAATATTTTATTTTGGAAAAAATATAAATAAAAAAACCATGAAGGAATATATATGCCCCACCTTGATACTTGGTGGAATTTGATAAGTCCCAGGAACAAGTTATTTCAAATTTTCATCCACGACCATACACAATCCCTCTTGCACCTACCACCCCTATGTGAGTTTTTATTTTAATAATGAACTTACATTATAATTACAGATTTAGTTAGTTGTTGAAAGGAATACATTATCATTAATATCCTATCATGTCTTCAGATTAAAATAATTTCTTACCTTATTACTAAATGAAGCTCGCTTTATTTAGTTATTGACAAAGTTTTCTAGTAATTTTTTTTTTCTCGTTTAGACTAATCCTAATCTTTCCATTTTTTCTCCTCCCATCCCACCCACGGGTTTCGAACCGGTGACCTTACAGAACGGAGTGCCTTAACAGTGCACCCCATCACCGACTGTTCTACACCACGTGGGAAGTTTTCTAGTAATTTATTTATACTATTTTTTAATAAAAATGATGATGACCAAATTTGATCTTATATGCCTTAAAAATCACAAGGACTTAATTTGTTTATAATAGTATTTTATTTTAGTACTCAAAACGTTTTAAGATCATTCCTAAATCACACATAACTTTGATGAGTTAAAAAGATAGGAAGGTCAATATTGTAGCAAATATTTTGAAATTATAATATAATGTGAGTCCTCACTAGACATCCTAAGAGATTTTTCCTCATCTTAAACCATTTTTAGCGTCCCAAAGATGATAAATTGTTTTCACCTATAGTGTTGAGTATTTTCCAATGCATTTTTCACTATGGAGACCATGAGATTTTATTTTTATTTTATTAACGTTGAATTTCTTCTTTAAGCTAGTTTGATCTTCAAAATTATGATTGTTCACATCCATATAATATCTTAATATTATTTTATTCTCAATATTTGTTTCACTATAATTTCTTCTTCAATATAGATGTAATAATATTTTAATATTATTGTTATCATGCAAAGTGACATTTTATATTATTCTCTAATAATTTAACCAAGACTCAATATCCTTATACAATGCGGTTTTAACTTGATGAAAGAAATCTTAGGGAGTTTCTTTATCTTCCCAAAGCTTCTCTATTTTCTATTAAAATGGTGATTTTTTTTTTCCATTTTTATCGTTATGACAATTAATTGTTTTTCCAATACTTTTAAAATTAATGAAAAAAATCTTTAATATTAATTTTTTTATGTTTTGAGAATTTGAAGAAATGTTTTTTTAAATCTAAAAAGTCGATATTCTTATAAAGATTTTGGAATTAAAATTTAATATAAGGGAATTTTTTTTTATCATCCCTATATAAAGTTGACAAATTCTGTATATATAGACAATAAATTTATTCAGTTTATAGAAAAATAATGTCAAAGATATCGAATATATATGCTTCTAAAAATTGATGTTTTCATATAATTACATACCAAACCACCAAGTTGGTGATTCCAAACCTATATCCAAAGCAACCAAAAAAAATAAAAAATTGTGTGCATAGGGCATGTGGCTTCTTAGTGTCAACACCACATTCATGTTTAAATTCATGCATGTTCCTGCACCTCGTGACTTTAACATGTGGGGAATGGTTGAGGTGGGTTTAAGGGGGAAGGAGAGTGCAGGGTGTGTGTGTGTGTGTGTGTGTGTGTGTGTGTGTGTGAGAGAGAGAGAGAGAGAGAGAGAGAGAGAGTGTGTGTGTGTGTAATGTACACCTCCCCTGACATATACCCAAGTAACTGGCCAACCGGGATAAACATGAGCTGAAGTCAGTTAAGGAAGTAGAATCAACATGGAAACCCATAACAAAGACTCCCTGCACCTGGTACAGGACCCCCATAGTTTATCCCAGTCATCAAGCTGATTTTTCCCTGGGTCCCATGATTTTTATGCCTTCAAACCCTCAAAAGGTCCCAAAGTATAAGCATGGGTGCATCTACGAGGCTCTGGATGCTCCCACAACATATGCATGCATGCGTTAAGGGACTAAATTGCTCAGACTTTTGCCTATGTCTATGGGATTTAAGGCACTTTTGAAGCCTATAATCCCAGAAACTTCCCAAAACATCCTATAGGTCTTAGAAATCAACAAACACATGACGACAGTGCTAAATAATAAAAAACTGACTCTACGACTAGGCGTGACCATCCCCAACCAGGACTGACATTTTGTCAAACACTTGGCATGAATGAAATCTATAGGTCTAGGATACAAGATAGAGCATGAATGACTGAAGGTTCTTATGAGACACTACAAGAAGGATCACCACCCTCTTCCTTGAACATATATGACATCAATTAGGTCTTGCATCCATTATTTTAACAATTACAAGTAAATAAATGAAATAACCATGGCATGAACTAGTCATTTAACCATGTTTATAACCAACATAAAACCATGGAAATAATAGTGACATAACAAACATTAAATCCACATATTAATAAGTAGAAAAGCTAGATAACCTATATTTCATGATGGAAAAATTTAGGGGCTAATATTCGCAACTGGGCTAATTTTCCATGCTTTTTCCAAAAAAATATATTCGTTAATTTCCATTTTTTCTAAAAAAGTTTCGCCCAAATTTTATAGTATAAATCTATTTTACCATAAAAATCGCTAAAATTTTATATAGATACTATATAAATTTATTATAAATTTGAATATTTTTACAAAAATACCACCAAACATTTTATAGATGACATATCATCGACTAGTGAGATTTGCGAAGGTTTTTAAATGTTAATATAAATTTCCATCCTTAAAATTTTCCCTGGATTTCATTCAACATGGGCAATAACCGACAACGTTTGGGAATTCCATGCACCACCTGACCATAGACATGGTTAATCCAAATCTCTCTTTAGCCAGTCACCCCATGCCATATTCCAAACATGAATGATCTTGTGGATAAACCAATCCAAAAACAACCAAAGAAATCTAGAGGCTAAACCACCTACAACATCACCATACCGTGATCACATCTAAATCGGTGCCTTGATCACAAATCGAACCGAGCTTCGAATTCCTTTGGAAATCCATCACTATCCATGAGGAATTTTTTGTCTCCTTGTCTCTTAGGCTTTACCACAATCCAATCTTGGATCACTAGGCCCTAAACCGAGACACCACCCTCAGGCTTTACCATGTATCCTACCAAAACCAATCAAGGGATTCCCAGGCCTTTAGGAATTTTCCTTGAGACCACCTCCACCCCATATTTTGAAATCCATTCAAAAATTCCAAATCTCCAAACCAATATCAAAATCCCAACACACCATGGCATCCAGAAAAATGCAAGACAAGGCTAAAAACCGTTGTCAAAACTCGGAAAAACCATGCCATCGATAATAATAGAACCAAATACCAACATGCATAAGCCATGCATGTCCAAACCAGCTAGGAAATCACACATGAAATATGTTATATACAAGTATTCCTACTAAAGTTGCTATATCATGCTCTTCCTTGCTTGATACTTACTTTACTTTCCTTTCATTGTCCTTCCTTTTCTTGCTTTCCTCTTTCTTGGTCTAATTTTGGAATGCTCCAAGAAATTTCTAGGTATCCAACAGTATGTGAGAGAGAGAGAGAGAATAGAATGAGAGCCATAAGTGTGAGAAAATAACTTGCCAACTGATCCTTAGAAGCCTTTTTATCAATGAAGCTTCTATTTTCTTCATTTTCCATTATTTTCCTTCAATTTCCTCCTCACATGCAACATGTGACCTTTTACCTTCATTTTCTCCTAATCTCCTTTATTTTGATAAATAAATGTGCCAAAAATATTCTTTGCGTCTTTAATGCCTTATCCATTTCCTTTGCCAATTTCCTTAGCCATAATAACCAAAATGAATGCCCACACTAGGATGTTTTTCCCAACATTCAGCTTGGAAAAGTGTCCCTTAACCATGGTCTTATTTTTTTCCTTTATTAACTTTTATTACATGAAATTTTAACCTGGGTTTGTTACAAAACCATCCCCCTTGAGGGACACCTTCACTGGTGTTCAATGACAACTATACCTCAACAAAACCATTGAAAATCAAACATAATTCCCATGGAGCTTTATAACTCAACTCGTTGTAGTATTTACAATGAATAACCTTCTCAAAATAAAATACCATCACGACAATCATATAATTTACTAGAGCTTTGCAACACAAATCATTCTGGTATTTACAATAATAACCACATATACACATTTTCTCAACCAACAAAAAAAGGATATGGTGTCTGTATCAACAACAAGGGGGTCCATAGGCTCACACCTCCACCCTCAAAGTAATACCAAGATTCGCCTCCTCCCAAGGAAGTTCAAAATCCAATGCCAAATTCAATGTTGCATCTCCTACACCACTTGTCCTCGGTGTACAGTTACCAACTCATTGTTCTAGGGCACACTCCCAATGTGCATATGATTCCATATTGAAATGCTAATGACCAAAATAAATTCATTCCCCAACCTTCCCTTCTCTACTACACATTCCCTCAAGCGATCCATTCATCCCCTTCCGTTCAGTCAGTCACCTTCCAAGTTCCCCGACATCCCCTATCTTGGGCGATCGATCCCTTGGCAAGGCTTCCTTGCATCGAAATTTACAAAAACCAAGGCATACCTATCTCAAAACAATCATACTTTTCATAACATGCTTATGGAAATCAATGGACACTATTGGGCACCAATGTCCCATAATGGCCCTGCTCCTGAAGTGATTTACCAGCAAACTGCTGCCTATTTCAATTCCTTTTGTTGTTGCTGCTAATGCTTGTAATTAGTTTCAACCACCCAGCCAGGCATCTTAGTGCTTCATGTACCAAGCACATAACTGCCATTATATTCAAAATATATTGAAATAAATTCACATTATACCTCATTGGTAGCTCGTCAATAAGGAACTTGCAATTTTGTTCACTTCTTATGAAAACAAGTCAAACCAACTATTTGATCAAATCATCATGTATAAACATATCACATATTCTTAGATCAAAATGCAACCATCATAAATTAAAATCTTGAATTGCATGAAATCACCATAAACCATAATTATAAATCACATGAAACCATCATAAGTCAAAGTCACAGATCACATGCATACTAAAACTGAAATAAAACACCGATACCTATCCTTCATTGGTCCTTACTTCTACCTTTGTTCTTTTTGCATACACACTAGATCGGTTGCCACACCCAGAAAGCACCCAATTCCTTTGCTTCTCTTCAATCACATACAAACACACATAGTGTACATTACAACATGTACACCCACATACAACATACAACACCATACAATACACGCACCCACACTGACATATGCCACATACAAGTACCTGATGTACAATACAACTCAATACATATGCTTACATCAGCATGCAACACATACACATACACCTAGTGCACAATACAACACAACACATACACATACACCTGGTGCACGATACAACACAACACATACACATACATCTGGTGTACAACACAACACAATATATATACATATACATAGTATGATACAACGAATACACATGTCATGATACCGCGACTGCACCATGCACATACATAGTACCACATGCATGCAACACAACATGTACGGCATGCACACATTACCACATGTATATCGGTACCATATGCACACCATGTACACAACACTGCCTGCACAACGTGTGAACAACATCACATGTACACGACACTACCTACACAACATGTGCACAACATCACATGTACACGACACCACCTGCACAACGTGTACACAATGCAAAATGTACACCACACCACATGTATAATGTGTACACAATACCACATGTACGCAACACCACATGCACAACATGTACATGACACCACATGTACACAAAGCTGCATGCTTAACATGTACACGATACCACCTGCACACAACACCACATGTACAACATATACACATCACCACATGCATAGAGCACCACATGTACAATCATGCACACAATGCCATATGTACATAGCACCATATGTACAACACACATACAACACCATATGTACATATCACTGCATATACAACATGTACATAGCGTCATACGTACAAAACATCGCATATCTAATATGCACACAACACTACATATCCAACATGCGCACAAAATGATATGTACACCACACTACATATCTAACATGTACATAACACCATCTATACCCAACGCTACAATATACACACAACACCATATATACAATAGGCATACAAGATTATATGTACACAATACTACATATGCTACATGTACACATCACCATAGGTACAATCACTGAATATAAAACCTGTGCAACATATACACAACAATATTACACCACACAGTGACCCCACAAACAACCTTGTTTCTAGTGTCTTTCCACTATCCATGATTATCCTAGCATCCCACTTGTCACGCTACTTTCACTTTGTTGATGCACCCTTCAGCATTACCTATCCATAACATAAACATAAGCATAGTACAATCATATAATATGAATTCGTTTCCACATGATACAAACCTCATAGATCTTTCAACATTACTCTTCCCACTTGATTCCTCATAAGATCAAGAACCTCTTCATGTCATTCCCTACATAAGAAATCATTCCTCCACAAGAATGATCCTTGAAAACTATGTCATACAGTGACATACATATATACATACATACATATATAAAAACATTAACATAAAAAAATCATGATTCTATGTGACACCGACCTACCTACATGTATATATAACATTAGCATGAAACAATCATGATCATATCATACAATGACATACATACACTCGTATATATACATACATCAACATAATTAAGATCACAACACAATTGTTATATATCATCTACATTAAGATAACTTCCTTCATTCGTACATAACACGTACAATGTTGAGAAAAATAGTTCTCAACATAGCCAAGGCATCTAACACCTCATATCCATTCACTTTACCTTTCGTGTTACCTTTCTAGCGATTTTTCTGCCATTGTCCATTTACCTCAACAAACCCAACCAATCCAAATGGTTTTCATATTCTTACCTTGAGCTACCCTTATACATACACCGGGATTAATCCAAGTCTTTCATTACCTATTGAGTACCACAAATATCCAATAAATTTCCTCTTTCCCAACCAATTCATGAGACTCAAAGCATAAAATACAAGGACAAGAAACAACAAGAAGAAAAGCATGAAATCTAATAACAATACGACACTGAAACCAAAGTGGCATAGATATGCACCAGACATAAACAAGACTACAAATCAAGTGTAACAAACCACAAAATACCAAAATCACATGACTAGCAACAAACACCATGACTCAATCCCTATGGTTCCCAAGGAAAACTCAACCCGAGCCTTATTTAAGATTTCATGGAAGTCTCTTTTTCCATTCAATCCTGCTACATCATGCCACAATAAACACATAATTGTTAGTGTATAATATAAACATACAATATACCAGTTACCTTAGATTTTTATGCCAGGAAATCTACCTTGTAACTGAACACTTCCATGCAATCTCTCGAGGGATTCCAATTCCCTTGAAGAATCCAGCGATTACTGGAAACTAGTTGTTGTACCTGTCAAATGCATGTTCGGGAATATAACACATGTCCACATAATGTCAAACAAGATTAGGTTTAAGAAGAATTCTTGTATGCAAAACACTCATTCATTTGGAATTAGGATTTCCAAACATAGCCAAAGGAATTCTTACCCAATTCATTTCTTTTAACATTTACCTTGTTGCAATTGAGTATTTATTTTCTGTTATCACATCACCCAGTTTTTAGTTATATGTAAGAAATCAACTCACAATCATCAGTCATAATACATATTGCTACAACTATCACCCACTTACAATCAAGTACATATCAACTGTCTAAATACATACATGTTAGTACAACCATCTTAAAACAAGATCATTACTTCATGCAATCTTATAGACACATGGTCATATCATGCAATTAATAAAACATTCAAAAAACATATAGAAGACATAATAGATAAAAAACACTCAAACACCAAATAGATGACATAATCAAATAGTTAAGCATCAAGTATATGAAATAAGAAAGCACATACCTCAATGTATCTCAGGGGAAGCTATCTTGTTTTCACAATCAATCTAGATTATCACGACACAATTTCAAAACATATCAAATGAATCATAAATAAGGTCATAATATCCATAAAATTAACTAGATAACATTATCACATCTTAAAATCATAAAAAATTGTCATTCATGCATAACAATCACATATGCACAGTCAACCTATATTAGTATGACATAATATCACAATATATTAACTCATACCTGAATGTTATAACCATAACCAACTGCATAGGCCAATCCAAATTAGCATGATACATATAACATGAAGAGATTAATGAAATAACCATAATCATTAATTTAACTTAAATATAACAACAACAAGTTAACATATAACATATTGATCAACAACATATAACATAATTGTCAAGTTGATATTTTTTTCGATAGAGTTGAACCCAATACGAACGCGATGGAGCCAAAGCAAGCAGCGTCGCCATGGTCTAGGGTTTTGATGTTTCAACACAGGCTGCCCCTACCATACCTCCCTCCTCACCCTTGAGGCCACGACCATACTCTTGGAGAGCTGATAGGCTCACCCATGACAAAATCCAGTGGGGGGACTGCAACTCCTCCCACCTCAGGCCTCCCTCCCACAGGAGTGGCAGTAGGGGCTAACATCAATCGTTAGAAAAACTCTAGCCAGCTTCATGACATAATCGAGGTGAATGCCATAGTGAAACCGACCTCCACAATAGAATCATAAGTAACAAACATCACTTCATCCACATGCATATGCAAAGCTACCACAAGAACCAAGATTGAGCTCCCTGTGCATCGAATCAATGAAATAATCCAGTTCGTGAAGGACCAAGAAATAATAGGAAAGTTCATGGGTTTTTGGCACATAGAAAAATCCCTATTAGTATGGATTACCTCTAAATGGAAGCCCAAGGGTCACATCGACCTTCAGCTATGCGCCAAAGGCTTCTTCAATGTGATCTTCACCTGCATTGAAGACAAAAATTGGATCATGGATGGAGGGCCATAATTCTTCAACTCGGCAGGTTTATACCTGCGCAATTGGGTAGAACGCTTCAATCCAAAAAAGCAAGATATCACATGAGCTTCAGTCTGGATCTAGCTCTACACCCTCCTCTAGGACTACTAGGATGAGCTGACTCTACGAGACATAGGAAATTCCCTAGGAGAATTCATCAAAACGGCGAAGGAAACAAAGATCAAGCGACATGCAGCATACACATGAATCTGAGTCTACATGAATATAACAAAGTCACTCCCTTTCGAGGTAAGTCTATTGCATGATGATTATGAATGGATTCAAATTGTAGACTATGAACATGTACCCTTCAGATGCCGGAGGTGTCACCAACATGGGCACTTATTCAGAGATTTCCCCCTAAATCAAAAGGCGACAACTAACAATGAATCAAATGATCAAGCCACTAAAGGGTTTACGAAAGTAGTAAGCAGGAAAAGGCACAACAAGATGTCAAACTCTAACCAAAGTAAAAAAGCCCCAGCTACAAGCAACAACTTTGAAGCCCTAGCTTAGCCGAATGAAAATGAGAATGAATCTCCCCAAGATACAGGGCGATCTTCGCAGGAGAAACCCCATACCTCAAAGACCCAACAAACCAAGATCCAACCAGAAGCCTTTTTGATACCCCAAACCCCTACACATGTAGAGGACAATTCTGCAACGAAAGGCAAAGGAATGGCATTGGACCCAATCTTAGAAGCCATGGATGAATAACTAGATTGCATTGAATTTGGGGGCCTGGATATCATAGTTGTTACACCAATCTTTGGTCATCTAACCTAGTACTATTATATGGACCAAAGTACACCATGTAAGACCAATTTTCTAACCTAGTAAAATTTCTTTCACTATGAAAAATAACTTAGTAATACATACTTTATTAAGTTGTTTATGGTCTAAACAGGAAACCCCATGAGGAATAATTGAATAAATCCTTAGTTGTTTGATTTTCCTCAAGGGATAATTAATTAAATAACATTTTAATTAATATTCCTGGTCATATTTAACCCAAAACAGGAAAATTAATTAGATAAATCACTATTTATCTTATTATTTTCTAGGAATAATTATTTAAAACATTATTTAAATAATATTCCTTGTTAAATTTGACTAAATCATTTATAAATAATTGAATAGATCATTATTTATTTAATTATTACTCAACCACATTCTTAAAATAATAAATAAAATATTTATTTATTTATTATTTACAAATAAAGGGATTTGACTAGATTCAAATTCTTTTTCCCTCCAACAACAATAATTAAATATTCCATAAAATTTGGATCTAGATTTGGTTAATAATATTTTAATTATGCACCAATATCTAGACTAACTCAATATTTTGTTATAAATAGAAGGGTTTTTCCATTCATTCACTACCTTTTTTGCCTAAAGATTGCTCTGGATCTATAATTTTGGTCTGACTTTGATCCTCTATCATTGTCATATTCTTCTACCTTTTTTCTTGTGAACTCTCCTTGAGTTCAATTTTTGTTTGGGTTTTCTACACCATCAAGAGAGAGAGATCTTAGATCTGAAGCAGTGAGGACATACAAGAACCCATCCCATTGAGGGGAATTGGCAACATCTTTATATGTTCCCTTCCTAGGTGTCATAAATACAAAAATTCTTTAAAAATAAAATTGTCTTGTCCATTGGATGCATGGAGCAACTCTTGCTTTGATTTTTTGTTTAATGTCAGATCTAGTTTTCTATAGAATTTAGTCTGATCACTTACTACCATTTTTCAAATTTATTTACAGTTATACAACATATTTTTTCTTTTTTCTCTATACACGTATGGGCCCAATTAAAATTAACACACTTATCACATACACGAACACCCTAAGTGAAGGGCGCCTAGTTTACATCGCCAGTCCAAGACTATAACATTGTAATCAATTGATCCTGCACCTCCCTGACCTTGTTTTGACATTGTGATCATTTGATCCTACACCTCCTTGCCCTTGTTGGTCTCTCTTCCTTCTATGATCCATGTCTATTTTCCATAATTGCGCCCCCAAGGTGTTTATCCCAGAGACTCCTAGGCCTTCATCCTCAGTTTCTGGTAGGAATACTTACTCCTCCACGTAGGGTTCGAGTTTGCCTTCAATCGAGTCGCCATTCCAACTCTACTTCTGGCTCATCAGGTTCCCCTTCTGGTTCTATCCCCGGCTCTCCTCCTATCACCCTCACCATGTCTGGTTTAGGACCTAATGCTGGTGGTAGCCCTGACCCTAATGATGGGAATACTACTAGTGGGGTTGTAATAGGAACTTACCCGGCTACTCCAATGCTCCCTTATATGCTAGGCCTCAGTCTTACCGATTTTAGCCAGTTTTTTTATGACCCCATACACCATGATCCTAGTTGGCCTTCTATGCTAACCAAGCTACCTTCAAACATCCCCAAGTTTGAAGGCATTGCTAGAGAGGATCCTACCAACCATGTTCATTCTTTCAATATGTAGTGTTAATCTAACTCCATCATTGATGACTCCATCTGTCTTCAGTTGTTCCAGCGTATGCTTACTAGAGAAGCTTCCAAGTGGTATGTCGACCAGGCCTTCGCCTCTCGTACTACTTTTGCGACTCTTGCCTGGGATTTTCTGTCTTACTTCCAGCTTCCCCTTCGCTATGACACCGGTACCGAACTCTTGACCTATTTCCATCAATCGTCTGTGACCCACCTATCTGATCATGTCCAAGAATGGCAGAGAATAAAGATCCTATGTCAAGCCCCTACCTTTGAAGACGATGTCTACATGGACTGGTTTCTCAGATCCCTTTTTCCTGCCATTGGAAAAGGTGTCACCTCTCATTTCCCTCAAACTGAGGAAACTGCCCTCCAGATTGCGTTGAAATATGACATGATCTACGCATAGTCTGGTTATGTTTATACTGTTTTACCTAATCTCCCTAGACCCGGTGGTGCCAACGCACCGGGGGCATCCCATGTTGTCGACGGTATCGTTCGAGCCTTTCCTCATATGTACACTCATCCTCCCATGGGTTATTGTTTCCCTCAGGGAGGGGCCAGCTCCTCCAACACTGTTCCCCCTCCCGGTAGCATGTATCCAGGATACGACATGCCTCCTACTTTTTCCCAACTTGTTTACCCCAATGTTTCCCAACCTCCTTATTTTTTGTATCTGTAGCCTAGTACTCCAGCTCCTCTAGAATTAGCACCTCATCCTCTGTTGCCTTCTCAACCCCCGGAACAACAACCACCACCCCCCTACAGTCAGGTGTATGCACAAAAGGGTGTGAATAATCCTCATAATTCCAAAAATAAGAGGAAAGGAAACCAAAATCAATCTTCCCAAGGTAATCTAGGAAATAATCCCCAAGGGAATTCCCCTAACACAACAACCCAACAACAGGAAACTCAACCCAAGCAGGACAGGCATGTTCACATGAACAAACCATTTTCTTGTTACAGTGTCTATGGTCACTACACCCACAATTGTCCTCTTTTACCTCAGACGCGTCAGATGTGGGAAGCTCAAGTAGGATCCCGAGGATAACAAGCCTCCCCTTTGGTTCCTCCTAATGATGCCTCTACCCAACCAGCTATGTTTACCAATCCTTTCCCCCAGCAAGGATTGGTGGCTACCCAACCCCTAGAAATTTAGGCAACCACTTAACCTCCTCCTTCTAGTACCTCTAATTACCAGATCCTCATGATGAACTCTAACCAAACCATTACCATTGACCTCAACCTTCAGACTCGGTACCGTAAGTACAACAAGCCCCCTGCTACGTCTACCCTCGAGCCCCCTTCTTCAGGTCCCATAGAGCCTCTTTTGACACCCAATGGTCTTTTACTGATCCCTCAACCTAAGGTATAGGTTCATACCAAGATCCCCAAGGGACCATTATGCCAAAACATGCTTTTGGTAAAGCTTCCCATTTGTATAGTATAGTAGATGACTTGGCGCAATCCCCTACTGCCATGTCATTGCTGGAAATCTTGCAGTCGTGCCCCTCACAACGAAAATCTCTACTAACTTCCATGGGCACTTTGGATCCTTCATATGATTTTTTGATCGTCTTTGATGTTGACCGGTCAGAACATCCCCCCCTTCCTACTTCCATCACCTTCCAAATCCCTGTTAAGATCTAGAATGCCAATGTCTCTCGTTGTATCATTGACGAGGGGGCATCCACCTGTGTGATGTCCACTTCAGTTTGGAAGCAACTTGGATCTCCTGAGTTAGTGCCTTCCACTATCACCATCTGTGTGTGGGCTGGCCACTCTTCCTAGCCCCTCAGCATGTTCCGCAATTGTCCCATTACTCTTGTGGGAAAGACTGTTTGTGTTGACGTAGAAGTCATTGATGACCCCTTAGACTACAAAATTATATTGGGTCATAGCTACACTTATGTGATGTATGTTTTCCCATTTTTGGTTCACCATAAGATTTTTTTTTCCTCACAACAGAAATATTTTCACCATCGACCAGTTGAAATATTACAAACCAAAGTCTCAAACATCCCTGAGTCTATCATCTCCTCAGTGGCCAATAAAAAAATAGTAAAACCTCTGACCAGTGTCTCACCCATAGTCTACAAAGACTCCTCTTTTCTTGGTTCATTCCCTAGTCTTCCTCCTCCTATCTCTGATCCCATCTAGTCGAATGTTTGCATGATGCAATCGTCTCGGTCTGACCTCAAACGGACTGGTTCGACTAGTCAGCAGCCCCACCCTCTGCAACCTTCTCCTAGCACCTCAACTCAGCCTTCCAGATGCCCTTCTCAATGCCCCTCATTTGCAACAGGTGTCCATGAGCCTATCTACCCTCCTATAACAGTTCCTCATGGCCTTAACCATCTCAGAGTTGTCACGCCTGGCCATTACCTGTCCAATCATATACCGTTTATAGCTCCCCCTCCTGGAGTATTTTTGGTACTTGTTATGGCTACCTTGTCTCTTCCTAACATGACCCTGGGGATCCAAATCTAGTACATTGATCCCCCAGCCACTATCCTACCTGGTCAACCCAAACCTTATACTTCTTTGACTCTGGTCCAACCAGTCGTCATGACCCCTCCCTTTGCTTTTGTGCCTCAGCCACCTCAAGAGGAACCTACTCTTGTTGTGAAAGCTTTGGGTGAGGGGGGCAAAGCCTGCAAGAAGGCACCTAAATATAAGGCTCCCCAGACAACCCCTACTCCTCCTCAGCCTCCAATGCGTACCCCCCCTCATGTGCTTTGTGTGAGGTTGTCGGTCATTCCACCCATAATTGTCTTAAATTTCCTCGTATCAAGCCCATGGTTAATGTTGCATTTCCTGAGTCTAATGCCCCTGAAGCCCATGTTTCTTCCTCGACTGTATCCAAGAACCCCAAGATTGTTCACACCAACCACCCCTATTCTTTGTGTGATCTCCATGGCCATTATACCAACCTTTGTCCCTACCTCAAGCATTACCGTGCCTCTTTGGAAGTAGTTCAAGAGTTCGAGACTGAACATAACTAGTTTGCCTCTCCCTTCCTTGCCCAATATGCTTCAGGCCAACCTGAGGATAGTCTTTTCTCCTATTGACATTCCCCCTCCTGATGTTGAGATGATGGAGTCTTCGGCTAATATCCTCTACCTGTCATCATCTATGAGATCCACAGTGGAAGATCCCTCTGGGACTTCCCCTTCTATTTCGCTTGACCTCCCTTCAGCGATCACCCTGGGCTCAACATCAGTGGATCCCTTATCTACTTGTTCTTCTATCACCCCCTTTAACGATGCACATTTGAACCTCTCTTCTCATGATTATGAGTCAATTAGCTTTGTCGCATCATATGGTTACCCTTCCACTAGTCACCCCATCATCTACTGTGATAACGACATCATCGAATCCTTTGCCACCCCTGACTTCATCTTTCCCACCCATAAGAGGAATGGCACCATCCATGTATATGGTGACTTTTACGACCTAAGCACAAGTTACCCCCAAGGTAGCTCCCCCACACCATCTACTTTTCGGTGTTAAGGTGGTAGAAATCCTACTTAGAGCACTCCCTCTAGCAGTGTTTGTTTTATTTCTACCTTGCGTTTGGCTTTCTGGCACTATTCATCATCCTCTTGTTTGTTGTCTTGTGGCACCTTTCAGATGGACCCTCTATCCACACCATATATCGCTTATGTCAATGGTGCAAGTCGCTACTCCCGAAATTTAGCCTCGGCAGTCTCAGCTATTTTTACCCCCTTGCATTCGCTTGTTCTCTCTAACATCATATGCGTTGGTACTGCCACCAGTAAATATGCCGAATATGATGTAGTGTGAGGTTTATTAGCCGATGCACTTTCCCAACGCATCCTTCACCTTCAAGTTCATTTAGAATCCTTGCTTCTTGTCATGCAATTGAATGGTGTCTATCGTGTGCATAATATTGTAGTTTTTAGAAGATATTTACGAGTGAAGATTTTGATGCATGAATTTGAAATCATTACATTCATTCATGTGCCTAGAGCACAAAATCACTATGTAGATATCATTGCAAACCATATTCTAGATTGGAATTTATCACATGCATTTCACACAGGACAATAACAATAAACCATAAAATTATGCATATCCATTATATGTTTCGTTCAAAATGTTTTAGAGTCCATCAACTCTGATACATATTACATGCCCATAGCAAGTTACAAAAATCAAAACTGGGGGCACCTCATGCCCCTACATCTAATCACTATCTGGAGGATCCTGGGTCAATGGCTTGGCTCTGGTAGCTCATAGATCGCGCATACCCTGTTCGGTCATTGCCATGCGCCACATGACCCCTTGCCACTCTGAGGGTAGACTAATATGTGGCTCTACGTACTGGTCGTCAAGATATTTCTAGCCACGCTCTGAAACACTGATCAGAAGCCTCTCACATCTATGACAGATGTCCTCCAGGAGGGAAACTGCATCCTCATTTTGTGGACCCCTCAACCAACCAGGTGTTGTAGCTCCTGATATTACCCTGCTGGTTACACTGGTGTTGTATCTTCATACCAAAAGTGAATGAATGAGTACCATATACAATATTTCGAAACTTAAAAATGCACATAAAATATTATAAAATTTTCACTTACCATCAGGCCCCCATGCTCGACCTGGCGGCAGTGGCAAGTTCGAGTCCCCGTGATAACTCATCCCACTATATGCATAGTTTTCTATGTACAGTTCCCTGTGATCCCAATGAGCAAAAAAATTGGGTCGGAACACCTGATCGACTG
This sequence comes from Pinus albicaulis, assembly GCA_034641835.2. Taxonomy (NCBI): domain Eukaryota; kingdom Viridiplantae; phylum Streptophyta; class Pinopsida; order Pinales; family Pinaceae; genus Pinus; species Pinus albicaulis. The sequence goes on along the minus strand of CM076579.1, from coordinate 1,512,702,752 downwards.
CCCCACCTCCCCCTCTACACAATATCCACCCGCAGCAACACATCTTGGGCTCTCTCAGGCCCCCATCCAAGATCTGTATGTGAGGTTGAAGTGTCAGGATCTTCTCAAATAATTGCAAGCACAACACTGTTCCATATGCACAGTCAAGATTCACATGTTTCTTGCATAGTGACAACATTCATTTCAATGACAACGGCATCATTTGGGCCCACCCATAGTAGCTCCCACTCAACACACTCTCAAAAAGCATCATCTGGCCCCTAGTGATGTGGTGGAGCGTCTGGTTGCCCAGGATCTGCAGCACCATTATGGCCACAACACGGGTCTCTAGACACTCAAGATCCCTGATCGATATTTGTGTCCCCTTCACATGGAGACCCATTCGAAAATGGCACTCTACAAACCCCATAATGTTCCGCCCTCACGGTAACACTGGCTATGTATATCCTGGACAGTCAACCCATTCTGGTGCCCCTGCAATATAAATATCTCATGATCCAGATCCAAATAGCTGACAATACGGGCCAACAAGGGCTCTCCATCTCTCATCAAGGGATTCTCCACAAACTTTAGGACCCAAAACCTAGCCAATGCAGTTCAGACACCATTATCCTCTCGGATCTCCAACCATAATGTGTCCAGGTATCTCTCTCTCTAGTTGATCCTCAACTCAACCATATATACATAAAACCATCATATTTGTTAGTGTACAGAAAGGAAATACTGCATTACTACCATAAAAACCCACCTCTCATCCAAAAACAACACGAAAATCCCTCTCTTTGACAGGTCACACTTTTCAGGCCATTCCTGGGAGAGGTCGTAGTTTTCTGCCCAAAAACCTGCTACCCAGGTCATAGATATTGCCCCAAATAGTGTGACATGACCGTGAAAAAGAGTAGGGGTTTTTTCCTGAGCACTGGATGCCTAAACTAAACTTTCAATCCAATCAAATGAAAGAATAGGGTTAGGCCTCTTATCTGCAACTGATAGATCTCAATTCCAACGGTTAGTTTGTCTGCTACGATCGTTGCAAGATTTAGGGCCTTTTCTCCTCTCTACATTCACAACAGCTACACTTGCAAATGAATCAAACTAGAGGGGAAATGCCTTATAAAAGAGAAACCCTAGATTTTTATTTTTCCAATTGTGATTAGACTGTAGCTCGGTTTGAAAAACCGTCCACACCATTGGAAATATCTCGTTGAGCTCTCAAATGGGTATCTTTTATTTTTTTCTGATTTGATACTTCACCGAGACACATTTTTTCCAAGAAGGGTCACTTCACCACTCCTAAAAATTGAATTTCTTCACTTGAAACACTTGTACTTGGGGCACCAATTTGAATTCATACTTGTCCATGCTCGTATCAATTTTCGTCTGGAGTAACCATCTTGTACTCATGTTTTTATGGTCCCCACCGGGCCTGTTCTCTGTGGAAGCATCATCGAGTCGCCCTTGCTTAGAGCATCAAAGTTGAGTCATCATCACATTCATGGAGTCTATCCTGAGTCCCTTATTATCCCGCTATATTCCTCCATGATTCATTGCCTTTTTCCTCTCTCATGTCACACATTTTTTCCTTCAGTCATACTGTCCCATATCCCCTTCGATGTCGAGTTAGTAGCTGCCAGGTCATCCATGCCCTTTATGCTCAAACAAGGGAAGTCATCAACCTTCTACTCATTACCCCCCATTCCTCCATTATCCCTGGTGTCATTTTATCAGTCGCTCTACTATTTTCTCTCATGCCTTAGTTGAGGATCCCTTATTGCCTCACCTATGGCAGACCTCCTTCTGTCAACATTAGCTTATTCATTCCAGAAGACAGGTCTAGAGGGCAGTGTACCTTGGTTCCAGATTCCACTCTTGTTTGATGCCACAAATCAGGAAAAGGGACTCTTTATTTCCCTTTGATTTGATTGTTTCTCAGCTCCAACTCCTTATGGCATGATCAAGATCTGTATACTTGATGGTTCAGTAATGTAGTAGATTGTACCAGTGATTCCCCATGTGTATGTGATGTGTTTCATACCTCATGAGGGGGTGGCCCTTCAAGTATCCCCCCACATGCATGGATGACCTCTCTACTATAGCCTTGGATGCAGATCTATAGATTTTATGGTTTCGGCCTCAGCCGCTTGCAGCGCCTCTTTAGTTTGCATGTATCATTTAGATTTTCAGATCCCTTTCTTGTTTTATAGGGCCTCTTTGGTTGTACTTATATCTCATGTACTCAGATATTATAGTATAAGTCATGGTTGTTGCCCCAGGCACAATATGTATGTGGGATCCGTTATTATGTTTTTATTTGGCCCATGTTTATGCCAGCATGTACTATATAGTTTAGTCCCTTGTTTACTGGACGCATTATTATTTGTACTTTGTTATTTTGGTGGGAATAGGTATGCCTCCCCTGCCTCATGTAGAACAGGTAATCACTCATAAAAGATACTTTTTGCACTTGTAAGTCTCGCATCCTTAGCATCTTATCCTCTCACACTTCAGTCTACCTTATATTTCTCTCTCTCTCTGACTCCCCCTTCGGTGTCTATTGATTGAGTTCTTAGAACGTACTTCAATCATACGACTAGCACCTAATGCTCACACGCTGGGGGGAAATCTGTTACACCAATTTTTTGTCATCTAACCTATTACTATTATATGGACCAAATTAAAGCATGTAAGACCAATTTTACCCTAGTAAAATTGCTTTCACTGTGAAAAATAACTTAGTAATCCATACTTTATTAAGTTGTTTATGGCCTCAACAGGAAACCCCACGAGGAATAATTGAATAAATGCTTATTTGTTTGATTTTTCTCAAGGGAAAATTAATTAAACAATAGTTTAATTAATATTGCTCATCATATTTAACCCAAAACAGGAAAATCAATTAGATAAATCACTATTTATCTTATTATTTTCTAGGAAGAATTATTTAAATAATTATTTAAATAATATTCCTTGTTAAATTTGACTAAATCATTTATAAATAATTATTTATTTAATTATTCCTAAACCACATTCTTAAAATAATAATTAAATCATTTATTTATTTATTATTTACAAATAAAGGGATTTGACCAAATTCAAATTCTTTTTCCAACAAAAATAATAAAATATTCCGTTAAAGTTGGATCTAGATTTGGTTTACAATATTTTAATTATGCACCAATATCTAGACTAACTCAATATTTTGTTATAAATAGAAGCATTTTTCCATTCATTCACTACCTTTTGTTGCCTAAATATTTCTTTGGATCTATACTTTTGTTCTAACTTTGATCCTCCATCATTAACATATTTTATACCCTTTTGCTTATGAACTCCCCTTGAGTTCCATTTTTGTCTAGATTTTCTACACCATCCTTGCGATTAGAATTCACACTAACAATAGGGTTAGAATATGCATGCAACAAGAAGGAATTTCTCTCAATACCCCAACAACAGATCCATAAGTTGGAAGAAATCCTCACTCGAGAACAACAGCTCCCCTCCCTGAGCATTCAAGGAGGTACGCTCTTGAACACCAAATTTATTCTAAAAGAATCCCGTAAACGAGGCAGAAAAAAAGATCTGCAGAGAATTGTAGAAATGGAAAAATATATGGTATAATATAGGATATTCCCCAAGTTAACCAGATTCTATTACTTCACCCCCAACCCCCCTCAATGAAGATCATCTCATGGAATATCAGAGGGCTCAATAGCCCCATAAAGCATAGGTCCATAAACAAAAGAATTACTGATGAACACCCTACAATTTTCTACATGCAAGAAACCAAATGTTCCAGCTCTACTCTGGACACAATCTTCAAAAGGATATGGAAAGGCTACAAAACACTAGCAGTGGATGCCAATGGAGCTTCAGGAGTACTGGCAATCATCTAGAACCCACACATCATCACCCTAGAAAACTACCATGCCAATAGACACTTCATTCAAGCTAAATTTCATGTGATTGGAAATACCATCCATGGATTGCTCAATAATTTCTACTTCGCCGAGAATCTCCAGCAAAAAAATGAGCTTCTAAACAACATTTTTTATCTCAATAACCAGCGAACTCTACCTCTTTGGCTGCTTGGAGATGATTTCAATATGATAACCAATCTACAGGAAAAAAAAGGAGGAAGGTTGCATCTGGATATGGACAACACTGGGTTCAAGAACTTCATCCAAGACAATCACCTCATAGATCTACAAACTTCCAATGGAATCTTCACTTGGAACAACAAAAGAGGAGTCAACCAGGAGATCGCCTCCTGATTGGATCGTTTTCTCATCACGAAAGACTTGATACATCTAGGGGGAGATCTTGTAGCCACTATCATTCTAGCCTTTGGCTCTGACCACTGGTCGATACAGCTACAATGGCTCAGAACGGGTACGCGCACACCTAAATGCTTTCGCTTTGAACATTGTTGGCTCAAACATCTAGGGTTCAAAGAACTCGTCTCAAATTGGTGGTCTTCCTTTACACCACCCCAAGGCACAAAAATGTATTAGTTCGATATAAAACTGAGGATGATCAAAGGAAAACTGAAGGTGTGGAATGATACCACCTTCAAAAACATCTTCAAATATAAAAGAGAACTGGAAAAGAAAATGAAGAAGCTTCAACAAAAAATCATCTCAGAAGGACACTCGACAGACTTAGAGAATAAGGAGAAAACACTAACAACCTAGCTGGAAGAGAGAAGAATCCAAGAAGAGATCTTATGGAAAAAAAATCTAGGATATGCTGGCTCAAAGATGGAGAAAGAAACACAAAAAATTTCCATCACTCCACCATTCAACACAAGATGCACAACAGAATCATAGTCTTCAAAAATCCGAATGAGGAGCGATTGGAAAAGCAAGAGGATATCATGGAGGAGGTGCACAATCATTTCAAGGAAATCCTCCAAGAACCCAACATCCAGTGACATGAAGCCATATAAATAATCACTCATCACATACCCAAATTGGTCATGGAAGAACATAACCAGATGTTGCTTAAAGCTACCACTCTGGTAGAAGTTGAACATGCAGTCTTCCAACTAAAGGAAGATAAATATCCTGGCCTGAATGAATTCACCACTAACTTCTTCCACTTCTTTTTGGAAACCATCAAAGAAGAGGTTTGGGATGTAGTAGAGGAATCACGCACCACTCACTGGCTTCTATCAACTCTCAATGCCACCTTCCTCACTCTCATAACCAAAGAAGACAATATCGCTATTCCAAGTAAGTACAGACCCATAGCTCTCTGCAATGTTATTTACAAAATCATTTTCAAAGTATAGCTAATATATTGAAGCAGATCCTACCCCTCCTCATTTCCCTGGACCAAACGGGCTATGTAGAAGGCAGGAAAATGTTTGAGGGCATCTTTTTCACCCATGAAGTTATCCATTCTCTTATGACCTCCAAAAAACCTAGTATGCTTCTCAAAATTGATTTGTCCAAGGCTTTTGAAAATCTCAGTTGCGATTATATCAAGCTAGTCCTTATAGCCTTTGGCTTTAGCCACACTTGGGTCTGATGGATAATGAGCCTGATATCCTCCCCCTTTCTATCCATTCTGGTCAATGGCATACCTTCTACAACCTTCAATCCTTCTAGAGGAATCAGACAAGGAGATTCTCTCTCTACCTTTATTTTCATTATTATGAGAGAAGGTCTAGGACACCTGCTAAAAATCTTTTTCCACTCGAGTACCCTTCAGGGCATTCCCCTCCACAATCTCCACCCTATCTCCCACCGACAATTGGTGGATGAAAACATGATAATGGGACACCCCTCAGTCCAAGAATATCGATCCCTCAAATCTCTGCTCGACTGTTTCTCTGAAGCATCTGGCACAGAGGTCAACTCTAAAAAATCTCAAATCTTCTTCTTCCACACTTCCCCTATCACCCAGCGCAACATTGCCCGCATTTTTGGCTTCTCTATAGCCTCCTTGCCTTCCAAATACCTTTGATCCCCTCCCACAGACACAGCGATAAATAACACCTCCTGGCAAGCGTTGTTGGATAGAATGGAAACCAAATTATCCAACTGGACCCACCATTCCCTCAAAATAGATGGTCGTATGGTAATCATCAAATTGGTCCTTCAGTCTCTCCCCATCTATCTTTTATTAGTTCTAGCTACCCCAAAATGGGTCCTCAAAGCTATGCGCAACCTAAAAAGGAATTTTCTTTGGGGAGGAACTAAAGAGAAAAAAAAATGCGCACTAGTCAACTAGAAATAGGTCTGCAAACTAAAAGTACATGGTGGACTAGGGCTGCACAATCCAGAGCATAGAAACAATATCATGGGAGCAATTATATGCTGGAAATGGGTCTCCATCCTTCACACACACTGGGAAAACCTATGGGTGGCCAAATATGCAAGGAGTTGGCCCAAGGAGGACCTAATCAGATTCAACATAGATCCAGGAGGATCCCAATGTTGAGATTCAACAAGATGATGAGCTTAGTGAAAAGAGTTGCCTTCACTAAGTGGACCCGCATGCTATTTTTGAAGCAAAGTCTATTTTTAGACTATGTCTATTTTTAGACATGTCGATCATATTCTATGAGTTGCAGGATGCTATTTGTGGATGGTTGCTCAAGTTGGAAAAAATATATGGACTTCTATTTTTATACATATTGGGCAGAATCTATTTTTAGATTGCCAGGCTAAAAATAGATATGTCGAATATTATTAGCTCTTAATAATATTTGGACTCTAAACATTATCTTATTCTCTTGGAGCACTTCAGTTAAGTGCACAGATGTGGCACAGCAGCTGACAGAAGGAATTACGCTATTCCTGAGGGTTTACTGGAGCTAATGCATGAGGACTTCAGTTATAACTCATGTGACATAGTTTGGTGGAGTTATAGAAGTAGTTGGTGGAGTTGTATTTAGTTTAACTCAATTAGACTCAGTTGAGCTAGTTGTATCTAGTCTAACTGATTGATACACTAGTGAGAGTGGTGTGAATTTATTAGTTAATTAATTCACTAAGTAATAACTCATTAATCAACTGAATAATACATCAGTTAACTATAGTGCATGGACAGTTTCAGTGGAGACCAGTGGAGAGGTAGGTGAAAGAGCAAGTGTGACTATCAGTTGTGACTATAGTGATGCATTGATTGCATCCAACACTCAGTGGAGATGCCAATGAGGATTTCATGAGAAAGGCTAGATGAAATCGAGTTCATTTAGATCCATTATTCAGCAGGGATTGCGTAGTAGAGGCAGGCTAGTAGGTGGCAGAGATCGGTGCATGGATTTGCAAGATCAGGCCTGATTAATGTGTAGCGATTGTATTGTACTGAGAGCTTGATATGATCAGATTTGTATGAGGATTGTTATATGATCTCTATGAAATATATTATATACAGATAGTTGGGGTTTTTAGCTTTAGGCTTTCCCGTTAAACAGTTGTGTTAATGTGTGTGAATTTTTATGGTTTCATGTGTGCATTGCAATTGATTTAATTTCCGCATGTGATGATCAATAATGGAATAGATTCTGTATTGTGCTTGAATTCAAATAGAGTGTGATCAGGAGAATCTTGGATATATAACACATAGTTTATATAATTTCTACATGGTATTAGAGTGATATTGATCAGAGCAGATTGCAATTATTGAAGTTGTTGAGTTTTGTGCTGGTGGAATTTGAATTTGCTGCAGTGTTTTCTTGGTGTCGAAGTTGAGCATTCATTGAAATTTCTTTCAATAGATTGTGATTGGAGTATTCCCTTGATGGCAGCTTGAATTATATTGCATGGAAGGATAGGATGGAGCCAGTGTTGGATGATAATGGGTTGAAGGATTTCATAGATGCAGAAATTCCAAAACCTACTTCTAGCGATGCAGCCACACTTGACGCATGGCAAAATAAGACAAAAAAATTTTGAAGGATTTTGTTGGAAGGTGTGAAGGATCACATAGTGTCCAACCTTCATGGTAAAGCTAGTCTATTCTTGATGTGGAAAGTTTTGATAGACCTATTCCAAAGTAGAAGCAACCAGAGGAAGTTGGCGCTTAAAGACAAGCTCAGGAAAATAAAAATGGAGAAAGGAGACAGTATACCAAAATACCTCATGAATTTTGTCCACTGCAAGGATGAGTTGGGAAGTGTGGGGGTTACTGTTGATGAAGAGGACTTGGTGAGCTTGGCTCTCCTTGGGCTTCCGAAGAGTTGTCATAGCTACGAGGACTCTGTCAATGGTCATGAGAAACTACCAGGATGGAAGAAACTTTGGTCTGATCTTGTGTCGGAGGAGATAAGGCGGGGTACCAGGGATGGATCTTCATCGAAGAATGAAGATGAAGAAAATTTTTCTTTGGCTGCCAAAGCAAGGAAAGGGAAGGGAAAGAAAAATCCTTCTCAATTCGATGTGAAAGGCAAGAAGCAGGACTTTTCCAAGGTGAAGTGCTTTCACTGTCACCAACATGGACATTACGCCACTAATTGTCCACAAAAGAAGGAAAATAAGTAGGTTGTTGGATCTGCAGCTGGAGAGGCCTTAGCCTCACAGTTTAAGCTGGATTTTTTGCTGATCGCATGCTTGGTTTCAAGTGTGATGGGATCAGTGTGGTTTCTTGACAGTGGTGCGTCTTTCCATATGACCGGAGACAAAGATTTGTTTAGTGATCTGGATGAGAAGGATCTTGGAGTGCACATCGAGATGGGCAATGATGGTAGATATAGTGCGACTGGTATCAGGACCATTTCCTTTGAGAGGGATTCTAGTAAACTTTTCATATTGAAGGATGTCATGCATGTTCCAGGATTGAAGAAGAATCTAATCTCTATGGCGATGTTGGAAGACAAGGGTTATGATGTTGTCTTTAGCGAGGGAAAGGCTTTCCTGCGTAGTAAAGCAACTGGTGAAACCTAGAGGATAGGGTTTTGAGTTAAGAACCTTTATCAATTGTAGGTAGATGGCTGCGCAGCAATGGCAGGAAAAGCAAAAGTAGTGGTGAGCCGGGATGAGGGCGAATTGTGGCACAGGAGATTGGGCCATCTTCACCATGGCGCTTTGAAAATTTTGCAGCATATTTCTACCGGGCTTCCCAAGGGTACACTTGCGCAGTCATATCAATGCAAGGGATGTACTTTGGGAAAATTTGTGAAGACCACTTTTCATGAGAAGGATAGTTGCGCCACGATGATCCTTGAGAGAATTCACACAGACGTGTGTGGAACTTTCTCAGTAGCTTCAACAGCAAAGCACAGGTATTATGTGAAATTTGTTGATGAATTTTCTCATAAGTGCTGGATATTCTTCATGCAGAAGAAGAGCGAGACATACTCAAAGTTTTGTGAGTTCAAGGTGCTGGTTGAGAAAGAGTCAGGGAAGCTGGTGAAAGCACTAAGTAGCGATAATGGTGGTGAATACATCTCTGGCGAATTCAAAGACTTTTGCAGCACAGAAGGAATTCGAAGAGAGCTCATAGCGCCTCATAACCCACAGCAGAATGGGGTCATGGAGCGAAAGAACAGAATGATCGTGGGTGCTGCACGTGCAATGCAACATGATCAGGGCCTTCCCATACACTTGTGGGCTGAAGCATGCAACACTACGGTTTATGTGTAAAACCGTTGTCCTCATAGAGTACTTGGCATGATTACACCCAAAGAAGCATTTTCTGATAAGAAGCCTGATATTTCTCATTTGAAGATTTTTGGCTCACCTGTTTACATTCATGTGATGAAGGATGCTAGGAAGAAGCTGGAGCCGACTGCAGAGGTTGGGATATTTGTGGGGTACACAGAAATGCCCCAAAATTATTGTGTGTATTTGCCAGATAGTCAAATGACTGTTGTGCGATGGGATATCAAATTTCATGAGGAGAAAGCCATGAAGTTGTCGCTTGAGAGGGAGCTACACTTGCATGCAGATGAGGAGCTACTTTTTCCTAAAGATGAGCCTCAGGATGTGGATCAGCTACAAGAGGAGGTTCATGGAGTGGAAGAAACCACTCATGCAGCGCCAAACATTAGAGGGCGGAAGTCCACTACAAAAGCTGAGCGATTGAATCTTGATGCAACGCAAAATGTAGGAGCACCTACATCATAGTGCAGATACAGACAGTCACTTGACCGATTTACTAGATACATGGCTCTGATGAGCAAGTTTATCATGATAGAACCATCTTCTTTCGAGGAAGCTGTGGAGGATCCCGCATGGGTAGATGCCATGGTGGAAGAGTATGATTTGATTGTTAGAAACAGTGCATTCGAGATTGTCCCAAGGCCAGAAGGGAAATCAATGGTAGTTTCGAGATGGATCTACAAAGTGAAGCAAGTTGCTGACAGGAGCGTCGAAAAGTACAAGGAAATATTTGTTTCCCGGGGCTTCTCACAAATCGAGGGGATCGACTATGAAGAAACCTTTGCACCTGTCACAAGGTATTCTTCCATACGGACCATCCTTGCTCTCTTAGCGTAGATGGGTTGGCACATTCATCAAATGGATGTGAAGATTGTGTTCCTCAATGGAGTCATTGAGGAGGAGGTGTACATATAGCAGCCTGAAGGATTTGAAATCTTCAGCAGCGAGTCGCATGTGTGCAGGCTCAAAAGAGTGTTGTGTGGGCTGAAACAAGCACCTCGTGCTTGGTACACACAGATAGATAGTTATTTCACCGGACTTGGTTTCGCCAAGAGTGAGGCAGATCTGAACCTATACCAGATTGTGGTGGATGGTAAGTTGCTGATCATTGTACTTTATGTCGATGATTTGATACTAACAGGTGATGAACTATTGATACAGTCATGCAAGGCAGATCTTTCAAAGGAGTTTGATATGAAGGACTTGGGCCTCCTTCATTATTTCCTGGGATTGGAAATTTGGTAGCGGAAGGGTGGAATGTTTGTGTCTCAAGGAAAATATGCCTGGGAGATATTGGAGAAGTTCAACATGCAAGACTGCAAGCCTATCGACACTCCTCTTCCTGGTGGTTGGAGGAAAGAGGATGTTACATCGCCAGAGGTAGTGGATGCCACTGTTTATCGACAGTTGGTTGGTTCGCTCATGTATCTAGTCAATACACGACCGAAAATATGCTATGCTGTTAACCAACTTTCACAAGATATGGTTAATCCTACCAAGCTCTTTTGGAAGGCAGGCAAGCATGTTCTAAAGTATCTCAGGGGCACATCTGGATATGGATTGTGGTACATATAGTCGAATGAGTTGAAGCTGTATGGCTTCACAGATGCAGATTGGGCAGGGAGCCCAACGAACATAAAGAGCACATCAGGAGGGATATTCAGTATCTGGTCTACAACAGTTTCTTGGTACAGCAGGAAATAGAGATTCGTGGCACTCAGGTCAGCGGAGGCCGAGTACATGGCAGCAAGTTTGGCTACATGCGAGGCTATATGGATGAGGAAGATCCTGGTCGGGTTGTTCGGTTCACACTTAAATCCTACTGTGATATATTGTGATAATCAGAGTTACATTAAACTCTCAGTTAATCTAGTATTTCCTGATAGATCTAAACATATTTATATCTGGTACCATCATATTAGATATTTTGTGAAGCAGAAGATCATGTTACTATCTTACATTCCCACGGAGGATCAGGATGCAGATATTCTAATGAAGGCGCTCACTAGGAGAAAATTCAAATACCATAGAGACAAGATCGGGGTGGCAGATAATCCCTATCTTGTTCAGAGGGAGTGTTGAGATTCAACAAGATGATGAGCTAAGTGAAAAGAGTCGCCTTCACTAAGTGGGCCCATAGGCTATTTTTAGCGCAAAGTGTTTTTTCAGACTATGTCTATTTTTAGACATGTCGATCATATTCTATGAGTTGCAGGATGCTATTTGTGGATGGTTGGTCAAGTTGGAAAAATATATGGAATTCTATTTTTAGACATATTGGGCAGAATCTATTTTTAGATTGCCAATTTAAAAATAGATAAGTCGAATATTATTAGCTCTTAATAATATTTGGACTCTAAACATTATCTTATTCTCTTGGAGCACTTCAGTTAAGTGCAAAGATGTGGCACAGCAGCTGATGGAATGAATTACGCTATTCCTGAGGGTTTACTGGAGCCAATGCATGAGGACTTTAGTTATAACTCATGACAGATTTTGGTGGAGTTGTATTTCTTTTAACTAAGTTAGACTCAGTTGAGCTAGTTGTATCTAGTCTAATTGATTGATACGCTAGTGAGAGTGGTGTGAATTAATTAGTTAATTAATTCACTAAATAATAACTCATTAATCAACTGAAGAATACATCAGTTAACTACAGTGCATGGACATTTTCAGTGGAGACTAGTGGAAAGGTAGGTGAAAGAGCAAGTGTGACTATCAGTTGTGACTATAGTGATGCATTGATTGCATCCAACACTTAGTGGAGATGCCAATGAGGATTGCGTAAGCAAGGCTAGCTGAACTCAAGTTCATTTAGAGCCATTATTCAACAGGGATTGCGCAGTAGAGGCAGGCTAGTAGGTGGTAGAGATCGGTGCATGGATTTGCAAGATCGGGCCTGATTAGTGTGTAGCGATTGTATTGTACTGAGAGCTTGATATGATCAGCTTTGTATGAGGATTTTTACATGATCTCTATGACATATATTATATACAGATATTTGGGTTTTTTAGCTTCAGGCTTTCGCGTTAAACAATTGTGTTAATGTGTGTGAATTTTTATGGTTTCATGTGTGCATTGCAATTGATTTAATTTCCGCATGTGATGATCAATAGAGGAATAGATTTTGTATTGTGCATGAAGTCAAATAGTGTGTGATCAGGAGAATCTTGGATATATAACACATAAGTTATATAATTTCTACACCCAAATATGGAATGTGGCTAGAAACAAAAAAAAGTTGATCCAAACCCATAGCTTCTGGGAGTTGCGTAGTGGTACTCAAGCCAGATTCTGGGTGGGTTCCTGGCAGCAAATGCCCAGCCTCACCTTAATTTTTCTCAAACCCCTTTGGAGCATTGTTTTACAGGCAATGCAATGTAACTGTGTCCAAAATTTCTTGACCAATGACACAACTCAGGCTACAGGACCTGGCTTCACACTGACAGATGGCAAGAAGACTGGAACAATGAAGATCACAGAGACATTTGGGAGGAAATAATAACTAAAAGAAGAATCAAAGCCCAATAGGGACCCTATATTATTTGATGGGGCCATACTCCAAGTGGAAAATACTCCACCAAGGAAGCCTACAGTCTCTTACAACAACAGAACCCAGATCCATCACATAAAATATGGAAGAAGATATGGTATGCCAAGCTCTGACTCAAAGTATCTACCTTTCTATGGTTGATCAGTAAATGATGCATCCTCACATGGGAGAATATATTGAAATGAGATTTTGTGGGACCCTCAATATGCCCTCTATGCCAGGAAGACCATGAAAATATCGATCATTTGTTGGACCTCTTCCCATATGGTAGCTCCCCGTAATTTGCTAGATTGATTGAGATACAAATGGATAGGGTAACATCAAACCAAGCTTTGGAATCCAAGGACCTAGCTTTCCTGTATTCAGAGAGGGATCTCTCTAATAGGTGCAAAGATGTGAACTTGTTCGCTGATTGGGGTTTATTTTAGGCTAGCTGTTAAGTGCAGGGTATTTTGATTGTTTTTGGTTGGGTATGATGCTCAGATGGATTTAGATAGAAAACATGGAAGATTTTTAAGTCGTTGGGAAATGGAGTCTAACACGTTCATAATGAGTTCATCAATGGTTTCAAGAGCATTTGCAGGGAAATTTTAACTTGGTTGGTAGGTCTTTGAGGTTGTGGTGAATGATGAGATGAACATTAAACTTGAGAATAAAAGCTATTGAAGGGCAGAACTGAATCCTTAATAAATTTTTAGACTAAGGGAGTTAGAAAATCATAAGCATAGAAAGATAATCAGAGGCATAAGAGAAACCTAATCCTTTTGATTTCAAACTGAACACGGGTGATTATCCAAGACAAACATTCAAATGAAATTATAGAAAGGCAAGAAACTTATTTAACTTTCATAGATTTCATTATCAAGAGCAGAAAAGCATTTAAGATGCACAAGTAGTTATAAACATAGAAGAAGAGAAAACTCTAAACATCTAAAGTTACAGCTGTGAAGGTTCTTTGAAAAAAATTTAGCTAGTAAAGGCAAAGAGCATGATTCAAACATACTTCATTGACAAAGCTAGGCAAAACTGCTTTAAAGAGGAGGTTCCAAGGATAGAGTATTTCAGTGGCCACAATATGCAGGGCTATCCATAAATCATACTTGACACTAACTGATCTAAACCATTCAAGAAATTAACAAGCTAAGAACTTCTTAGAGAGCAAGAGATGGATTCCCTAATATATCTCAACAGAAGAAAACATTAAAGCAGTGAAGGTCAAACAGAAGTAAATTGCCATCAGGAAACATTTCTTAATATAAAATTTTTGTCCTAATGCAACATAGAAAGATGGAAAACATAATGGAAAACTAGAAAAACATGAACATAAGAAACACTTCACCATCAAACAAGCTTATGGATCCTACAAACAATCTCTCTCCATCAACAAGCAAACCAGGGCATGCATGAGCTCCAAGACATCAAATTTCCATCAAAAACTCCAAGAGACTATGTGTTTGCTTCAGAATAAGTCGTCAAAATCCAACTAATACATAAGAGCCTCATGCTCTATTTATGGAGCAAATGAGGAGGTGGAAACCTTAAGAGGCTTCCAGAAACCCTAATTTAGCCATAAATGTCATAAATGTGCTTAATGACCATGCAAGGCCAAAGACACATCAGAGATAAGATAATAAATGAAGAACATCAAAACATAACTCCCAAATCAAATCAATGTTGATTTGTCCAAAAAAACATTAAAAAACTGATTTGTCATTAATCAGTGCCTTTTGTTGACTTTTGGCAAAAAGTTGTCTTTGTGCATAGCGCCATTTCAGCAAAAAATAGGGTCTGTTGCAGTTGAGCTTTGGACCCCTTCCCGACATCGGATTTTTCCCCGTGATGGCTCGTTAGAAATCTTGATGAGTATAATTTCTAGAAATACTTGATTTGTGCTGAATGGATGACATTTACCTACTCAAAAACCAAATCTCCCATGACTTCTCTGTGCGCAGCGCCAGGCCTAAAAAGGAGGCCGAAAGGTCATTTTTGAGGTGTTTTTTGACCTTTTGAGGGGGAAAATACTCCAATTTACCTGAAATTTTGTGGTTAGACTATTGGTGACATGAAAAATCCAAAAATTTAAACTCTAGTAGCTTAAAATGCCTCAATTTTGTGCGTAGCGCCTAGGGTGTTGCGCTCCTTGGGGTCAAAATTTGGAAAAAAACAAAAAAAAATCTGGATTTGCCTCAAAATTGGCATGTAGACCCCTCAAGGGGTTTTAGACATCTGTTGAGAAGCATCAGCCAAGATTTGAAGGGTGTCATTCACTTTGATTTTTTTTTATCTCTCTAGCTCCATGAGGGCTTGCTTGAGTTTGGCATTAGCAAGCATGCTCTTCCTTGTATAGTGTTTGACCAATTTCTTCTGCAAGGCAAGGCCCCTCTTCACCTATTTGAAATTTTTATGCTCCTGTTTATAATAGTAGATGACCCTTTGTGCCCTTTCAAGTCCTTTTCCCATTCTTGAAGCTGGGCATCCTTTTCTAAGAGGAGCAATTTTGTACTCATCCCTTGGTCCTCATTTTCACTTTCCAGATCAATAAAAAAGGGGGCCTTGGGAAGTCTTTTTGATCCTTTTGCTCCTTCTTACCTGTACCTTCTGTTCAATCTTTTCCACTTTTTCTTTGCCTTTGTCCAATATTTTGACTGTTTGAGAAGTGATGTCCCTTTGCCTTTTAGAGGCAGCAAACATATTTCTTCTCCCTCTGTGATATGTGCATGTGAGAGGGGTAACAATGGGAATTTTAAAGGCAGTGTCATCATCATCTTCTCCATTAGTTTGCTTGACATTTTCTGCACTTGCCTCACTCTGAATTTCTTTGTCATGCTTGGACTGATTTTTGTCAAGAAAGTCATGAATGATGTCATGACTATCATGACTCTTTCCTTGACTGCTTGGTGTGCTTTGATGGTTATCCTCCTCATCATCCTGCTCTTCCTCGTCATCTTGATGTTGAGATTCAACAAGATGATGAGCTCAGTGAAAAGAGTCACCTTCACTAAGTGGGCCCATAGGTTATTTTGGCGCAAGTCTATTTTTAGGCTATGTCTATTTTTAGACATGGTGATCATATTTTAGAAGTTGCAGGATGCTATTTGTGGATGGTTGATGAAGTTGGAAAAATAGATGAAATTCTATTTTTTAGAATATTGGGCAAAATCTATTTATAGATCGTCAATCTAAAAATAGATGCATGTTGATTATTATTAGCTCTTAATAATAATCAGACTCGAAACAACAACTTATTCTCTTGGAGCACTTTGTTTCAGTGCACAGATGTGGCACATCAGTGGAATGAGGGAATTATGCAATTCCCAAAGGTTTACTGGAGCTAATGCATGAAGGACCAGGTTAGAACTCAAGTGGCAGAGTTATGACACAGTTGGAAGAAGTAGTTATGGAGTTGTATTCAGTTTATCTCAGTTAGACTCAGTTGATCTAGTTGTATCTAGTCTAACTGATTGATACACTAGTGAGAGTGGAGTGAATTAATTAGTTAATTTATTCACAAATAATAACTCATTAATCAACGAAACAATACAGAAGTTAACTATAGTGCATGGCATTTTCAGTGGAGACCCAGTGGAGAGGTAGGTGAAAGGGCAAGATAGACTATCTATTGTGACTATAGTGATGCATTGATTGCATCACACACACATTGGAGTTTCTAATGAGTATTGTGCAATCAAGGCAAGTGTAATTTGAATTCATTCATAGCTATTCTTCAGTAGGGATTGCGCAGTGGAGGCAGGCTAGCAGGAGGGCAAGATCGGTGCATGGATTTGCAAGATTGTTCCTGATTAGTGTATGACGATTGTACTGTACTGAGAGCTTGATAAGCTTTGTATGAGGATTGTCATATGATTCCATGATACATAATATATATTTTGGGTTTTTAGCTTCAGGCTTTCCCAGTTAAAAACAACTGTGTTATGTGTGATTCTTTTTATTTATTCTTTACATGTGTGTGCAATTAAATTTTCCACAAAAGATTAACAAATGGAATAGATTCATTATCTTTCATAAAGTTAAATAGTGTGAGATTAGGTGGATCTAGGACATATGCATGCTTAGTGCATATAATTTCTACATGGTATCGGAGCATTGTTAATTGAAGATTGCAATTGTAAAGTGATTTTGTGCTGGTGGAAAATTCGAATTTACTATAGAAGATTCTTGGTGCAGAGGTTGAGAATACGACGAAATGGATTTCAATGGATTGCGATTGGAGTATTCCCTTGATGGGAGCTCGAATTACATAGCCTGGAAGGACAGGATGGAGGCAGTGCTGGAGGATAATGGACTGAAGGAGTTCATCGATAGCGATGTTCCTAAGCCGAGATCTAGCGATGCTAGATTACTTGACGCATGGAAAAAGAAGACAGCAAAGATGAGAAGGATTCTGTTGGAAGGTGTGAAGGACCATATTTTGTCCAGCCTTCATGGGAAAGCCACTCCATTCTTAATGTGGAAGGCTTTGATAGATTTGTTCCAAAGAAGAAGTGACCAGAGGAAGTTGGCGCTTAAAGACAAGCTCAGAAAAATAAAAATGGAGAAAGGTGACAGTATTCCAAAATACCTCACAAAGTTTGTCCACTGCAAGGATGAACTGGGAAGTGTGGGGGTTACTGTTGATGATGAAGACTTGGTGATATTGGCTCTCCTTGGCTTCTGAAGAGTTGGCATAGCTACGAAGACTCTGTCAATGGACAGGAGAAACTGCTGGGATGGGAGCGACTTTGGTCTGATCTTGTGCAGGAGGAGATAAGGCGGGGTACTAGGGATGGATCTTCATCGAAGAATGAAGATGAAGAGGATTTTTCTTTGGCTACCAAAGCAAGGAAAAGGAAGGGGATGAAACATCCTTCAAAATCTAATGCTGAAGGCAAGAAGCAGGATTTGACCAAAGTGAAGTGCTTTCATTGTCACGAACATGGACATTTTTCCACTAAGTGTCCACAGAAGAAGAAGAACAAGAAGGTTGTTGGATTTGCAGCTGGAGAGGCCTTAGCCTCGCAAATTGAACTTGACTTCTCCTTGATCGCATGCTTGGTTTCAATTTTTATGGGATCGGTGTGGTATCTTGATAGTGGTGCGTCTTTCCATATGACGGGAGACAAAGAGTTGTTTAGTGACTTGGAGGAGAAGGACCTCCAGATGCATATAGAGATGGGTGATGATGGTCGATACAGTGCGACTGGCATTGGGACCATTACCTTTGAGAGGGAGTCCGGTAATCCATTCTTATTGAAGAATGTTATGCATGTTCTAGGTCTGAAGAAGAACTTGGTCTCGGTCGCAATGCTGGAAGACAGAGGTTATGATGTTGTTTTCAGTGATGGAAAAGCCTTCCTTCGACATAAAAAAACTTGTAAACCAGGAATATAAGGGTTTGAATTAAGAATCTCTACAAGCTGAAGGTAGATGGTTGCGCTGAAATGGTGGGAAAAGCAGAAGAAGTGGTGAGCCGAGATGAGGGCGAATTATGGCACAGGAGATTGGGCCATCTTCACCATGGCGCTTTGAAGGTTTTGTAGAAAATTTCTACTGGACTTCCCAAGGGTACTCTTTCACAGTCAGATCAGTGCAAGGGATGTACTATGGGTAAGTTTTTGAAGACCACCTTTCATGAGAAGGAGAACCATGCTTCGGTGATCCTGGAGAGAATTCACACAGACGTGTGTGGACCTTTCTCAGTTGCTTCAATAGCAAAACATAGGTATTATGTTGTATTTTTTTATGATTATTCTCGTAGATGCTGGATCTTATTCATGCAAAATAAGAGTGAAATGTTCTCAAAATTCTATGAGTTCAAGGCATTAGTGGAGAAGGAGTCGGGGAAGCAAGTGAAATCTCTACGGAGTGATAATGGTGGTGAATACATCTCAGGTGAATTCAAAGACTTATGTAGAAAAAAAGGAATTCGAAGAGAACTCATAGTGCCTCATAACCCACAGCAGAATGGGGTCGTGAAGAGGAAGAACATAACGATCCTGGGTACTGCAAGAGCGATGTTGCATGACCAAGGCCTACCGATGCACTTGTGGGTGGAATCAAGCAACACTACGGTTTATGTGCAAAACTGTTGACCTCATAGAGCACTTGGCATGAGTACACCTGAAGAAGATTTTACTGGTAAGAAGCCTAATATTTCTCATTTGAAAATTTTTGGCTCACCTGTTTACATTCATGTGACGAAGGACGCCAGGAAGAAGCTCGAGCCTACTGTAGAAGTTAGGATATTTTTGGGGCACACAGAAACACCCCTTAACTATCGTGTGTATTTTCCAGATAGTCTGATGACTATTGTGCGATGAGATATGAAATTCAATGAGGTGAAAGCCATGAAGTTGCCGCTTGAAAGGGAGCTACACTTTTATGTGGAGGAGGAACTTATTGTTCCCAAAGATGAGCCTCTAGATGTGGATCAGCCACAGGAGGAGATTCATGGATTGTAGGAGTCCACTCATGCAGAACCAAACATCAGACAAGGCATAAAGTGTACCACAAAAGCTAAGAGATTGAAACTTGATGTAGCACAAAATGTAGGAGTCCCTACATCACAGCGCAGACAGAGACAGTCACCTGACCGATTTACTGGATACATGGCTCTTATGAGCAAGTGTATCGTGACAGAGCCATATTCTTTCAAAAAAGCAGTGCAGGAGCCCACATGGGTAGATTCCATGGTGGAGGAGTATGAATCCATTGTTAGAAACAGTGCTTGGGATATTTTTCCAAGGCAGGTGGGAAAATCAGTTGTAGGATCAAGATGGATCTACAAGGTAAAGCAAGTTGCTGATGGGAGTGTCGAGAAGTATAAGGCAAGATTTGTTGCCTAGGGCTTCTCATAGATTGAGGGGATTGACTATGAAGAAACGTTTGCACCTGTCACACGGTATTCTTCCATACGGACCATCCTTGCTCTCTCAGCACAGATGGGTTGGCACATTCATCAAATGGATGTGAAGACTGCGTTCCTTAATGGGATCATTGAGGAAGAGGTGTACATTGAGCAGCCTGAAGGATTTAAGATCTTCAGCAGCGATTCGCATGTGTGCAGGCTCAAAAGAGTGTTGTATGGGCTAAAACAAGCACCCTGTGCTTGGTACACTCAGATCGACAGCTATTTCACTGGACTTGGCTTCACCAAGAGTGAAGAGGATGCAAACTTCTACCAGATTGTGGTGGAGGGTAAGCTTTTAATCATTGTACTTTATGTTGATGATTTAATACTAACAGGTGATGAGCAGTGGATACACTCATGCAAGGCAGGTCTTGCAAAGGAGTTTGAGATGAAGGATTTGGGCCTCCTTCACTATTTCCTTGGATTGGAAATATGGCAGTGGGAAGGTGAACTGTTTGTGTCTCAAGGCACGTATGCTCGGGAGGTACTGGAGAAGTTTCACATGCAAGGCTGCAAGCCTATTGATACTCTTCCAAGAAATTGGAAGAAAGAGGATGTTACATCGGCAGAGGTAGCAGATGCCACTGTTTATCAACAGTTGGTGGGTTCGCTCATGTATTTATTAAATACAAGACTAGAAATATGCTATGCGATGAACCAACTTTCACAAGCGATGGTTAAGCCTACCAAGCTCTTTTGGAAGGTAGGCAAGCATGTCCTGAGATATCTCAGGGGCACATCTGAGTATGGTTTATGGTACAGACGGACGGATGAGGTGAAGTTACATGGCTTCATGGATGCAGATTGGGCAAGAAGCCCAACATACAAAAAGAGCACATCAGGGGGGATTTTCAGTATCAGATCTACGGCATTTTCTTTGTATAGCAGGAAACAAAGATCCATGGCACTCAATTCAGCTGAAGTAGAATACATGGCAGCAAGTCAAGCTGCATTTGAGGCCATCTAGATGAGGAAGATTCTAGTTGGTTTGTTTGGTTCACATTTGGATCCCACAGTGATAAATTGTGATAATCAAAGTTGCATTAAACTCTTGGTTAATCTTGTGTTTCATGATAGATATAAACATATTGATATTTGGTATCATCATATCATATATTGTGTGCAGCGGAAGATCATGTTGCTTTAGTACATTCGTATGGAGGATCAGGACGCAGATATTCTAATGAAGGCGCTCACCAGGAGCAAATCCGAATACCATAGAGAAAGGATCGGGGTGAAGGATAATCCCTTTCTTGTTGAGAGGGAGTGTTGAGATTCAACAAGATGATGAGCTTAGTGAAAAGAGTCGCCTTCACTAAGTGGGCCCGCAGGGTATTTTTGGCGCAAGTCTATTTTTAGACATGGTGATCATATTTCAGAAGTTGTAGGATGTTATTTGTGGATGGTTGATCAAGTTGGAAAAATATATGAAATTCTATTTTTTAGAATATTGGGAGAAGTCTATTTATAGATCGTCAATCTAAAAATAGATGCATGTCGATTATTATTAGCTCTTAATAATAATCAGACTCTAAACAACAACTTATTCTCTTGGAGATTTTGTTTCAGTGCACAGATGTGGCACATCAGTGGACTGAGGGAATTATACAATTCCCAAGGGTTTACTGGAGCTAATGCATGAAGGACTCAGTTAGAACTCAAGTGGCAGAGTTATGACATAGTTGGAAGAAGTAGTTATGGAGTTGTATTCAATTTAACGCAGTTAGACTCAGTTGAGCTAGTTGTATCTAGTCTAATTGATTGATACAATAGTGAGAGTGCAGTGAATTAATTCACAATTAATAACTCATTAATTAATTGAACAATACAACAGTTAACTATAGTGCATGGAAATTTCAGTGGAGACCCAATGGAGAGGTAGCTTAAAGGGCAAGATAGACTATCTTTTGTGACTATAGTGATGCATTGATTGCATCACACACACATTAATGGAGTTTCCAATGAGGATTGCGCAGTCAAGGAAATTGTAATTTGAATTCATTCAGAGCTATTCTTCAGCAGGGATTGCGTAGTGGAGGCAGGCTAGCAGGAGGGCAAGATCGGTGCATGGATTTGCAAGATTGTTCCTGATTAGTGTATGACGATTGTACTATACTGAGAGATTGATAAGCTTTATGTGAGGATTGTCATATGATTCCATGATACATAATATATAGTTGGGGTTTTCAGCTTCAGGCTTTCTCGGTTAAAAACAATTGTGTTATGTGCGATTGTTTTTATTTATGCTTTACATGTGTGTGCAATTAAATTTTCCGTAAAATATTAACAAGTGGAATAGATTCAGTATCTTGCATAAAGTTAAATAGTGTGAGATTAGGTGGATTTAGGACATATGCATGCTTAGTGCATATAATTTCTACACTTGATGCTCTTCCTCCTCATCATGCTGATCTTCTTCCCCATAATCTTGATGTTCTTCCTCCTCATCATGTCGATATTCTTCCCCATCATCTTGATGTTCTTCCTCCTCGTCATGATGTTGTGCCTCTTCATCTTTGTGGCTGCCTTCACTAAATTCATCATTTCCATCACTGATTTCTTCGTGGCTACTTCCCTCCTCTTCATCATTTTCTTCATTTTCATCATCTTCTTCTTCACTACTCTCTCCTTGTCCATCATTGTCTATCTCATCTTCCTCCTAACTGTTGCCTCCTATATGTTCTTCACTAGGGCTACTGTCAACCCCTTCACTTGGAAATTTAGGGGAGGAGGTAAGAGGTGAAATTATTTTTGGAGAAGGCACATGGGGATATTATGGATGTGTGGAGGTAGATGGTTGTGAAGTCGAAGGAAAGTTCTATTGGATGAAGGCCCGGGGGTCTGCAAACACATAATGTGAGATGAAGGTCCCTAAGATATACCTTATTTCTCTAGCTGGTATAGGGCAATGATTTTGATCAGGGACTGATGAAAGAGGCTAGGAATTTGGTGGTCATAGCTTTTCTTCTTAACAACTGAGGCCATTTTATCAATGCTTCGAAAAAGGTAGTAAGGTAGGTTCATCATCTTGACCCTAGTAAAATGCATCAACAGCCTTATATGATATGAGTAGAGCGGGGAGTATCTCCCCTTACATGTGAAATATTTGATAATCTACCTCATCAATGCAGCATACCTCTCCAGCAAATGGGAAAAAGGGAAGAAAACCTTACAATTTTGTTGATAGATAGGTTTCAATTATGGCCCATAATAACTCAACTCCAACCTCTTTTGTTTGAACCACACCTCACCAATGTCTGGTATACCTGTTGCTTTGGAAATGATCTCAGATGAGAAATCAAATTGTACTCCTGCCAAATTGAGTTGATGGTTTTGCAAGCTATAGACAAATAATCTAGTTAAGTCTGCATGGCTGCTGACTTGCTTAACCTTCTCACAAAATCTATAGCACCCTACATCCTGGAAGCATGAAAGGATCATAGGAGATGAAGTGAGTGGAGTGGTGTCTATGGGCTCAAATATTTTTTCTTTTCCTCCATGATGTTTTGGCTTGGTGGGAATATGACTCTCATCACCACTGGTATGACTATCTCCCTCTAACATGATGACTGGTCTAAAAATAGCAGTAAGGCTTTTGAACTCTTCTTGAGGGTTTTTGGGCAAACCAAGTGATTTTAGTAGCTTTAGGTCAACTTTTTTCAATATGGAAAATAAGGTGAAAATAAATTTTTTTAGAGCTTGCACTTGGGGTTTTAAAGGATAGCCTATAGTCACCAATCTTCTTTTTGCACTTAGAACCAAATTCACTTGCAAACCCTAACTCAAAAACTAAGAAATTGATCTCTATATAGTCTAGGGTTTGGTCAAATTTTGACTATGGATGACTTCATCGTTTAGGAAAAAGAGAGCTTGGGAGGAAAAAAGAAATTTCACCAACCTTAGACTCTGCTTGTAGAATTTTGAAGATGAATTTCGGACTTTGGAGCTTTTTGAGAAAATTTGTAACAATATGGCCGGAGCGCAGTGCCAGTGCGCAACGCCTGTGCATAACGTCGGGCGGACTGGGCGGTGCCTCAGGTGCCTCCGATCTTTTCTGGGCTAGTGCGTAGCGTTGGGCCAGGTGCGCAACACTGGGACAGGTGCACATCGTTGGGCCGTGAGCACGTAGCATAGTGTATTTTTACACTGCTTGCCTCCCCTCTGTGTGTAGCGCTAGAGGCCAGGTGCGTAGCGCCCAATTTTTTCACAGTTTGTCCAGAAAACCAAAAAAAAATTCTCCTCAATTTCTTTCTTCTCCTTGAAAATGACAAATGATGCATGGGGAAGGTTCATGTGGCCTTTTATACTTGATTTGAAAACTAAATTTTAAAATACCAAACCCACTATTTTAAAGTTAATGTCTCCTATATTTTATTGTGCCTTTGACTAATATTTGTTGTGAACACACTTTGACACTTTTTGGAAAAACATGTTTATTTGTGCCTTTTTCATCTTGGTGGAAAAATGTTTTTGACATGGAGGCCTTTTTCAAGAGTCTATTGATGAGATGCATATCGAGGTTACACTTTGCCTTTCTAGGCCTATTTCGACAATAACCTATGCCCAACCTTTTAATTTTCAAAAACTCTATTTTCACCCTTTGGTAAAATGATCTTCTTTACACTAATACTCTTTGTATTTATTCTCTTAGTGCAGGTGAAGAAATGCTATTTTGGCAAAACCCTAAGGAGGAGGCTTCTGTCATTGAAATCTCTGAGATGGTTCTTTGCTTGGCACCATTGTTTTGT
The DNA here is from genome assembly GCA_034641835.2 of Pinus albicaulis. Lineage (NCBI taxonomy): Eukaryota > Viridiplantae > Streptophyta > Pinopsida > Pinales > Pinaceae > Pinus > Pinus albicaulis. The sequence continues at coordinate 1,512,677,936 of CM076579.1, read as the reverse complement.
TAATCCACCAAAACAACCTCTGATACTCCTTTACCTATAGGTCTGTTGTTTTTGTCTTGTTTGTGTCTGCCTCTTGGTGATAATCACATCTTATTACCTTGCCTCTTCTTATTGTTGGTGGCCACCTTGGCTATTCTTTGAAAAAATGTGAACAAGGGTAGTTGTCCCTTGCAGTGTTTGTGCTCTAAGCCAAGGAGGCTTTTCTTGAATGACTTTGGGTCAAAATGCTTGATTTTATTCCCCTTTGAATGCAACCTCTTCATGCTAGAAGGCATAACTGGTTGGGAACCAAATCCATCCTATGACTCAGTGAAACCTTAAGTGACCTAATGGGGACCTTTGGACTTGGATTTTGGATAGATATCTAGACTTAGGGATCACCAAGTATAAGATAGGACCTGTGATAAGCTTAGTGTGTTTTGAAGACCTGGGATCTAGCATACTTGACTATCAAAAGGGTCTATAGAGACAATCAGTGTCTGAGAATATTATGGAAGAGATAGTAAGGCTATTTGATTGGTAGGTTTGACTAGTAGCAGGGAATCCTATAGGTAAGAAAAACAGAGGATTTGGGCCAAAAGGCAAGACATGGTGAAAAATGGGTGACAATTGGGGTTAAAATAAATGGCTTGAGCCCATGATGGGTCTTCCAGGAGTGGTGGGCTGGTTATGACTAGATAGGAAGATGAAATAGTGAAAGTTTTATCTCAGGATAATGAAGGCAGTGACATTTCTAAACCTCACAATATTTATGAATTTTTTATCTAGAAATCTAGGATCACTACTTAGTCATCTTCAGATAGTGAAAATTATGGATGAATAACAGTGGCTCCACTTGGGGAGGGTGGCTCCTTCTCAGGAGGTGTCCAGAACTTCAGATTTTTTGGATTTTGGAGATGAGTGCCTTTTCCATTGGGCAGATGTGCTCTTTCTTCATTTTCTGAGGCTTGTTTTGAGTCTGTAATCTCTAAGATCTGACAAGACATGATTCATATCATCATCATTTCTACCTACCCAATCTACCTGCCTAACATTTTTTCTTCCTTGGGTGCACTTGAACTGGCAAACCCTTAACATTTCTCTTTTTGGAAACAAAAATAAAACTATCTAATTGTACCCTGATTTCTTCCAAGAGTTCAGATTAGGCTGATGAACTCTTTTTATTTTCTACCTAATCTACTCATTTTTCAAGATTAAGTTTTTTGACAAACTTTATTCTCTATACTAATAACATGAAATTGAAAGCACGGTAAATCAGGATTAGACAGTCTGACTTACCATGAGTTTTGGCATTGAAACAAGCTGCACACAAGTGTTATTTTTGTACAAACAAAACTTAGGAAACATGAGGGAAATATATGTCATTTTTTTTAAATCCCCATTTTCCTCATTGGTTCAGATTTGGGAATTTGGAACCAACATCTCTCATTCCTAATGTATCTTTTGACAATTCAAACTTGAAAATTTTGACCTACTCTTTTTCACTAACTTATCAACCATAAATTTAAAACATGTTCAACCATGATTAGGCTGGATGACTAAAAAAGGCTTTTTGAAATAAGTAGTGGCATTTAGACTTGCACACTTTCAACATTATTATTTTTTAGGTATGGGGTTGTACCTCTCTATCAAAATCTACCCTTTTTTCTTTTTATATTGTTTTTGTTATTTTTATTTTCATCAAACAGTGGTATGTACAATGAATGAGGACAACAAACTAGGCTGCTTGAAAAAAGTAATGTTTAAGCATCCTCCCATTTACCAGACCTCGAAAATTTTTAGTCCTATCTAGCTCTTGTAGAAAGAAAGCATTGTTGCCTCTAGTTGACTGAATACTGTAAGGGCCTTTCCATAGATTTTCAAACTTGCCATGTTTTCCCTTGTCTTCCCTTCTTGAGTCCCATTTTAGAACCATGTCTCCAATCTGGAAATCATTTGCTTTGGTTCTCCTATCAAATATTTTCTTGATATTGTCCTGTATAGCTTGTGTCCTTTTGTAAACTTCCTCCCTTGACTGCTACAAATGAATGGGTTGGTTCAGCCTCCTCTGCATGTCATTTTCTTCTAATTATACTTCTTGAAGAAGCTTCATGACTGGAACTCCCAAAGAGGTGGGGAAAACTGCATCCATGCCATACACTAGTTGATAGGGAGACATACCAATATATTTCTTGGTGGTTAGTCTATCAGCCCATAGTGCATGCACTAGTTTTCTATGCCATGTTTTTTTATTTTGTTCTAAGAGCTTCTTAATGATGTTTACCAAGCTCTTGTTAGAGGACTTAGCTATTCCATTACCTTGTGGGTAATAATAATTGGAGTGGCCTAGGGTGATGTGATATTTATAGCAAAATTCCACCATATTATTAGATGTAAAGGCATCAGCGTTATAGGTGATGATCTTCTTAGGACAACCAAACCGGGAACATATGTTGGTTTCAAGGAATTTGATGATGACTGAGTCAGTGGCATTTCTAGAAGGGATGGATTCTATCCACTTGGTGAAATAATCAGTGGCAGTGAGGATCCACTTATGTTGGGCAGATGAAGTAAGATGGATCTCTCCTAGGAAGTCCAAACCCCACTACTGAAAAGTGGCTTCAACACTAATGGGGTGCAAGGGTAAAGGTAGGAGCTTTCTTTTGCCATCAAACATTTGGAATTTATGGCAAGTCATGACTATTTGTGAGTATCAGGAAATAGGGTAGGCCAATCGTAGCCAGCTCTAAGGATCTTGTTGGCTATGGTCTTCTAATAAAGGTGACCCCCACATTCTCCCTCATGTAATTCATGCATGATTTTATTTGCATCATCTTCAAGAAAACACTTAAGCAACAAACCAACGAAACTCTTCTAGTACAATACTCCATCTAGAATGAAAAAATTTAATGCTTTTTGTTTTAAGAATCTTGCATTGGTTTCTGACAAAGAAGGGGGAGAATTGAGATAAAGAAGCACATAAATAATAGCAGCATACCAAGGTGAATTTAAAAACATTTCTTAATGTATGGTGTTGTCCTTTTTTCAGTTTCTTCTAACATACCAACCATATTCATGTCTAAAGCTTGGAAATTTGAGTCAACCATAATTTTTTCAAGTCCTTGTCCTTTAATAAATTTAGTGGGTCTGATTTCTAAATCATATTCTAAAATGGTAGCAATCCACTTGCCCCTTTTACCATCATGGTCTTGATTAAGTATATCTTTGACAACTGTGTGTGGGACAAAGGCCATGACATGTGAATGCAAAATATAAACTCTAAAATCCTTCAAAGCTTTTATTAAGGCAAAGGCTTGTTTCTCCATAATTTTATACTTTAGCGGGCATCCCTTAAGGCTTTGATGAAGAAAGCTATGGGTTGCTCTTGCCCCGTGATGTTCTTTTGCAACAATATTGCTGCCACAGTATGTTTAGAGGCAAAGGAGAAAATGTAAAAGTCTTTGGTGAAGTCAGGGCTGATTAAGACTAGTGTTTGTGTGAGTGCTTGTTTTACCGGCTCAAAATATTGTATTGCTTCCATATTCCACTTCACTCCTACTTCGTTTTTTAATATATTTTTGATATTTCTTAGGAGCTCAGCAATGTTAGGGATGAATCTTCTTAGGAAGTTAATATTTCCAATGAAATATTGTAGCTCTTTAATGTTTCTAGGATGGCTAATTTGTAAGATGCCTTCTATTCTATTGGGGTCTATCTTGATTCCTTCCTCAAAGATGATGTGATCTAAGAGTTTTCCTTCCTGAAGGCCAAACAAAGTTTTCTTAGAATTTAGGGACAGGCCATACTTTCTACATTTTTCAAAGACTTTTCTCAAGTGGACTAAGTGCTCCTCATCAGTATTAGAGTAGATAGTGATGTCATCAAGATATATGACTATGAAGTAGCCTATGTCTTCTGAAAAAGATCTGTCCATTGCCCTTTGGAAAGTAGCCCCTGCATTCATTAAACCAAATGGCATTTTAACATACATGAATGTACCCCAAGGTGTAGTGAAATTAGTTTTGAGTTGGTCACTTGGAAAGAATAGAACTTGGTGTTGAGCCCTAAAGATGTCCTTTCCTTTCACCAAATTTCACTTCATTCCATTTGTCCTTTAGTAGCTATAGGCTTAAAAGATCAATAAGAATGATTAAAATTACTTTAAGAATGCATGCAATGACTGACTTACTATACTTTTGTGGTTTTGTTGTCGTAGTGATTTTTTATCAGACTTAGCTATAGAATGCAGCCATTCTGTAGCTAGTCGCATATTCTGCAGCCATATTTATGTTCACACAGGTTACAGGTGTCATTTGAGGGAAAAACGCATATGGTTAAATTCCAGAACTCTCCTACATCATTCCTTGCCCTCTACGAAGGTTGAGCAAAAATCTACAAGTGGTTATGCACGTGGAGGAAGCCAAAACTAAGAAGTAGACTTCTACAAGGATAAGGACTCTGCAGGTGTCTTCAGAAAAATATGAGTCCTCAACAGGAGTCCTAGTTCAATTTTGATTGTAAAAGACACCTATGCCTATTTCTCCTCAATGAGAGTTATGTATTTGCTTATAAGAATAACTCGGTGAACCGAGAAACAGTTAGTTAGTTGATGTTTTGTTGTTAGTTCTCAAAGACTTTGAAACTCTATTTTTCTGAGCGTTTTCCTTTAATGAAAGAAGTACAACTTTGATGCATGATCTGAAGCAATTCTAAGGAGTTAAGGATTCGTGTGCCAATCTGATGGTAGGGGGCCTGTTAGTATGAATCTTTTGTCGAAGTGTATGAAAAAAGACCACTTTAGCCACGCATAAATTATAGCCCTAACATCAAATATGGCTGCCAATATCTTCAGATTTGTGGTTAGTTGATCAAGACAAACGCTGAAACAATCCAAATCTATGCATAAAGAGACATTAAGCAGTAAAAATAAGGTTTTACTCCGTACATCCAATAGACAAGACAAGAACAATATTTTTGAAAGAATTTTTGTATTAAGGGCACCTAAGAGGAAAACAAGAAGGTGTTTCCGATTCTCCTCAATGGGATGGGTTCTTGGAAGTCCTCAGCACTTCAGATCCAGTATTTCTTTCTCTTGTTGGTGTAGAAAACCCAGACAAAGATAGAGCTCAAAGGGAGCTCACACAGCAAATAATGGAAAATATGACAATGATAATGGCTCAAAGTCTGACCAAGAGTATAGATCCAGAGTGATATAATAGGCAACAAAAGGTGAAGAATGGTAGGAAAAACCCTCCTATTTATAACAAAATATTGGGTCATTCTAGATCTTGGTGCATGATTAAAATATCATTAACCAAATCTAGATCCACCTTTTATGGAATATTTTATTATATTTGTTGAAGGGAAAAAGTATTTGACTTGGGTCAAATCCCTTTATTTGTGAATAATAAATAAATAAATGATTTATTTATCGTTTTAAGGAAGTGGTTGAAGGATAATCAAATAGATAGTGATTTATTTAATTATTTATGGGTGATTTAGTCATATTTAACAAGGAATATTATTTAAATAAGATTTAAATAATTATTCCTAGAAAATAATAAGATAAATAAGGATTTATCTAATTAATTTCTTTGTTTTGGGTTAAACATGACCATGAATAATAATTAAATTATTGTTTAATTAATTATTCCTTGAGGAAAATCAAACAAATATAGGTTTGTTTAATATTTCCTTTTGGGGTTTCCTGTTTAGACCATAAGCAACCTAATAAATGTGTTTTATTAAGTTATTTTACATAGTGAAAGCAATTTTACTTAGGGTAAAATTGGTCTTACATGGTGTACTTGGGTCCATCTAATGATAGTAGGTTAGATGACCAAAAAATGGTGTAACAGGGCCCCTACTGTCTGAAAGGCTTTGTGCATATTTTCTAGATAAGTGACCTTTAGCTCTGTTTCGTTCTTAACTTAAGCAGTTTCTGAGTTTATTCTCTTTCATCATGATTATGTCATTTACTTATATTGAGTATTGAAATCAATATTATTCTCATGAGTTGTTCCAATATATCACTAATGTGTGAATGAGATATAGTTGTAGTACTCCTGAGTTGATTTCATTTTAGTTCAGTTCTGTTCATTGTATTTCAGTTTCATTAGTTAATTGCATTCTAGTCCTGTTAATTAGACTTAAAAAGACCCTCATTATTTTATAAGTGTCACTTGCTCTTACTTTTTCTAACACATCATTATCATATGGACAAGAATTAGTTATATCATTTTGAGTTCTTGACTGTTCTGCAATTTCTCATAATTTTACAAACAACCTTTTTTTTTAAAAGCTATTCCAAGAGATCTCTAACCCTTGAATGAGGCTTAATAGTAACATTTTGAGTTGTAGAATGAGTTAATTCTAGTGTCATAAGTTATTTTAGCATAGGGTTCCTTACTATGTTGTAGATAATCTTTTCCCAAAATGTTCCAGCAAATTTCTAACAATGGATGAGATTTTCTCTGTGATATTTTAAGTTGTTGTTTACTAAAGAAGAACCTCATTACATCAAACTTATCCTTTTCTCAAGTTGTTCCAACATACCTCTAATGAAATGAATTGGACGGAGTTTAATGTTATGAATTAATTTTCTTATTAGCTCTACAATCTGTGGATTAGCATTTTCTGTTCTTAGGTGCCATTCAAAGTTTAGAGTAGATTTTGTTCTATTTTAGTGTGATCAGTAATTTCTCTTTGATAACAATTTAGTTCTTTTCCTCTTAGCATAAAAAAAACACTAAACACAACGAAGTAGGAAGAAAATACCTAGGCACATATAGTGCACTTCACTTCAACATTTTACTAGCCCTGGTTGACAATTTATGACATCAATTTAGGAACACTAAGTTGACTAGTGTTGTGTAACCAGCTCCAAAAATAGAAGAAAAGAGATATCAACGCCTTAGAAATAAGCCACTTCGAGGGGGAAACCTCCAATACATTACATGAATGAAAAATTCTTGGATCATACAATTTACAAAACCTCCTTTCTATATATAGGAGTCCATGGGGCCATAATGTAATCCTAGTGGGCCACAATGTAATCCTAGCCGACCTAACAATAATAATTTAAGGGCACAATAATAACAAAATGGGGGTTACAAGGGTACAACAATAACAATAAGGGGTTACACTAACAATAATAAGGGGCTATACTAGTGATATAGGGACCTAACATGCCCCTCTCCTTCAAAAAAAGTGTTGTCCTCAACACTTGAGTAGCTCTGGGTGCTTCTGTATAAAATTCTCATCCTCCCATGTAGAATCTTCGGTGGGTAAGTTCTTCCACTTGATGAGATACTCTAAAATTGATCGATTTCGTAGCTATAGAGTTCTTGTTTCCGTGACCGCTTCCGGTTCCAATATGATTTTTCCTTCCTCATCAAGTTCTGGAAATATTGTTTGAACTGGAAGATTTTCACCTATAACCTTCTTTAAGCATGAAACATGGAAAACTGGATGTACTCGCGAAGAAAGCAGGAAGCTCCAATTTGTATGCCATAGTACCAATCTTTTGCAACACCTTGTAAGGACCATAGTACTTTGGCGATAATTTATTATCCTTCTTAGCTTGCTTGAGGGACATTTGTTTATATGGTTGTAGCCATAAAAATACCCAATATCCTACATCAAAACTTCTCTCGCTGCGATGTTGATCTGCCTGTTGTTTCATTCGATTTTGTGCCAAATTCAGGTTATCCTTTAAGAGTTGGAGAACTTCTTGTTGATGCTCGATGTGATCTTCCACTACTTGAACCTTCGAATTTTCACTTAAAGATGATGTGATGGATGGTGGATGATATCCATAAAGTGCCATAAATGGGGTCATTTTTGCTGCAGTATGGAAGGAAGTGTTATACCACCATTCAGCAAGAGGTAACCACTTGACCCATTGTGTTTGTTTATCGGATACAAAACAACGAAGATATCCTTCCAAACATTTATTTACTATCTCAGTTTGACCATCAGATTGAGGATGATAAGATGAGCTATGAGCTAATTGAATACCCAAACAAGAAAATAACTCCGTCCAAAAATTTCCAGTAAAAATGGGATCTCTGTCGCTCACAATAACCCTTGGGCTTCCATGTAGCTTTTGAATTCTGTCCATAAATGTAGTAGCAGCTGTACTTGCTTTAAATGGATGAGATAATGCACAAAAGTGTGCATACTTGGTAAGTCTATCAACTACCACCATGATGACACTCTTTCCTTCGGATTTAGGTAAACCTGTGATAAAATCCATTGAAATCTCCTCCCAACGTTGACTTGGAATGGATAAAGGTTGTAGAAGTCTTGGGGTCTTAATTGTCTCAACTTTATTCTACTGACAAACCAAACATTCTGCCACAAAATTTTGAATATCAGATTTAAGGCCATCCCAAAAAAATTCTTTCTTCACCCTGTGGTAAGTTTTTAAAAATCCTGAGTGTCCTCCTAAAGGAGAAGTGTGCAATTCGAGAAGAATCTTTTGTTTTAGTTGGGAATTCTTACAAAGATATAAGCGATCTTTGTACCATAAGGAATCATTTTTCCAACTAAATGTATCAGATGTACTAGGATCTTGGTGCAACTTTTGAATGAGTGTCCATACATCTTTTTCCTTCTTCCATTCATCTCTTGCTTCAATTATCCAATCTGGTTGGATAATAGAAATGGCACAAAGCAATGCTTCCACCTCTTCATTCTTTCTTGAGAGTGCATCTGCAACAACATTAAGCTTTCATTTTTTGTAGACTATTTCAAAGTCATAACCCAACATCTTTTTGACCCATTTTTGTTGCTCTTCTGAAGATAGTCTTTGTTCCAAAAAGTGTTTAAGACTATCATGATCAGTTTTTACCTTGAAGTGTCTTCCCATTAGGTAATTTCGCCATTTCTTTAGTGCATGCAGTATTGCTAACATTTCCTTCTCATAAATAGGTTTCTGTAAATACTTTCCTTTGATTGGACGACTTTCAAAAGAAACGGGTCTTCCTTCCTGCATTAGAATAACACCAATTCCATTTCCTGAGGCATCACATTCCACAATAAAGGTTTTTGTGAAGTATGGCATAGCTAATACTGGTGCTCGACACATTGCCTCTTTAAGATGTTCAAAGGCCTTAGTTGCTTCAGGAGTCCATGAAAATGCATCTTTCTTCAATAATGTTGTTAGAGGTGCTGCTATTCTCCCATAATTCTTAACAAGCTTTCGATAATACCTTATTAACCCAAGAAATCCTCGCAACTGCTTTATGGTTGAGGGGACTTTCCATTCCTTAATGGCTTTAATTTTGTTAGGGACTACCTTAACACCCTCATGAGATACAATATGACCTAGATATTCCACCTCTTGTACTCCAAAGAAACATTTGGATGTTTTTGCATATAATTGTTTCTCCTCCAATAGTTTGAGCACCCTGTCAACATGTTGAACATGATCCTTCCAAGACCTATTGTAGATTATTATATCATCAAAAAATACTAGCACAAATTTTCTAAGGAAGGGTTTGAAAATGGAATTCATCAACCCTTGAAATGTAGAAGGTGCATTGGTAAGGCCAAAAGGCATGACCAAAAATTCATAATGACCCTCATGAGTTTGAAATGTTTTTTTTGGAATATCTTCAGTCTTCATTCTAATTTGATGATATCCTGAACGAAGATCCAACTTGATAAAATAAATTTCTCCATGTAATTCATCCAATAATTCATCAATCACAGGAATGGGAAATTTATCTTTAATGGTGAGCTTATTGAGCTCCCTATAATCCAGACACATTTGCCATGATCCATCCTTCTTGTGTACCAATACTACAGGAGCAGAGAAAGAACTTTGACTAGGTTGAATTATACCCGCCTCTAACATTTCTGCAATCATACGTTCAATTTCACTCTTTTGGAAATAAGGATATCTATAAGGCCTGATGTTTGGAGGAACACTTCCTGGAATTAAATGAATTGCATGATCATGATCACAAATAGGTGGGAGTCCTTTGGGAGTTTCAAACACCTTGGAATGATTGTCCAAGACTTATTGGAGATCTGCATAAATAGATGATTTTGATGTTGGAACTTCTAGTGAGCATAATTGTGCAATTACGCCTCGTTTTTCTTTCTTTAGAAGCTTTTTCATGACATTAGAGCTTATTATCCTTCTAGGCTTCCCTGCAATACCTTGTAATTTGACTTCCTTTCCTTCTGAAAAAAATTTCAAGAAAATTTCTTGAAAATTAAAAGCTACCGTCCCCAAAGATTGTAACCATTGTACTCCTAGTACAACATCAGCACCTCCCATAGGAATGGAAAGCATTGGACTAGTCAATACATATTCCCCCATGGTTAGCTTGATATTACGGCATTTTCTAGAGCAATTTATAGTTCCTCCATTTGCAACCATCACTTGACATTCTGGTGCTGGGTATAGGAAACAATTTAATTCCTTGGCTACCTTACAATGAATAAAATTATGGGTGCTACCTGAATCAATCAACACTATTACCTTTTTCTTCTTGATATGTCCTTCTATCTTGAGAGTTTGAGTGGTAATTCCTGCCAAGGCATTACACGATATGGTCGGATTCATTTCTTCCTCTTCTAGGGATGGTTCCTGGTGTATATCCTCTTCTTGTTCATTTTCTTCTTCCTCTTCACAATCTATGTAAAATAATTTCTTCTCAGCACACTTATGACCTTTAGTGTATTTGCTATCACAACTGTAGCAAAGCCCTTTTTGCTCTTTTTTCTTCCAATTGTTGTGGTGTCAACCTTGTAGGTTGTGGAAATCTAGGCGTAGCAACACTTCCTTCTTTATAGAATTGAGTGGTAGGCTTCCTTGTCACCATAATTTTACATTCAACTTTTCTTGCCAACTTGAATGCCTTCTCCAATGAATCAGGTTCCAAAACACGAACTTCATGTTGGATGTTATCCTTTAGAGTACCTAAGAAGAGATCAATCCTGTGTTCCTCTGGAATATTAGTTACCCTTATATTCAATTTTTTGGAAGTCCTCAATGTGCTGCCCCACTAAACCCTTTTGTTTGAGATTTATCAATTGGCTAAAGAAGGTGTTGCTCTTTGTATCCTCATAATGTGCTATCATTTCCTCCATAAAAATTGACCAAGTGACACTTTTTTTACGGGAGCAAAGCCATCGATACCATACAAATGTATATTGTTCTAAATGTAAAGTTTCAATGCGTACATTTTGTGTGTTTTGAACGTTATGGAGATCAAAGTATTGCTCCATCTGTAGTATCCATGTTACCGGATCCTTTCCATCAAATTTCCTCATCTCCATTTTCGGAATATGGTGGTTCTTCCTGCCAACATTAGAGTTTATGAAATCACGATTAACATTTATTTTGTTCTTATCATGAGTTTATTCTACTATATTTTCACCATTATGAACCATTTCTTGTATCAACTTTGTCAAACCTTCTATGTCTGCTTTTAGATCATTCTTCATGTTTTCCATGTTGTCTTTCATGTCATCCATCTTAGCTTCCATGCCAACTTCCATGCCATCCATCTTAGCTTCCACGTCTTTCTTCAAAACTTCCACTTCATTTTTTGTTGCTCTTTGCGAGAGTGAAATTTGGTGCACTTGCTCTTGTAATTTTGATAGATCATGTTGCAATTCTTCATCTTCATGAGTCATAGTAGAGCCTTCTGAAGGCTTAATGTGTGTTGAATTATTTTTATGAGGAATATTTTATAACCCAATACTGATATCTATTCTACAATATGCCCTTGGAATCAATTAAAATTGATTCTTCAAACAAGACTTATGCAATTCGGAAAAAATACACACCTTTTTCTTGCTTTTGAGGAGCTTGATATTGAAATTGGATTATCTTTGTTATTGCAGCACTTCAATATTTTAATTTCAATACCGACATAGCCCTCTGAATTCTCTTTCTAATTACACAGGTCTGACCTGATTTGGATTCTCCAAGACAAAGTTGTGTCCAATCTCCCACAATGACCTAATTATGGACTAGTTCAGTAGAGCGAACTTGTACGACTTGCCACGTGTGACTATTTTGTCCTTCAGCTCTGAAATTTATAGCCAAGAAACTACAGTCTGTTTACTTGCGACAACTTTTTACGACACTCCAATCCGATGCTCAAAGAGAGAGTTATGAATCTTTTCCCATGATCACCTCTTTGAGATGAAATTCGGGAGCCTGAAAAAGCACTACCTTCCACAGATCATATCTCCGAAAATATTTTGAACCAAAATCTGAAATTTTTTTATACATTTCTCAAGATGTCGGCTTCGCACCCTAAAAATTTCAGATTCTGAGCCTTCGTAGAAAAAATGTTATAGCGAAAATTCCATGATGACCTATTTAGGAGCCTGAAAAAAGACCTAACTTCCACAGATCATATCTCCGAAAATATTGCGAAACAAGATCTGATATTTTTAGAAGATCTTCCTTAGGATTTCGGATTCACACCCTAAAAATTTCAGCTTCTGAAACTTCGTATAAAAAATTTTATACTGAAAATGTCACGATGACCTGTTTCGAGCACGAAACCCTAGAATCCAAAGCTCTTATACCAAATGTTGTGTAACGAGCTCCAAAAATAGAAGAAAAGAGATATCAGCACCTTAGAAATAAGCCACTTCGAGGGGGCAACCTCCAATACATTACGTTAATGAAAAATTCTTGGATGATACAATTTACAAAACCTCCTTTCTATATATAGGAGTCCATGGGGCCATAATGTAATCCTAGCTGACCTAACAATAACAATTTAAGGGCACAATAATAAAAAAATGGGGGTTACAAGGGTACAATAATAACAATAAGGGGTTAGAATAACAACAATAAGGGACTATACTAGTAATATAGGGACCTAACCACTAGAAATTTTGGCACCGTTGCAGGAGAAGTGTAACTAGGTAGCCTTGTTTCTTACCTCCCAAAAACAATTATATGCGTAGAGAAAGAGACTCAAGGGGTAGATTCATAAGAAGTAGAAGCTTGATTCCTAGAAAACCACTTGTTTCACCAAGACAAAGAGGTAGCACACCTCCAACTCAAACCTACATTCCATCCTATACTGATCACAAACTTCTAAAAGGCTTAAGAACATATATTCCATCAGAGAGACCTTCAACTTCATCCATTGAACCTGTTTTAGAAGAAGATTCAAGGACCCCTGCTAGAGACATAAACTTTTCCACTTCCATAGAAGAATCAACTATGGTAGAAGAAGGGGGAGGAGGAGTCTTTAATGGAGAACATACACTATTTGGAGGAGGTAGAGGAGAAGAAAGTAGAGGTGCAGAAGGAGAAGGAGGTAGAGGTGAATAAGGAGGCAGAGGAAGGGGTAGAAGGGAAATGGGAAGCTCTTTTGGGTTTCCTATAGTAGATGAAGAAACCAATGCAACTATGAAAAATATTTCACCCTCTGTCCTTCCAAACTTTTATGGACTCAAAATTGAAGATCCTGAAACCTTCCTATTTGAATTTGAAGTCCTATGTAGAACCTATGATTACTTACAAGATGCCCAAAAACTTAAACTATTCCCTTCAACATTGAAAGGAGCAGCATTAAAATGGTTTATGAGTTTGATCAATAGTTCTATTAGGACATGGGAAGACATGAAACATGCATTTCTAGAAAGGTATTTGGATTACTGTATGCCAGTCAACCATAAGGAGGAAGTGTTTAAAATGCTACAAAAAGAGGATGAAAATTTGGAAGATTTGTTGGAAAGGTTTAACTATAACATCAAGAGAGAAAAAATGGAAAACTTAGACCAAGATACTTTGAAAGTTGTCTTGTTGAAGACAATTAGGGATGAATGGCTATATATCCTTAATATGATGGGAAAAGGGGATATATCTCAGCTCACATTACTTGAAATAGCTGAATTGTGTATCAACCTTTCAAGAGGGAAATCTAAAACTATAAAAGGACCAAGAGACCCTGCTCTTGCAAGGGCAAGTAACTCTGCTTCTGGGACAGTAAGTAGGGTAGAAATAGGGCATATGCTTGATGAATTCAAATCTGACATTTTAGGGAGTCTTAGTGAACAAATATACACCCTTAAGTTACAAAACAAGAAAAAAGCTGAATTTGATGCCTTATCAATATTTTGTCCCAAATGTAGAAAGAAGCATGCCTTGAGAGAGTGCCCTTTGGATGCAAAAATAGTAGAGACTTGTGTAATTTGTTCAGAAAAACATGAGACCAAGAGTTGTCCCTGACTTCCTAGTCTTAAAGTTGTCTTTCAAGAAGAAACCCCTACAAATTCCACAGAATCTCTCAATTTTGTCTCTAGGAGGCCTTGGCAAGGACCTCAAACACAAGGATTCCATGATCAGCTATATAATCAACCCCCACCAAATTGGAATTCTTGGCAGCAACCTTGGCCCCAATTCCAAAATCAATCTCAAAATTGGGCACAAGGAGCACAAAATCCCTATGGAATATACTCTCAGTACTATCAATATCCACCATATCCAACTTTCCCTCCTCAACAAAATCCTAAACAAAATCCTCCTCAAAATCCACAACATCAAAATCCACCACTTCCATTACCATTTCCTCAGAAAGCAAATCAGTTACTTGCCCAACCCATACCAAACCCCAACAACAAAAATCCTCAGAACACATACATGATAGAAGGCCAACAGTTCCCAACCTATTTGATTACTCCTTTAGACCTTAATGATGTTCAACTTAGGTCTGGAAGAATACTTGAAAAGAAGAAACCTTCTGTAATCATACAAGAGCAAAACAACTCTGAGGAAGATTCTCTATGGGTAAATAAAAGTCTTGAAGAGAGCACACCTTTTCAAGACCTAAATATTGAAAAATAAAAACAAAAAGAACCAATAATTTCAACTCCTATATTAGAGCAGCCATCAACATCTACCTCTACACCTCCCTTTCCAGAAAGATTACAAATTGATAGGGGTGTATAAAAACAAATTATGGTGCCTAATTATGATTTCCTAGATGAGCTAAGGAATGTTTGTATTAAGATCCCATTATTACAAGCTATCAAGGAAATTCCAATCTTAGCAAAGACAATAAAGGAGTTGAGCATGAAAAAAACGGGGAAAAGAATAAAAGAGACAGAAAATTCAACTGGCAAGAAAAATAGCAGACATTATGATGGGTAAGATTGCTATTCCAAATTATCTAGACCCAGGAAATCTAGTTGTTAAAATACACATCAATGGAACTGAGATCCAAAACACACTTATTGATTTAGGAGCAGCAATCAATATCATGAGTAGACAAATCATGGATAAACTAAAACTTTATAATCTTCTTTTTACACCCACATTATTACAATTATCAGACAAATCTGTGATCAAACCTGATGGGGTAATAGAAGACATTCCAGTGTCCCTAGATTCTTGGGAGTATCCTGTGGATTTTATAATCCTAACTCCTAAGAATAATCTAGGAGGACATCCTATTATATTAGGAAGACCTTAGTTAGATACAGCTGATGCTTTCATTAGCTATAGATCCGGTGATATGTACATCTTTGATGGTAGTTCAACCAAGAAATTTACCTTGTATCCTCCAGCAAAAACAATTACAGAATTAGATGATACTCAATGGATTGAGGTTGAAGAAAACATACAACCTCTCTTCACAATTTCAGAAATTAGTGAAGATAGCTAGATTCTAAATACCTTAGAAAATTTTGAATCCTCTTTAGAATACAAACATGAACAATTTCAAGAAGAATCCAACATTGAGTTTTTATCATCAAGACAGATGTCTCTTTACTCCATGGATAAATTTGGCAGCTCTACAATTGAGATATTTCCAGGTAAAACTTTAAACATAAACAAGAACCTAGAGAAATCTCAACAAGAAAAGCTAGTCAAGATATTATAGAGACATTCTTCTGCATATGCATGGGAGTACACTGATATGAAAGGGATAAGCCCTAAGACTTGCACTCATCACATCTACATAGAGGAAAATTTTAAACCAATCAGACAACCTCAGAGACGGATGAATCCAAATCTTAGGGAGATTGTTAAAGAAGAATTGCAGAAATTGTTAAATGTCAACTTTATCTATCCCATTTCAGATAGTTAGTGGGTTTCTCCTTTGGTAATTGTGCCAAAGAAAAATGGTAAATGGAGGGTATGTATTGACTACCGGGAATTAAACAAAGCTACTCTTAAAGATCATTTTCCCCTACCTTTCATAGATCGGGTGTTAGATACATTAGCTGGAAAAAAGTACTTCTCATTTTTAGATGGGTTTAGTGGTTATAACCAAATTCAAGTAGCACTTGAAGATCAAGACAAAACCACATTTACATGTCCTTGGGGTACCTATGCTTACCGAGTATTTCCATTTGGATTATGCAATGCACCTGCAACATTTCAAAGGGTAGTATTAGGAATATTTTCGGATCTAATACATGATTGTGTAGAGGTATATATGGATGATTTCACAGTTTATGGAAACACATTTGAAGAAGCCTTAGCAAACTTGGAAAAAGTTTTAAAGAGATGTAAAGAAGCAAATATTTCACTAAGTCATGAGAAGTGTTTTATGATGTTTTCTGAAGGAATTGTTTTAGGACATCACATTTCAGGGGATGGGATTAGAGTTGATGAGTCAAAATTTGAAGTCATCTCTAACTTATCTATTCCAAGTTGTCAAAAAGATGTTAGGACTTTTCTCGGATTTACAGGATATTATCGAAGGTTTATAGAAAACTTCACCAAGATAACATCTCCACTTTTCAAATTACTTACCAAGGACTGTGAATTCAAGTGGAATCCTGATTGCCAGTTAGCCTTTGAGACCCTGAAAACAAAAATCTCTGAAGCACCTATTTTAAGGGGACCTAACTAGAAATTACCTTTTCATATTTCAACAGATGCCTCGGATACAGCTTTAGGAGTAGTATTGGGAAAAAAAGACCTGATTCCTTATGCCATCTACTATACAAGTAAAAATTTGACTCCTTCAGAGTAAAATTATACTGTAACTAAAAACGAATTCTTAGCTGTTGTTCATGCCATAAATAAATTCAAACACTATATAATAGGCTATGAAACTTTTGTTCACATAGATCACTCTGCAATTAAATATCTAATGAACAAATCAATTACTAATGGCAGAGTCATAAGATGGTTATTGCTTTTATAGGAATTCAACATTACCATTCTAGATAGGCCTGGAAAACAAAATACAGTAGCTGATTTCCTATATAGACTCCAAAACATTAAAGACAACACTCCAGTTGAAGATCAATTCCCTGATGAATATCTTTTTGCAATTTCTACTCAAACTCCTTGGTTTGCTGACATTGCTAATTATTTAGTTTCAGGGAAATTTCCTTCAATAATGAATGCAAGAGACAAAAGAAAGATCATTTATGGCAGTGCAAAATATTCATGGGTTGCTAATGAGTTATACAAAACAGGTCCATATTTTATCATTAGGAGATGTGTTCGAGAAGATGAGATACCTGAGATTCTCAAGGCATGTCATGATGAACCTTGTGGTGGACACTTTGCTGATAAAAGGACAGCTTATAAGATCCTTCATTTAGGATACAATTGGCCATCCCTTTTTAAAGATGCTAAAGAGTATGTCAAAAGATGTGACAACTGCCAAAGGGTAGGGAAACCTTCACCTTCAAATGAAATTCCATTACAGCCTCAGGTACATATTGAACCTTTTGAGAAATGAGCTTTAGATTTTGTAGGACCTATTAGTCCTCCATCAAGACAAAAGAAATATATATTAGTTTTCACTGATTATGTTACCAAATGGGTAGAGGCCAAGCCATTACTCTCTACTACTGAAGCATCTGTAGTTAATTTTCTTTTTGAGGATATTTTTACTCGTTTTGGTGTCCCAAGAGAAATTGTTACAGATCAAGGAGCTCAATTCACATCAAGGCTAGTGGAACAAATGGTGGAGAGGTAAAAAATTAGACACAAAAAATCTACTCCCTATCATCCACAAGCAAATGGCCAAGTGGAATCTACTAATAAGGTCATTGAAGGGATCCTAACAAAGACTGTTCATTTACATAGAAGATATTGGACAGGCAGGCTTCCTGAAGCCGTGTGGGCCTATAGAACTACATTGAGAAGCACAACTGGTCATACTCCTAATGAACTTGTTTATGAAAAACAAGTCTTGTTTCCCATAGAGTTTCAGATTCAAACTTTTAAAATGGCAATCCAGCTAGGACTTGATCTAATAGAAGCACAAAAGCACATATTGGAGCAGATTAATGAATTGGATGCGATCAGACAGGATGCAGTCCAGAGAAAAAATATAGTCCAACAGCAAAGGACTAGATGGCATGATAAGTACATTAAGAAAAAGAAATTCAAAGAAGGTGACTGGGCCCTCTTGTTTGATTCAAAGTTCAAAATTTTCAAGGTAAATTCAAAACACATTGGCTTGGGCCATATGAAATTGTGAAATTTTTTGACAATGGAGAAATAAAAATCAGGACAATAGATGAAGATAAGGTCACTTTTCTTGTAAATGGTCATAGATTGAAGTTGTATCATAAGCCACTTTCCAGAGAGGAATTTGTCAAGAGATTCCAAGAGAACAGTGATGTGAAGTTAATGAAGAAGAATCCTCTTCTTCATCAACTTAATTGTATTTTCTGAAATCAGATGCTAAAAAAAAAAAAGTATAAACATGAAAACTAATCATTGATTAGCATGTTTATACAGAAAAAGTAAAGTGAAAATCAGAACCCTTCTGACACTTTAGCTTTTCAAAATTGTTCTTTTCCTGCAAGCAACTATCATAAAATCATAAGTGCAGGCCCACTTTACATATCACATTCCACTTATGATCCATTTCACTCCATCATATCTCACTTAATTCATATTTCATTCACTTCATTCATCCATACTTCATTCACTCCATTTCAAGATCCATCTCATTTCCATTTCAGATTTTCAAAATAGATCTCTTTCTGCAATTGAGTATTACAAATCATAAGTTGCAGGCCACTTTTCTCCACATTTATGATCCATTTCATTCCATCATATTCCACTTCATTCATGCTTCATTCCACTATATTTCATGATCCATTTTTTTCATCTTATACTTCATTCCATCCATATTTCAAATCATTTCATTCCATGTTTCAAAGCTTTCATACGTACATTTTGCAGCCAGACATTCTGCAGTCGGACATTCTGCAGCCAGATTTTCTACAGCCAACTATTCAGCAACCATGTGTTCAACAACGAATTGATCCTGCACACCTATTTCAACAAGAAAAATCAAAAGGATTATGAAAACTGAAAGATCAATGATTTTCAAAGGAAAGACCAAGCATATTGAAAAAGCAAAAAAATCAAAAGAAGGGCTAAGGTAAAATTGTGAAATTATTATGATAACAGATTATGAAAGTTATAGTATGGTTAAGTCATATGTATGTTTCATAAAGTTATTTTGATTATTCGTATTGATCAAGCCTATCATAAAATCCTTGGACAAATCCCTTCCATTCCGCCATATAAAATCATCATTTATTAAAAGTTAACGGTTAGTACTTGAAGTGACCTATTAGGTCATGTCACTAACCCGAAATATTCAGTGATGATTTTGAAATCCTCATGGGATTTCTCCGCGGTCTTTTACTCCATGACAGCTCTCAAACTCATTTATTCATGTGATTTACCCTCACCGTATTTCACTCATTCCATATCCACTTCATGTCATTTTTCCGTAGCCAATTCTTGTCTACAGAAACAGAGAAGTCATCTTTGGGGTGAAAACAACCCTCTACATCCATTTTTACCTTGAATAGGAGAGCAGTAATGGAGCAGTAAATTGAAGTTGAGGGAAAGAAGCCATGGGACTTATTGTAAGGTCTGAACCAGTCATAACCAAATATCTAGAAGGTTACCCACAGATTAGAGAGATGTTACAGCAGGTTGGATGGCTACAGTTTTTGGAGAAGTTCAATGGATTTCATAAGGAGGTCACCAAGACATTTGCCCAGTCATTCAACGGGTCAGAAGTTGAAATAGGTGATGTCAAGTTCATTATCACATAATCCTTCATATCAGAAGCAGCAAAATTACCAAGGAAAGGTGAACGATGGTTCAAAAACAAGGAATTTCACAATGAAGCATGGAGGCAGATGCTAAAAACACCAGGTATGGATATTTCAGATTTTAAGAAAGGAATTCCTAGTTCAGCCTTAAAGAATAAATGGCGAAATATGGTTCTAATTCTGCAAGTTTATAACTTGTGAGGGAAGGTTTGGCACCCTATATGTCTATCACATTCGACTTATGATGCATTTCCTAGATGAAGAAATAAATTTACCCTTTTTCTTACTCCATACCCTAAAGAGGATGACTTCTAATGTCCAAAAAAGGGTTCAATTCTTAGAAACCACCTTGTATCACCATTTCCTAGTTAAAATCCTAATTGAACACCATTTGAAAAAGGTGGGAGACAGTTGGGATGAGTTCCTCTTGAGGAATCATTTTGAAGAACCTACAGAAACTCTATCTAAAGGAAAACTTGTAAGAAGAAGCAAGAGAGGAAAAATTTCCAAATTTGTTGAAATTAAAACTGATAAATCCATACAAGAAGACAGTGAGGAGATTATCTCTGAAAAATTGGCTGAAATCAAGAAACAGCTTAAAAAGGAAAAGATAATAAGAAAGTATGCTAAGGAGAGAGGTGAGGGACCATCTAAACTGAGAAGAAGCCATAGGCTTAGAGGCATATTGAAGAAAACAGGAGTTAAACAAATAGGAATCATAGATATTAAAGATGAAGAGACACTAACTGACAGATCTCCTGAGTACCAGTACGAAGAAGATCTTGATAGGGGAACTTCGGAGGTAGACCCAGCCCAACAACAAATCTATAATTATGTTGAGTCATTGGAAAAGAGAGCTTCAGAAAACAGAGGAAGAACTCCTAGCCCACAAGAATCTTAAATTGAAGTGCTGAGAAGAGATAAATATGAATTGGAAGTACTTAATAGGCATATAAAAAATGAAAATGAAGTTTTAAGGGAATAATTCAAGATGAAAAGTGATATGAACACAACTCTCTCTCTGCAAATGGAAAAATTGTACAAGGCTAGTGAGAAGCTGAAGAAGAAAAACAAGAAATTGAGTAGGGCACTGATAAATCTAAGGTTCAAATTGGTCATAAGGAAGCCTAGGATGTCATTGAACACCAAGCAAAGCAAAAAAAGGAAGTTAGATTTCCTAGCAGAAGTTTCAGAATACATGGATTGATTGCATGAGGCCATGCAAAAGCTTTGCAGTGGGGGTATGTTGAGCCCTAAAGATGTCCTTTCCTTTCACCAAATTTCACTTCATTCCATTTGTCCTTTAGCAGCTATACGCTTAAAAGATCAATAGGAATGATTAAAATTACTTTAAGAATGCATGCAATGACTGACTTACTATACTTTTGTGGTTTTTCTGTTGTAGTGATTTTTTATCAGACTTAGCTACAGAATGCAGCCATTCTGGAGCTAGTCACATATTCTACAACCATCTTTATGTTCACACAGGTTACAGGTGTCATTTGAGGGAAAAACGCATATGGTTAAATTCCAGAACTCTCCTACATCATTCCTTGTCCTCTACGAAGGTTGAGCAAAAATCTGCAAGTGGTTATGCACGTGGAGGAAGCCAAAACTAATAAGTAGACTTCTACAAGGATAAGGACTCTGCAGGTGTCTTCAGCAAAATATGAGTCCTCAACAGGAGTCCTAGTTTGATTTTGATTGTAAAAGACACCTATGCCTATTTCTCCTCAATGACAGTTATGTATGTTCTTATAAGAATAACTCGGTGAACCGAGAAACAGTTAGTTAGTTGATGTTTTGTTGTTAGTTCTCAAAGACTGTGATACTCTGTTTTTCTGAGTGTTTTCCTTTAATGAAAGAAGTACAACTTTGATGCATGATCTGAATCAATTCTAAGGATTTAAGGATTCATGTGCCAATCTGATGGTAGAGGGCCCCTACTGTCCAAAAGGCTTTGTGCATATTTTCTAGATAAGTGACCTTTAGCTCTGTTTCGTTCTCAACTTAGGAAGTTTCTTAGTTTATTCTCTTTCATCATGCTTATGTCATTTACTTATATTGAGTATTGCATTCAATCTTATTCTCATGAGCTGTTCCAATATATCACTAATGTGTGAATGAGATATAGCTGTAGTACTCCTGAGTTGATTGCATTTTAGTTAAGTTATGTTCATTGTATTTCAGTTTCATTAGTTAATTGCATTCTAGTCCTGTTAATTAGACTTAAAAAGACCCTCATTATTTTATAAGTGGCACTTGTTCTTACTTCTTCTAACACGTCATTATCATATCGACAAGAATTAGTTATATCATTTTGAGTTCTTGACTATTCTGCAATTTCTCATAATTTTACAAACAGCCTTTTTTTTTAAAAGCTATTCCAAGAGATCTCTAACCCTTGAATGAGGCTTAATAGTAACATTTTGAGTTGCAGAATGAGTTAATTCTAGTGTCATAAGTTATTTTAGCATAGGGTTCCTTACTATGTTGCAAATAATCTTTTCCCAAAATGTTCCAAAAAATTTCTAACAATGGATAAGATTTTCTCTGTGATATTTTAAGTTGTTGTTTACTAAAGAAGAATCTCATTACATCAAACTTATCCTTTTCTCAAGTTGTTCCAACATACCTCTAATGAAATGAATTGGACTGAGTTTAATGTTATGAATTACTTTTCTTATTAGCTCTACAATCTGTGGATTAACACTTTCTGTTCTTAGGTGCCATTCATAGTTTAGAGTAGATTTTGTTTTGTTTTAGTGTGCTCAGTAATTTCTCTTTGCTAACAATTTAGTTCTTTTCCTCTTAGCATAAAAAAAAACACTAAACACAATGAAGTAGGTAGAAGATACCTAGGCACATATAGTGCACTTCACTTCAACAGTTTACTAGCCCTGGTTGACAATTTATGACATCAATTTAGGAACACTAAGTTGACTAGACACTTGGTTATAACCTGAGAAGCCATCCAGTAATGAGATTATTTGTGAACCAACTACTTTTTGGAGTATGTGATCCATTTTAGGCGAGGGGTAATTGTCTTTCAAGGAGGCTTTGTTCAAATTTATGAAGTCAATACAAAGCCTAATCTCCCCAGTCTTCTTCCTAACTGACACAAGGTTGGACACCCATTCTGAGTATCGCACAAGAACTATGATCTCGGCATCATACATATTTTTTATTTCTTTCTCAACTGAGGGTAGCAAGAGGGGGTTGATTCTTCTCAATTTTTGTTTAAATGGTTTCTGATTTTCTTTGAGAGGAATTTTATGTTGGATGATTTTGGTGTCATAGGATTTCAAGTCTTCATACCCCCAAGCAAACACGTCTTTAAATTCTCTAAAAAGCTCAATGTATCTCTATTTTGTGTGAGGTGAGAGCGTTTTGGACAACTTGATTATTTTGGGCTCTTTCATCCCTCCAATGTTACACTCTTCTATATTTGTTTCAGTGGATTCCATCTTGGGTTTTTTAAGCTACATCATTAAAATCAAACAACTCTTCTAGTGGTGTATTGTACTACAGAATTTCAAGTTCTCTTTGATTTGATTTATCAAATACTTCTGCAACACAAGGATTTTGAAGGTGGTTTATATCATCATCAAAGGGCAGCTCTGTTTTGGGAGTTTCATTTTCAGCAGAATTATTTCTTTCAAATCTCAAACTCTATTTTGTGCTTGCAAAGTCATTTCTGGATTGTATAATATCATTTATTTGGTCATCATTGTTAAACACTTGCCAATGGTTCAAGTTTTTCGGTAGAGTAGGCATTAATTATTTTCATAAGGTAAAGAGCAATTGCTAGCAGCAAAGGCAAGCTCATTGGCAAGGCAGTTTTGGGCCCTAGGGATGAAAGTGAGCTCATACTTCTCAAAGGTTTTGAGAAGGTCTAGGGCAGCATTCCTATATTCCCTTAGTCTAGGGTTCTTAGCTGAATATTCTCCCTTAATTTGATTTATGATCAGTTTTGAATCTCCTTGAACTAAGATTTTCTTAGCTTTGAGGTTTTTGAGTAGGTGTAAACCAATAAGGAGAGCCTCATATTCTGCAACGTTGTTGGTTCATTGGAAATCTAGCCTATAGGAATGGCCTTCATTTGTGTTGTGGAACCAAATCCCTACTCCTGAACCAGCATTACCACAAGAACCATCAAAGATTATATGCCAAAGGGTGTCAATTTCAGTTTTTTCAATGTTCTGCACTTCAGGGCTGCTAGAGTTTGGGGTGTCATTTTCTTGGTCAGAGTATTGGCTTGGTTGTTCTGAGGGGCTTAGTTCTTTCTCCTTGTCATTCACTTGTTCACTTATGTCATTTTAATTGTATAGGATGAAGGATTCAAGGTCTGAGTGAATGGAATAAACCGGTGTGTTATTTGGCCTATCTATGTTACTCACCATGTATTTCATGTGGGATTCCTCGTATAATCTCTTTGTTTGATTGAAAACTGGGATGGTGGCATAAGTCATGTCCATTTTAACGTTTCATTGGAGTTTTGGCCCCCATGATCTAGATAAAATCATGCCATACTTTGGGGGGATGCCAGCCACAACTATATCTATGACTAGACTCTTAGCGGGGATTTGTGCCAGATTGACACACAGATCCTTGATTAGGCCTAGACACTTGACCCTACTAGAATCAAAAGTGTATAAGTCTTTGTAGGGCTTTGTGATCTCTAAGCCAAATCTCTCCATCACAACCTTTGGCATGAGGTTGTGTGAGGCACCGGATTCTGACATAGCATTATGCATAATTTTTTCATGTATGTTCAGACTTACATAGAAAGGAGGGACAACTCCTTCCTGATATTTTCCCTCTACTTCAGGACCAAAAAATAGCTTCGGTTTATCATCAGTTAAGTTTAAATTATCGGTATCATTCCCTATATTTAACACTTTTAAAATCTGCGATATATGTACCTCTTAGGTTACCAACTCAATGAGAGGTGTGGTTATCTTGATTTTAGAAATATCCCCCTCAATGCTGAAAGGTGCAGGTGTCTTTATTGTATTTACATCAGCTTTATCAGCCATCAATTTTTCTACATTTTTTATTTGCTGATTCTAATTTGATGGTTTGGACAGCAATGTTTTTTCAGGGCTACTAGTTGAAGTACTAGGGTAGCTTGATTCATTACTACGTTGGCTAGTCTTAGGTTTGTTTAGGTCAACTTTTTTGGCCATAGTATTTGTGGTTTCTACTGTGTTTTTAGGAATATGTTCAAAGGTCATTCTTACAACAGTGTTTGGCTGATTTTTTTTAGGAACATCTTGATTCTTTTTTCTCCTAAGGTCATATTGCCTATGGACTTCCATAATAGAATTCTCAAATCCTAGTCTATAGTCTTCAGAATCTTCATATGATTTCTAATTTGGTTTTGAATAAAACATCCTTTGTTCTTCTTCGGTAAGGAAGGTGTTGTCCTCATCATCTGAACCTATGAAATTTACATGATCCTCTTCTAACTACTCAGGCTCTCTTTCATCTTCATCTAGATAGTTGTCTTGGAAAGGAGGTCTGATTTGTTGGTCACTCTCTCTTTGTCTGACTTGAGGAGGGTCTCTTCTAAAATTTTGATTCCTATTCCTGTTTTGAATATTGGCTTGATTTTCCCTAGGAGTTGTTCTCTAATTCAAATTGATTTTTTCCATCATTCTCTCCATTGTCATAAATATGGAGTCAAGCTTGGTGTCAGCAGAGGAGGTTGGAGGTGTTATGTCATCTTTATATGTCACCATTTTTTCTGATCTCATCCTAGCTGTTTTCTCAATTAAATTGGCCTCTACACTCATAGCCCCTTTTTGCTTTCTTCTAGAGTTAGGTAATCTCTCTCCCTTAGTTGATAGGCCATATCAGTATTGAAGCCTTCGATATATTTTACTAAGGCTAAGCCTTGAGGAGGTTTTATGTGAGGTGGGAGGGCATTGTAAACACTGTTAAACCTAGTGGAGTAGTCATGAACACTTTCTTCCAAATTCCTTTTAAGATTTTTATACTCGGAAAGAATTTGAAGGGGGTTTTCTTGATTTCCCATTTGTTTACAAAGGTTTGGTAGAGGGTAGGGAGATCATGAATGTTGTTGGGAGGTAAGTCTTTAAACCATTTCTTGGGTTCTCCCCCTAAGCTCTGAGCAAAAATCCTCATTTTTATGGTTTCTTCTTCTATTTCAAAAGCATCATCAATTCTATCTACATGTTTCTGAGCGGTGATGGATTTAGTTCCTAAGAAGTGAGGGATCTTGGACTGATAGTCATTTGGCAGAGGTAATAGTGGTTGTTGTAGAGCCAGTGGAGCATACCAGGCTGCCATGATGGGAGGAAAAGGAAACAATGTTAGGTCCCTATATTAATAGTGTAGTCCCTTATTATATTAGTGTAGCCCCCCTTATTATTATTGTTGTACCCTTGTAACCCCAATATTGTTATTATTGTGCCCTTAAATTATTATTGTTAGGTCGGGTAGGATTACATTGTGGCCCCACTAGGATTACATTGTGGCCCCATGGACTCCTATATATAGAAGGAGGTTTTGGTCATTTGTATCATCCAAGAATTGTTCATTCATGTAATGTATTGGAGGTTTCCCCCTCGAAGTGGCTTATTTCTAAGGCGTTGATATCTCTTTTCTTCTATTTTTGGAGCTGGTTTCACAACATTTGGTATCAGAGCTTTGGGATTCTAGGGTTTCGCTGCTCCAAATAGTTCATCGTGGCATTTCCACTATAAATTTTTTTCTATGAAGGTTCAGAAGCTCAAATTTTTAGAGTGCGAAGCCAAAAGCCATAAGAAAATCTTCGCAAAATTTCAAAGCTTGGTTCGCAATATTTTTGGAGATATGATCTGTGGAATTTAGGTCATTTTGCAGGCTCCTGAATTTAACATAAACAGGTCATCATGGCATTTTCACTATTACATTTTTTCTACGAAGGTTTAGAATCTGAAATTTTTAGGGCACGAAGTAGAATTCCTGAGGAAACTCGTTGCAAAATTTTAGAGCTTGGTTCGCCATATTTGCGGAGATATGATCTGTGGAAGGCAGTGCTTTTTCAGGCTCCTGAATTTCATCTCAAAGATGTGATCGTGGGAAAAGCTTCATAACTCTCTCTCTAAGCATTGGATTGGAGTGTCGTAAAAAGTGGCTGCAATTACATGGAATTTAGTTTCTTTTCTATCAATTTCAGAGCTGAAGGATGAAACAGTGACATGTGGCAAGTCATGCAAGTTCCCTCTACAAAACCAGTCCATAATTAAGTCATTGTGGGAGATTGGACATAACTGTCTTAGAGAATCCAAATAAGGTCAGACCTGTGGAATTAGAAAGAGGATTCAGAGGGCTACCTCCGTGCTAAATTTCAGATATTGAAGGTTCACAATCACAGAGATAATCTAATTTCAATATTGAGCTCCTCAAAAGCAAGAAAAATGTGTGTATTTTTTTTCCGAATTGCATAAGTCTTGTTTGAAGAATCAATTTGAATTGATTCCAAGGGCATATTGTAGAATAGATATCAGTATTGGGTTCTAAAAAAATGCCCTGTAAAAATAATTCAACACCCATTAAGCCTTAATAAGGCTCTACTATGACTCATGAAGATGAAGAATTACAACATGATCTGTCAAAATTACAAGAGCAAGTGCACCAAATTTCGCTCTTGCAAAGAGCAGCAAAAAATAAAATGGAAGTTTTGAAGAAAGGCATGGAAGAAAAGATGGATGTTTTGAATAATAATATGGATGGTTTGAAGAAAGGCGTGGAAGCTAAGATGGAGGATGTGGAAGAAAAAATGAAAGACAACATGGAAAACATGAAGAATGATCTAAAAGCAGACATGGAAGGTTTGACAAAGTTGATACAAGAAATGATTCCTAATGGCGAAAAGATAGTAGAGGAAACTCATGATGAGAATAAAATACATGTTAATTGTGATTGCATAAACTTGAATGTTGGATCGAAGAACCACCATATTCCAAAGATGGATATGAGGAAGTTTTATGGCAAGGATCCCGTAAGATGGGTGCTACAGATGGAGCAATATTTTGATCTCAATAATGTGCAAAACACACAAAAGGTATGCATTAGAACTTTACATTTAGAACAAAATACATTTGTATGGTATCGATGGCTTTGCTCTCGTAAAAAAATTGTCAGTTGGTCAATTTTTATGGAGGAAATGATAGCACATTATGAGGATACAAACAGCAACACCTTCTTTAGACAAATGATAAATCTCAAAAAAAAGGGTTTAGTGGGGGATCACATTGAGGAGTTCCAAAAATTGAATATAAGGGTAACTGATATTCCAGAGCAACACAGGATTGATGTCTTCATAGGGACTTTGAAGGATAACATCCAACATGAAGTTCGTGTTTGGGAACCTGATTCATTGGAGAAGGCATTCAGGTTGGCAAGAAAAATTGAATGTAAAATTATGGCGACAAGGAAGCCTACCACTCACATCTATAAAGATGGAAGTGTTGCTACTCCTAGATTTCCACAACCTACAAGGTTGACACCACAACAATTGGAAGAAAAAAAAGAAAAAGGGCTTTGCTACAGTTGTGATAGCAAATACACTAAAGGTCATAAGTGTGCTGAGAAGAAATTATTTTACATAGATTGTGAAGAGGAAGAAGAAAATGAACAAGAAGAGGATATACACTAGGAACCAACCCTAGAAGAGGAAGAAATGAGTCCGACCATATCATGTAATGCATTGGAAGGAATTACCACTCCTCAAACTCTCAAGATAGAAGGACATATCAAGAAGAAAAAGGTAATAGTGTTGATTGATTCAGGTAGTACCCATAATTTTAATCATTGTAAGGTAGCCAAGGAATTGAATTGTTTCCTATACCCAGCACCAGAATGTCAAGTGATGGTTGCAAATGGAGGAACTATAAATTGCTCTGGAAAATGCCATAATATCAAGCTAACCATGGGGGAATATGTGTTGACAAGTCCAATGCTTTCCATTCCTATGGGAGGTGCTGATGTTGTACTAGGAGTGCAATGGTTACAATCTTTGGGGACGGTAGCTTTTAATTTTCAAGAACTTTTCTTGAAATTTTTTTCAGAAGGAAAGGAAGTCGAATTACGGGGTATTGAAGGGAAGCCAGGAAGGATAATAAGCTCTAATGTCATGAAAAATCTTCTAAAGAAATAACAACGAGGCGTAATTGCACAATTATGCTCACTAGAAGTTCCAACATCAAAATCATCTATTTCTACAGATCTCCAACAAGTCTTGGACAATCATTCCAAGGTGTTTGAAACTCCCAAAGGACTCCCACCTATTTTTTATCATGATCATGCTATTCATTTGATTCCAGGAAGTGTTCCTCCAAACATCAGGCCTTATAGATATCCTTACGTCCAAAAGAGTGAAATTGAACGTATGATTGCAGAAATGTTAGAGGCGGGTATAATTCAACCTAGTCAAAGTTCTTTCTCTGCTCCGGTAGTATTGGTACACAAGAAGGATGGATCATGGCGAATGTGTCCGGATTATAGGGAGCTCAATAAGCTCACCATTAAAGATAAATTTCCCATTCCTGTGATTGATGAATTATTGGATGAATTACATGGACCAATTTATTTTACCAAGTTGGATCTTCGTTCAGGATATCATCAAATTAGAATGAAGACTGAAGATATTCCAAAAACAACATTTCGAACTCATGAGGTCATTATGAATTTTTGGTCATGCCTTTTGGCCTTACCAATGCACCTTCTACATTTCAAGGGTTGATGAATTCCATTTTCAAACCCTTCCTTAGAAAATTTGTGCTAGTATTTTTTGATGATATACTAATCTACAGCAGGTCTTGGAAGGATCATGTTGAACATGTTGACGAGGTGCTCAAACTATTGCAGGAGAAAAAATTATATGCAAAAAAATCCAAATGTTTCTTTGGAGTACAAGAGGTGGAATATCTGGGTCATATTATATCTCACGAGGGTGTTAAAGTAGACCCTAACAAAATTAAAGCCATTAAGGAATGGAAAGTCCCCAAGACGATAAAGCAGTTGCGAGGATTTCTCGGGTTAACAGGCTATTATCGCAAGTTTGTTAATAATTATGGGAGAATATCAGCACCTCTAACAACATTATTGAAGAAAGATGCATTTTCATGGACTCCTGAAGCAACTAAGGCCTTTGAACATCTTAAAGAGGCAATGTGCCTAGCACCGGTCTTAGCTATGCCAGACTTCATAAAAACCTTTATTGTGGAATGTGATGCCTCAAGAAATGGAATTGGTGTTGTTTTAATGCAGGAAGGAAGACCCATTGCTTTTGAAAGTCGTCCAATCAAGGAAAGTATTTACAGAAACCTATTTATGAGAAGGAAATGTTAGCAATACTGCATGCACTAAAGAAATGGCGAACTTACCTAATGGGAAGACACTTCAAGGTAAAAACTGATCATGATAGTCTTAAACACTTTTTGGAACAAAGACTATCTTCAGAAGAGCAGCAAAAATAGGTCACAAAGATGTTGGGTTATGACTTTGAAATCATCTACAAAAAAGGGAAGCTAAATGTTGTTGCAGATGCACTCTCAAGAAAGGATGAAGAGGTGGAAGCATTTCTTTGTGCCATTTCAATTATCCAACCAGATTGGATAACCGAAGCAAGGGATGAATGGAAGAAGGACGAAGAAGTGTGGACTCTCATTCAAAAATTGCAGCAAGATCCTAGTACATCTGATACATTTAGTTGGAAAAATGATTCCTTATGGTATAAATATCACTTATATATTTGCAATAATTCCAAACTAAAACAGAATATTCTTTTGGAATTGCACACTTCTCCGTTATGAGGATAATCAGGATTTTTAAAAACATACCACGGGGTGAAGAAAGAATTCTTTTGGGATGGCCTTAAATATGATATTCAAAAGTTTGTGGCAGAATGTTTAGTTTGCCAACAAAACAAAGTTGAGACAATTAAGACCTGGGGTCTTCTACAACCTTTATCCATTCCAAGTCACTGTTGGGAGGATATTTCAATGGATTTTATCACAGGTTTACCTAATTTTGAATGAAGGAGCATCATCATGGTGGTAGTTGATAGAATTACCAAGTATGCACACTTTTGTGCATTATCTCATCCGTTTAAAGTGAGTACAGTTGCTACCACATTTATGGAAACAATTCAAAAGCTACATGGAAACCCAAAGATTATTGTAAGTGACAGAGATCCCATTTTTACAAGAAATTTTTATAAATTTTTGGAAGGATTTCTTTGTTGTTTTTTATTTGATAAGCAAGCACAATGGGTCAAGTGGTTACCTCTCGCTGAATGGTGGTATAACACGTCCTTCCATACTGTAGCAAAAATGACCCCATTTATGGCATTTTATGGATATCATCCACCATCCATCACATCTTCTTTAAGGGAAAATTCTAGGGTTCAAGCAGTGGAGGATCACATCGAGCATCAACAAGTTCTCAAAATTTTAAAGGCTAACCTAAATTTGGCACAAAATCGAATGAAACAACAGGAAAATCAACATCGCAGTGAGAGAAGTTTTGATGTGGGAGACTGGGTATTTTTATGGTTACAACCATATAAAAAAATGTCCCTCAAGCAAGCGAAGAAGGATAATAAATTATCGCCATAGTACTATGGTCCTTACAAGGTTTTGCAAAATATTGGTACTATGGCATACAAATTGGAGTTTCTTGCTTCTTCGCGAGTGCATCTAGTTTTCCATGTTTCATGCTTAAAAAAGGTTATAGGGGACAAACTTCTAGTTCAAACAATCTTGCCAAAACTTGATGAGGAAGGAAAAACCATATTCGAACCTGAAGTAGTCATGGAAACAAGAACTCGACAACTATGAAATAGATCAATTTTAGAGTATCTCATCAAATGGAAGAACTTACCCATTGAATATTCTACATGGGAGGAGGAGAATTTTATACAAAAGCACCCAGAGCTATTGAAGTGTTGAGGACAACACTTGTTTGAAGGAGAGGGGCATGTTAGGTCCCTATATTAATAGTGTAGTCCCTAATTATGTTAGTGTAGGCCCCCTTATTGTTATTTTTGTACCCCTGTAACCCCAATATTGTTATTATTGTGCCCTTAAATTATTATTGTTAGGTCAACTAGCAATACATTGTGGCACCACTAGGATTACATTGTGGCCCCATGGACTCCTATATATAGAAGGAGGTTTTGGTAATTTGTATCATCCAAGAATTGTTCACTCCTATAATGTATTGAAGGTTTCCCCCTCGAAGTAGCTTATTTCTGAGGCGTTGATATATCTTTTATTCTATTTTTGGAGTTGGTTTCACAACAAATAAGGGCTGATTTACAAGGGGAGGATTTGTGAGAGGTGGAGTAGGATGAAGTGGGGTGGTTTTCACAATGGTGTTATGAAAGGGTGTAGCTGAGGTACTTGTACCAGAGGACTGATTCTGAGTGGATTTGAGATGAAAAGGGCTAAAGTGATGGAGAAGCTGAAAGTCAGGTGGAGTGGAAGGAGAAGCTTCTCTACTGGAGCTTTGCTGCAAATCTACAAGGTCAGTTTGGTCAACCCTATTTTTTGACTTGGTCCTGAATAGATTCTTGGTATGGTGCAATTCAAACTGAGGATCTTGTGAAATTTTAAGGTGTTCTGGTGCATAACTTGCTCCATGAATGGTCCTAATAGAGGGTGAGTTTCCAGCATTAGAATTTTTCCACAAAATATTTTCTGGTTCATCAACTACGAAAGGAGGATTTGGGTCCGGGTGTGATCTGGTACTGATCCTTCATGAAGCCAGATCTCTTTACTTACACAAGGTATACCTAGGCCTTGAAAACTAATTTGGACTTATTTGACACAATCCTAGAATAACCTATGGGACTAGTGAGATGAAAAAAAAAAGGCCTACTAGAGGCTAGTGGAGTTGCCAGGTGGATTCTTTTTTGAAATTTTGAGGATATGTATATAATGGTCCACCACCAAATTCTTTATAAAAATAAATCTAGGGAGTACTTTTGGGTTTTTTAATTTCATTATGCAGCCTTAAGGTTAATGAGTATCTCCTAGTTGAGTCATCATCTTGCTAGCATGGTGAAGCAATTAGTTTCTACTCTTGGCTATGGGTTGGTTTTTAAGTCAAACTAGGGATTTATATGAGTCTGTAAGAGTTTGTCAGGCTACTATGAACTCAGTCCCACCATGATCGCCAATATGTTAGCTCCTTGTAATTTGCTAGATTGATTGAGATACAAATGGACACGGTAACATCAAACCAAGCTTTGGAATCCAAGGACCTAGCCTTCCTAGATTTGGAGAGGGATCTCTCTAATAGGTGCAAAGATGTGAACTTGTTTCCTTATTGGGGTTGATTTTAGGCTAGATGTTAAGTGCAGGGTATTTTGATTGTTTTTGGTTGGGTATCATGCTCAAATGGATTTAGATAGAAAACATGGAAAATTGTTAATTCATTGGGCAATGAAGTCTAACAAGGTCATGATGAGTTCATCAATGGTTTCAAGAGCATTTGCAGGGAAATTTTAACATGGTTGGTAGGTCTTTGAGGTTGTGGTGGATGATGAGATGAACATTAAACTTGAGAATAAAAGCTAGTGAAGGGCATAACTGAATCCTTAATAAATTTTTATACTAAGGGAGTCAGAAAATCATAAGCATAGAAAGAGAATCAAAGGCATAAGTGAAACCTAATCCTTTTTACTTCAAACTGAACAAAAATGATTATCCAAGGAAAACATTCAAATGAAATTATAGAAAGGCAAGAAACTTATTTAACTTTCATAGATTTCATTATCAAGAGTAGAAAATTTTTTTGGATGCACAATTAGTTATAACCATAGAAGAAGAGAAAACTCTGAACATCTAAAGTTACAGCTGTGAAGGTTCTTTGAAACAAATTTAGCTAGTAAAGGCAAAGAGCATGATTCAAATAGACTTCATTGACAAAGCTAGGCAAAGCTGCTTTAAAGAGGAGGTTCCAAGGGCAGAGTATTTCAGTGGCCACAATATGAAGGGCTAGCCATAAATCATACTTGACACTAACTGATATAAACAATTCAAGAAATTAAAAAGCTAAGAACTTCTTAGAGAGCAAGAGTTGGATTCCCTAATATATCTCAACAGAAGAAAACATTAAGGCAGTGAAGGAAAAACAGAATTAAGGTGCCATCAGGAAATATTTCTTAATATAAATTTATTGTCCTACTAAAACATAGCAAGATGGAAAACATAATAGAAAACTAGAAAAACATGAACATAAGAAACAGTTCACCATCAACCAAGCTTATGGATCCTGCAAACAATCTCTCTCCATCAACAAGCAAACCAGGGCATGCATGAGCTCCAAGACATCAAATTTCCATAAAAAAACTCCAAGAGACTACGTATTTGCTTCAGCATAAGTCATCAAAATCCAACTAATACATAAGAGCCTCATGCTCTATTTATGGTGCAAATGAGGAGGTGGAAACCCTAAGAGGCTTCCAGAAACCCTAATTTAGCCATAAATGTCGTAAATGTGCTTAATGACCATGAAAGGCCCAAGACACATAAGAGATAAGATAATAAATGAAGAACATCAAAACATAACTCCCAAATCAAATCAGGAGTGATTTGTCCAAAAAAAACACTAAAAAACTGATTTGTCATTAATTAGTGTCTTTTGTTGACTTTTGGCAAAAATTTGTCTCTGTGCGTAGCACCATTTCAAGAAAAAATAGGGTCTGTTGCAGCTGATTTTTGGACCCCTTCCCGGCATCCGATTTGGTCCCGTGATGGATCGTTGGAAAGCTTTATTAGTCTAATTTCCAGAAATACTTGATTTGTGCTGAATGGATGCCATTTCCCTGCTAAAAAACCAAATCTCCCATGACTTCTCTATGCGCAGCGCCAGGCCTAAAAAGGAGGCAGAAAGGTAATTTTTGAGGTGTGTTTTGACCTTTTGAGGGGGAAAAAATGCTCCAATTGACTTGAAATTTTGTGGGTATACTATTGGTGACATGAAAAATCTAAAAATGTAAACTCTAGCAGCTGAAAATGCCCCAATTTTGTGCGTAGCGCCTAGGGTGTTGTGCTCCTAGGGGTCAAAATTTGGAAAAAACAAAAAGTTTCTGGATTTGCCTCAAAATTGGCGTGTAGAACCCTCAAGGGGTTTTATACATCTGCTCAGAAGAATCAGCCAATATTCCAAGGCTATCATGCACTTTGATATTTTTTTAGCTCCTCTAGATCCATGAGGGCTTGCTTGAGTTTGGCATTAGCAAGCATGCTCTTCCTTGCGTAGTGTTTGACCAATTTCTTCTACAAGGCAAGGCCCCTCTTCACCTCTTTGAAATTTGTATGCTCTTGTTTATAATATTAGATGACCCTTTGTGCCCTTTCAAATTCCTTTTCCCATTCTTGAAGCTGGGCATCCTTCTCCAAGAGGAGCAATTTTGTACTATTCCCTTGGTCCTCATTTTCACTATCTAGATCAACAAAAAAAGAGGGCCTTGGGAAGTCTTTTTGATCCTTTTTCTCCTTCTTACCTGTAATTTTTGTTTTATCTTTTCCACTTTTTCTTTGCCTTTGTCAAATATTTTGACTGTTTGAGAAGTGATGGCCCTTTGCCTTTTAGAGGTAGCAATCAAAATTCTTCTCCCTCTATGATATGTGCATGTGAGACAGGTAACAATGGGAGTTTTAAAGGCAGTGTCATAATCATTTTGGCCTTTGTTTTTCTTGAAATTTTCTAGACTTGCCTCACTCTGAATGTCTTTGTCATGCTTGGACTAATTTTTTTCAAGACAGTCATGACTGATGTCATGACTGCCATGACTCTTTCCTTGACTGCTTGGTGTGCTTTGACGGTTGTCCTCCTCATCATCCTGCTCTTCCCCGTCATCTTGATGCTCTTCCTCCTCATCATGCTGATCTTATTCCCCATCATCTTGATGTTCTTCCTCCTCATCATGTTGATCTTCTTCCCCATCATCTTAATGTTCTTCCTCCTCATCATGATGATGTGCCTCTTCATCTTTGTGGCTGCCTTCACTAACTTCATCATTACCATCATTGCTTTCTTCATGGCTACTTCCCTCCTCTTCATCATTTTCTTCATTTTTATCATCTTCTTCTTCACTTCTCTCTCCTTGTCCATCATTATCTATCTCATCTTCCTCCTGACTGTTCTCTCCTATTTGTTCTTCACTCGGGCTACTGTCAGCCCCTTCACTTGGAAATTTAGGGGAGGAGGCAAGAGGTGAAATTATTTGTGGAGAAGGCACATGGGGAGATGATGGATGTGTAGAGGTAGATGGTTGTGAAGTGGAAGGAAATTTCTGTTGGATGAAGACCCGGGGGTCTGCAAACACATCATGTGAGATGAAGGTCTCTCAAGATATACCTTGTTTCTCTAGCTGGTATAGGAAAATCATTTTGATCAGGGAGTGATGAAAGTGGCTAGGCATTTGCTGGTCATAGTTTTTATTCTTGACAACTGAGGCCATTTTATCAATGCTTCAGAATAGGTAGTAAGGTAGGTTCATCATCTTGACCCTAGTAAAATGCATCAACAACCTTATATGATATGAGTAGAGCCGGGAGTATCTCCCCTCACATGTGAAATAATTGATAATATGCCTCATCAATGTAGCATACCTATCCAGCAAATGGGAAAAATGGAATACAGCCTTACAATTTTGTTGATAGCTGGTTTTCAAGTAGGGCCCATAATAACTCAACTCCAGCCTCTTTTGTTTGAACCACACCTCACCAATGTCTGGTATACCTATTTATTTGGAAATGATCTCAGATGAGAGCTCAAATTGTACTCCTGACAAATTGACTTGATGGTTTTGCAAGCTACAGACAAATAATCTAGTTAAGTCTGCATGGCTGCTGACTTGCTTGACCTTCTCACAAAATATATAGCACCCTACATCCTGGAAGCATGAAAGGATCATAGGAGATGAAGTGAGTGGAGTGGTGTCTATGGGCTCAAATCTTTTTTCTTTTCCTCCCTGATGTTTTGGCTTGTTGGGAGTATGACTCTCATCACCACTGGTATGACAATCTCCCTCTAACATGATGACTAGTCTAAAAACAGCAGTAGGGCTTTTGAACTCTTCTTGAGGGTTTTTGGGCAAACCAAGTGCTTTTAGTAGCTTTAGGTCAACTTTTTGCAATATGGAAACTAAGGTGAAAATGATTTTTTTTAGAGCTTGCACTTGGGGTTTTAGAGGATAGCCTATAGTCACCCAATCTTCTTTTTTCAATTAGAACCAAATTCACTTGCAAACCCTAACTCAAAGACTAAGAAATTGATCTTTATATAATCTAGGGTTTGGTCAAATTTTAACTATGGATGACTTCATCATTTAGAAAAAGGAGAGCTTTTGAGGAAAAAATAAATTTCACCAACCTTGGACTCTGTTTGCAAAATTTTGAAGATGAATTTCGGACTTTGGAGCTTTTTGAGAAAATTTGTAACAATTTGGCCAGAGTGCAGTGCCTATGCGCAGCGCCTCTGCGTAGCGCTGGGCGGACTGGGCGGTGCCTCGGGTGCGTCCGGTCTTTTCTGGGCCAGTGCATAGCACCAGGCCAGGTGTGCATCGCCAAGCCATGATCACGTAGCGCAGTGTATTTTTACACTACTTGCCTACCCTCTATGCGTAGCACCGGAGGCCAGGTGCGTAGCACCGGCCTTGGTGCGTAGCGCCCAATTTTTTCATAGTTTGTCCAGAAAACCAAAAAAAAAATATCCTCAATGGCTTTCTTCTCCTTTAAAATGACAAATGATTCATGGGGAAGGTTCAAGTGGCCTTTTATACTTGATTTGAAAAGTAAATTTTAAAATACCAATCCCACTTTTGTAAAGTTAATGTCTCCTATCTTTTATTGTGCCTTTGACTAATATTTGTTGTGAACACACTTTGACACTTTTTGGAAAAACATGTTTATTTATGCCTTTGTCATCTTGGTGGAACAATCTTTTTGACATGAAGGCATTTGTCGGGAGTCTATTGCTGAGATGCATATTGAGGTTACACTTTGCCTTTTTAGGCTTGTTTCAACAATAACCTATACCCAACCTTTTACTTTTCAAAAACTCTATTTTTTCACCCTTTGGTAAAATGATCTTCTTTACACTGATAATCTTTGTCTTTCTTCTCTTAGTGCAGGTGAAGAAATTCTATTTTGGCAAAACCCTAAGGAGGAGGCTTCTGTCCTTGAAATCTTTGAGATGGTTCTTTGCTTGCCACCATTGTTTTGTTAATCCACCAAAACAACCTTTGATACTCCTTTACCTATAGGTATGTTGTTCTTGTCTTGTTTGTTTTTGCCTCTTGGTGATAATCACATCTTATTACCTTGCCTCTTCTTATTGCTGGTGGCCACCTTGGCTATTCTTTGAAAAAATGTGAACAAGGGCAGCTATCCCTTGCATTGTTTGTGCTCTAAGCCAAGGAGGCTTTTATTGAATGACTTTGGTCAAAATGCTTGATTTTATTCACCTTTGAATACAACCTCTTCATGCAGAAATGCATAACTTGTTGGGCTCCAAATCCATCCGATGACTCAGTGAAACCTTAGGTGACCTAATGGGGACCTTTGGACTTGGATTTTGGATAGAGATCTAGACTTAGGGATCACCAAGTATAAGATAGGACCTGTGATAAGCTTCGTGTATTTTGAAGACCTAGGATCTAGCATACTTGACTATCAAAAGGGTCTATAGAGACAATCAGTGTTTGAGAATATTATGAAAGAGACAGCAAGGCTATTTGATTGGTAGGTTTGACTAGTAGCAGGGAATCCTGTAGGTAAGAAAAACAGAGGATTTGGGCCAAAAGGCAAGACATGGTGAAAAATGGGTGTCAGTTGGGGTTAAAATAAATGGCTTGAGCCCATGATGGATCTTCCAGGAGTGGTGGGCTAGTTATGACTAGATAGGAAGATGAAATAGTGAAATTTTTATCTTAGGATAATGAAGGTAGTGAGATTTCTAGAACTCATAATATTTATGAATTTTGTTTCTATAAATATAGGATCACTACTTAGTCATCTTCAGATAGTGAAAATTATGGATGACTAACAC
Organism: Pinus albicaulis; assembly: GCA_034641835.2. Lineage (NCBI taxonomy): Eukaryota > Viridiplantae > Streptophyta > Pinopsida > Pinales > Pinaceae > Pinus > Pinus albicaulis. The sequence goes on along the minus strand of CM076579.1, from coordinate 1,512,638,834 downwards.
CATATCCAACGCCCTTTGGGACAAGACTGAAACTCTATGCAGACACGCCAATAGAGAAAGTTGTAATATCATCAACACCATCAGCAAGTGGATAGAAAAACCTTACTCCAAAAACCTTTTGTATAGACTCTGGGAGCTGATTCCAGGCCTCCTTATTTGGAACTTATGGAAAGAAAGGAACAATCATATATTTAAAGACAATGCCTCCAACTGAGAGCAAATCTGGGCAAGGCTCCACAAAAATCTCACAGAAACCCTAGCCATAACTCCCTGGAGTAAGGAAGACCTCTCGATAATTAATGCAGGAGCATTACGCCCGAGAAAATACTTTGTATTTTAATAGACATAGGGGGGTCTCATGTTTTTTCTTTCTCATGTAATTAATTATATTTGAGTGGTTTTAAATTAAATATAGAGATAAAAGTGTAAATGTCTCCAAATGGTTGGAGGACATGAGAGAAGTTGATTAGTTAGGAGTGTGAAGAGTCAGTTTCAGTTTATCTAAGGAATTAGGCTAAATTGAGAAGTCCAAGAGTTTGTCGAACTATCAAGAAGCTGAATCGATTCATTAGTGTTCTATATAAATGTAAGCCTCAAGGGCCTTAGAAAGAATAATCAGACCTAGAGATCTGGAGAAATAGAGTAGTGAGGTAGAAGGGCCATCGAAATTGAAGATCTGGCCAAGGACCAGAAAGTTGTAAGTAATTTCATTGGTATATATGAGAAATTTGTTTTAGCATTATATAAGCACTGTCTGGTTTGAATTCCGCATGAAGTGTGAATTTGTGTTTCAATATAGCATCCGGTATTTGAATGTATATTATCATCTATGTAAGGAATTGGTGTATTCGACTCACATACACAATATCAATGTTGTCAAGGCCACAATGAAGTAATTAGTAGGGAATGTAATTTTGTGTGAATGATTGATAGGAATCGATGATGTTATGATCTTTGATGAATGGCACAAATGAGTTAATATCTGACTATTAAATATGTGATTTGATGAAGTCTGCTTTCAATAAGGTCGGAGATTAAAGATGTAACTGAGCATGTTAAACCTACATCGTATGGAAAAATTCGATGAAGGAATTACACCTGTAATTGTGTATACATAGGGAATCTGGAACTCGAATCACATCGGCTTTTGATGTGTTTGTAGCGATTATAACACACAGATTTAGAGTAATAGAATCCCATTCCTTTATTAATTTCTGAGAGAGGTGGAAGGGTTCACAAAGGTGTGAGACGGATAGTCGAAGGAAAGCCACAAGTCAATTAACTACTGAGAGGGGTTTGCATTGAAAGGAGAGGTGAAATCATGATACAATAGAATTTGAAGACCGTTCGAACTGATAAATTCGAAAAACAGATGGAAATAGAAGTCAAAGATGCGAGGGAAGATCATTGGATCTCAGTGGTGTAGAAATTAGCTGAATAAATCACTTATTCAATGAAGATTAACCTGGTCATATATCAATTTCGAATTGCATACATAACACATAACCTTCTTCTACAATTAATTGTCACATGCGGAAATAACAGAAGCAATCTCACATCAATTCAATCACACATTAACTCAGAATGTATGGGGAAAGCCTATAGCTGAAAACCCCGAAGCTATTGTGTATATTATAATGGAGAAATCAAGTAACCAATAAAGTACAATACTCCTCACAAGTACTCAGTACTCTCTCATGAAGTTACTCACAATCTGACTCAGTTTTGAACAAGTCTGAGGTTCAAAACTCCCCGCCAATTGCCTTGCCTCTATTCCGCAATCATGGCCTGTATATGAAGAGGTTCAAGGTTCGAATCCCCTTCCCTTGATTGCGTAATTGTCATGGACAATTCCTCCAAGTGTAATGCAAATCCCATGCAAAACAAATCTACCAACTGATAGCTTTACTCACCCTTTCATCTACCTCTTCCACTGGTCTCCACTGAACTGATCATGCACTGTAGTGAACTGAAGTGTTCTTGAGTTGACTAATAAGTTAATATTTAGTAAATTAAATATTATTTAATTTACTCCACTCATATCTAGTTGATTAGTTAGTTAACTAATCCCAACTAGTTCAACTAAAACAAACAGAACACAACTCCACTATCTGTCCCGTTAACTCCTCCAAAACTTCTGCCACTGAAGTCTAACTCAAGCCAACCATGCAAGATGCCATCAAACCCTAGGAACCACGTGATTCCTTGTGTCAGTTGCATGAGCCACCTCCATGACTCAAACTGAAGTGCGCCAAGAGAGTAAACTGCTGTTTATAGTCAAAATATTATTAAGGGAAAATAATATTTGACTTCCATATTTTTTAGGAGATCAGTCTAAAAATAGTCTGGGTCCTAAAAAATAGGGTCACATCTATTTTTACCAACATGTCGCATCCATCAAGAATCTCCAAGTAGAATTCCCAAATTATGCTCCGTATGTCTAAAAATAGACATAGTCTAAAAATAGACTTTGCGCCAGAATTTGCCTGCGGGCCCACTTAGTGAAGGCGACTTCATTTCACTAAGCTCCATCATCTTGCTGCATTCTCAACAAGTGGCACCGAGATGTATTGTTAACTACTTAGAACTGTGTTAAGGGAGAGTGTACAACAGTGCACGTCGAAGTCAGAAGTCTGAACCATAGTGAAACGCAGAGGATTGGTAACAAACCCATGCGTTGAATGGAACCTGGAGCGGATGAAACAATTGGAACCTTGAATAGAAGGTTGAATAGTAATGGTGGTTTTAGAATTACAAACCGGCAGTATCGCGTAGTTGCTTGAGCGGCAAGGTTTTTTATAAAAAAAAAGTGATATCGGTCTTCATGCGACGCGTGGCAAAGAGTGGTTTTCAAAAACCACTTTTATCTCATTTGTTTTGGGCGTTAAGGTTTTGTTTGTGAAAAAATGTGATTTTTGTTCGATCGGTTGACATTGAAGATCAATGGCATTCGCACAGGTAAGTTGCGGAGGTGTTAAAAAAGAAAAGAGGTGAGTATTCATTGCTGTGGGCCTGAATATTATTATGTGAAATTCGTAGTTATGTATATGCGCTTAGTTTTAATCCAAGGTCGAAGGGATTAAATTAGAATTTAAATATCTGCATGGTTTAAATACTAAGGGTCGGCGTTGATCCTTAAGGGTGTTGAATCCAAGTTATAAATTGGGTTTTATTCTAATGAACGAATGTTGAGTTCACATGTGACATATGCAGAGTTATAAATTGGGTTTTAGTCCAAGGACGATATATATATTTTCATGTCCATAGTTTAGGACCGAAGGCTTCATGGACCTTAAGTGCAAAGTGGGGTTTGGTCCGATTTTTATATGCAGATCTATTATATGTGTATGGGGTTTAAACCATAGAAATTGTAATTAGAGAAAAAGCGTCCACATACAGGTGAAATCTGGGTTGAGGGGTTTATAACCATAAGAGAGAAAATTTTGATTTAATATCTCAAATCTTAGATTTGAGATATTAAAAGCTTCCAGACTATTTATTTAAATTTCCAAGTTAAGAAGATAGACTATTGAATTTCCAATCCAAGAAAATGAATGCAGATGCATTTTTAGATGTATGAGAGTTGAAGCACAATTTTGAATTGCATTTTATATGCTTTGGGAGGTGAATATGGGGGTAAGTAGGAGTAGCCCGTTATCATGTGGTATCAGAGCTGGAATAGTTCGATTGAAAATTAATTGTGGAATGCATATGTACTGAAGTAGTGAAGAAAGTTTGTTTTTTAAATCTGTTTAACAGAAATTGCAGATTTGTAGAGGTGTGCAGTGACGGTATTAATATTTGCAAAATATAAAGTTGAAGGCAATGTGATTTGAAGATTACCAGGATATGTTTTGGAAGATGTGAACACATGTATGAAGTGATGACAAAGTGATCAGATCTAAATCTGACATAACAGTGTGCTGTGCAGCAGAGCATTGGAAGGATTTGCAGAAGTGATTGCAAGTGGAAGTTGAAAAAACTCTTAAGGTGAGTTGATGAGCATTTTTTAACTCTGGTTTGAAGAATTGTTTGCAGAATTCAGATTGCAGGCAATTGAAGGAATCTCAGCAAAATCAGATCACAGCTTTGAGAGCAGTGATGAAAGAGTCCAGCAGAGGATTCTAAAGTGAAGAAGAAAGTGTGGCAGAACCTGGAGAATTCCCAACAGAGGTTGGATGAAAGAAGAACAGATGTGTTCTTGAGAAAAGTTGTAGAGTGAGGCCTAGAGAGAGCAGAAGACAGTGCTCAGAAGGTTCCAGCAGATAGGGGACCAGTACTTTCCAAAAGCCCAGATCCGGAGGAAAGGATTGGTGAGGTAAGTGGCAGTAGGAGAGCTTGCTGTTGCAGAGGCTTGGTGCAGCTGATGAGTGAGGAATTCATGAAGGAGAAAATGGCTACTGATAGTCATAGCAGATATTGCAGAGGTTCTGAGAGAGGCCACAACAGAATGAAGATGAAGAAAGAATATGCCAAGACAGATGGCATCCAGAGACAGTTAAGGAAGGAAGAGTATGAGAAAGAGGTAGCTGAGATCTGGGAGCAGTTCAAAAATTTGGAACTGATGATAAAGGAAAGCCAGAGAGTTGGTTGGCTCATGAAGAAGAAAGTAAAGTTGTATAGGCTACAGATGAAGAGAGAGCAAATGATAAACACTCAGCTGGAAGATAGATTACTCAGAATGATTGAGTATTTGGGGAAGGACTTGAAGACTGAAACTTCAAATGAGACCAAGAGGTCAAATGGCCTTACATCTGACAAATTTTAAATGTTTGCAGGAAGCACTTATGGGAAAGAACAAACTGGTGATGTTGTCACTAAGGAAGAAAATGGAACAGCCAGATATGTTGTAAATTTCCATGCACATTTGGGGAAAGGTTTTTCTTTCCAACATAGTGGGAGCAGAGGAGATTTAAATTGTGATGATGGCCAGAAGCTGGAAATTGAGCAGTCAATTGGACAACTTGAAGAAACTGAAGAGAATACCATTGAAGAATTTCCAAAATTTATATAAGACTCGGAACAACAGGAAGATTTGATGATCAATTCATCAAATGAGACCATAGGGTCCCATGGTTTTACAACTGACAAGTTGTGTGTGAATGCAGGTATTGAGGAAGACAGTTCATATGATGAAACTGTGATAAATGAAGCTGAAAGTTGCCAAGTCAAATTTGATGATTATCTTTCAAAGGAAGATCAAACTGACTTACTGCAGTAGAAGGAATTCATAAATTCCTTGTTTAGTGAAAGAAATTGCTTCAATGGGAACATGACAGTTGTTTCTGATGATGATAAATTTGTTGATAATGAAAATTTTCTTTTATTAAATGGAAAAGTGAAAAGTGATGGACAGATAACTGAAATTATTGCAGAGATGTAAGATCAGAATTCTATTCTGATGAAAGATGAGGAGATAGTGACAGCATGAAACTTGGCTTGTGATAGAAAAATGACAGTGAAGACAGTATGAATGTTTTCTCAGATGAGATGACAAATTTTTGGCATGAGTTAATTGTTCCAGAGCAGAGGATATAAACACAGAGAAAAAGTTTTCAGATTGTAAACGCAGACATGAATGAGAATGGGCAAGTTAATTTTTATGAACCAGAGCAAAGATACATCCTTGAGAAGGATGATGCAGAAGAGAGACTAACTAAAAGTCTCGATAATTGTTTGAAGGATTGGAATCAGCATACTAATGTGTTGATAAAGATGGAAAATAATTTCAGGACAACATACTAAAATGCTGGCAGAGGAGAGAAAGGCATTAAGGCCTTATGATTTTTGTTTTAAAAAATGTTTTGTGAATGCAGATTTTGTTGGTGATGGAGAAAATTTGACATCATTGGAAAACCAAAGAAACGATGAGAGGAAAAGAGATGATGACAGATACTGACAATTTAAATACGAGTCCAGAGAATCACTGAAGTCATAGAGTGAATAAATTGTCATGGATGACAATCAGGAAGAGTTTTACTGTTGTAGAGAGCAAGTGGGTGTGGATGATTGGGTGGCAGTCAGAGATAGAGCTAAAGATACAATTAAAGGTACAGCTAGGGCAGCAGTAAGGACTAAACAAGCAAAATTTTAGCAAGCAAGGGCTCAACAAGTGAAAGAAAGAGTTCAGCAATTAAGAACTCAGCAAGCAGAAGCAGAAGTAGAAGTTTAGCAGTCAAGCTGGAACAGTATCCAGCAGTCAGAAGATATACCAGGCAAAGAAATTGAAATTATGAGAAAGATGATGGTGAAAGTGTTTGAGAAGAAGATAGCAGCAAGAAATCAAGGAAACGGTAGTGAAAGAAAGACAGAAAAAGAATGTAAGAGTACAGCCAGTGGAGCAAGACAGAATAAGATATGGAAGCCTAGAGAAGTGCAGAAGAAGAATGTTGCAGCAGATGATCAACTACAGAACAAAGTATGGGATCCAAGAAGACAACGACTGAAAGCACATGATCAGAAGATCATGAATCATTTTAACCTTGGGAGTCTGATGCAGGAGCATTAGGCCCGAGAAAATACTTTGTATTTTAATAGACATAGGGGGGTCTCATTTTTTTTCTTTCTCATGTAATTAATTATATTTGAGTGGTTTTAAATTAAATATAGAGAGAAAATTGTAAATGTCTCCAAATGGTTGGAGGACATGAGAGAAGTCAATTAGTTAGGAGTGTGAAGATTCAGTTTCCGTTTATCTAAGGAATTAGGCTAAATTGAGAAGTCCAAGAGTTTGTCAAACTGTCAAGAAGCTGAATCGATTCATTAGTGTTCTGTATAAATGTAAGCCTCAAGGGCCTTAAAAATAATAATCAACCCTGGAGATCTAGAGAAACTGAGTAGTGAGGTAGAAGGGCCATCGAAATTGAAGATCTGGCCAAGGACCAGAAGGTCGTAAGTAATTTCATTGGCATATATGATAAATCTGTTTCAGCATTATATAAGCACTGTCTGGTTTGAATTCTGCATGAAGTGTGAATTTGTGTTTCAATATAGCATCTGGTATTTGAATGTGTATAAGCATCTATGTAAGGAATTGGTGTATTCGACTCACATAATCAATATCAATATTGTTGTCAAGGCCACAATGCAGTAATTATTAGGGAATGTAATTTTGTGTGAATGATTGATAGGAATCGATGATGTTATGATCTTTGATGAAGGGCACAAATGAGTTAATCTCTGATTATTAAATATGTGATTTGATGAAGTCCACTTTCAATAAGTTCGGAGCTTAAAAATGTAACTGGGCATGTTAAACCTACATCGTATGGAACAATTCGATGAAGGAATTACACCTGTAATTAAGTATATGCAGGGAATCTAGAATTCGAATCACGTCAGATTTTGATGCGTTTGTAGCGATTATAACACACAGAGTTAGAGTAATAGAATCCCATTCCTTGATTTATTGCTGAGAGAGGTCGAAGGGTTCACAAAGGTGTGGGAGAGATAGTCGAAGGCAAGCTACAAGTTGATTAATTGCTGAGAAGGGTTTGCATTGAAAGGAGAGGCAAAATCATGATACAATAGCATTCGAAGACCGTTCGAACTGATAAATTCGAATAGCAGATGGAAATAGAAGTCAAAGACGTGGGGGAAGTTCATTCGATCTCAGTGGTGTTAGCCCCCTATAAATTCCTTGACAAGCAAGAAAGGGGCTAATTTGTTTTATGAGCCTTCAAGGAATGCATTTCCCTTGAAAACACATCATCCTTGAAGCCCTTTCATATTCCCTGCCCATTGATTGTTTCCCTCTACTATTTTGAGTCAATAAGCCTCACAGATGACGAAAAATTGTGCTCCAAAAGGCCTTGGTTTGCCCCTTGTATCCCTGCAAAATGTCCCATTTTACCTTTTTCTCCCCTTTTTCAAAGTCCCCCTTTCACCCTCTAAACCCTCCCAAAATCCCCTTTAAACCCTATATTTGCCCCTTTTTTGGTATGATTCCCCTTTCTTCCCTATATCATTACCTTTCATCGGCCTTGAAATGAACTTAAAATGGGCAAAAAACCCACTTTCCACCTTATAATAGGGCCTAGCCCCTTTTCTACCAACCCCCTTAAACCACTTCCCCATATTCCCTATGCCCAAGACCGAGCGCTTATGGCCTGGGCGCTAATCGCATCGGATAATTGGAGCAAAACGTTCAGTTCCTTTGTAAACCATGAAAACTCCGATGCAATAGTGTTATCGCTCCATCGGTCCCGCTATGATATCCACCGTTGATCTATATTTTTTATCAGATAGCCTGGCGCTAATCGCACTCCCGCCTCGATCGCAATCGCAACTTTCACCGTGTCACTCTTTGCTCCACTCCGATTGCGATTCTCCGATTCAATCTCCGAGGTAGATCTGTCATCCGAATCAGACGGCTGGAGCTCCATCGCATCGCGCCAGTCGCATCGCATCCCCTCCTCTACATTCGCCGATTGTGATCCGCTGATCGCATCCCAGCCGTCCGTTTAATCCACGATCTGACGACCTTCGCTCTCTCGCTCCAATCGCAATCGCATTTCTCAATTGTTGCCACTTTCCACCCTTTGCGATTGCAATCCACCGATCCAATCTCGACCGTCTGTTAGTCCAAGATCCAATGGTCACAAACTAATCGCACCATCATTCAATCGGACTACCGACCCTCCCATTTCTTGTCTCCAATTAGATCATAGCCATTTATCTCCTCCTGAGATCCGACGGTCCTAAGTGAATCGCCCTCCACCCATGTTGGGTCCCACCGCACATGATCATTTTCATTGCATTTTCCTTCATTTCTTTGCATTTCCGCCTATGTCCAAACTTTCGAAATTTACATTAAAGTTATATGTTTCGCATTCATTCCGCCCGAATTCATAAACCGTCCCACTATTTAATCTCTGTCGTAGATCTACGCCAACAGACCACATTCAAACGGTCCACGCGCATTTTTCCACCAAACCCTATTAGTCACTATGTGCACCATATCACTGCATTATTCACCATCGTTTTATCTAAAAACACCGTTTTATCACCACCGCACTATCATTCTCTCCATCCTCCATAGCCATCCTCCCCTATGCATGGATTTCATAACAGAGTTGTGTGTTTTTGCAGGGTACAAGCGGTGAAAAACCGCCATGATTCAAAATCTCTGTACAGTTACAGAGAAACAGGAGAAGACCATTTTCAAAGAGCCGAACTCATGGAGAAGGGTCTGAAAAGACATATGACAGGGCTTGCATTAAAGAACAGAGTTTAAACTCTGGAAAATCTTCCCCAGAGCCATTAAAGCATAGATCTCACCAACAGAGACAGTATGAGGGCAGCAGAGAGTTCAAGGCATGTAATAGAAGATTTTGAGCCTTTTTTAGGGATTTAGAAGGAAAAGGTACCAGATCAAAGACATTATGGACCACACAGAAGGACCAGCGCGCAGAAAACAATACTATCAGGGTAGCTACATCAACAGAACATTCCTACTTGGGACAGGACAAAGCGCCCATATGGTACCCTTATTAACCGTGCTCCTTAGAAGATTTCGACCCTGATGGAACAATCCGATGCTACCAGAACATTTGTTATGCAGCATGGCAGACCTCAATCTTCCTTTTTTTTATTCACCAAAAGTACTACAACCAGAGTGCATCAGAGCCATACTGGAGTAAATGGAAGCCTGAAGAAGATCATTTTTTCACCAAAGAGTGCCAGAGATAAATGCACAGAGTTTAAACAGAATGGGCTTTGGCCCTCTTTCTTTTCTGACTTTAATGCTTCATTTCGTGTTTCACCTACCTCCCCTGCTCTCTTCAACTATAAAATTCAAGAAGGAACTCATTGTAATGTTGTTGATCGATTATCAAAGAATTGTAAGTTGATTCCTTTGAGACATGTTCTCTATGTAAAGTTTGTAAGATAGGCTGAGGAAGATGTATTCAGACTGAAATTTCAAGCTATTGGCAATGTTATACTTGACTGGTGTTGCTCTTAATATGACAAGCACATTTCTTTGGATCCTGATTTAAAGCAGCTGGTGATTTTTTTCTATCTCTGTATTTTAATTCACTTCATTTCATTTCTACTGGCTTGCATCAGAAATTTGGCATAGGATTTACCCCTTGTTAGGTACCCTATGTTTCTGCTCTCCTTGCCTTTAATGTTTTTCTGCTATATGTGTAGCTGAGGATTGATTTCAATTAATTTAACCAGTGTAGTGGATGTTATTGCCTGCTAGCTAATGTGTGAATTATTGAAGTCAGTGTTTCAGATGTTCTTGTTAGGATATAATTGGATGAATTGGGAACACTGGGAGGTCTAGAACTCTGTCTTTATCTCACTAGGATCCTTTTCAATTAATTGAACCTTTCTAAGATCCCTCAAGCTGGAGGCCAAAGCATTGAGAGTTAAAAGTCTCTCTCTGATCTCAGGGTTTCAAATTTGTGTTATAAATCTTTAATCTTATTTGTCTGAAGAGTTAGCCTTTGGATTTTAGATCACAGGTGTTCAATGGTAGGCCCTGTCCCTAGATCTGATCTCTGAAGGTCACCTTGGAGGTTTCCTTGCTTTCACCTTTCTCTCTTACCATTTCATATCACACAATCATCTTTAAGATCCAATGCTTTAGATGACTAGCCCAACTGAAAGCCTGCATATCGAATAGCAAGTAAACCCTTTCCTGACTCCATTGCCCAATGGTCTTGAATGTTCCCTGAATTATCTCTCCTTTTTCCTAAATATTCTTTGCTCAGCCTTGTCTTATATTGAACCCTTCCTTCCTGATTCTCAGCAACCAAACATACAATCAAACAAACAAACCCTGAGCCTATAACTAGCCTAATATCTTAACATTGAGCTTCAAAGTCATATACCTTTCACATATCATAGAGATATCCCTCTCTGGACCCAGGAGGGCTAGATCCTGAGGTCTGAAAGTGGTTCTGATGTTGTCTCATCTTTTTTTATTGCCAACCTTGCCAAAACATGGGAACCCCAACATAATGACGACTCCACTGGGGAATTTCTGAGAATTTTCCATCTTACTACATTACAAGAGCCTTAGAAAATCTAGAAACTCTGGTCAGGTTTGTATTGAAACACTTCCATTTGCAATTCATTTTCTACACCATTTGTTGTGTTTCTCCCATACTCTTAGACGGAGCCTGGAAAGGGCCAGGTAGCCTCCGAATCTCACACTCTTTCAGAGGTGACATATCTGGTAAATTCCCTCCCAGTCAATCTCTGGTTAGATTTTGTTGAGTTTGAGATATTCCTGAAAGGGGAAATCTCATAAGCACTGTGGTGGACAATGTACCCTCCAGAAACACCCTAAACCTTCCACCTGGAGACTCCATAGCTCCTTAAAGATCAAAGACTCCACTGGTGATCAGTAGGCCTGCTGATTATCTTGGTTTCACATAAGACTCCACTGGAAGACCAGCCTCTAAAACAACATCAACCACAAGAGAAGTAACAAAGTAGGGTTAAGCTGCTTGGTTAGAAAACAACATTCTGGCTTCAAGAACCATTCACACAAGAGCTTATCCAAACCCAAACCCACCTGAGATAGTTGAAAACCCTGAGAGTATCCTCAAGAGATCTCCTACACCTAAAAGACCAACTATTTCCAGCCACATCCATAGAGCTAACTCTACTCCAGAAGACTTTACAGCTCTATTGAACCCATTTTTTGACCTAGACCTACCAAACAGACTACCAAGAACTAGGTCATTTAGTGTTCCAGACCAGCCAGACCTCGAACTTCCCGGCTCACCATCTCACAGTGGTAAACACTCTAGGGACAGAGAGACCCCTCCATCTACACCCCCTGATATTCACTTCCTTAAAAACTTGGGGCTCTGCCACCCTAAATCTGCTCAACTATATTTTGTTGGTCATAATATCCCTGCCATCCATATACTAGCTACTCAGTTTAACCCTCTACCTCCAAAGAACATCATTATGGCAGCCTGGTATGCACCTCTAGTTTTACCTCAGCCTCTAGTACCTTTACCCAACGATTATCAATCAAAGATCCCACATTTCACTGCCAAAGAGTCTACCACAGCCCAGCACCATGTAGATAGGATGGAGGACTCTTTTGACTACATGGAAATAGATGATGATACAGTCAAAATGAGAATCTTTGCCCAGAGCTTAGGAGGTGAGGTGAAGAAATGGTTCAAAAGCCTACCTCCTAATAGTATCCAAGACCTCCCTACTTTATATCAGGCCTTCATAAACAAATGGGAAGTCAAGGCCAATCCTCGCCAAATCCTAGCAGAATACATGAACCTTAAAATAAATGTAGGAGAGAGTGTCCATGATTACTCAACGAGGTTTAACAGCATTTACAATTCTCTTCCTCCACATATGAAACCTCCCCAAGGTATGGCTCTAGAGAAATATCCTGAAGGCTTTGATGCTAACATGGCCTACCAGCTTAAGGAGAGAGACTACAACACATTGGAAGACATGCAAAATGGAGCAGTGAGTGTAGAGGCTAATCTGATTAAGAAAAATGAAAGATTGAGAGTTGAGAAAAGGGTAACATATAGGGATGACAATGTAGCTTCCACATCTGACCCCAATTATGACCGCATATCCAAAAACATGGAAAAGCTACAACAAATGATGGAAAAAATGGTTGTCACAGTTAGCAATCAAAGCAGAAACCAAGGTCATAACCAGAACCAGAACTTTAGGAGAAACAACACCACTCCCAACAGACAACGAGAGTCAGATCAGCAAGTTATTCCCCCATTTCAAGAGAACTTTCCTAATGAAGACGAGGGAATCATAGAAGATTCTGAAGGGAACACAATAAACATGTTTGAAACAGAAGATTCAATCCATAACTGTTACACAGAAGAAGATCAGCCCTCACCCTCATATTGGGATGAGGAAAGGTTAGAATCTGAGGATTACAGACTTGGATTTGAAGATGCTATCATGTAGGTCAGAGAACAGTACGAAATTAGGAGCAAAAAGAGCCTAGATAATTCCAAACCAAAAGCTCCTGAGATTACCATCAAGAAAAGACCTGAGAAACCTTCTAAAGTGACTGCTGAAGGTAACAAATCAGCAGCTGAAAGTTCTGGGAAGAACAAAGAAAATGACAACCAAAACAGTGAGAAACAAACTCAACCCACTAGCAGCACTAGAATTGCAGTTAGTGCTCCTGATAAAACTGTCATCAACACTGTACATGACAAGAATCAGCACACTAATTCAGCCACCAAGGCAATGGTTAACAAAACAGAGTCGAACATTCCAAAGAGTCAGCCCACTTTCAATCTAGAAAGTGAGATTGCGAAAATTAAAATCTTTGTTCCACTCTCTGAGTTGGCCACTTAGGATGTATATAAAGGAAAAATTTTGAAAGATTTGAACCTAGGTGAAATTAGTGACACTGTCAACCTGAGTGATGACCAACCAGCCCTTCTGTTTGGTCCAAATATTGAAGGGAAATTTCAGGAAGGGGTAGTTCCCCCCTTTTATATCAGTCTTAATATCCATGATAAGATTCTTCACAATGCAATGCATGAATCTGGGGCCTCACACAACTTGATGCCTAAGATAGTTATGGAAATATTATGCCTAGAGATAACCCGTCCTTATAAAGATTTATAATTCATTTGACTCTAGCTGAGTAAAGTGTCTTGGCCTAATCAAAGATTTATGTGTGAGTCTTACCCAGATTCCAGCCAAGTGTATGGTCATGGATGTTGTGGTGGTAGATGTGCCACCCAAGTATGGCATGCTATTGTCAAGGTCCTGGGGAGCCAAGCTGCAGGGTACAATGCAGATGGATGGGGCATACGCCACAATCCCTGTTTTTGGCCAACTAAGAAGACTGTACAGGGAGGCACAGATGAAATTCCTGGTTAGTAGCCCTGAAAAGCCTGAAAATTTCTCCTCTTTACTCTGTACACATAGACCTGGACTCCTTTATCTTCTGTAGCGATGAATCTTTGGGAGATCCAGAATCAGAAAACATAGATACGAACAGAGGGTTTAAGACTATGGACCTTAACATAATGGCTACTCTTGACTTAGAGGAACACGAAGAAGAAAACCTTAGACAGTGCACTGAAACAGAGATTTAGACCAAACGCAAAACCACATGTAATCAACCAGTTAGTCACCCCTCACAAACTCATATACCACACGAGCAACGAAACCCTCCATAGCACAACGCAGAACCCGTAATACAACATACCATTGAAACCCACGATAGGGAGGGAAATGACAATAAAACTAAAAATGGGCCCCTGTGGGAAATGAACTTTGATGGGTCATGCACCAAGAGAACTGCTGGGGCAGGGGTGTGGCTGCATAACACAGAGAGCGATTACACAGAGAGCCATGCCTGCAACCTGCATTTCAAATGTACAAATAATATTGCAGAGTATGAGGCTCTTATCCTTGGATTAAATCTATTGAAGAAAATAGGAGTCCATAGGATAGCCGTGCAGGGAGACTCTGAGTTGGTTATAAAACAAATAAATGGTGAATACACAGCCAAACACCCTAGGTTGAGAGCATATAGGAATGATGCCATGGATATATTGAAAACATTTGTTGAATATGAATTAGTATTTGTTCCTAGGAGTCAAAATGTCATTGAAAACAGATTAGCTTGCTTAGCTAGTTCATACCCTAAGACTCCAAGCGACCAACAAATCACAATACAGACCAAATTCAAACCTGTAGTGCCAGATAATGAAAAATATTGGCAGGTATTTGAGGGTGATAAACAAATTGAAGATTTCTTAGTGGGCAGGAACGAGTTTGAATTTTCTGATTCAGACTCGAAATCTGATGATGGCTGCCTAAGTGAAGAGCCCTCAGACAAGGAAGAACCACCTTGTAACATAGGAATAAATGCTTTGAACGAAGAGATTGGAAATCCAAACAAAAAATGTGAAAACAGAGATAGTGAAGAAGTAGAGGTGCTACAGACCAAAGATAAGAACATACCTCGAGGTCTGATGCCTTTAGAAGACCTTTTTGACTTTGACGATGTAGCAAAAAATCCCACTATAGAGCACGCCGATTCTAACGTCGAAGAATGAAACATACTCACTAAAGATAAACCCAAAATGATTAAGTTGGCTAAGTCTTTTCCAGCAAACATGAAAAAGAAATACATTGACTTATTCAAGGAATTCATTGACGTGTTTGCTTGGAGCTATGAAGACTTAAAGGCCTATGACACGAACGTTATATAGCACAAAATACCTTTGAAAGAAAATCAGAAGCCCTTTAGACAAAAACTTCGCAGAATAAACCCAAAGCAACTGCCTGCAGTTGAAAAAGAGATTAAAAAGATGTATGAGGCAGGCATAATAGTTCCTGTGAGGTTTTCTGATTGGGTCTCAAACCTAGTAGCGGTGAGAAAGAAAATAGGTGAGATCAGATTGTGCATAGATTTCAGGAATCTTAATAGAGCCTCACTCAAGGGCAATTACCCTTTTCCAAAAATGGAACACATTCTTCAGAGGGTAGTAGGCTCAAAAAGGATCTCCCTGCTAGATGGTTTTTCAAGTTACAACCAAGTCTTAGTAATCCCAGAAGACCAACTCAAGATAGCCTTTACCACTCCATGGGGCACCTTTATGTATGTTAAAATGCCCTTTGGACTGATGAACGCTGGGGCAACCTTCCAACGAGTGATGGATATAGCTTTTTCCGATGAGATAGGGCACTTCATTGTCATCTATCTGGATGACACAACATTCTACTCCAAGACTGAAGAAGAACACCTAAAACATCTGAGAAAGGTCATTGAAAAATGTAGAAAGTTCGGTCTGTCATTGAATCCTAAAAAGACTATATTTGGGTTGCAGGAAGGTAAGCTTCTTGGCCACATCATATCTAAGAAAGGGATTAGGATAGATCCACAAAGAGTTGAGGGAATACTACAAATCACACACCCAAGAAACATCAAAGAATTACAGTCCTTCATTGCGAAGATCAACTTCTTAAGGAGGTTTATTCCCAATCTAGCTGAACACCTTAGGAATATGACAAACATGTTGAAGAAAGGTGCGGGAGTTAAATGAACTGTAGAGGCCAAAAAATCTTTTGAATCAGTAAAAATTGCACTCATCCGGGCTCCTGTCCTAATCAACCCTGATTTCTCAAAGGATTTTCTGATTTTCTCATTTGCAAATGAGCATACAGTAGCTGCAGTACTACTACAGAAAAACCCAGAGGGAATGGAACAACCCATTTCCTTCTTCAGCAAAGCACTGAGAGATGCATCATTGAAATACAACATAATGGAAAAACAGGCCTATGCCTTAGTCAAGGCCTTGAAAGACTTTAGGGTGTACATATTGCATTCCCACACCATAGCCTATGTGCCTAGCATAGTGGTCAAAGATATCCTTTCCCAAGACCCAGATGGGAAGAGGGGAAAATGGATTGATGTGATCTTAGAATACGACCTTGAGATAAAACCCACCAAACTGATCAAGGGACAGGGCTTAGCTCAATTAATGGCTAAATCAAATCTGTAAGCCCTTGACATAAACATGGTAGATGCCTTGGATGAGCAGCAAGGATTGCCTGATCCCACTGTTGAAGAGAAGTTTCAGAGCTCTCCTTGGTATTCTGACATTCTGTATGTGCTTACACACCTCAATACCCCTCCTGAACTATCAAAGACCAAGGCCAGATTCTTAAAGCTAAAAGCCAGAAGCTATTGTATTCTGAATGAATGTTTATACTTGAAGAGTACAAATGGCCTATTGCTTAAATGTTTGCCTGGGTTTGAAGCAGAAAGGATTAAACAAGAATTCCATGCAGGAGAGTGTGGAGGCCACCTAAGCTGGAAAGCCGCTGCAAACAAAATACTCAGAGCTGGCTACTATTGGCCTACGCTCTTTAATGATATCCATAAGATGACAATTTCCTGCCACAAATGCCAAATTTTTGAAGGCAAAAGAAAGCTCCTCCCCTTACCTCTACAACCCATCACTGTTGAAGGTCCCTTTATGCAATGGGGCCTAGATTTCATAGGAGAAATTCACCCTGCTTCTTCTTCACAACACAAATGGATCTTAATAGCCACAAACTACTTCACTAAGTGGATAGAGGCCATACCTGCTAGGAATGCCACAGATTCAGTCATCATTAGGTTCCTAGAAGGCCATATCCTCTCTCGGTTTGGTTGTCCAAGAAAAATAATCACTCATAATGCCGCTGCTTTTGGATCCAAGAAAATGGTTGAATTTTGTCATAGGTACCAAATAACACTTGGTCATTCAACTGTCTATTATCCACAAGGTAATGGCTTAGCTGAATCATCAAACAAGAGCCTAATGACCATCATCAAAAATCTGCTAGAAGAGAAAAAAAAGTCATGGCATAACAAGTTAGTGCATGCCCTGTGGGCTGACAGGCTTACAACAAAGAAATCCGTTGGCATGTCACCATACCAGCTTGTCTATGGAACAGAAGCAGTGTTTCCTACTAGCCTTGGGGTACCAGTGATCAAGCTGGTCCAAGAGATCCTGATAGAAGAAGACAGTATGGTGAGAAGGATAAACCAAACAATTCATCTCTAGAAAACAAGGGAAGAGGTCTATAACAGAGTTATCAAAGTTTAGGAAAATATAAAGAAGTTATTTTACAAAAGAACTAAGGCCTCTGATTTCAAAATTGGAGATAAAGTTCTGAAGTGGGACTCAAGGAGGGAGAACAAAGGAAAGCACGGCAAGTTTGACAGTTTGTGGCAAGGTCCATACATCATCCAGGCCTCGGTAGGTTTGAATGCCTTTTTTCTACAAGAGTTAGATGGTACTGAGCTGTTTGGGGGTCCTGTCAATGGCACGATGCTCAAACACTACTTATGCTGATTTCCAATTTCTAGTTTCCATTTCCATTGTGCATACCATTGCAGTGTTTTGTTTTCAAGAAAAAGAGAAAATGTTCCAAAAAACAAAGAAAAAGGAGAGGTCCAGACATGCTCAAAACATGAACCTCTGAAGTGCAAAGATTGGCTCTAATATGATCAAAAAATTAGCCAAAGAAAGTAAAGATAGCTGGTTCAAACATGCCCAAAACCTGGACCAGCAAAGAAGAAAGAAGAATCAGCGCTAACAAGCCCAAAATCAGAGCTGAAATGAAGAAAAGAAAGTGACTCTAACAAGCTCAAAACTTGAGTCACAAAAGAAGAAGGATACTTCAAAACTTCAGATTTCAAGCCTTCAAAGTTTTGTTTTCAGTTTTCTACAAGTTTCTGTCCAGGTGCAACTGTCTTTATGCCTTGGATCCACAGCAAACTAGACCGTCTAATCCTAGTTTGACTATTTTTAAATTTTTGTTGTAGAATGTAGAGAAGAAATCTGCTAGACAGTTTAATCCCAGCAGATATTAGATTAGGTAGAGAAACATATGAGACCAACAGTCTAATCTGGTCTCATGGAGCGATAAGGGTAGAATTAGATTAGGTTTATTTTCTGTTTACAAAAATAAATGATGTAAAGGGTCTGCTAGTTCAAATGCACCCTAGAAGAAAAAATGCTAGGATTGTAGGATGGGTAGGTAGATTCTCTGGGTAATGTTTCTACCAATTGATGTCTTCACAATTGTGGCAGCCAAAAAACCAAAAAAGAAAGGTGGCTCAAGCAGCAGGCATCTGGCCTACTCCAAAGATCATTTCTGAATTCTTGACTCCTTCAAGATGAAGCCATCCCCATGTGGAGCCACTGTTAGCCCCCTATAAATTCCTTGACAAGCAAGCAAGGGGCTGATTTGTTTTATGAGCCTTCAAGGAATGCATTTCCCTTGAAAACACATCATCCTTGAAGCCTTTTCATATTCCCTGCCCTTTGATTATTTCCCTCTGCTGTTTTGAGTCAATAAGCCTCACAAATGATGAAATATTGTGCTCCAAAAGGCCTTGGTTTGCCCCTTGTATCCCTGCAAAATGTCCCATTTTACCTTTTTCTCCCCTTTTTCAAAGTCCCCCTTTCACCCTCTAAACCCTCCCAAAATCCCCTTTAAACCCTATATTCGCCCCTTGTTTGGTCTGATTCCCCTTTCTTCCCTCTATCGTTACCTTTCATCGGCCTTGAAATGCACTTAAAATGGGCAAAAAACCCACTTTCCACCTTATAATAGGGCCTAGCCCCTTTTCCGCCAGCCCCCTTAAACCACTTCCCCATATGCCCTATGCCCAAGACTGAGCGCTTATGGCCTGGGCGCTAATCGCATCGGAGAATCGGAGCGGAACGTTCAGTTCCTTTGTAAACCATGAAAACTCCGATGCGATAGTGTTATCGCTCCATCAGTCATGCTGCGAGATCCACCGTTGATCTATCATTTTGATCAGATGGCCTGGCACTAATCGCACTCTCGCCCTGATTGCAATCGCAACTTTCACTGTGTCACTCTTTGTTCCACTCAGATTGCGATTCACCGATTAAATCTCCGTCGTAGATTTGTCATCCGGATCGGACGGCTGGCGCTCCATCGCATCGCGCCAGTCGCATCGCATCCCCTCCTCTGCATTCACCGATTGCGATCCGCCGATCCCATCCCAGCCGTCCATTTAATCCATGATCCAATGGCCTTCGCTCTCTCACTCCAATCGCAATCGCATTTCTCAATTGTTGCCACTTTCTGCCCTTTGCAATTACGATCCGCCGATCCAATCTCGACCATTCGTTAGTCCAAGATCCAACGGTCACAAACTAATCGCACCATCATTCAATCGGACTGTCAACCCTCCCATTTCTTCTCTCCAATTAGATCATAGCCGTCAATCTCCTCTTGAGATCCAATGGTCCTACGTGAATCGCCCTCCACCCATGTTGGGTCCCACCACACACGATCATTTTCATTGCATTTTCGTTCATTTCTTTGCATTTCTGCCTATGTCCAAACTTTCGCAATTTACATTAAAGTTTAATGTTTCGCATTAATTCCGCCTGACTTCATAAACTAGAGCCATTAAAGCATAGATCTCACCGACAGAGACAGTACTAGAGCAGCAGAGAGTTCAAGGCACGTAATAGAAGATTTTGAGCCTTTTTCAGGGATTTAGAAGGCAAAGGTACCAGATCAAAGACATTATGGACCACACGGAAGGCCCAGCGCACAAAAAACAATATTATCAGGGTAGCTACATCAGCAGAACATTCCTACTTGGGACAAGAAAAAGCACCCATATTGTACCCTTATTAACCGTGCTCCTTAGAAGATTTCCACCCTAATGGAACAGTCCGATGCTACCAGAACATTTGTTATGCAGCATGGCAGACCGCAGCCTGCCTTTTGTTTATTCACCAAAAGTACTACAGAGTACTACAGCCAGATTGCATCAGAGCCATACCGGAGTAAATGGAAGCCTGAAGAAGATCATTCTTTCACCAAAGAGTGCCAGAGATAAATGCATGGAGTTTAAACAGAATGGGCTTCAGCCCTCTTTCTTTTCTGAGTTTAATGCTTCATTTAGTGTTTCACCTACCTCCCCTGCTCTCTTCAACTATAAAATTCAAGAAGGAACTCATTGTAATGTTGTTGATCGATTATCAAAGAATTGCAAGCTGATTCCCTTGAGACATGTTCTCTGTGTAAATTTTGTAAGATAGGCTAAGGAAGATGTATTCAAACTGAACTTTCAAGCTGTTGGCAATGTTGTACTTGACTGGTGTTGCTCTTAGTATGACAAGCACATTTCTTTGGATACTGATTTAAAGCAGCTGATGATGTTTTTCTATCTCTGTATTTTAATTCACTTCATTGCATTTCTACTGGCTTGCATTAGAAATTCGGCATAGGATTTACCCCTTGTTAGGTACCCTATGTTTCTGCTCTCCTTGCCTTTAGTTTTTTTCTGCTATATGTGTAGCTGAGGATTGATTTCAATTAATTTAACCAGTGTAGTGGATGTTATTGCCTACTAGCTGATGTGTGAATTATTGAGGTCAGTGTTTCAGATGTTCTTGTTAGGATTTAATTGGATGAATTTGGAACACTGGGAGGTCTAGAACTCTATCTTTATCTCACTAGGATCCTTTTCAATTAATTGAACCTTTCTAAGATCCCTCAAGCTGGAGGCCGAAGCATTGAGAGTTCAAAGTCTCTCTCTGATCTCAGGGTTTCAACTTTGTGTTATAAATCTTTAATGTTCTTTGTCTGAATATTTAGCCTTTGGATTTTAGATCACAGGTGTTCAATGGCAGGCCCTGTCCCTGGATCTGATCTATGAAGGTCACCTTGGAGGTTTCCTTGCTTTCACCTTTCTCTCTTACCATTTCATATCACACAATCATCTTTAAGATCCAATGCTTTATATGACTAGCCCAACTGAAAGCCTACATATCGAATAGAAAGTAAACCCTTTCCTGAATCCATTGCCTAATGGTCTTGAATGTTCCCTGAATTATCTCTCCTTTTGCCTAAATCTTCTTTGCTCAGCCTTGTCTTATATTGAACCCTTCCTTCCTAATTCTCAGCAACCAAACATACAATCAAACAAACAAACCCTAAGCCTATAACTAGCCTAATATCTTAACATGAGCTTCAAATTCATATACCTTTGACATCATAGAGAGATCCCTCTCTGGACCCAGGAGGGCTAGATCCCGAGGTTTGAAAGTGGTTCTTATGTTGTCTCATCTTTTGGTATTTCCAACCTTGCCAAAACATGGGAACCCCAACAAGTGGCATCGAAATGTATTGGTAATTATTGAGAACTATGTTAAGGGAGAGTGTACAACAGTGCGCGTTGAAGTAAGAAGTCTGAACCATAGTGAAACACAGAGGATTGGTAACAAACCCATGCATTGAACAGAACCTGGAACGGATGAAACAATTGGAACCTTGAATAGAAGGTTGAACAGTAATGGTGGTTTTGGAATTACAAACCGGTAGTATCGCTTAGTTACTTAAGCGATAAGTTGTTTTTATAAAAAAAACACGATATCGGTCTTCATGCGATGCGTGGCAAAGAGTGGTTTTCAAAAACCACTTTTATTGCGTTTTTTTTTTTGGCGTTAAGGTTCTATTCGTAAAAAAATGTGATTGTCTTTCGATCAGTTGACATCGAATATCAACGACATTCGCATAGGTAAGTTGCGGAGGTGTTAAACAAGCAAAGAGGTGAGTATTCATTGTTGTGGGCCCGAATATTATTATGTGAAATTTGGAGTTATGTATATGCGCTTAGTTTTAATCCAAGGTAGAAGGGATTAAATTAGAATTAAAATATCTGCATGGTTTAAATACTAAGGGTCGACGTTGATCCTTAAGGGTGTTGAATCCAAGTTATAAATTTGGTTTTATTCCAATAGATGAATGTTGAGTTCACATATGCAGAGTTATAAATTGGGTTTTAGTCCAAGGGAAATATATATATTTGCATGTCCATAGTTTAAGACCGAAGGCTTGGTGGACCTTAAGTGCAAAGTGGGGTTTGGTCCGATTTGTATATGCAGATCTGTTATATGTGTATGGGGTTTAAACCATAGAAATTGTAATTAGAGAAAAAGCTTCCACATACAGGTGAAATCTGGGTTGAGGGGTTTATAACCATAAGAGAGAAAATTTTAATTTAATATCTCAAATATTAGATTTGAGATATTAAAAGCTTCCAGATTATTTATTTAAATTGCAAAGTTAAGAAGATAGACTATTGAATTTCCAGTCTAGGAAAATGAATAGAGATGCATTTTTAGATGTATGAGAGTTGAAGCACAATTTTGAATTGCATTGTATATGCTTTGGGAGGTGAATATGGGGGTAAGCAGGAGTAGCCCATTATCAATAATTACAACTGAACGCAACATTTGGAGCAACTGACATATGAGCATCAACACACCTTTGGATAAGCCCCCAAGGAATGTAGGAAGAACCATCGCACCTAAAAAATGGAATCCCCCACCAAATGGTTTCTTCAAATGAAAATTCAATGGAGCCTCCAAAGGAAACCCCGAGAATGTTGGATTCAGAGGTATCTTCAGGAACTTCCAAGGTAAACCCCTTCTGGTCTTCTATGGAAACATGGCATGGGACATCAACAACTCCACGGAGTTAGAGGGGCTCATCCAGGGCATCTCTAAAGCCATCAAGTTCAACTATTTTCCACTAGAAATGGATGGAGACTCGCAAATTGTCACTCAGGCTGCCACTTGAATTCTTCATGGCTCTTCCTCCTCAAAGGTCTCCACCAGCTGTAGGCTAGCTAACAGACTCAAACTCCTGGAATAGTTGATACAAAGTCATAGGGAAATAAATTTTCACCATGTGCGTAGAAAAGCCAACACTGTTTCGGATCTCCTAGCCAACAAGGGGGTGGAAATCCATAACACGCTGCATTACTCCCACCTCTCCCAGATTGAGTATGACTCCTTACGCATGGAATGCCAATATCTCATCCAAACGGACCATCTCTCCCCAGATGCAGGTGATATGATGTGCACTTATGAAGACGTTCCCTCCCACATTTGAGCTGATGAAGACCTGCAATGCATGCCTTCAGCTGAAGTGGAACCACCTCCCTGCAATAATTCGCATGGGGTGATGGAGGCAAGTGGTTACGACAACACAAAAGCCAACAACCACCCTGGGTGGAACCTCTCTATTGCAATTATTTGAATGAGCTCCTGGATTTCATGACTCACTGCCATAACGTGAAGCACATGCTACCACATGATAATTGTCCCAACGTTCACCTACGAGCATGTCACAATAATGCATAGCATCTGTGCTTGTGCCACAGGTCTACAAAAAGGGAAGCCCCTCTGCAAAGTGTTATTCAAATTTTTCTCCTTCTGTCTCATAGTGCCCTCTTAGCCTTTCTACCTCAGTTTCATCCCACCTGCATGTTCCACCTACTACGCAACTTCCCCCCGAGTGCCACGTTGTTGGGGACCCTCCCGACCGCGCACCTCCCAGTCTATGCACCTCCATTTGGCTCCCCTTGCCTTGTTATTTTCTCTCCATTTTGTGCTCTCATCATCAAGATCCCTCAGCTACTCAACCCCCACCTATGCACTACCGTGCCCAATAGCTCTCCACTGCACAATCCTTGTTTCTGCTCTAAGCATCTTATCTATACCTCTCAGCCCCCCATTCCCCTTTTTCCTCACTATCCCATGGCTCCGCGACTGCACTAAAGGAAAATCAAAGGCAGCCAAAGAGGCACGTTCCCAGGATGCTACCAGCGAGGGCCCAGTAACCATTTGGATTTTTTGAGAATGCAACAAGATGACAGAGCTTAGTGGAAAGAAGTCGCCTTCACTAAGTGGGCCCGCAGGGTATTTTTGGCGCAAAGTCTATTTTTAGACTACGTCTATTTTTAGACATGTTGATCATGATTATATGACTTGCAGGATGCTATTTGTGGAGGGATGGTCAAGTTGGAAGAATAGATGGACTTCTATTTTTAGACATACTGGGCGGAATCTATTTTTAGATTGCCAGTCTAAAAATAGATATGTCAAATATTATTAGCTCTTAATAATATTTGGACTATAAACATTATCTTATCCTCTTGGAGCGCTTCAGTTTGATGCCTGGATGTGGCACATGCAGCTGACAGAAGGAATTACGCTATTCCTAGGGTCTAAGTGGAGCTATTGCATGATGACTTCAGTTAAGAACTCATGTGAGTGAGTTTGGTGGAGTTGATTGAGGAGTTAATGGAGTTGTGTTCAGTTTAACTAATCTAAACATATTTGAACTAGTTGTATTTAGTCTAACTGATTAATACACTAGTGATGAGTGGTGTGAATTAATTATTAATTAGTTCACTAATTATTAACTCATAAATCAACTAATGAACACATCAGTTAACTTTAGTGCATGGACAGTTTCAGTGGAGATCAGTGATGGAGGTAGGTGAAAGAGCAGGTTGACTATCAGTTGTGACTATACTGGTGCATGAGTTTACAACCCAGATTGATGGAGATGCCAATGAGAATTACACAATTAATACTAGTGGGATTCGAACTTGGATCACACAATTATCTAGGTTGGATTGTGCAGTAGAGGTTGGCTAACAGGTGGAGGAGATTTGAGCATGTGACTTGCTTGATATGAGCTTGTGTAGTGTGTAGCATGTGAGATAGTGCTGAGAGCTTGTGAGGGGCTTTGTGCTATGTATTGTTACATGAAATCTATCATTATAATATACAGATAGTTGGGGGTTTTCAGCTTTAAGCTTTCCCATTACATACTGTGTTTATATCTCGATTGATTATGTGGTTTTAATGCGATGTTGATTGCTTTGTATTTCCTGCACATGATCACAGAGAAGAGGCTGCATAAGCATAGCTCAAATATGTGTGATCAGATAATCTCTATGGACAATTTATCTATTATTAAAATTTACATGGTATCTGAGCTTATTGATTCGGTTGAGTACTGGTAAAAACATTGGAAGTGCTTGAGTTTTGTGCTGGTGGAATTCGAATTTGAGCAAGAAGCTTGGTGTAGAATTTGGCACAAGTTTCAACGGACATGATATATTTCTTGAGGGTAGCTCAAATTATATTTCATGGAAGGACAGGATGGAGGCGGTGCTAGATGACAATGGGTTGAAGGATTTCATAGATGCTGAAGTCCCAAAGCCTACTTCTAGCGATGCTGCCGTAATTGAGGCTTGGCAAAAGAAGACAACAAAGTGTCGAAGGATTATGTCGGAGGGTGTGAAGGATCACATAGTGTCCAGCCTGCATGGTAAGGCTTCTCAATTATTGATGTGGAAAGCCTTGAAAATTTTATTCCAAAGCAAGAGCGACCAGAGGAAGTTGGTGCTCAAGGACAAACTCAGAAACATAAAGATGGAGAAAGGCGACAGTATGCCCAAGTACCTCACGAAGTTTATCCAATGTAGAGATGAGCTAGGAAGTGTGGGGGTGACTGTAGATGATGAGGACTTGGTGAGCTTGGCTCTCCTTGGGCTTCCGAAGAGTTGGTATTCCTATCAGGACTCTGTCAATGGTAGGGAGAAATTGCCAGGATGGGAGCGACTTTGGTCGGATCTTGTGCAAGAGGAGATAAGGCGAAGTACCAGGGACGAATCTTCATCAAAGGCATCTGATGAAGAGAATTGCGCTTTGGCTACCAAAGTAAAGAAGGGGAAGAGCAAGAAAGCTTCTCATTCCGGTGCGAAAGGCAAGAAGCAAGACATGTCCAAGGTGAAGTGCTTTCACTGTCACCAACACGGACATTATGGCACAAATTGTCCGCAGAAGAAGAAAAATAAGCAGGCTTCTGGATCTGCAGCCGGAGAGGCCTTAGCCTCACAGTTTGAGCTAGATTTTTTGCTGATTGCATGCTTGGTCTCAAGTTTGGCGAGATCAGTATGGTTTCTGGACAGTGGTGTGTCTTTTCACATGATAGGAGATCGAGATTTGTTTACTGATCTGGATGAGAAAGATCTTGGAGTGCACATCGAGATGGGCGATGATGGTAGATACAGTGTGACCGTTATCGGTACCATTTCCTTTCAGAGGGAGTCTGGTAAACCCTTCGTATTGAAGGATGTGATGCATGTTCCAGGATTGATGAAGAATCTTATCTCTGTGGCGATGTTAGAAGAAAAGGGATATGATGTTGTCTTTAGTGAGGGAAAGGCTTTCCTGCACAGTAAGGCAACTAGTGAGACCCGAAGGATAGGGGTTCGAGTTAAGAACCTTTATCAATTATAGGTAGATGGCTGCGCAGCAATGGCATGCAAGGCAGAAGGAGTGGTGAGGTGGGATGATGGCAAGTTGTGGCACCGGATATTGGGCCACTTTCACCATGGAGCTTTGAAGATACTGCAGCAGATTTCTACTGGGCTTCCTAAAGGCACTCTTGCATAGCCAGATCAGTGAAAGGGGTGTACCTTAGGAAAATTTGTGAAAGCCACCTTTCACGAGAAGGATAGTCGCGCCACAATGATCCTTGAGAGAATTCACACAGACGTGTGTGGACCTTTCTCAATAGCTTCGACAGCAAAGCACAGGTACTATGTGATCTTTGTTGATGATTTTTCTCGGAAGTGCTAGATCTTCCTTATGCAGAAGAAGAGCGAGACATACTCAAAGTTCTGTGAGTTCAAGGCACTGGTGGAGAAAGAATCGGGGAAGCAGGTGAAGGCTCTTAGGAGCGACAATGGTGGTGAATTCATCTTTGGTGAATTCAAGGACTTTTGCAGCATAGAAGGAATTCAAAGAGAGCTCATAGCACCTCATAACCCACAGCAGAACGGGGTTGCTGAGCGGAAGAACAGAACGATCGTGGGTGCTGCACGGGCGATGTTGCACGATCAGGGCCTACCCATTCACTTGTGGGTGGAAGCATGCAATACTGCAGTATATGTGTAGAACCATTGTCCTCATAGGATACTTGGCATGAGTACACCCGAGGAGGCGTTTTCTAGTAAGAAGCCTGATATTTCCCATTTGAGGATTTTTGGTTCACCTATTTACATTCATGTGACGAAGGATGCCAGGAAGAAGCTGGAGCCGACCGCAAAGGTTGGGATATTTGTGGGGTACACTGATACGCTCCACAACTATCGTGTGTATTTTCCAGACAGTCGCAAGACTGTTATGCGACGGGATATCAAATTTCATGAGGAGAAAGCCATGAAGTGTTCGCTTGAGAGGGAGCCACACTTGCATGCAGATGAGGAGCTATTAGCTCCTAAGGATGAGTCTCAGGATGTGGATCAGCCACAAGATGAGGTTCATGGAGTGGAAGATACCACTCATGCAACGCCAACCATCAAAGGGCGAAAGCGCACTACAGAAGCTGAGCGACTGGCTCAAGATGCAGAGAAGGTTGTAGGACCACCTACAGCACAACGCAGACAGAGACAGTCACCGGACCGGTATACTGGATACATGGCTCTTATGAGCAAGTGTATCGTGACAGAGCCATCCTCTTTCGAGGAAGATGTGGAGGACCCCGCATGGGTAGATGCCATGGTGGAAGAGTATGATTCGATTTTCAGAAACAGTCCATGGGAGATTGTCCCGAGACCAGAAGGGAAATAAGTGGTGGGTTCGAGATGGATCTACAAAGTGAACCAGGTAGCTGAAGGGAGTGTGGAGAAGTACAAGGCAAGATTTGTTGCCCGAGGCTTTTCACAGATAGAAGGGATCGATTATGAGGAGACCTTTGCACCTGTCGCAAGGTATTCTTCCATACGGACGATTCTTGCTCTCTCAGTGTAGATGGGGTGGCACATTAATCAGATGGATGTGAAGACTACGTTCCTCAATGGAGTCATTAAGGAGAAGGTGTACATAGAGTAGCCCGAAGGTTCGATATCTTCAGCAGCAAGTCGCATGTGTGCAGGCTCAAGAGAGCGTTGTATGGGTTGAAACAAGCACCTTTTGCTTGGTACACACGGATAGACAGTTATTTCACCAGACTTGGATTCTCCAAGAGTGAGGCGGATCCGAACCTATACCAGATTGTGGTGGAGGGTAAGTTGCTGATCATTG
The DNA here is from genome assembly GCA_034641835.2 of Pinus albicaulis. Taxonomy (NCBI): domain Eukaryota; kingdom Viridiplantae; phylum Streptophyta; class Pinopsida; order Pinales; family Pinaceae; genus Pinus; species Pinus albicaulis. Next base: position 1,512,610,404 of record CM076579.1, on the reverse strand, counting down.
TACTTTATGTAGATGATTTTATTTTGACAGGTGATGAGTTATTGATACTCTCATGCAAGGATGATCTTGAAAAAGAGTTTGAGATGAAGGACTTGGGCCTCCTTCATTATTTCTTGGGATTGGAAATTTGGCAGCGGGAAGGTGAACTGTTTGTGTCTCAAGGCAAGTATGCCCGGGAGATACTAGAGAAGTTTCACATGCAAGGCTGCAAGCCTATCGACACTCCTCTTCCAGGAAATTGGAGGAAAGAGGATGCTACATCGGCAGAGGTAGTGGATGCCACTTTTTATCGACAGTTGGTGGGTTCGCTCATGTATTTAGTTAATACAAGACCGGACATATGCTATGCAGTGAACCAAATTTTCATTGCTTATGTTGGGCTTCTACTGAGAGAGAGAGGGTGCCTTCGCTTATTATGCTATTCCAGGCACACCTCAGGATATGGATTGCAGGGTACGCATTGTGAGGATGAGGTGAAGTTGCATGGTTTCACGGATGCAGATTGGGCAGGAAGCCCAATGGACAGAAAGAGCACATATGGAGGGATTTTCAGTATCAGGTCGACAACAGTTTCTTGGTACAGCAGGAAGCAGAGATCCGTGGCACTCAGTTCAGCAGAGGCCGAGTATATGGCAGCAAGTTTGGCTGCATGCGAAGCTATATGGATGAGGAAGATCCTGGTCGGGTTGTTCGGTTCACACTTAGAGCCTACTGTGATTTATTGTGATAATCAGAGTTGCATCAAACTCTCGGTTAATCCAGTATTTCATGATAGATCTAAACACATTGACATCCGGTATCATCATATCAGAGATTGGCTGTGCAGCGGAGGATCATGTTACTTTCATACATTCCTACGGAGGATCAGGATGCTGATATCTTGACGAAGGCGCTCACCAGGAGAAAATTCGAATACCACAGGGGCAAGATAGGGGTTGCAGATAATCCGTATCTTGTTGAGAGGGAGTGTTGAGAATGCAACAAGATGACAGAGCTTAGTGGAAAGAAGTCGCCTTCACTAAGTGGGCCCGCAGGGTATTTTTGGCGCAAAGTCTATTTTTAGATTATGTCTATTTTTAGACATGTCGATCATGATTCTATGAGTTGCAGGATGCTATTTGTGGAGGGATGGTCAAGTTGGAAAAATAGATGGACTTCTATTTTTAGACATACTGGGCGGAATCTATTTTTAGATTGCCAGTCTAAAAATAGATATGTCAAATATTATTAGCTCTTAATAATATTTGGACTATAAACATTATCTTATCCTCTTGGAGCACTTCAGTTTGATGCTTGGATGTGGCACATGCAGCTGACAGAAGGAATTACGCTATTCCTATGGTCTAAGTGGAGCTATTGCATGATGACTTCAGTTAAGAACTCATGTGAGTGAGTTTGGTGGAGTTGATTGAGGAGTTAATGGAGTTGTGTTCAGTTTAACTAATCTAAACATAGTTGAAATAGTTGTATTTAGTCTAACTGATTAATACAATAGTGATGAGTGGTGTGAATTAATTATTAATTAATTCACTAATTATTAACTCATAAATCAACTAATGAACACATCAGTTAACTTCAGTGCATGGACAGTTTCAGTGGAGATCAGTGATGGAGGTCGGTGAAAGAGCAGGTTGACTATCAGTTGTGACTATACTGGTGCATGAGTTTGCACCCCAGATTGATGGAGATGCCAATGAGAATTGCGCAATTAATACTAGTGGTATTCAAACTTGGATCACACAATTATCTAGGTTGGATTGTGTAGTAGAGGTTGGCTAACAGGTGGAGGAGATTTGAGCATGTGACTTGCTTGATCTGAGCTTGTGTAGTGTGTAGCATGTGAAATAGTGCTGAGAGCTTGTGAGGGGCTTTGTGATATGTATTGTCACATGAACTCTATCATTATAATATACAGATAGTTGGGGGTTTTCAGCTTTAAGCTTTCCCATTACATACTATGTTTATATCTGTGATTGATTATGTGGTTTTAATGTGCGCATGCGATTGTTTATATTTCCGCAATTGATGATCAATAGTAGAAGAGGTTATGTATTATGCATGAAGCTCAAATAGTGTCTGATCAGGATAATCTCGGTGAATAAGTTATCTATTATTCAAATTTCTACATGGTATCGGAGCTATATTGATCATCGGAGCAATTGCAAAACATTGAAGCGGTTGAGTTTTGTGCTGGTGGAATTCGAATTTGGAGCAGTGTTTTCTTGGTGTCGAATTTGAGATGTCTTTCAATGGATTGCGATTGGAGTATTCCCTTGAGGGTAGCTCGAATTATATTTCATGGAAGGACAGGATGGAGGTGGTGCTAGATGAAAATGGGTTGAAGGAGTTCATAGATGCTGAAGTCCCAAAGCCTACTTCTAGCGATGCTGCCGTAATTGAGGCTTGGCAAAAGAAGACAGCAAAGTGTCGAAGGATTCTGTTGGAGGGCGTGAAGGATCACATAGTGTCTAGCCTGCATGGTAAGGCTTCTCCATTCCTGATGTGGAAAGCCTTGAAAAATTTATTCCAAAGCAAGAGCGACCAGAGGAAGTTGGTGCTCAAGGACAAACTCAGAAACATAAAGATGGAGAAAGGCAATAGCATGCCCAAGTACCTCATGAAGTTTATCCAATGTAGGGATGAGCTGGGAAGTGTGGGGGTGACTGTAGATGATGAGGACTTGGTGAGCTTGGCTCTCCTTGGGCTTCCGAAGAGTTGGCATTCCTATCAGGACTCTATCAATGGTCGAGAGAAATTGCCAGGATGGGAGCGACTTTGTTCAGATCTTGTGCAGGAGGAGATAAGGCGAAGTACCAGGGACAGATCTTCATCAAAGGCATCTGATGAAGAGAATTGCACTTTGGCTGCCAAAGCAAAGAAGGGGAAGAGCAAGAAAGCTTCTCATTTCAGTGCGAAAGGCAAGAAGTAGGACATGTCCAAGGTGAAGTGCTTTCACGGTCACCAACACGGACATTATGCCACAAATTGTCCGCAAAAGAAGAAAAATAAGCAGGCTTCTAGATCTGCAACCGGAGAGGCCTTAGCCTCACAGTTTGAGCTGGATTTTTTCTGATCGCATGCTTGGTCTCAAGTGTGGAGGGATCAGTATGGTTTCTGGACAATGGTGCGTCTTTTCACATGACAGGAGATCGAGATTTGTTTACTGATCTGGATGAGAAAGATCTTGGAGTGCACATCGAGATGGGCGATGATGGTAGATACAGTGTGACCAGTATCGGTGCCATTTCCTTTCAGAGGGAGTCTGGTAAACCCTTCGTATTGAAGGATGTGATGCATGTTCCAGGATTGATGAAGAATCTTATCTCTGTGGCGATGTTAGAAGACAAGGGATATGATGTTGTCTTTAGCAAGGGAAAGGCTTTCCTGCACAGTAAGGCAACTGGTGAGACCCAGAGGATAGGGGTTCAAGTTAAGAACCTTTATCAATTGTAGGTAGATGGCTACGCAGTAATGGCATGCAAGGCAGAAGGAGTGGTGAGCCGGGATGATGGCGAGTTGTGGCACCGGAGATTGGGCCACCTTCACCATGGAGCTTTGAAGATACTGCAGCAGATTTATACTGGGCTTCCTAAAGGCACTCTTGCGCAATAAGATCAGTGCAAGGGGTGTACCTAAGGAAAATTTGTGAAAGCCACCTTTCACGAGAAGGATAGTCGCGCCACGATGATCCTTGAGATAATTCACACAGATGTGTGTGGACCTTTCTCAGTAGCTTCGACAGCAAAGCACAAGTACTATGTGATCTTTGTTGATGATTTTTCTCGGAAGTGCTAGATCTTCTTCATGCAGAAGAAGAGTGAGACATACTCAAAGTTCTGTGAGTTCAAGGCACTGGTGGAGAAAGAATCGGGGAACCAGGTGAAGGCTCTTAGGAGTGACAATGGTGGTGAATTCATCTCTGGTGAATTCAAGGAATTTTTCAGTGCAGAAGGAATTCGAAGAGAGCTCATAGCACCTCATAACCCACAGCAGAACAGGGTTGCTGAGCGGAAGAACAGAACGATCGTGGGTGCTGCACAGGCGATGTTGCACGATCAGGGCCTACCCATTCACTTGTGGGTGGAGGCATGCAATACTGCAGTATATGTGCAGAACCGTTGTCCTCACAGGATACTTGGCATGAGTACACCTGAGGAGGCGTTTTCTGGTAAGAAGCCTCATATTTCCCATTTGAGGATTTTTGGTTCACCTGTTTACATTCATGTGACGAAGGATGCCAGGAAGAAGATGGAGCCGACTGCAGAGGTTGGGATATTTGTGGGGTACCCTGATACGCTCCACAACTATCATGTGTATTTTACAGACAGTCACAACACTGTTGTGCGACGGGATATCAAATTTCATTAGGAGAAAGCCATGAAATGTTCGCTTGAGAGGGAGCCACACTTGCATGCAGATGAGGAGCTATTAGTTTCTAAGGATGAGTCTCAGGATGTGGATCAGCCACAAGATGAGGTTCATGGAGTGGAAGAGACCACTCATGCAGCGCCAACCATCAGAGGGAAAAAGCGCACTACGTAGTTTGTTTGGGCTGGCTCAAGATGCGAGAAGGTCGTAGGACCACCTGGTAGTAATAAATAAGAGATAGAGACAAATACTAATCGGACCGAGAGCACGGATACATGGCTCTGCAGGAGCAAGTGTATCGTGACGTGTTATCCTCTTTCGAGGAAGCTGTGGAGGACCCCGCATGGGTAGATGCCATGGTGGAAGAGTATGATTCGATTGTCAGAAACATTGCATGGGAGATTGTCCCGAGACCGGAAGGGAAATCAGTGGTGGGTTCGAGATCGATCTACAAAGTGAAGCAGGCAGCTGACGGGAGTGTGGAGAAGTACAAGGAAATATTTTTTGCCCGAGGCTTTTCAAAAATGGAGGGGATCGATGAGGAGACCTTTGCACCTGTCGCAAGGTATTCTTCCATATGGACGATTCTTGCTCTCTCAGTGCAAATGGGGTGGCACATTCATCAGATGGATGTGAATACTGCATTCCTCAACAGAGTCATTGAGGAAGAGGTGTACATAGAGCAGCACGAAGGTTTCGATATCTTCAGCAGCGAGTCGCATGTGTGCAGGCTCAAGAGAGCGTTGTATAGGTTGAAACAAGCACCTCGTGCTTGGTACACACGGATAGACAGTTATTTCACCGGACTTGTATTCTCCAAGAGTGAGGCGGATCCGAACCTATACCAGATTGTGGTGGAGGGTAAGTTGCTGATCATTCTACTTTATGTAGATGATTTTATTTTGACAGGTGATGAGCTATTGATACTCTCATGCAAGGAGGATCTTGCAAAAGAGTTTGAGATGAAGGACTTGGGCCTCCTTCATTATTTCCTGGGATTGGAAATTTGGCAGCGCAGTGGTGAACTGTTTGTTTCTCAGGGTAAGTATGCCCGGGAGATACTGGAGAAGTTCAACATGCATGGCCGCAAGCCTGTTGATACTCCTCTTCCTGGTGGTTGGAGGAAGGAGGATGCTACTTCAGCGGAGGTAGTGGATGCCACTGTTTATCGACAGTTGGTGGGGTCGCTTATGTATCTAGTCAATACACGACCCGATATATGCTATGCAGTTAACCAGCTTTCACAAGCTATGGTTAAGCCTACCAAGCTCTTCTAGAAGGCAGGCAAGCATGTATTGCGTTATCTCAGAGGCACATCGGGATATGGATTATGGTATAGATAGGAGGATGAGGTGAAGTTATGTTGCTTCACGGATGCAAATTGGGCAGGGAGCCCAACGGACAGAAAGAGCACATCTGGAGGGATTTTCAGTATCGGGTCGACAGCAGTTTCTTGGTACAGCAGGAAGCAGAGATCCATGGCACTCAGTTCAGCAGAGGCTGAGTATATGGCAGCAAGTTTGGCTGCATGCGAGGCTATATGGATGAGGAAGATCCTGGTCGGGTTGTTTGGGTCACACTTGGAGCCTACTGTGATTTATTGTGATAACCAAAGTTGCATCAAACTCTCGGCTAATCCAGTATTTCATGATAGATCCAAACACATTGACATCTCGTATCATCATATCAGAGATTGTGTGCAGCGGAGGATCATGTTACTTTCATACATTCCTACGGAGGATCAGGATGCTGATATCTTGACGAAGGCGCTCACCAGGAGAAAATTAGAATACCACAGGGGTAGGATAGGGGTTGCAAATAATCTGTATCTTGTTGAAAGGGAGTTTTGAGAATGCAACAAGATGACAGAGCTTAGTGGAAAGAAGTCGCTTTCACTAAGTGGGCCCGCAGGGTATTTTTGGTGCAAAGTCTATTTTTAGACTATGTCTATTTTTAGACATGTCGATCATGATTCTATGAGTTGCAGGATACTATTTTGTGGAGGGATGGTCAAGTTGGAAAAATAGATGGACTTCTATTTTTAGACATACTGGGCGGAATCTATTTTTATATTGCCAGTCTAAAAATAGATATGTCAAATATTATTAGCTCTTAATAATATTTGGACTATAAACATTATCTTATCCTCTTGGAGCACTTCAGTTTGATGCCTGGATGTGGCACATGCAGCTGAAAAAAGGAATTATGCTATTCCTATGGTCTAAGTGGAGCTATTGCATGATTACTTCAGTTAAGAACTCATGTGAGTGAGTTTGGTGGAGTTGATTGAGGAGTTAATGGAGTTGTATTCAATTTAACTAATCTAAACATAGTTGAACTAGTTGTATTTAGTCTAACTGATTAATACACTAGTGATGAGTGGTGTGAATTAATTATTAATTAATTCACTAATTATTAACTCATAAATCAACTAATGAACACACCAGTTAACTTCAGTGCATGGACAGTTTCAGTGGAGATCAGTGATGGAGGTAGGTGAAAGAGCAGGTTGACTATCAGTTGTGACCATACTGGTGCATGAGTTTGCACCCCAGATTGATGGAGATGCCAATGAGAATTGCGCAATTAATACTAGTGGGATTCGAACTTGGATCACACAATTATCCAGGTTGGATTGCGCAATAGAGGCAGGCTAACAGGTGGATAGGATTGGAGCATGTGACTTGCTTGATCTGAGCTTGTGTAGTGTGTAGCATGTGAGATAGTGTTGAGAGCTTGTGAGGGGCTTTGTGCTATGTATTGTTACATGAACTCTATCATTATAATATACAGATAGTTGGGGGTTTTCAGCTTTAAGGTTTCCCATTACATACTGTGTTTATATCTGTGATTGATTATGTGGTTTTAATGTGCGCATGTGATTGTTTATATTTCCGCAATTGATGATCAATAGTAGAAGAGGTTATGTATTATGCATGAAGCTCAAATAGTGTGTGATCAGGATAATCTCGATGAATAAGTTATCTATTATTCAAATTTCTACAAGATTATTTTGAGGGCTCTTCTTTTGGCTGTCATGCCAGGGATGCCCCTCAGAACCCTGTGCACAACTAGGAGGAGGAGGCCCCTATTCAAGAAATGTAGATACGTAGAAGCAGGCCCAAGAAATCCACCATAGCACATGAGGAACACCCCATGCCACATAAAACCGAGCCTCTTCCAGTTCAGGAGGTAGTGGAGGAAGACATCAACGTATGTATCATGGACTCAGAGGGAACTTGGACGCGCGTACTAGATGCTGAGTATTCAGTCGCTCCTATCCTCTGTGCACTAGCTGCTAGGCCTCCATGCCAACCTACTACTGAGGAGGAGGCCATAGCGTAGGAGTACGACTACCATATCAAGGAGGAGGACCTAGACACCGAGGACGATGCAGAAACACCATGACTACGCATTCACTCAACTCTTTTTAGTTTTATGTTATTTCAGCTCTTATCACAGAAATTTTACCTTCACATGTGCCACGACACATTTTTTAATTTCCTTTCTGATGTTATTATAGGGTTGGGTTCCTCCAAGGAGGCAGCCCCATACCTGCGCTACTTGAAAGCAATGAAGGTTGTGATTGGATAAGTGCAACTTACCAACTCAACTTGCAGCATATGTAATGTTTTATTTTGAATCAATATAGTATAGCCTAACTTACCAAATAAAAAACATAATTGTCAAGTTAATTAACATATAACAACAAAAAAAATGCATATAATAACACATTACTATCATTCATGACTATTCGACACACGTGCATATGACCACACTAATTCACCAACATCTACGATGAATGTAACTACAACAAAAATAAAATGACAAACATGCATATAAAAATCCATTAATTAACATACATGCATGCAAAAAATACAATATATGTATGATGTTATGCTCTTATGCAAAGTATAGTGTTGCAACTTCACTTGATGATTTGCATCTCTTGTTTTATCTTAGCCAACATATCAACATCATATCTTATCAATAACATCATGATGACCTAAAATGCACACAATGACCTCATGGAAAACAACCTTAACCATGAAAATGTATGCATACCAACATATCGACACTCACATGCATAACCAATGCATATACAACTGACATCCATTCCTGACGACCACATCCAATCACCATCAACTTTTACATGGCGACACCACTACAACTACAACTAAATTCATGCATATTCAACAAGAACATAGTCCACACACATGAAAAACACATATGCAATCAACATGAATGCATGATGACGATAATGTTGACAGCATCAGACTTTTCCAAAATAGAGTGCAACCATGCTCTGATACCACCTGTAACGTACACATACCATCACATCTACCCAAGTAACTAGCCAACCAGGGTAAACATGAGGTGAGGGTAGTTAAGATCACACTCAACCTCCTTGGTGACATTAAGTGTAATCGACACGAAAAACCATATCATAGACTCCATGCACCTACTACAAGACTCCCAGAGGCTATCCTGGTAATAAAGCTAACTTGTCCCTAGGTCCCGACTCCCACCCACTGATTCTTAGGCCTTCAGACCTCCAGAAATTCTTAGAGTATAGGCATGGGTGTGTCTAGGAAGCTCAGGATGCTCCCACCGCATATGCATGTGTGTGTCCAGGGACTCAATTTCTTAGACCTGTGCCTACATCCATGGGATTTAAGGTACATTTTAAGTCCAGGATCCCAGAAATTTCTCAGAACTTCCTCTAGCTTTCAAAAATCATCAAACACATGAAGACAACGCTAAATAGCAAAAAATTGACTCCAACACTAGGCCTAAGCATCCCCAACTAGAACTGACATTACGTCAAACACTTGGCATGAATGAAATCTACAAGTCTAGGATACAAGACAGAGCATGAATGACTGAAAAATATTATGAGACACTACAAGAAGGATCACCACCCTCTTCCTTGAAAAAATATGACATCAATTAGATCTTCCATCTATTATTTTAACAATTACAATTAAATACATCTAAAAATGCTTATAACCAACGTAAAACCATGGAAATAACAATGAGATAGCAAACATTAAATCCACAAATTAATAAGTAAAAAATCAAGAGAAGTTAGCTTTCACTAAGCATAGGAAATAACTAACCAGGTTCGGGACTTCCACATACCACCCAACCATTGACATGGCTAAGCTAAATTTCTCTTCATCCAGTCACCTTGGTGTCATATTTCAAGCATGAATGTGGGATCTCATGGATAAACCAATCCAAAAACAACCAAGGAAATCTAGAGGTTAAACCACCTCCACCATCATCATGCCACTATCACACCTTAACTGGTGCCATGATCAAAAAATTGAACCAAGCCTGGAATGCCCTGAGAAATCCATCACTATCCTTGAGGAATTTTCCATCTCCTTCTCTTTCAGGATTTACAGCAATCCAATCCTAGATCACTAGGTCGTAAATCGAAACACCACCCTTAGGATTTGCGATGTATCCTACCAAAGTCGGTCAAGGGATTCGTTGGCCTTTGGGAATTTTCCTTGAGACAAACTCTGCCCCGAATTTTGAAATCCATCCGGAAATTCCAAATCTCAAAACCAAGATCAAGATCCAAACACACCATGGAATCAAGAAAAAGGAAAGGCAAGGATGAAAACTAGTGTTAAAACCCGAAAAAACCATGCCACCAACAACAAAAGAACCAAATACCAACATGCATGAGCCATGCATGTCCAAACCAGCTAGGAAATCACACATGCAATATTTTACCTATAAGTATTCCTAATGAAGCTGCTAGATCCTTATTTTCCTTGCTTGATATTTTCTTTGGTTTTCTTTACTTATCCTTCCTTTTCTTGCTTTCCTCTTTCTTGGTACAATGTTGGAATGCTTAAAGAAATATCTGAGTATCCAAGAGTATGAGAGAGGGAGAGAGAATAGAATGAGAACCATGAGCATGAGAAAAAATCTTGCCAACTAATCCTCAAAATCCTTTTTATCAATGAGGCCTCTATTTTCTTCATTTTCCATTATTTTCTTTCAGTTCCCTCCTCACATGCTACTTGTCTCGTTTTACCTTCATTTTATCCTAATTTCCTTTATTTTGATAAATAAATGTGCCAAAAATACTTTTTTCCTCTTTAATGCCTTATCCAGTGCCATTGCCATTTCCTTTGCTAATTTTCTTATCCATAATAACCGAAATGAACACCCATGCTAGGATGTTTTTCCCACCATTCAGCTTGGAATAAGTGTCACTTAACCTTGGTCTTATTCTTTTCCTTTATTAAATTTTATTACATGAAATTTTAACCTGGGTATGTTATAGTGAGGTGGAGGGGAATGTGTTGGTGAGTGATGGGAGAGAGTGAGTGAGAGCAAAAAAGTGGGAGAGATAAGGGAAGAAGGTGGGGAAGGGATATGGAGGGAGATTTTTCTAGTTGACATAGGGAAGAAGAGGGAGTGGAGGGGGGTGCTATTAACTATAAATAGAGAAAAAGTAGCGAGATGACACAGGGAAAAATAGAATGTGTGTGTGTGTGTGTGTGTGTGTGTGTGAGAGAGAGAGAGAGAGAGATTCTTGTGAATAATGGATTGAGTGAGGACGAGAGGGATAGAGAAACAAAGCAAAGGGTGGAGGGTGAGGAGGGAGAGAGAGGGAGGGGGGGAGTGAGAGAGAGGAGAAGAGGGAGGAGGAGGAAGTGAGAGACAGAGAGATGGATATGGGGAGAGAGTAGGGGGGAGATGGAACAAATCTATAGGGTAGGGAGTGAGAGATAGAGGAGGGAGGGAGGGATATCAAACGATAAATGGAGGGAGATATATATATGTATATATATAGATGTAGGGTAGAGAGAGGGGGGGTTTACGAAGCATGAACTAAGTGAGCGAGGGATGGATAGAGAAAAAGAGAGAGGGTGTTGGGTGTGGAGCTTGATTATCTTATTTATTTTGTATCACAGCGTTGGACCCCTTTACCTTAATTAAACACTGCCTGGGGGGTCCAGGGGGGCGGCTGTGAATTTATGGAGCCCCCCCTAACGGGGGGTTTCGGGAGTAGCGCCCCCAAAGCTAAAAACAGATGTAAAATTTCCTTGTAGAAGTTATGTTCAGTTTATGGTTTTTTGCCCTAGAAGGCAACCCCTTGCTTTGTATGAGGGTATTGTAATGTGGCTGTGTATTTCACATGTATTCTTAGAGCGAGAAACAGATAGGGAGACTGTGAGAGATAACAGAGGATATTACAACAGATCTTTTGTAGGTTGTGTCTCTTCATTTTGCTAGATAATAGAAAGGAAGGACTGGTTGTTCAAAGTGGACATAGCCCAAATTGGGTGAACCACGTATATCTGTGTCTCTCTGATTTTATGTGTTTTGTGTGCTTGTGTTTTCTACATATCTTATGTGTTTCATTTCTCTGTAATATATAATTTTTTTCTAACAACTGGTATCAGAGCCGAAGGTCTATTTGGCTGATAAACTCGCAGGAAAGAAGGGTTACTTGTTCGAGTGGGAGCAATGGAGGAAGATGGTAAGTTTAGGGTTGAGAAATTTAATTACCAAAACTTCCCGCTATGGAAGATGCAGATGGAAGATTATCTGTATCAAAAATATCTATTCCTACCATTGAGCGGAAAAACAAAGAAGCCGACGACTATGACAGACGCAGAATGGGATATTCTTGATAGAAAGGCACTTGGAACAGTACGGTTGTGCCTCGCGGCATTGGTAACCTTCAATATTTCGAAGGAAACAACAACAAAGTTTTTTATTAAGGCGTTGGCGAAATTATATGAAAAACCCTCACACTCAAACAAGGTATTTCTCATGAAATTTTTATTTAATATGAAGATGTCGGAAGGTGGATCTGTTGCAGACCATTTAAATGATTTTAATACAGTTATCAGTCAGTTAAGTTTTGTAGGGGTAAACTTTTAAGATGAAGTTAGGGTTCTTTTATTTCTGTGCTCATTTCTATAAAGTTGGAATGGTTTAGTTATGTCCATTAGTAACTCTATCTCTGGATCTAGTACTTTAAAGTTTGATGATGTTTTCGGTGCTATCCTTAGCGAGGAAATGTGATGGAAAAGCTCTGGTGAGAAATTTGGTAATGCTTTGAATGCAAATTCTAGGGGAAGAAGAATGGAAAAAGGAAAGAGCTTGGGGTATCGCAGTAAATCAAGGAAATGCAGATCCAAGTCCAGAATGGGGATAGTGCGCTATAAATGTGGAAAGAAAGGACACCTAAAGAAAGACTGTAGATCTCGGAAGGGAAAAGAAGGAGACGTATAGCAAGAAAAAAATCATGAAGCAATTGTGACAGGTGATGTGTTACAAGATGCTTTGATTCTTTCTTTAGAAAATGTTACTGATTCTTGGGTTGTAGATTCAGGGGCCTCATTCCATGCCACACCTGATAAGAAATATTTTCATGAATATGTTCAAGGAGATTTTGGACAAGTCCATTTGGGTGATGATAAAACCTGTAAAATTGTTGGAATGGGTGAGGTTCTTTTAAAACAACAGAATGGAAACCAATGGATATTAAAGGAGGTAAGGCATGTTCCAGATATGAAGAAAAATCTGATTTCAACAGGGCAGTTAGGCAGTGAACGTTGTGTGACAACTTTCACAGATAAAACTTGGAAGGTCAGTAAAGGAGACCTGGTAATATAAAAAGGAGAAAAGGTTGGTACATTGTATTTATACAATGGTATTTCTAACTCTGTTAATGCTTTAACTTCCAAAGGAGCAGATGCAGCATTATGGAATCATAGGCTCGGACACATGAGTGAGAAGGGGATGAAGATTCTTCACTCAAGAAATTTGTTGCCGGGTTTGAAGAATGTTGATTTGGACTTCTGTGAGAATTGAATTTATGGAAAACAGAAGAGAGACAGATTTCTTAGAGTTGGGAAAGAAAATAAGAGCGAAAATTTAGAGCTTGTGCATACAGATGTATGGGGACCTGCTCAAGTATCATCTCTTGGTGGCTCTCGTTATTATGTTACTTTTATTGATGATGCAACTAGAAAAACTTGGATGTATTGTATTCATAATAAATCTGATGTATTTGATACTTTCAAGAAATGGAAAGCTTTGGTTGAGATTGAGAGAGGAAATAAGATGAAGTGTCTCAGATCAGACAATAGAGGTGAAAATTACAACAAAGAGTTTGATAGGTATTGTTCAGAAAATGGAATACGCAGAGAGAAGATAGTTCCAAGAACACCACAAGAAAATGGTGTGTCAGAAAGGATGAACAGAACAATCATGGAGCGTGCAAGATGCATGAGATTGCATGCAGGATTGCCTTTACAATTTTGGCCAGATGCTATAGATACTGTCGTTTATCTAATAAATAGAGGGCCTTCAAGTTCCTTGGATGGTGGTATTCCAGAGGAAGCATGGACAGGTAAAAAGGTAAACTACTCTTTTTTAAAGCCTTTTGGCTGTGAGGTCTTTGTCCATATTAATAAAGAAAACAGAACAAATCTTGAGGAAAAATCAAAGAAATGTTTCTTTATTGGATATGGTGTTAATGATTTTGGTTATCGCTTATATGATTATGAAAATCACAAAATCATTAGCAGTAGAGATGTAATATTCAATTAAAAGGTACTATATAAGAATCAGTTGTACGAAAAGAAATAGGAAAAAGAAAACAAAGAATACACAATTCTTGATGAGATCATAGAAAACGTAAAGGTTCCTGAAAATAATAATAATCAAGAGCCACAACAACAACAACCACCACAACAGCGACAAGCACCTCAAACACCTGAAAGTGGCGTTAGAAGATCTACCAGGATAAGTAGACCCCCTGAACGATACTCTCCTTCATTATATTATTTGTTGTTGACTGATTCTGGTGAACCTGAATGTTATGAAGAAGCAATGCATATTGAAGCAAGAAGAAGTGGGAGCTAGCCATGGAAGAAGAGATGGACTCCTTAATGTATAACGAGACTTGGGACTTAGTCAGGTTGCCTGCAGGTAAAACTACATTGCAAAATAAATGGGTTTATAGGCTGAAGGAAGAATATGGAGGAAAACAGAGGTACAAAGCTAGACTTGTGGTGAACGGGTTTGCACAGAAGAAAGGTATTGATTTTGATGAAATATTTTCTCTTGTTGTTAAGATGACTTCAATCAGAACTATTTTAATTCTTGTAGCAGTGGAAGATTTACATCTTGAACAGTTAGATGTAAAGACAACATTTTTCCATGGCGATTTGGAGGAAGAGATCTATATGGAGCAACCAGAAGGATATGAGGTCAAAGGGAAGAAAAAATTAGTGTGAAGGTTAAAGAAGAGCTTGTATGGCTTAAAACAGGCTCCAAGGCAGTGGTATCTAAAATTTGACAGGTTTATGTCTGAACAAGGTTATACTAGATGTCACTCTAATCATTGTGTTTATATGAAAAAGCAAAATGATGGCAGCTATATTATATTGTTATTGTATGTAGATGACATGCTTGTTGCAGGGTCTAACATGCAGGAAATAAATGTGCTTAAAATAAAATTGGTAAATTCATTTGAAATGAAGGATTTGGGAGCTGCAAAACAAATCCTTGGTATGAGAATAACTAGAGACAGGAAAAATCGTAAATTAACACTGTCTCAGAATGAGTACATACAAAAGGTATTGAAAAGATTTAATATGTAGAATGCAAAACCAGTTAGTACACCTTTTACTAGCCATTTCAAACTTATTAAGAAGATGTGCCCCAAGACCCAAGAAGAAATAGACTATATGTCTAAAGTTCCATATGCATCAGTAGTTGGAAGCTTAATGTATGCAATGGTCTGCACAAGGCCTGATATTGCACATGAAGTGGGAGTTGTAAGCAGGTACATGAACAATCTAGGAAAAGAACATTGGATGGCAGTGAAATGGATTTTCAGATATTTTAGAGGTACTGCAAATCAAGCATTATTCTTTGGTGGTTCAGACATTGATTTACAAGGATATGTTGATGTAGATATGGAAGGTGACAGAGATAGCAGGAGGAGCACTACAGGATATGTATTTACTGTAGGTGGAACAACTGTCAATTGGGTTTCAAAAATCCAAATTGTTGTTGCACTTTCAGCAACAGAAGCAGAATATGTTGCTACTACAGAGGCTAGTAAAGAAATGATTTGGTTACAAAGGTTTATGGATGAATTGGGTAATAAGAATGATATGGGCACATTATATAGTGGTAGCCAAAGTGCAATTCATCTTGCAAATAACTCAACATTTCATTCCAGTACTAAACACATACAACTCAATTACCATTTCATACGGTCAGTATTGGAAGATGGACAGTTGAAGCTGGAAAAGATACACACTAGCGAGAATCCTGCAGATATGCTAACAAAAGTTGTTACCAGGGAGAAACTGAGATTATTCTCAGTTTCAATTGGTCTTCAAGGATGACGATGAAGATGAGAAATCGCCAGGTCCAAAGAGGAGTCATTGTCCAACAAATGACGTAGTAGTGGAGCTGCTACAGTCAATCTCCAAGTGGGAAATTGTTGGGTGTGGAGCCTGATTATCTTGTTTATTTTGTATCACAACATTGGACCCATGTACCTTAATGGGGCGGCAATGCCGCCCAAAATTAAACGTTGCCTGGGGGTCTAGGGGGGGGCAGCTGTGACTTTATGGAGCCTTCCCCTGGCGAGGGGTTTCGGGGGTAGCGCCCCCGAAGCTAAAAACAAATGTAAAATTTCCTTGTAAAAGTATAGTAATTTCTAGTCAATCTGGGCCGTTCATTAGGCGGATTATCTAACGGTAGAAGTTATGTTTATTTTAAGGTTTTTTTCCCTAGAAGGAAACCCCTCACTTTGTATGAGGGTATTGTATTGCGGCTGTGTATTGAATGTGTATTCTTAGAGCGAGAAACATATAGGGAGACTATGAGAGATAATAGATGATATTACAGCGGATCTGCCATAGGTTGTTTCTCTTCATTTTTCTGGATAATAGAAAGGAAGTACTGGCTATTCGGGGTGGACGTAGCCCAAACTGGTTGAACCACGTATATCTGTGTCTCTCTAATTTTATGTGTTTTGTGTGCTTGCGCTTTCTGCATATTTTATGTGTTCCATTTCTCTGTAATATATATAATTTTTCTAATAGAGGAAAAGGGAGGGGGAGGGAGATGGTGATGATGGAGAGGGATAGGAAGAGAGAGGAGGATGGTGGGGGGAGAAGAGAGATTGGGGTGGTGAGAAATAAAGAAGAAGGTAGGGATGGAAAGAGAGATACGAGATAGAGAGAGTGGGTAAAGTGTTTTTAAATAGAATGAGGATGGGGGGGAGAGGGAAGAAGAGAGATACCAAGAGGGAAGTGATAGGGGAGAGAGGGAGAGAGAAAATGAAACAGGGATGAAGATATAGACAAAGAGGGAAGAAGAGACAGAAATACACATAAAAATATCTAAATGTAAATAAAGAGATAAATAGTGTGGGGGAGAGAAAGAGAGAAGGAAGGACACATAGAGGGAGGAGAGAGAGAAATGTGGGGGAGATAAAGAGAGTAGAAAGAGACTAATAGAGTGGAATAATATGTAGATAGAGAGGGAATAATAGATAGAGGTGGAGAGAGAGTTGGAGAGAAGGAGAGAGGGAGGGATGGAGATATTGGAGGGGGGATATAGAATGATATTGAGAGAGAGAGGAGGGTGTGGGGAGAGAGAGAGAGAGAGAGAGAGAGAGAGAGGTGATGAGATATAGAAAATAAAAAGTATACATGGAGGGATATAGAGATATATCTAGAGGGAGAGAGAGGGAGGAAACGAGAGATATAAAGAGAGGAGTAAGGTAAGGACAGAGAGAGAGGGAGAAAAAAAACATGAGGTAGAAACTCGGGGGAGAGAGAGGAGAGAGGAGAGAGACACGTAGATAGAGCGATGGGGGAGAGGAAGAGAGAGTTAATGAGATAGTGAGGGAGATAGAGAAGGAGAGAAGGATATAGATAGAGCTAAATAAGGAAGAATATATAGAGGGACATAAAAAAATATGTAAATTTAAATAGAGAGATAGGGAGTTGTAGGGAGAGAAAGATAGAGAGTGAGAGGTAGAGAGAGAGGGAGAGTGATGGGAAAGATAGGAGAAAAGAGAGAGAGAGAAGGAGGTGGATATATAGAGTGAGATAGAAAGAGATAGATGGATGGAGAGAGTGGAAAAGGATGAAGGTGATATAGAGAGGGAAGAAGAGAGGTATTGAATAAGAAAAATACAAAGAGAGAGTGAGAGGTGCACACACAAACACACATAGATGGGGTAAGATGGGGAGAGATGATGAGGGAGTGAGGGAGGGAGATAGAGACAAAGATGGAATAAGAGATAGAAATACATAGACAATTAGGTAAATGGAACTAGAGAAATACAATTTAGGGGAAGAGAGAGAGAAGGAAGGCGATAGGGAGGGAGCAGAGAGATAAGGGAGATAAGTGGAAAGACTGAAGATATTTATGAAGGATGATGTATACAAATATAAAGAAGAAGAAAAGAGAGAGAGAGATACATAGAGAGATGGGGGGGGGGGGGGGGGGGTTGGTGAGATAGAGGGACGAATAAGAAGACAAGGAGGGATAAAGAGAAAAATACTAGAGGGGGAGAGATAAAGAGAGAGATTTAGATGCAAAGAGAGAGAGAGAGAGAGAGAGAGAGAGAGAGAGAGAGAGATATGAGGGAGATGGATAGATATATTTAGGTTGGGAGGGGGATATAGAAGGATTTTTATAGACATATATATGGAGAGTCGAGAGACAAAGGGAATGAGAGAGAGGAGAAGAGAAGTAGATGTTGGAAACTATGTTTAATAATGAGAGGGGGTTGGTGAATAATAATTAAAGCTAATTTAAATTTTTATGCCAATTTATCATTTATTTAAAGCTTGGAAACTATCCATAGGAATCATCAACAACATATCATGTGGCAGTAATATGAATAAAATAAAAAAACACACACACACAAAGAGAAACATACACATAATACATCGGGGTTTAACGTGGAAACCCTTCCAGGATAAAAAATACCAAAGCTTATTTTTTATTATGATGTAAATAAGAGGTCATAATCTATTACATCATTTTTTGTGAGCCACCACTCACAGGAAGCACCAAATCCCTTATATTGTTTGATAGCACCCACTAGTAGGAAGCACTAACTCCCTTCTTCTGCAGACGCCTAATCAACTTACCATAAGCACCAACTTGTATCTTTTTGTATTTATGCAAGCACCAACATGAAGGAGGCACCAACCCCCAAGCTCTACTCAAACATCCACTTATATGGAAACACCAACTCCCTATATGTAGGATCCAATCCACACTCAATAAGGAAACTAATACTTATTGTAAATGGAAATTTCTCTACATATTTTAAGGTCTGTTTTGATAGCCCTCGAGCCTTTTTTTAGCAACATACACGTAGCCTTCTTTTGCAAAAACTCTTTGTTATTTTCTCTCAGCACTCACTCATGCTTATCCCACATATCTCATTGTATTTTTCTCACTCTACACAACCTATAGTATCACTTATCCATCTCAACTCTCAACCATCATTCAATCATCCCCTGACATCTCTTGACCTTCAACACTTCAGCAACATACACTCAACATATTAGATCTTTTCCCCTTTTCTACATAGGCACTCTAAATCTATTTTTGCATCTCACCAACACACAAGGCTCTCCACTCAACTCACTCCACCATGTTGCATTCCCCACTTGCACAATTACAATTCAAGGTTTTTTTCCACTGAAACATATTGAACAACATTTTCTCTATTGTTATCCACACTTACTGAAAGAATAATTTTGCATGGTTATCCATGTTGTTGCTAATTTTGATTACATGGCCACTACAACTGCATTAAATCAAAAAATGGGAAAATTATGCCTTCCCATGCTCACACTCAGCTATCATTCCATTTGTGTACTACAGTAAGGCGATGTATGTCATGGTTACATCAAAGTGCTTGGCCATTGCAACAACATTAATCATAGGGAATGGCTATTGATAATTTCTTCAAAATATGAATTAATTCTCAATTAAACTACACACTACAACAAGGCTCTCCATTCTTCTTATTAATTGATCTCATTGCTCATCATTTATCTTAGGCATGACATACTTGATCTGTAATAAAATATTCTACACACAAGAATATTTTCAATTTAATCATTCATGGCATGCAAGGAAGACCAACGGTGACTTGCTTCTATTTAAGATAGGCTCCATTAATTATTCTCCACAATCTTGGTCCTTGTTGCCTTGTCTCAGTGTTTCTCAACAATCTCCATTACCATTGACTCCATTAGTCTATCATGAGCATTCAAATAGTTGTTGACTCTTTTTCATGCTTAATGGCACTAAGATCATAAACAATTTCTGACCCACACATTCTTCATATGCCTGCTTGACCCACTAAATGCGTGCATGGTCCAATTATGGATGTTATCCAATTTGGCGTAACTTCCAAATATGGAGGGATCTACCTGCAAAGAGATTCCAACCTGTTCATGTAAATCCTTTATAACATACACCCATAGGTGCTTTCAGCACAACCCAGCTTGGTTCTCAAACAATTGCAGACTCGTCCATGCCTTTGAAAACATATCCCTATAGTTCTTTTTTTATTACAAATATCCAAGGCCCTTGGTCACAATAGAATGTGAGAACACTGTGAAACCAAAACAAACCAACTCTTGGGTTCCTCTCTTTGATATGGCCTTCAAGGATTGATCTACATGCATCAAACCTTTGCACCCTCAGTCACACAATTGCATAGAACCAACTCATGGGCTAGCCTTAGCATATGGCCAACTTGTCCCAATGCCTTTTTCTTTATATTTGACCTAAAGGCCCTTGGTCACCTAACACACAAAAACACCGCATGACCACAACCTTGGGTGTGCCTTTCGTCATTTGAATAAATTTTCAAATACCAACAACAACAAAAATGTCTCCTAGCTATGTTACCCCGACTTTATTTCTCAGCACACATTTATTTTATCTATGGTCAAACCTCAAGGATGACATTTCAATTGGGTCCATCATGTGCCTCTTCCCATTATTTCTTAGCTTTTCCATAACTGCCACTACATCCTTGTGCTTATTCAACCCACAACTCCCTATTTTAACTCATTAAAAACCTTCTGGGGTAGCCCTTTCAAGATGACGTGTCCCAATGGGACCTACCCCTGCTCTCGTGCACTAATTAATTGTTGACCAGTATGGGATGTAAAAAACATGTTAGCTTTACACTTATATCTTGGCCTTTACCTTCTGTGAACGCTTGGAAACTTTTTGGGTACATGTGTCGAGATGATATCATCCCTCACTTTCACTACTTCATGCACATTATAATTCTTCAATGGTATTCCCGCCAGGCTTCAGTGTTAAGGGGGGGCTCCACTACAGCCTATAAAAACACTTGTTGTCATTTTTATGTTTTCCCACATCCCCCCCGCTCTCCTTTACCAGATTCACTTCCTACTCCACTACATTTGTCAATGTTGTGAAACTAAATTTGCTCCAAAATAGTCCTCTAACCACTTTTAGCTATGCACCTTTGAATTTGGGGCATTTGAATTTGACTAGCAATAAGTTGTGATCTTCAAAATTCAATTTACCATTGACAATATATTTATGAGAACTATCCAACTATGCCATCTCCAAGAGAAACTGATTTAATATCCTGAGGCGGAAAACTCCTTCAAATATTGTAAATCCCTAACAGTCATAGTCATAGTATTATATCTTCTTCAATAAGCTTGCTACTACAATGATACTCTATTAAATACTAAAACAACCATGGAACTCCCCCTAAGCTTGACACACCATGCACATCAATTCTAGTTAGTTTCCATCGTAGCTAGCCTAGTTGAAATCAATTCTAACCTTTTTAACATCAATGCCAACACATTTTTTTCCACCAACATCAATTCTAATCTGGTTGACATCAATCCTAACACACTTCTTTCCACTAGCCATGTACAAAATTCGAACTATCCAAAAATATCCCCCGCATTGATGGAAACACCTCATCACTTCTTCACATTTATGGCCAATCCTCATGCTACTTCCACACTTCTCCTTGTACGATCCATCAATGGATTTCTCTCCTTTGCATGGGCCATCACAACTTACTCTCCCCCTTTGGTATCTATGGCAAAGGGCTACTAACTACTTCTTCTCCCCCTTTCAACTACTATCTAAGGGTGTGGTTTTTGATGTGCATTATTATCTAAAAAATTTTCTTCAAGGGATAATATCCTTACTGATTCACTTGAATCTTTCCATCCAATCTCAACTACAAACATCTTAAGAAAAGACACCGACAAGAATCAATCATTAGCTAAATATGTCCTTGTGTAAATTTATTATGGTTGTTGTTGTTGATCTAGGAACTTGACATATATGATATGCTCCCCTTGAAAATTACTACCTCTTCTTTGAATTCCTCCAATTATGAACACCTTATTATTTTTGGTTGAAATACTCTCGCTACCAATGCATATTTTGTACCAATTAAAGATAAATTGATACCAATAAAAACTAAAAATGGTATTGTTTTTGTTGTAAATACTAACCATTAGTGATGGATTTTCTCTTGCACTTCACTATTATTATTGTTGCTATGGCTATGCTCACTTCACTTGAGCATGCTAAAATATTATCCCCTTGAGTTAAAACTTCAATAGGAATTGTTGCTTAAATCATGAAAATTGCACCAAAAGGTCAAGACAAATTGGAAAATGTACCACGCAAACTCTTACAACTTCAACTCAAAAAGAAATTCCACTTGCATGAAAAGGTTAATCCACATGAACCGAAGACCACCAATTGACAGATATACGAATTGAAAGCTAAGGGAAATGAAAATATATTACCAATTGTGTTCAAGAAAACATAATATTTCTAGGCTTAATCATATTCACAATTTAAATGAAATAAGGGTATTTCACCCAAGATTCAAACCTTTCATTTCCTCAACAATATTCCTTCTCAGGGCTAAATGTTTTTTCCTATTAATGCTATTATAGGAGCTTCCCCTAAGTTAATCCTCTCTTATCTCCTACATTTTCCCTATTGCTTCTACATGGGGTCTGATATTATGCACTTGATTTAACTATGAACTTCTTGTCATTCCACACTTTTGTTGCCACTGATATTCTTTTCACAACATAAAATATTCTTTTGTACTCCCCCTAAAACCATGCTAGTTTCTCTTTCCTTTCTTTTGCAATGTTGATACATTCAAAATAGATATATTTATCACTGTAATCAGCATGGGGAATCAATCATACCTTTGACATGTTGAAATTTTATACAAGAAACAGTGAAATTGGCATCCAGAAACAACACACACACTAGTGTGGGATCACAGGTCACACAGTGATGGGTCCTAGTGACACATTAGTGTGCAACCCAATTTTGAAATAAATTGGAAAATATATTGTAATATTATCTCATAACAACTTGTCATAGTTAACTAAGTGTGATAGACTTAGTTAGCTCAATAATTTCGTGTTGAGGGTCTAAGGATATGCATGTAGAGTGATTCTATTATTAACATGGTCCAGCTGCAGTTGTAGCACTAGTGTAGTGTGAGGGGGATCAGTTAACTCACATTAGTTGAGTTAAAATCAGTTTAACTAGTTCTAACTATTTGATGAACTAGTGGAAGACCAAGTGAATTAAAATAGATTTAATTCACCAGTATTGATCTACCAAGTAACAAATGATTCACTATTTATAGTTGCATG
The DNA here is from genome assembly GCA_034641835.2 of Pinus albicaulis. Classification (NCBI taxonomy): domain Eukaryota; kingdom Viridiplantae; phylum Streptophyta; class Pinopsida; order Pinales; family Pinaceae; genus Pinus; species Pinus albicaulis. The sequence goes on along the minus strand of CM076579.1, from coordinate 1,512,587,287 downwards.
CATGCTAAGTCTGGTGGATACCCAGTTGAGACAAAGGTTCAAGGAAAGTGAACTATCAGTTGTATTTTTAACAAATTGCCCAGGTGTAGTTATAAAACCATGGGAAGCCCATGATGAATTGTGTAATCAAGGAAGGCTAATTTTCCTATTTAATAGGGGTTTAATTCTCTAGGGATTGTGTAAGCAGGGTAGGCTGAGGATAGGCTGATAATTTTCTATGTGTTTGTCCAATTTTTCCTAGATTAGTGTAAAGCAACTGGTAGAGTGTATGAGGTTGTGGTGATCACAAATAAATTATACTGTTTCATGATTCCTTGGTTGATTATACAATAAAGATGGAGGGGTTTTGAACATGTTTCTTTCCCTAGGAATATCTAGTTTTTTGTATTGATTTAATTATTTCTCTTACTTACATGTGATTGAGTGATCATGATTTAGATTCTGCAAATATTTTAGAAGGATTAAGTATCTTGTTTTAGTACATTACATGATCAGATTGAGTCCATTGATATAATTTCTACATGGTATTATAGTTGTGTTGAATATTTTCCACATGGTATTAGAGCGCCAAGAATCACAATAGTGGAGAAGAAATTGAGCTTGTGTTGAACAATATTCAAATTTGCAGGTACTTTCTTTGGAGCTATAAGTGGATAAATATTTATTTCAATGGATTGAGACTTGAATATGCACTCGAGGGAAGTTTGAATTATATTGCATGGAAGGACGGGATGGGGGAAGTGTTGGAGGACAATTGGTTGAAGGAATTCATAGATAATCGTATTCCCAAGCCCGCGGCAATAGATGCCCAACTTCTAGATGCATGGTAGAAGGTAGAAAAGGTGAGGAGGATCTTGTTAGAGGGAGTTTGAGACTACATTGTCTCGAATCTCTATGGAAAGGAAAATCCATATGTTATGTGGAAGGCCTTGGCAAATCTGTTTCAAAGGAGCAGTGACCATAGAAAATTGGAACTTAAGGAAAAGCTCAGGAAAATAAAATTGGAGAGTCCACAAAAGAAGAAGAACAACAAGAAGGCTCCCAGGGCTACAGCGGGTGAAGCTTTGGCCTCACAGTTTGAGTTGGACTTCTCTCTCATCGCATGCATGGTGTCAACTGTGATGGGATCTATGTGTTATTTGGGTAGTGGAGCATATTTCCACATGCTGGGAAACAAAAAACTCTTTAGTAGCATGAAGGAGAAGGATCTTCAAATGAACATCAATATGGGTGATGATGGGAGGTATAGCACTACCAGGATTGGTACAGTTACTTTCTAGAGACAGTCAGGTAAACATTTCATATTAAAAATTTCATGCATGTACCAAGCTTGAAAATAAATTTATTTTTAGTTGCTATGTTGGAGGATCTTAGATATGATGTGGTTTTCAATGAAGGAAAGGTGTTCCTTCATCACAAAGCCACAGGACAGGTCAAGAGGATTGGGGTTTGTGTGAAGAACCTCTACAAGCTTGATGTATATGGTTGTGCAACATTTAGAATTAAAGCAAGGAAGGTGGTAAGCTAGGATATAGGTGAGTTATGGCACAGGATATTGGGCCATCTACACCATAATTCTTTGAGGATCATGCAACAGATTTCTACAAGTCTTCTAAATCATACTCTTGCGAAGATAGACACATAAAAGGGATGTACCATGGGGAAGTATGAGAAAGTCATGTGAATGTCCCTTAAGATGGAGATTTACTTGCATGCATATGAGGAACTCTTAGTTCCAAAGGATGAACCTTAGGATGTGGAGCAGCCACAAGCAGAGGATCATGGAGTGGAAAAACCACTCATGCAGAGCCATCCACCATAAATGGTAGGAAGCTCACCGGAGAGGCTAAAATATTGATGCTAGATACGACAGAACATGTAGGAGCACCTACAACACATCGCAAGCAGAGAAGGTCCCCAGAAAGGTATATTGGAAACATGGCTCTTATGAGCGAGTGTATTGTGACGGAACCATCCTCTTTTGAGGAATCAGTGCAACAGCCAACATGGGTTGATGGCATGGTTGAGGAGTATGAATCCATTATCTGAAACAGTGCATGGGAAGTGGTCCCAAGACCAGTGGAGAAGTCAGTGGTTGGATCCAGGTGGATCTACAAGGTGAAGCAAATAGAGACCTCCAGGAAGGGGAAATTTCGAGCCAGATGGGCAGAGGGAGTACCTGTAGTTATAGCTCTAGGTCTATGGTGGGGCGATGTGTAGATATGATCCCAAGAAGAAATTTGGGCAGGTTCCATTGAGATGGTGAATCTCATGGATCGAACCTGGCTACGAGGAACCCATAATAAAACAGTAACGGGAAGGATCGATTAGATTGATGCAGTTAGATTTTAGGAAGATAGAAATCAGTGACAGGTGTCGGATACTGGAGTGCAGATTAGAGTTGGCAACAATGCAGAGTGCATGGATGCAGATGTCAGCAGCGCAGGGAGTACAGTAGACATGTGTAGTAGCTAGCAGAATTCAGAATACTCTGATGATAAATGCATTATACTGATTCATTTGTTTGGAGGCTATTCAGTTTCAGGGGAGTTACATGTGTGAACAACACTAGGAAGTGTTGCATGTAGAACATTACAAAGGTACCAGATTGGGACAAATTGATTCGTTTATTGTTCAGAGGGAGTGTTGAAATTTTCAACAAGAAATATTGAAATTGGCATCCAGAAACAACACACACACTAGTGTGGGATCACAAGTCACATAGTGATGGGTCCTAGTGACACATTAGTGTGCAAGCCAATTTTGAAATAAATTGGAAAATAAATTTTAATCTTATCTCATAACAACTTGTAATAGTTAACTAAGTGGGATAGACTTAGTTATCTCAATAATTTCGAGTTGAGGGTCTAAGGATAGGCATGTAGAGTGATTTTATTATTAACAGGGTCCAGTTGCAGTTGTAGCACTAGTGTAGTGTGAGTGGAATCAGTTAACTCACTTTAATTGAGTTAAAATAAGTTTAACTAGTTCTAACTGTTTGATGAGTTAGTGGAAGATCAAGTGAATTAAAATAGATTTAATTCACCAGTAGTGATCTACCAAGTAACTGATGATTCACTATTTATAGCTACATGCATGCTAATTTTGGTGGATACCCAATTGACACAAAGGTTCAAGGCAAGTAAACTATCAGTTGTATTTCTTGCAAACTTCCCAGGTGCAGTTATAAAACCATGGGAAGCCCATGATGAATTACGTAATCAAGGAAGGTTGAATTTACTATTTAATAGAGTTTTAATTCTCTAGGGATTGCGTAAACGGGTTAGGCTGAGGGTAGGATCATAATTGGCTATGTGTTTGTCCAATTTTTCCTAGATCAGTGTGAATCAATTGTTAGAGTGTATGAGGTTGTGGTGATCACAAATACATTGTATTGTTTCATGATCCCTTGGTTTATTATACAATAAAGATGGAGGGGTTTTGAGAAGGTTGCTTTCCCTTGGAATATCTGGTGTTGTGTATTGATTTAATTCTCTCTTACATTCATGTGATTGAGTGATCTTGATTTATATTTCGTAAATGTTGTAGAAGGATTAAGTATCTTGTTTTAATACATTACATGATCAGATTGAGTCCATTGATATAATTTCTATATGGTATTATTACTATGTTAGAGATTTTCTACATGACATTCAATTGCACCTTTGACTATTCTTTTCTAGTTGCTTGCATATGACTTATTTGGCCTCCCTTGAGTCCATTCAATTACTTCAATGAAGAGAAGTACAGGATCTAATCCCCCTGATTAGAATTTATTCCTTGTTCTTCCGCACTTTCATTGGCCATGTCTTTGTTGGGTATGTGTTATATTCTTTCCACAACTAGCCCCACGCGATGTACGTTGCGCCGGGCGCAGCAGGGGGGTCACAGGGGGGGCGGCAGCCCCCCCTGTCAAGGTCCGAGGCAGCGCCCCGGAAAAATTTTTTTTGGTATGCGGTCCCACTCATATGCGGACCCACTCATGTTTTGTGCATGAGTTTGCACATGGTTTTTGGGTACAATGGTTTTCGACCCCTGGTATTTTGTAGATCCGGTCAAGGGAACTACAGTTATGTTCTAATCCAGGGTTAATGGATTGGGTTTTATGTATGCTTCGGCATGTATATATATGTGTTGTAACACTAAAATTAATATAATGAAAAATCAAGCTGGTCGTCCCGATTTGGGATCCAGGGGAAAATCTCTGGGTTTATCTGTTTTATGTTTTATGCTCTCGCTATTGTTTATTTTCTGTTATAAGATTCATGTGTAGATCATTTCTGTTCAGGTTTAAAACCTACATTCCTAACAAAAACATCATATTTTAAATTCGTATGTATTCTTTCTTTAACTCTGTCTTGACCCAACATGACTAAACTACACTTCTCATTTAACTCCTCTATTTTTGCCCATGTATTCTTGTTTCCTCTTTTATTTTCTTGCAGATAAAATTTGATTGGGTTGTTGCTTCATTTTCTTGCTTGAGGCTTTCACTTTTTATTTATGTGCAATGGATAAATAGTGAGGCATCCACTTCCTTTACTAGGTTGAGGTGTACTCTTATTATTGTTGCCACTAATATAGAAGTTGACAAAAAACATACAAGAGTCGTTCATCTTAACTCTCTTTTTATTTTTCTTGAATGAAGAGTTAGAAATTTGTTCATTTACTTCTACTTTCTTCAAGCTCCCTTTACTCAGAGAATTGAGAGAAACCTCACAATCCTATGATCCATTATCTATTTTCATTATAAAGGAATTAGCTGCTCCATTTGCATGCATATTCTAAGAAACATGCTTCATCTTCTAATGTATGCTTCTTACTAACTTGTCTCCAAAATTTCCATAATTTTAGCATTCAACATGGATCACAAATGGGGAAAAGGGGATTTCATATCTAATAGAACTCCTATTAGGGCTACTACTACTGCCAAAATTCTTGTTCATGCTGCTACTTCACAAACTTGTCTTCTTGCAAGACACTTCCAATATATTTCCCTATGCCCATAATTATTGCAATAAAATCGATAACCATGAAAATGATTTTCATAATAGAAGATACCTTTTATTTGAATGATTTTTCCTTGAGGGGGAAAGGACCTTTGTTGGTTCTTCATGTTCCTTCCATGGTTGTTTGAAATGCTCCCCCTACGTTATTCTTTGTTGATGCTTCATGCTCTTGCTCAACATCTTGTTGCTACTTCTTCTCTTATTGCTACTCCTTAAAATTATACTACGACAATTATCCAATGATACCTTGACCTTTACTATTGTTTGGAAATTCAACTACCTTCTTGGATCTTGAATCTTCGTTGAAACCTAAAACAACCTTGATGAGAGGGGATCTCTGCTTAACAAGAATCTCATCCAGGTCCTTTCTGCTTTCCTGAAGCTTCTAATATTGAGACAAATTTTTATTTTTCTTTTCTAGGTTGTGTCTCAATGAGACTACTTCAATTTATAGTATCTCACAAAGTGATTCTCTTTCATTGAGTTGCTTTTTCAACATTCCACTCAATCTACTAGTGTCTTCTTGTTGAACATTTAGATCAATAATTATTTTACTCAAATTATCAATCTCAAGCTCATGTTCATGCAATTTCTCATTATGCTTGATATTTTACTCTAGTAGGTCCTTGGTCCCTTTTAGAGAAGATATTAACTTCTTTCTAAAGTGTATCCTTTCATTTAGATCCTTTTCTTATGTATCAAAGGTGCTAGCTGAGCCACCACATAGATCTAAATTCCTCTCCATGTCCATGGAATCTTCCACGTATCTAATAAGTATTCCATATTAATCACTACTAGGGATACTACTACTCTCTTCATGGGATATACTCTCTTATTATTCAGAGTTTCATTTTCCATTGCTACTAAAGTAGGTCTATTGCATTTAATTATGAAAGGAGTTATTGCTCCATGATCTCATGTCCAAATCACATCACCAGAAATCAACGAAGATACCAATAGAGATATAATAATGTCCCAACCCAAATGATCAAACATGCATCAAGTAGTAAGTTATATATACTACAAGGAAATATGTGTCCATCTGGCCTCCTCGCAAGTTGGGGAAGGGTTTGGGGTCTTATGTAGATTCCCATGCTCCACTCGAGCAATCTACCTTGTCTACAGATTGGGCCTCAAAACTTTCATCCTCTTTTACCCTCATTTCCATCATTTTATCATATGTTGTAACTCATTACCATATTGTATAGCCCCATAACCCTACATTAATAACATTTTTCATGATCATATGGGTTTATCATTATTATTTTCCAAGTCATTTATTTTAAATATTTTGAGAGAAATTATGATTAAATATTAGGAAATTAACATGTTTTCATATATATATATATATATATATATATATAAGTGGTATGAGTTTTATGATATTGTGGGCCTATTTGAAGATTCTAGAGGGGTCTTATTTGGCCACTCAACCACATATTCGAATTTCAATTCCAACTCATGAAGATTTATGGGATATTTGTAGTTGATTTGGATCATTAACTAAGCACATTAAAAGGAGAAAAATCATGGATGTTTTGATATGTGTCACCTATCAAAACTAGGAGAGAATTTTTAGAGGATTTGTATCTCATATTTTTAGGTCATTGGTTGTAACCACAAGAGATAAGTGTGGATCTAGGATAGATTTTTGGATCTATATTTATTGATTAGTTATTTTAATTTTTTGTATAAATAAGAGTAAATCCTTCAAAGAATCCTTATCAAGAGTTCCATTCCAATATGTAATTTCTAAAGTGAGGATAGAAATGAAGGGAGTTGAATTATTTTAATATCTTTGGAGCTTTTCTCCAACTTCATTTTATAGAATATATGTTGCTTCTTTGCTCTCCAATATTTGATAATCGTTTGGTGTGCTTGCTGAGGAGTGGAGGGCCCTCATCAACCGCGGATTATGTACCGCTTTGTTTTGTTGTAAATATTTATTTTTTTTAATTTTTTTCATTTTAGACAAGTGTGATTTCAATTCAGCAAGTTTTATTTCAATTCAACAAGTGTGGCTTCATTTAAAGCAAGTGTGGTTTCATTTATGCAAGTTTAGTTTAGTTTCTTTTATGTTATTTTGATTCATGTTGTTTTGTTAATATTGATCAAATTTCTTTATGGTTGGATTGGATTGGATTTATTTGGATTGATTTAATTTCCTTATGTAATTTGTTTCAAGTTTCTTTCATTATATTGATCCATTATGAGAAAAAATCACCTAGCACATATAATACACATATACCTCATCAGTTCACACTGACCCCAGGTTGACAAATTAAATGATAGAGATTTAACTGACAATTGAATTTTAAATAATTTTCAAATCTTATGGCTACTCATTACACATTCAAAAATTGAATTTTTTTTACAACATTAATGAAAGATAGACCTCTTAAATGGTTCATGAATTTAGAAATAAAATTCTATAAGGACATGGGAAGATATTAAAAGAGTATTTCTGGAAAATATAAATATTATTGCATACACCATGACATTATAAATGAAGCCTTTGAGATGAACCAAAAAGAGGATTAAAGCCTAGAATATTTACAGGAGAGATTTACTTATAATGTCAAAAGATCTAGATTGCATGATTTAGGATTAGACACATTAAAAAATCTCCTACTCGAAGCTATAAGGTACGAATGGATTGATCTTATTAACCTTGTGGGAAAAGGATATGTCTCTCAATTGTCATTTCAAGAGATTTTTGAACTGTGTAAAAACATATCAAGAGGAAAAGCAAAGCATGGAAGATCCCCTCAAGATCTAGTTCTGACAAGAGTAAGTAAATCGACATTAAGATTGGTAAGTCAATCTAAACTTAACAATTTGCTAGAAATTCTTGGTAATTTAAATGAACAAATTGATATGTTAAGAATGCAAAACAAACAAAAATTTGAGAAATATACTTAATTTATATTTTTCCCCAAATGTAGAAAGAAACATACTTTGCATGAATGTCCACCTGATAGCATTAAAAATTTTGAAATTTGCGCAGATCACATACTACTAAATATTGTCCATCATTACCAAGGTTGAAGGAAGTTTACCAGGGAGCAAATCAAACACAAGAACAATTATGTTATGTAGCTCCAAGAATACCACGGCAACCTCATCAACCTGGTATGATGCGAGATACTAATTCTCAATTTCAGGGTTATGCACAACAATCTCAAAGTAATTGGAAAATACCCTTGCCTTGGAAACCTTGGCCATCTCAATCCCAAGCTCAAAAAAAATCTTGGAAACAAGGTTGGAAAGATACTTACAGATAAATCCACCATATCCTTAATCTTTTCCTCACTATCCTCAATACCAATATCAATGTTATCCATAAAATTCACCTCCACCACAACATCAATTTCACCCTCAGTTGACCTCAATTAAACCTTTCCCATTAACACCAACACAAGCACCCCAAAGATCCATTTCCACTCCACTACCTGCACAACCATTTTATATCCCCAAAATAAAACACCTCAATCCACTTACAGTGTTGAGGTATTGCAAAATGATTCTTGAGCTGCCATTGAAGAAGAAGAACCAGAAGAAGAATATTCATATAATGTTCAATAATCATGGATGTCTATTGATAAAGTGAATTTGTTGGAACCCGAGATTGAAAATTTTCTTGCATGCTTATCAATAAATTATATGAATGGAGATCACATCTCTGAAGACTTGCATGGCATGATAACAGGAAGCCAAGGAAGAAAATATTACATTGAATCTTGGTTCAAGAAAGTCATCGGATGCCAGTACTCCATTCTTCAGTATATTCTGACATCATATCAATCAAGGAAAGTGGTCTCTCCTATATTGGTACATATCAAAGAGTATCTTTCAAAAATTTGTATGCATTTATCTATCATCTTGTTACGCACATGGTCACACTGGAAATATGCATACACTTGAGACATTTTTTCTATTTCGAGTAGAGTAGGATAAAATCAATAAATAAAACCAAGTTTGGTGATGTTTTTAAGTTTTTAAGTTATATTTTATTGTATTTGCAATTTTATTTTTGATGGTGTAGTAAGAGCCACCCCACTTACTAATCATTTTGCAGGAAAATCTAGAAAGAGAGGAGAACAAACAGAGTTTTGAGAGTTAAAATTTGAGGTTTAAAATCGAATATTTTTACTTTGCTTTTCAAATTTTAGATTTCAAAAGAATAAAGAGTTAGAAATTTCCTGAGTATCTTCTTGCGCCTTGTGCGATCTAGCAGATCATAAAGGAAAATTGAACATGTTAGCCTTGAAATAAAATTTGCAATAAAACCAATATATCTAAAATTGGATAGGAGATCTAAATGAATGTTCGAGCCACATTTCAAAGATAAATGGATATTTCCTTTGCTGATGAAATTGGTAGGTTTATTGTGTTCTATCTAGATGATATTAGTGTCTATTCAAAAAATGATGAGGAACATTTGTTACATATGAGAAGAGTGTTTGAAAAGTCTAGAATATTTGTCATTTCATGCAATCCTAAGAAAAAACTTTTTGGCCTTGAAGAAGGAAAACTTCTGGGTCATATCATTTCTAAATATGATTTTAGGATTGGTCCTAGTAGAATTGAAGCTATATTGAAAATGAACCATCCTAGAAACATAAAGGAGCTTCAATCATTTATCGGCAAGATTAATTTCCTAAGAAGATTCATTCCTAACCTTGTAGAACTTCTCAGAAATAAAAAAAATATGCTGAAAAAAGATTCAAAAATAAGATAGAACATTGAATCTAGGCAATCATTTAATCTATTTAAACAGGCATTGGCAAAAGCACCAATCCTGATCAGTCTAGATTTCACTAAATATTTCATCATATTTTTTTTTCATCTGAACATAATTTTGCAGTTGTTTTATTACAGAAAATAATGAAGGATTTGAACAACCCATTGAATGTTTTAGTAAGGCTTTAAGATATATAGCTTTGAAATATAACATAATGGAAAAACAAGCCTTTGCATTAATATAATCAATTAAAGATTTCCAAGTGTATATCCTACATTCCCATATAATTTCCTATGTACCAAACTCAATGGTCAAGGATATTTTAACTCAGAATGGACTTGATGGTAAAAGAGGTTAATGGATTTCTATCATTCTTGAGTATGACTTGGAAATCAAACCCACCAAGCTTATCAAAGGACAAGGACTAACAAAATTGATGGCTGGGTCCAATTTTCATGCATTGGATATCAAATTTGTTGCTGCATTAGATGATCAAGAGGAGAAGGAGACTCCACAGATTGCTGAGGCTTTTCTAAACTCACCCTAGTATGCATACCTCATTTTTTTTTTATTCAATTTAAGTGCTCCTTCTGGTTTAACAAAAACAAAGGCTAGATTTCTTAAGTTAAAAATAGTCAAGTTTTGCATCATAGAAAATATTTTATATTGGAATGATTCTAGTGGTATTTTACTAAAGTTTTTATTGAAGGATGATGCAGAAATAACCATACAAGGATTCCATGAAGGTGATTGTGGTGGACATCTATACTAGAAAACCACTACTAAAAATATCCTTAGAGTTGGTTTTTACTAGCCTACCCTTTTCCTTGATGTCCACAAAAACATAACCCCCTGCCATAAATGCCAAATAGTTGAGGGAAAAAGAAAATTATTTCCTCTGCCTTTAAAGCCTATATCTATTGAAATTCCTTTCCAATGATGGGGATTGGATTTCATTGGTGAAATTCAACCTCCATCCTCTGCCCAACATAAGTGGATTCTCACAGCCACTGATTACTTTATTAAATGGATTGAAGCCACACCTTCCAGATTAGACATTGATGCTATCATCATTAAATTTCTAGAAACCAATATCCTCTCTAGATTTGGTTGTCCAAGCAAGCTCATTGCTGATAATGATGCAACCTTTAAATCCAAGAAAATGGTATAATTATATAGAAAATATGATATTACTTTGGTACATTCAACTACTTATTACCCTTAGGGTAACGGGTTGGTTGAATCCTCAAATAAGAGTTTGGTCAGCATCATTAAAAATTTGTTAGAAGACAACAAAAATTCATGGCACAACAAGTTAATTAATGCACTTTGGGCTAAAAGACTTACTACAAAGAAGTCAACTAGCATGTCACCATACCAATTGGTTTATGGGATGGATGTCGTTTTTCCATCCTCTTTGGGAGTTCCAGTTATGAAGATAATTCAATAATTTTAGGTTGAGCCAAATGACACTCAGAGGAGGATTAATCATACTATTCAGTTGCAGCAATCTAGGGAAGAAGTCTATAATAAAATTCAACTCATCCAAGAAAATGTCAAATATATTTTTGACATTTGAACTAAAGCTGATGATTTCAATTTAGGTGAAAATTTTTTCAAGTGGGATTCTAGAAGAGAGGACAAAGGCAAACATGGGAAATTTGAAAATCTTTGGAAAAGCCCTTACATCATCTATGCTTTCAGAGGACACAATGCATTCTTTCTTAAAGATCTAGATGGAGCATAAATGTTAGGTGGGCCTATGAATGGCAGAATGCTGAAGCACTACTTTTCTTTTCATAAAGATTTTTCTTACATGATAACAATGTAGATATCATTGTATTTATTATTTTGATTGGGTAACTTATTGACAAAAGTTGAAGCTCGCAAATAAGGCCCTAAGCTTTTGATTGATTTGCTACCATAATTACTCCAACAACAAAAGAAATCAGGTGCAAACATTGCTGAAATGGGATACTCAAGGCTATTGATCAAATTTTTTTGACACTTCACATAGAGAAGTGCCATTCTTGGTTGAAGCCACTGTTAGGGTTCTATAATTTATAGGATCTCAAGGTGATTGAGTATTTTGTCTTAGTAATCTTATATTGTAAATATTTTTCAATTATGAAAATGTTTTTCAAAAAATATATACTAACAAGAAAAATGAAAAGAGGATATATCTAAAAAAATGAATAAAGACAAAAAGACAAAAACGAAAGAAAAGTTGAAAAAGAATAAAAATAAATCAGAACCTTGCAAAATAAAAAATAGAGAAAATAATATTGAAAGTGCTAAAAATTCAAATGCCACTATTGATAAATAGTTTTCTTTATGATAAAGGAAATAAGGTTATGTGCAGCTTGTTTAAAAATGCCACAATGACTAGCTATTTGTTCAAACCATACAACTTAATCATGGTTGAACAATTTCGAATTTTTTGTAAATTAGGTTAGAAAATAAAGATTTACCAAACAGTATGATCTTGGTAAATCAATAGTTAGGTATAAAATGGAATTGATTCAACCGTTTAATCTAAATCAATAGGTGAAATAAGTGATAGAACAGAATAGTTTTTTCATAAAAAAAAGGACATGGATTTGCATGCACCCCTAGAAGAAATAAATAATTTTAGTTTAGCAAATGAATGTGAAATTTAAAGGGTAGGTAGAAGATTTTTGGGCTTTGAGAGGATCAAAAATTACATATATCCTAATTTTATGTCATTATGCATTTTGGCGCATAAAGGGGAAAGTGAAAAAAAATAATTTATCCTAAGTTTCAGAGTGTCGGGCACAAAATTCATATGTTTAACACATTCATGCCATATCCTAAGTTTTCTACCTAACTTAATGGACCGCTACCTAATAAAATATCATGTCATATGACGTTAAATCACCTACACCTGTCCTCCATCCGATCTGCTTGCTACATAATCGACAACCTCCATTAGCTTTCGGCCCCTCCTCTCCATCCTAACTTTACCACCAGGGGGTGGGGGGGTTCCGAAAAAAGTATCTTCCCCGCCTAGACCCACTACCACGTGGCCTCTTCTCTGTCGTTCACACCCCCCTTTTCCTAAACCATTAACCACCTACTACCCCCCCTCCCCCCAAAAAAAATCACCTTCCCCTTATTCTAAATAATGTAGTCCCTACTCTTTACTTCTGTCACTCCCATTACGCCACGACACCTATTCGTTGCCAATAAAATTGACTCTCGTGGTATTTTATCCATTAAAACATTTAATTAAGCCTGATGATCATTAAATTAATGGATCCGCACCATTTACAATAGGAAAACCAACTGTTGTTATATAAAACCCTACAATTTCATCCTTTCAACCTTTACTGTGCTTTATTCTTTGTAAATAAAATTGTTTTACAAGTTTATATTGCACCCAATTTTTAACGGTTGATTAAGCTATAACCAAGTGAAAAAATTTACCTCATCTTACTCAACCAATCATAGAGTTGTTTTTCATTCCCGGTAACCCTGTTCAGCCTAATTCCACTTGAATTCCTAAAACTCAATCAGGAGTACCCTTAAAAATAAAAACCAGGAGTAACCGGGAGTAACCTTTCAATCCATTGGTCCACCCTCCCATAGATTCCGATCATGTTCCTTTAGCTGATAGGGACTATAAAATTAATGAATCGTAGTGTAAATTTGAGTTGTTTGAGATGTATTACAGGTTGGAAGATAAATTTATTGAAAAATTTGATGATATTGGACTCTGGGAGTCCAATTTACCTTATTATATCTTCCCTCACACATACAATGCCCCTGAATTTATCCGAAAGTGTCAAGCATGTTACATCCCTAGTCAAAGAGGCATAATTACCCCTACTGGTGAAATCCTTTCCACCATTACTATCCAGTCAATTGACCAGATAATGCAAGCTCCTTATGTGGAAAATAGCACCACTTTCTCCCGAGAAGCCCTCAATGAACGATACCAAAAGCTCGATTTTGCTAAGAGAGCTAAAATATTTGACATTTTTCTACTCGGAAACACTCAATTACCAAAGAAAAACCCTCCATATCCTCTCTCCATCTTCCCTAATCAAGAAAAACAGATTATAACAGTAATTATACCTTCTTGTTTATTATTTTAATCAATAGGTAGATGAACCCATTTTATGAATCCTCTTTATCTTTTCCACAGACATCAAACCATCAACCCTTTTCAACTTCAGCCAATTCCTGGAAGACAACATCCATGATCAATTTATCAAGTTTCATACTAAAGAAGTGTTTAAATACTCTTCTATTTTAGTATATATGTTTGTGTATTATCAGGCAAATAGATTCAAATTTTCCATGCAGAAGCTTGATGAATATGGTAACCATCATTCATCTTTTGGATTTCTTTGGTGATGAAAAAACAGGAAGAATTTTCCTACAAACAGTTCATTGAACTATTTTTTCATCGAACTATGAGTGTTATGAGTAGTATAGCTGAACTCAAAATAAGTGAAGACATAAAAAGGATACTTCATTTGTCAGATCAGGCTAAACAAGAGACTAGTACTTGTACCAGAATTATACTGAGATAAGAGTCTATGGGTGTGAGCTTTCTCCCTATAAACTCCCAAAATTTCTCCCCATGAGGATTTTTTCTCTTCAGTATATGAGAGAGATACTGAATGCAAACAAGATTCATTTTGTATCAGCCAATACGAATTCCAAATTTAGGATCAAGACACAAATTGAGCCCTTTATTTGCAATAGTAGGTCAGCAGGGGAAGAAGAAGATATGATATTGAAAGAGTGAATTTCAGCCTAAGTTTCACTTGGTCCTATGACCCTCTGGGAATTATTTCAAATTTTAGAGTAGAGAATAAAACTACTCCCAAAATTCACACCCATAGGCCTGAGATAGAAAATCACATGATCTTATCAGAATGAGCTGAAAACACATTGCAGGAAGATGAGGAGAAGCTAGTATCAACATCGACATCGCAAATTCCTGTCCCACGGGAAAAAGCAGGGAAAAGGAAAAGAGAAGAAGAGTCACCTTCAGTGACTGATAGTGTAGGTAAAGAATTTAAGATAATGTACAGAAAAATAACAAAGCTGAATCCTAAAGTTGACACAGATAAAAAATCAGAGCAAGAAGTTTCTATGGTCATTAAAGAAACACCTTCTTCTTCTCAAGTAGGTGGCCAATCCACTGCTTCTCCCACAACTTCTTCAGTATCTCATGACAAACAGAAAATTATCCAAATAACTAACGTGGTCCAACTTGAGAAGGAAAAGACAGTTTTTGACAGGTTCAAGGAGATAAAGCTCAAAAATTAAATCTTGAAGAACAACACCTATTGATTGGAATTTGGATCAAGGGAAAAAATTAGCTCAAAATTCAAAGTGACCATAATTGCACCAAACAAGAATGACAGCGGCCATCTTGTCTTCGAGAATTCAACGCAACCCATTTTGTCGAAAATCGAGTTCGGATGAGGAAATTATAGTCTGTTGATCGCCATTCAGAACACATAAATTTTTAAAAATAATTGCAGAACAGGTATGGGGTGATGATATGGCAGCCCAATCAGCATGTAGAGAATCTTCTTCAGTTTTTTTCCAATGGGATTGTGACAAGTGTTACTGCGGGATTCGCTAGTTTAGTTTGTGAAGGTAAAAATTGCCCAATGTCCTCCGAGGTTGAATGTGGATTCATGAATTTTTCGTGTGTTGGAAATTAATTTTTAATGTATGTATATATATATATATATATATATATATATATATATATATATATAATTTCCACATATTTTAATAAACTCAAAAGTCCAAATTATCCTTTTGTAATATTCGCATATGGTTGGAGGGTTTATTTATTGGCATTTCAAATATTAAACATTGGCATTGCATATATTTCGGTGGTGGAAATTACAATGGTTATTAACCATAGTACATGCGCAAATATCAAAGTTCAATGACATATAAACGGTGGTATTTCAAATGTTTAAACCTTGGTCTGAAACCTTATGGTTTCGCATTTAATATGTAATATTCCCAAATGGGGAAGTACCAATATATGAACACAAAACTAGAAATAGTAGTGAATAAATCAACACACCATGATATGAGACAAATTTATAGCCATATTTTTAAACATATCAGCAAATAATAGGCATAATATCTTGAGGATCTAGTCACTCAAGCAATACCAAACAAGCCGTCTCTAAGAAAATATCTCAATACATGTAAAAATAATGCCATACAAGTGCCATGAGCCATGATAGCCCATTTTTAGGGCATAAATGCTACATAAATGATACATCAATGAGGATCTCCTGTTATATAGCTCAAAAAATGTTGGGAACAGAGATCTAAGCTCCCAAGAACATTTCCAAGACAACCCGGAAAGGGTTTCCCGAAATACACAAAAATGCAGAAATACAAATATGGCCCTAGGGCTGAATAATCTCTAAAACTCGAATGATGATAGGATATTTTTTATCTAATATGGAAATTTATATAATCTCCTCCTATATATTCTCTAAATGAGAGGTTGATCCCCTCACTGAAAATCTATCTTTGCCAACTAGGGATCCAAGCCCTTCACCACAACTGCATCCAGAAATAACGCAATTCCTTCAGAAAACTACGCTTTAACTGATAGCATCACCTTAGCCTTATGTTGGATGATGAAATAAAGCTCAGGGGTTCTCCTTGCTAGTCTCCCAATGGAAGGAAACCTTCCTCCAACTAAAATCAAGCAAAGAAGTGATCCAAATCAACTCTCCATTGCTGCACCCTGCAACACAACCCAACTATAAATAGACCTGTGTTGTACATGAGACTGAAGCTTGGCCAAATGCCTAATTGTGGAAGTATAGTGCAAACTCCTCCAATATCTTCTTAATGGAAGGGGTGGGATTCCCAATCAGGAACACCCTGTGCTAAACAACACATGCAATCTTAGCTAAACAACTCAAGAAAGCTATATGTCTAAAAAAACCATATCAAAATAATAATCCAAAACATAACCCCATATGGTTGCCATCTTCTTCCTAATAAAAGTTATGAGCTTCTTCACCCTTGGCCACACTCAATTAGGTCACCACCTCCATGCAATCAATCTCCCTCCAAAACTGCGCTTTTTGATTTGGTCAAAGTTGACCCAGTCTTCATGCTATAGCCCCTTTTCACACCTAAGGGTCTTCAATCCAGCTTTTAGATGACCTCCATTCACATTAGGAGTGTCTTTTATTCCTACTAAGGATATTTATGGGTCTCCATACCCTCTTATTCCTTTATCTAAGAGCAAAATAAAAATTTAATATTCCAATTAGTTGTATGCCAATTTAGGAATATTACAGTCCTCCCCTCCCAAATGTTGCTTTTCCTCAAGAAAATGCAAGGATATAACTAAAGAGCCTCTCCTCTTCCTCCTGTAGCATCATCATATGATAAGTTCCTCCAATGAACAAGATTTTTTCTCATCAATAAGTCTATAAGTTGCTCCTCCCAAGTGTATAAGTATGCCTTTGGTGAAAAATCCAAATGGCTCTCCTCATGAACAAGTGGAATACCCATGGAAGAAAATATATTTGGTCTAGAGGCCTTCTTGAGGCAAGGAATCTGAAATATATTGGGAACTATCATTCCCATGTGAAGCCTCCATCCCCAAGCTATCATCCAAAAAAATTGAGTCATACTCCAACATGGCAACTCATAAAACATCTCCTCCACCTTAGGCTTATGCAAAGAAGGTGGGTTGCATAGCTAAACATGATCGATCAAATTGTCCATCCCACATTCTCTCTCTCTCCACTTATGATAAGTGTAGAGTTGCTACTGAATATGGGTTGCAATAATGTTTCCTTCATGAAGCAAAAATACAATAAGATCCTCAAAGTCCCACTCTTTATTTCTTTCCCAGATCATCCCATATAAAATGAATATGTCAGTATCATCATATGGAACCAAAATGACAGAGGTATTGAAGGTTTTACATAGCGCTGGAAGGTACCAATGGTCTCTCAAGTAGTCATAGCGTAGTTTTTATAACTGTTGTTTCATAACATAATATGGAAAGTTGTCTCTAAATAATTTTCTAGTTATGCATGTCCTCTCATCTACTAGTAAATAGTAAATGGCATTGCATATCAACTAAGAATACAGGAAATAGTACAACAATTTCCCAAAGCGATACAAGAAGTGGCTATCTGCATCATAGATGTTGGTCCAAAAATGACCATGAAGCCCAAATAGAACCTTGCCCTCTTGTGGAGAAATGCACTATATAGAGATGGTAAGAGAATGCAAATACTATGTTAGATAATAAATAAGTGCAAAAACATAATTCTTACCATGTACTGAGAGTAAGCTGATAATAATATCCATGAATGAGCCCTCCATAGTGGTATGCCATACTCCCATGAAGAGGAATGAACTATGTGTTGCATGAAGATCTTTCTTCTTATGCTTGGAAATCCAAGTCAAGAAGATCATATCATGGTAATATATGTCTCCACCCCCTACTCCATCACTCGCATCTCCTACTTTTCAATCAAGTGCATCATATGTGAAATGATCCTTGAAATACTCCATCAATAAACCCAAGCTCCCAAGTGAAATTGTTGTTTCAGTAAGGCTCCTGTCATCTTAGAACTCCATTCTTTAACATGCCAAATGTCAAAGTCATCTACCATAATGCTGCTACATATGGGAGATTCCTTCCCAAGTGGAAGTACCTCCTGATCTTCCAAGGCTAAGGAGTAGCCCCTTTGCACCATGATAGTTCCATTACCTACTCCTGCAACATCATGCAAATTATGGGAGAAAATAAATCCATAATATCCCTAGAACTTCCAAAGCAACAACAACTCTTGTTGCCTCCCCACAGCATCACCATATAAACTATGGAGCAACAATATGATGGTTTATATGAAATATATCACATCACCCCTATACGCCCAAACTCCTTGCTGCCATATGATGCAAGTGCCATGCCAAGTTCCATCTACCAACGTCCCCTTTGAAAAAGGATATGTCACATGATGGCCAAACTCTTTCAAGAGTAGCCAACGCTGTCATGCCTCCTGCTGCCCTGTGTGATAGATATGCAAGTGGCTCACCAGCCCCTTTCTCACCATCCACACCCATTCATCCAAATGTGGGTGTCTCCTACCATGCTCCCTCGTGGTACTCCTCTAATGGAGAATACCATCCTCCCAAATCAGATTTCTATCTTTGCATTTCATGGGATGTTGAAATGAAATGTCTTGGAGACCTCCAAATGATGATTACTCATCAATGACCATGTTGACCCCATAAAGATCCAAATAAGTGGTAGGAAAAAACATCTCATCAAAAGGTGAAGTGCTCATCAAGAACTATCCATCATAATAATGGGATATGTCATCCATCATAATATACCCTCCATCAGCCTTCTGCCTATCCTCTGCTATACATGTAGAAATGTCATTAGAATGCTTCAATAATGGTTGGGGCCCACACTCATCACTACTTCTCAATGACAGCGTTGTTGATCTCCATGATGGTGCATATGCTGACTCAAGATTATGCTCAATGCTGAACACATAGTCCTGCATTGCTCTGCTCAGGACAATGTTCATCCCATCCTCCAAAATTCTACACTCCAACCCCAAGAGTTGTGTGCAGCTCAACAATGAAATACTAGGATGACTATATATCTCCTCCTTGAACAAATCAAGGGTCCTCAGCGCAGTGATAGTCTGATGCTCTAAATCAACAATGTAATTTGACCCTAGGTCATGCAAAGATATATTCCCACAATCCTCCATATGATGTGCTTAAATAAAAGAAAATGGAAACATATGCATACCTTGGTAAATGTTGTGAAACTAGCTCCAAAAATAGAAGAATACTCAGCATGGAAATAAGCCACTTCCCAGAAGACACTCAGCCATTACATGAATGAACAATTCTTGGATAGAGTTGATGCAAAACAACATACATATGTAAGGTCCATGGGGCCACAATGTAATCCTAGCCGACCTAACAATAATAATGTAAGGGCACAATAATAACAATATGGGGGTTCCAGGGGTACAATAATAACAATAAGGGGGGCTACACTAACATAATAAGGGGCTACACTATTAATATAGGGACTTAACATGCCCCTCTCCTTCAAACAAGTGTTGTCCTCAACGCTTCATTATTTCTTGATGCTTCTGTAAAAAATTCTCATCCTCCCATGTGGAATCTTTAGTGGGTAAGTTCTTCCACTTGACGAGATACTCTGAAACTGATCGATTTCGTTGATTTCGAATTCTTGTTTCTGTGACTGCTTAGGGTTCCAATATGATTTTTCCTTCCTCATCAAGTTCTGGCAATATTGTTTGAACTGGAATATTTTCACCTATAGCCTTCTTTAAGCATGAAACATGAAAAATTGGATGCACTCATGAAGAAGAAGGAAACTCCAATTTGTATGCCATAGTACCAATATTTTGCAACACCTTGTAAGAACCATAGTACTTTGGCAATAATTTATTATTCTTCTTAGCTTGCTTGAGGGACATTTGTTTGTATGGTTGTAGACGTAAAAATACCTAATCTCGTACATCAAAACTTCTCTCACTGCAATGTTGATCTACCTGTTGTTTCATTCGATTTTGTGTCAAATTCAGGTTGTCCTTTAAGAGTTGGAGAACTTCTTGTTGATGCTCGATTTGATCTTCCACTAATTGAACCTTTGAATTTTCTCTTAAAGATGATGTGATGGATGGTGGATGATATCCATAAAGTGCCATAAATGGGGTCATTTGTGCTGCAGTATGGAAGGAAGTGGTATACCACCATTCAGCTAGAGGTAACCACTTGACCTATTGTGTTTGTTTATCAGATACAAAAAAACGAAGATATCCTTCCAAACATTTATTTACTATCTCAGTTTGACCATCGGATTGAGGATGATAAGATGAGCTATGAGCTAATTGAGTACCCAAACAAACGCACATCCCAAAAATTTCAGTAAAAATGGGATCTCTTCGCTCACAATAACCTTTAGGTTTCCATGTATTTTGAATTGTGTTTGTAAATGTGGTATGAACGCCTTGCTTTAAATGGATGAGATAATGCACAAAAGTGTGCATACTTGGTAAGTCTATCAACTACCACCATGACGACACTCTTTCCTTCGGACTTAGGTAAACCTGTGATAAAATTCATTGAAATCTCCTCCCAACGTTGACTTGGAATGGATAAAAGTTGTAGAAGACCCGGAGTCTTAATTGTCTCAACTTTATTCTGCTGGCAAACCAAACATTCCACCACAAACTTTTGAATATCATATTTAAGGCCATCCCAAAAAAATTCTTTCTTCACCCTGTGGTAAGTTTTTAAAATCCTGAGTGTCCTCCTAAAGGAGAAGTGTTCAATTCCAAAAGAATATTTTGTTTTAGTTGGGAATTCTTACAAAGATATAAGCGATATTTGTACCATAAGGAATCATTTTTCCAAGTAAATGTATCAGATGTACTAGGATTTTGCTGCAACTTTTGAATGAGTGTCCACACTTCTTCTTCCTTCTTCCATTCATCTCTTGCTTTGGTTATTCAATCTAGTTGGATAATAGAAATGGCACAAATCAATGCTTCCACCTCTTCATTCTTTCTTGAGAGTGCATCTGAAACAACATTTAGCTTCCCTTTTTTGTATATTATTTCAAAGTCATATCCCAACATCTTTGTGACCCATTTTTTCTGCTCTTCTAAAGATACTCTTTGTTCCAAAAAGTGTTTAAAACTATCATGATTAGTTTTTACATTGAAGTGTCTTCCCATTAGGTACGTTCTCCATTTATTTAGTTCATGCAGTATTGCTAACATTTCCTTCTCATAAATAGGGTTCTATAAATACTTTCCTTTGATTGGACGACTTTCAAAAGCAATGGGTCTTCCTTCTTGCATTAAAACAACACCAATTCCATTTCCTGAGGCATCACATTCCACAATAGATATTTTTTTGAAGTCTAGCATAGCTAAGACTGGTGCTAGGCACATTTCCTCTTTAAGATGTTCAAAGGCCTTAGTTGCTTCAGGAGTCCATGAAAATGCATATTTCTTCAATAATGTTGTTAGAGGTGCTGCTATTTTCCCATAATTCTTAACAAACTTTCAATAATACCCTATTAACCCGAGAAATCCTCGCAACTTCTTTATGGTTGTGGTGACTTTCCATTCCTTAATGGCTTTAATTTTGTTAGGCTCTACCTTAACACCCTCGTGAGATACAATATGACCCAGATATTCCACCTCTTTTACTCCAAAGAAACATTTGGATGTTTTTGCATATAATTGTTTCTCCTACAATATTTTGAGCACCCTGTCAACATGTTGAACATGATCCTTCCAAGACCTCATGTAGATTAGTACATCAACAAAAAATACTAGCACAAATTTTCTAAGGGTGGGTTTGAAAATGGAATTCATCAACCCTTGAAATGTAGAAGGTGCATTGGTAAGGCGAAAAGGCATGACCAAAAATTCATAATGACCCTTATGAGTTTGAAATGTTGTTTTTGGAATATCTTTAGTTTTCATTATAATTTGATGAGACCCTGAACAAAGATCCAATTTGGTAAAATAAATTGCTCCATGTAATTCATCCAATAATTCATCAATCACGGGAATGGGAAATTTATCTTTAATGGTGAGCTTATTGAGCTCCCTATAATCCGAACACATGCACCATGATCCATCCTTATTGTGTTCCAATATGACAGGAGTAGAGAAAGAACTTTTACTAGGTTGAATTATACCCGCCTCTAACATTTCTGCAATCATACGTTCAATTTCGCTCTTTTGGACATAAGGATATCTATAAGGCCTGATGTTTGGAGGAACACTTCCTGGACTGGTTCAGTAGAGAAAACTTGTACGATTGGCCACGCGTCACCATTTCTTCCTTTGGCTCTGAAATTGATAGACCAAAAACTACAGTTCGTTTACTTACGACCACCTTTTACGGCATTCCAATCCGATGCTCAGAGAGAGAGCTATGAAAATTTTCCCACAATCACCTCTTTGAGATGAAATTCAGGAGCCTCAAAAAGCCCTAACTTCCATAGATCATATCTCCAAAATTATTGTGAACCAATATCTGAAATTTTGTGACAATGTTCCTCAGGATTGCGGCTTCGCACTCAAAAAGTTTTAGCATTTTAACCTTCGTAGAAAAAAAGTTATTACTAAAATACCACGATGACCTGTTTAGGTTAAATTCAGGAGCCTGCAAAATGAGCTAACTTGCATAGATCATATCTCCGAAAATATTGCGAACAAAGCTCTATAATTTTTCTAAGTTGTTCCTCAAGATTTTGGCTTCGCACTCTAAAAATTTCAGATTCTGAAGCTTCGTAGAAAAAAATTTATAGTGAAAATTCCACGATGACCTATTTGGAGCAGTGAAACCCTAGAATCTCAAAGCTTTGATACCAAATGTTGTGAAACCAGCTCCAAAAATAGAAGAAAATAGATATCAATGCCTTAGAAATAAGCCACTTTGAGGGGGCAGCTCCAATACATTACATGAATGAACAATTCTTGGATGATTCAAATTACAAAACCTCCTTTCTATATATAGGATTCCATGGGGCCATAATGTAATCCTAGTGGGGCCACAATGTAATCCTAGCCGACCTAACAATAATAATTTAAGGGCACAATAATAACAATATGGGGGTTACAAGTGTACAATAATAACAATAAGGGGGTTACACTAACGACAATAAGGGACTATACTAGTAAAATAGGGACCTAACAGTAAAGCTTGGGAACATCTTGTACTGCTACAAGGGTTCCGCCCTCCGGTGTGATGGCTTCCCCAACTACTGATGATGATGGCTACTCTTCTATGGTTGCATCATCACTAGTACAAGTCTCCTCCCACTTATTCATCTCCAAAATAGTGCATGGGACTCTACATTTCAAAAGATCAAGACCACTTTGCAAAGGTGCAAGGGTTATTTCTCCTGATGTAAGTGCTCTTGCAACAAGTGATGGTGAAGGCTTCTTTTCCCCTGATTTATTCTTGTCAAACTTCTTGATCAACCTTTGAATAAAATCTGCATATGCAGCCACTCTTGCATGACTCAAATGGATGAACCACCAAATGTTTGCTTCACCCTCAAGGTGCAGCAATGCAATCTCAGTAGCTTCTTTCTCTACTACTGTATGTAGCAGGAAAAATGCATTTAACTTCATTTCCCAAGCTCTTGTTGTACATGTGGATGACCCATCAAATGTAGATAATAATAATCTATTGTTGCAAGGTCTTCTTTCTTCTTTGAGTTGAATGAACTATGGGAGAGTTATATTCTCCTTGAAAGCTCTAGGTTGAGACTTGTATTCTTCAAGATACTCACTTAGAATCTCATGATCTAAGTACCCTCCATCTCCATGCCTCTTGTCTTTAAAATAAAATGGCATAGCATGTTTCTTTGGAGCTATATTCAATATCGGATCTCTTTTTTGCTGATAGGAAGTACATGTACCTTCCTCATCTTGAAACCCTAGTGTGGTTTCATTGCTTTTCTCCATTCTTCTTTGCTTGACCTCCTTGGTGAGGTCCCTCTTAGATCTGAAAAGATATGAGATAAAACTCATTATTTCCATCATTCTGATCTCTTTCTCCTTCTTCTTATTCTCATGATAGCAGAATGGCTGAGATCCATAGGCTGAGCCAAGATTATGCTCTGATACCACCGTAATATTCCCAAATGGGGAAGTAGCATTATATGAACACAAAACTGGAAATAGCAGTGAATAAATGAACACACCATGATATGAGACAAATGTACATCCATATTATTAAACATATCAACAAATAATAGGCATAAGATCTTGAGGATCTAGTCATTCAAGCAATACCAAAGAAGCCTCCTCTAAGAAAATATGTCAATACATGTAAAAATACTGCCATACAAGTGTAATGAGCCATGACAACGCATGTTTAGGGAATAACTGCTACAGAAATGATATATCAATGAGGATCTACTGTTATATAGCTCAAAAAATGCCAGGAACAGAGATATAAGCTCCCAAGCACATTTCCAAGACAACCCGAAAAGGGTTTCCTGAAATACACAAAAATGCAGAAATACAAATATGGCCCTAGGGCTAAATAATATTTGCAACTAGAATGATGATAGGAGGTTTATGATATGATCTGGAAATGTATTTATTCTCCTCCTATAGATTCTCCAAATGAGAGGTTGATCCCCTCACTGAAAATCTATCTTCCCCAACTAGGGCTCCAAACCCTTCACTGCAACTGCATCCAAAAACAACGCAGTTCCTTTAGAAAACTGCATTGTAACTTATAGCAGCACCTTATCCTAATTTTGGATGATGAAATAAAGCTCATGGGTTCTCCTTGTTGGTCTCCCAATGGAAGGAAACCTTCCTCCAACTGAAATCAAGCAAAGAAGTGACCCAAAACAACTCTCCACTACTGCACCCTGCAACACAACCCAACTCTAAATAGAATTGCATTGTACATAAGATTGAAGCTTGGCCAAATTTCTGATTGTGGAAGTATAGTGAAAACTCCTCCAAGATCTTCTCAATGGAAGGGGTGGAATTCCCGATTAGGAACACCCTGTGCTATACAACACATGCAATCTTAGCTAAATAGCTGAAGAAAGTTATATGTCTAAACTGACCATATCAAAATAATAATCTAAAACATAACCCCATATGGCTGCCATCCTCTTCCTTAAATAAGTTGTGAGCTTCTTCACCCTTGGCCCCACTTAATTAGCTCACCACCTCCATGCAATCAATATCCCTCCAAAACTGCACTATCCCACCATAAATACCACTCCTCCATAACAACGTTGTTTGATTTGGTCAAAGTTGACCCATTCTTCATGCTCCAGACCCTTTTCACACCTAAGGGTTTTCAATCCAAATTTTAGATGACCTCCATTCACATTAGGAGTGTCTTTTATTCCTACTAAGGAGACTTATGGGTCTCCATACCCTCTTATTTCTCTATCTAAGAGAAAAATCAAAATTTCATATTCCAATTAGTTGTATGCTAATTTAGGAATATTACATAATATGGTGGAGCATTAAAACAATTGCAAAGGTTTTAAACCTTGGCTTATGGCATATTATATGTGTATTTATTATGTTGGACAAAACATTGTATCGAGGGGTGAGGTCGAGGCTCAAACCCGTGACGTCCCCCGCTCCATTACCTCCACCTACCAACGAGACACACCTTTTTTACTTGAAAAGGAAGCAATGAATGTTGTATTTGAAGCTTATTCAAGTCTCCAACTGAGGGAAGGAGGGGGCCAGCCCCACGGGCCAACCCTCCATGTGACCCATCCACATAACCAGGCGGAGCGGGTTAGTTAATGGCAGATTAATTACGGGCTTAACACAGTTTTAACTGAGCTTAGCCCTAATTAAAATCAGAGATTAAAACAACATATTTTAGTAGATTCCCCAAAATTAGTGTAATTTCCATCTTTGGCACCCTTAACTAGCAGTTTTCCAGATTTAGAGGTAGAATCTAGGGAAAACTTTAATGAGGCCTATCTTGAGATATTTTCGACCAATTTTGGCTCAAGAATAGTAATTCCTAGTAGATTGGCATGCTCTAAATCCATTGGAACATATTTCAGAGGAAATGGAGCAAATCTACAAGTTTTCTTGGTTAATTGAAGAATTTTGAAGCCTAGGGCCACCAGGAGGGAAGGCCATGCCTAGATCAACTGAATGCCAAATGGAGTGAATTAACAATCATTTTTAGATGTATTTGATGTTATGGACACATTATTATAGTTTTCAGAGGAATTGGAGCACATATGAAGGTGTTTTTTTCACTTTGGAGATTAAACAAGCCAATGGCCCCCAAAATGGGAGGTCAAGGCTAGAGGATCTAGAAACCAAATTCAGAGGTTAAATAGTCATTTTTGGGGTAATTGAGTGTTTTGAAGCCCATAGAATAGTCAAAAAATCCATTGGAGAAATCAAAGTTCTTGTAATCAGAAATTTTACTCATAATCCCAAGAGGGCTTAGCTAGTTAAAGTAGGTCCATGGAGATGTAGCCCAAAAGGGGTGAACTCCATTATCATCCATTGTGTTATGTGATTTCTGTGAGTTATGTTTCTACATTTCATTTGTTGTTCATGATTTTTAAAATCTAATTAACTCATAATTTGATCATCAAAGAAAAATGAAACTATACACATATACCCCTTCACAAGCGTTTAACATGAGACAATCATAATCACACATTTTAATATTGATGAGGGAGCTAGCATAGCAATAATTAGTTTTCCCATATTCATATCACCTATGCCCAATTCAGGAACATAGTTGTAGTTCTCAAATTAGGTTGTTGTTATTCTTTGATTTAAAAAAGGGGAAGATTCATATGGCCTTCCTTGAGGCCCTAATTCTACAGCCCAAGTCAGCATCTAACTACAAGAACACAACCTTTGAATTTGACATAAAGGAAATCCATCCCATTGATCAAATGGAGATGCACAAGCAGACAAGTGAAATGATTTCTTCAACTCTAAATAATACCACTACGAATCTTTCCAAATTGCAAGTTTCTTTTTCCAACATCCAGTCATAGTTAAAAATGGAGAAGATCTCTTCTCTTGCTAAGGATACAAGGATTAAATCCTTAGAATATTTAATGGTCAAGATAGGATATGATCCCTCAAATATGAAGGCTGCAGAGGAGATAATCAAAAAGAAGAATGCTGACATAGCAGCTTTGAGAAAACAACTGAAGGTGTCAGCTACTCAAGACCCTCTTACTAAGGATATTGAGGAGACAGAAACCTAGAACA
Source organism: Pinus albicaulis (assembly GCA_034641835.2). NCBI lineage: Eukaryota > Viridiplantae > Streptophyta > Pinopsida > Pinales > Pinaceae > Pinus > Pinus albicaulis. The sequence goes on along the minus strand of CM076579.1, from coordinate 1,512,559,709 downwards.
CTGACATGATGAACCTCATCATGGAGAAAAATACACAAATAAGACAGATAGAGAACAAAATGGAAAATATGATCAAAGAAAAGGAGTAGACTGCAAAGATGTCCATGATTCCATTAGTTGTTGTACCTCTTGTTGAGTTTTTGTGTAGTTGGGGTAGAATTGGGTGTGTTCTAGCCCCGAAACTTTGTGGAGGGGCTAAGAAACACATCCACTCCAAAACCAAGAAATATTTTGGATAAATTTCAGCTGGTGTTAAATTTATTAAAATAATTAATTATTTTAATGTATTTCCTAAGTATAAACTTAGGAAATTAAATAATTAAAGTGAATTAATGAACACATGCACTAAAATGTTCTAAATGACACAGATCAATAAGTCTTTTAATCTCAGCCATTGATGACTGATTTAATCTAGGCCATTGATGTGTTCAATGAAAAATTATAAGAGAAAGTCTTGAGGGTCAGTTGGAGACACACACATAGATGCAGAGCTGAGAGACTGATCTAGAATTCTAGGGCAGGGTTTGCTAAGAATTTTCGAAGGATTTTTCTACATCAAGGGATAGTATTGACTGAGGGGATGATCTGATACCGGAGCCAAGAGTCAGAAAGAGGTAGAGGAGTCACTTTCAAGGACAGAGCAGAGGAGCTAGGGTAGTAGCAGTTGTGCAGTACGGAGGCTTCAGCCGCTACGCAAGTGCTACACAGGCCTAGGAAGGGGCAGCGTTGCATCTTTAGAGGGCTTCAAAGTTATGCAAAGGACTCCATAGGAAATGTAAGGACTGTGTCACCCACTCCAGGGTTATGCAATCCCCTTCTGAGTAGCACAGAGGCACACAGAGCATAGCAGGGCTGACATTGGGGCTTCGGGGGCAACGATGGGGTTTCTAGAGCTAGATCCGGGTTGAACCTTGTAAATCTTGTTTGAGGATGTGGATCAGTCAAAATTTTGGTCTCATAACCATAGGTTAGTTGTAGATCTATATTTTTCTCTGTCGGGTGAACCAGATTTGGTGCCTAGATTTGTTGTACTCAAAATCTACTTAATAATAATAAACCCTCATATCTGTTGCACCGGTTTTCCTGCTTTGGGTTTTCCCAAGTACTTATGTCCAAAAATCAGTGTGTCACTTTGTTTGAATGATCTTAATATTTAGTAAATGATCTGCATGTGTAGGTTGTTAGTTTTGTTTACTTCGGTATTTTCTAAATATTATTTCTGAAGATAACTCATATAACTTAATCAAGTAGGAGAAATAAACCATGATACTACAGTAGGATTTATGCATAACTGTATTCAGAAATTTTCACATGGTATCAGAGCGATAGCAGATCAAGCTGAATCTCCAGAAAATTAGCTGTATAATATTTTTTCTGCATGATAGCAGCAGAGTTCCGGAAGGGGCAGCTTGGTAGCAGGAGGATGCAGACCCAGGAAGGGGCAGCACTATAGCTACAGAAGGCCAACAAGCTTATGCATATCCTTCCCTGACTAGCATAAGGACTATGTCACCCAATCCAGGGTTACGCAATCCACTTCTGAGTAGCTCTAAGGCTACATTAGGTCAGTTAGTGAGACGCAGTCCAATCATTCTTCCTATTTCAGAGAATTTTTGCCAAGATCCGGAAGCAGTGCTTTAGACCTTCAATAGTGCTAGTGTGGTGGAGATTTTTCCAGTGTAGAATTGTGCCTATCTATGTCAACAAAGGGCAGGAGGAAGACAACCACTCAATAGATCTGAGACAAACATATATGAGATTTGATCAGGAGGGTGATCGAAGAGTACTATCTAATTGTTTTTGGTTGAAGATTTATAGGAGGGAAATCATTTTTCAGAGGGAGAAACTACTATAGAGGGTTTCTAATCACCAATAAACCTAGATCTAGCATTTTCCAATGCAGGGCCAACCCTGCAACCCCAGAATCTTTGCCAACATGGTGCGTATAAATGTTTCTCACAATATTTGCCCAAATAAGACTCCAATCTGGCAATTCCACATACTATAAATTTAACAAGCGGAAGCATCTAGACATATGGTTCAAAAACCACAACCCAAAAATATTCTCAAAGAAGGTTTCAAATAGCATTAAAACCCCTTAAAAAAATCCATCAGTTTCATTCAACTTAATTTCTATGCTTTTATAATTTTAAACCCCCTAATGCTCCTCATTTATTCATGCACTCAATTCAACAACCTCCATGCCCTTTTAAAACTCAACTTCATAACTCAAATACTTTGACTTTTCAATTATGGTCATCATAACTCATATTCCAAACCTCACATATGGTTTTTTTTTCTTTTTTTAATACGGATTTTCAAACAAAATTCCATAAACAAATGCCCCATGTGTTAAGACTGAGTCTGGAAATTTAATACGACCATATATCATTTTCATGCATTATAACTTTATGCAAACACCATCATATCTTACCCGTTCGAATTCCTGCAATATATCAATCTCTGGACCGCGCCTTCTGGCACATAATTTCTGCACCAAATATCAAAAATGCGCCTTTTCCCAATCTCTTCTTCCCAAGCTCATAAAATCAAATGCCCATGCTTATTATACTATCAATCCATGTGAATGTTCTATTTCAATATTTTATCCTCCAAACTCAACGCAAATTTAGCCGACTCAAAACTTTGGAAAATGCTGATCAATTTAAAACGCTGATTGATTTCAACCAAACTCTGATTTAAAATTGAATACCAACAAATTCACCCACGCAATAAAATTACCTCTTCCCGCAGCACGCACTATCAACTCAGCATTTAATGCTACCATACATTGAATTTCTCCAGCACTGGTCAATACTGTAGTTAATTCTTCAGTCCATGCACCAAAACTGCTCAAGTTTGGAACGCTGTACATATCAATTTCTTCACTTGAATCTGGAGCCCAACAATTAAATTTGTTTTATTTGAATTCCAAATAAAATAACCAGTGTTTAAAACAACGCCTTACGTCTTCTACATCTCATTTGAACCACAAATCGACTTTTGAAAACTCCCCTCTACACATCCGCATTAAACAATTATTGTTTCATTGATTCAGAACAGACAGAGTCCTGACAAACTTTGCGCTTGCGTTCAACAGTATTTGACAACCCAACCGCTTGTGTGTTGCTGGGTATCTTTCTAGCACAATGGCTCGCTCACCTGCAGTGGATCAACACAATTTAACTTGGATTCTATTTCAAAATTCTATTCTCCAATCGATCGATCCCAACCTGCGACTTATAAACATTCAAACATATGTCATAATGAAATGCAGTCTTTAATTTCATAATGCTGGATTTGATATCCACAATTTAGTTATGCACAAGATTAAGTCTTGTGGCAACACGCATTCTACAATCGATCCACTATTGACACACCAAAATCTGCATCTACCATAAGGAGATCAACGCATTCAACTATCACCCCACATCACCGTATCATATGGGTTTATAACTGTGATACCAGATATCTAATATTTGAAGGTCGATTTCAGTGTTGCCTTGAAGGTTCATCGACTAATATTTGTAATTATCGCATACAATGTTTCCACATTACAATTGATCCATGCACCACCATTATTATTCCACATGAATTAACACACTAATTAACCAGCAAATTGAATACTAGCAAATTCATCATTTCAACTCTTAACACAGAAATTGACCCATACACGAATTGACCAAGTTAAGGCTCATAACTCAAAACCAACACTTTCATAAAAATGAACTTACTTACAGTAACATTTTTCCGTGGCCTGATTTACAATTCATTGGCCCTTACAAACTGCTTGAAGGCTTCCAAGGAGAAACCCTTTCTCACTTCTCACACTCTTCAACTATTCAAGTGTATTTTTCTCTCAAAAACCACTCATATTTATACATAGATAATGCATTTAATTCACTCAAAATATCTCTCCACCTAATCCTCAACTAATCTATATTTTAGGTGTGGACTCAACAAGTCCCATACATAGAATTCCTAATCTCTAATTTTGCTCCTAAACTATTTCTCTCATATCCTTTTATTTAATAAAAGAATATTTACAAAATCCTCACTTTTCCAAATTATCTCCTATTTTATTAAAAATAACAAATTAATTAAAAAATTTCACACCCCCCTTTTATCACATATTTACAAATGAAAAATGGCCTTGATGCTCCTGCATCAGACTCCCAATGTTAAAATTAATCATGATCGCCTGATCATGTGTTCGGATCTGTGTATGCCTGGATCCCATATCTTGTGTTGTAACTTCCCACTTGTCGCTGCTTCTTTCTGATGTTCTTCTCCAGATTTCCACACTTTATGTTGCATCGCCCCACTGACTATGCTTTCACAATCTTCTGTTGTCTTTCTTTTGCTGCTTCTCCTCTGTTTTACTGCTGCTAGCCTCTTCCCGGATACTTTCATCATCATCCGCCTCATCAGTTCAATTTCTCTGTCTAATAGACTTTCTCCAGCGTCTGCAATAAAATCTGTACTCACAAAACAATTGTTAGAATAAAAACCATAAGGCTTCAGTGCCCCCATAGATGTTTCTTCAGCTGCCACCATAAATGTTGCTAACATTGGTTTTACCCCGGCAGATATTTCCCCACATGTTGTTGCCTCCCAAACTTCCTGTCCCTCTGCAACATTCTTTTGCTCCTCATCTGCAATTTCATCTGCAACTTCTTTCTCAGGTTCAAATGTCTCCAACAAACATTTTAGCCCTTTCTCCTCAAGCATTTCATCAACATGCTGCAAATTAGTTTCAGCATAACCTTCGTTTTCCCCTTCGACAATCATCAGTAATTGTCCATCAACATCTTGATTTAACCTGGCAATTTGATCAAGTTCTTCAAACATTGTAGCCTCATCCACTATCACTTTAGCAATTCCAAAATTTTGTCCACCAGTCTTCTCTTGGCTATACAAACAAGCCAACTCTTTCTTGTCACCTACGGTAACAAGCCTCAGCATATGAGACATAATTGTCTCATCTTCTTTCTGCAACAGTTCTTCTTCTTCCAAGACAATTCCAAATAATGGACTGTCTTCTGTATCACCTATAAACACAATCAAATTGTCAGCAACAAAATCACAAGACCCAATGGTCTCACTTGTTGATTCAGTCATCCGCAGCTCCAAGTCTTCTTCGGGACTCAAAAAATCTTCGTTGGCTTTCTCCTTAGCTTTCTCTGGCAACACTTCAGTATGTTGATCTGATTTCCTTTCTAACTCCTCTGTCAGCACATCAGTATGCTGATTTTCATTCATCATGAGACTGTCAGCTAGTCTCACCTTCTTACCATCCTCTGCTCTAGAACTGTCATTCATGAAAACTTTCCTGCCTTGCTTCCTCAGTAAATTATCCTGCACATAAGTCCTCTGTCTCTCCAATTCTCTTCTCTGAAGATCTAGTTTCCTATACAATTCAACAATTTCATTAGGAGTAGAACTTGGAAACTTCACACAATTTTCCATACCTTCACCAACTCTTGACCAATCATTAGTTGGTCTTCCTTCTTCTGCACCAATATTCTGATTAGACTCCTTTGTCTTCATTTCCTCCTGAGATCTTGCTATCTCAGCATCGATCTGAACAGTCTTCAAATTCAACTCTTCATGAACAAACTCTAAAGCTTGCTCATCTTCCTGTGTTGTACCTGCAAACATACACAACTCATTAGTTTTAAAACCACAAGACTTTTCAGTCTCGACTGCTTCCTCCAACGCTTTCCTTTGAACGGATCTACATGTGGAATCTTCAAATTCCATCTCTGGCTCAAGAACTCTAAGTTCCTCCTTCAATAAGGCAATCACACTCTGCCTCAACTTCATCTGCAATGGTTTCCAAATCACTCTCTTTCCCTTCAGTGGGAAGATCCATCATTTTTTCTGATTTTCCTGCTCTTGCAGCCATTCTTCTAGTACCTGCAATTGTACCTTCATTACTGCAATCTCTCTTTCTCGGACTTTGTCAGTCATCTCACCTCTATGGCATTCCTCTTAACCTCTTCTCTAATCCTCCATGATCATCTTCTCCATGAGTTTCTCACTCACCATGAGTTGCACTAGCCTCTGCAATAGCAAGCTCTTATGATGCCCCTTACCTCACCAAGCTCTCCTCACTCAATCTTTTGGTAAGTACTGGTTCACTGCCTCTGGAACCTCTTGAGCACTCTCCTCTACTCTCCCTAGGCTATCTCTTAACTCACCTTTCTCTTCAGGACACTGCAATTGTCCTCCCTATCCAGCCTTTAGCTGAATGTCAGGTTCACTGCCATCATCTTCTCTGCAACCATAAACTTTAATCACAAATTTCAAATCAGAAAATTATCTCACCTTTAAGATCCTGCATGATCTTGTCCTCAATTTATTTATGCAATCCTATTCACTTCAATTGTGTAGCTTGCATATCAGATTAAAACACATTCAAATAAAACACTTCAGTTCTCAACAGAACTTTCCTGCAATCCTTTAGAAAAAACAAACATCTTCAACAGAGCATTCCAGCTCTGATACCAAAAGTGATGCAGGGCCAACCCTGCAACCCCAGAATCTTTGCCAACATGGTGCGTATAAATGTTTCTCACAATATTTTCCCAAACAAGACTCCAATCTGGCAATTCCACATACTATAAATTTAACAAGCGGAAGCATTTAGACATATGGTTCAAAAACCACAACCCAACAATCTTCTCAAAGAAGGTTTCAAATAGCATTAAAACCCCTTAAAAAAATCCATCAGTTTCATTCAACTTAATTTCTAGGCTTTTATAATTTTAAACCCCCCAATGCTCCTCATTTATTCATGCACTCAATTCAACAACCTCCATGCCCTTTTAAAACTCAACTTCATAACTCAAATACTTTGACTTTTCAATTATGGTCATCATAACTCATATTCCAAACCTCACATATGGTTTTTTTTTTTTTTTTAATACGAATTTTCAAACAAAATTCCATAAACAAATGCCCCATGTGTTAAGACTGAGTCTGGAAATTTAAAACGACCATATATCATTTTCATGCATTATAACTTTATGCAAACACCATCATATCTTACCCGTTCGAATTCCTGGAATATATCAATCTCTGGACCGCGCCTTCTGGCACATCATTTCTACACCAAATATCAAAAATGCGCCTTTTCCCAATCTCTTCTTACCAAGCTCATAAAATCAAATGCCCATGCTTATTATATTATCAATCCATGTGAATGTTCTAATTCAATATTTTATCCTCCAAACTCAACACAAATTTAGCCGACTCAAAACTCTGGAAAACGCTGATCAATTTAAAACGCTGATTGATTTCAACCAGACTCTGATTTAAAATCGAATACCAACACATTCACCCACGCAATAAACTTACCTCTTCCCACAGCACGCACTATCAACTCAGCATTTAATGCTACCATACATTGAATTTCTCCAGCGCTGGTCAATACTGCAATTAATTCTTCAGTCCATGCACCAAAACTGCTCAAGTTTGGAACGTTGTACATATCGATTTCTTCACTTGAATCTGGAGCCCAACAATTAAATTTGTTTTATTTGAATTCCAAATAAAATAACCAGTGTTTAAAACAACGCCTCACGTCTTCTACATCTCAGCTGAACCACAAATCGACTTTTGAAAACTCCCCTCTACACATCCGCATTAAACAATTACTATTTCATCGATTTAGAATAGACCGAGTCCTGACAAATTTTGCACCTGCGTTCAACAGTCTTTGACAACCCAACCGCTTGTGTGTTGTTGGGTATCTTTCTATCACAATGGCTCGCTCACCTACAGTGGATCAACACAATTTAACTTGGATTCTATTTCAAATCTCGATTCTCCAATCGATCGATCCCAACCTGCGACTTATAAACATTCAAACATATGTCATAATGAAATGCAGTCTTTAATTTCATAATGTTGGGTTTGATATCCACAATTTAGTTATGCACAATATTAAGTCTTGTGGCTACATGCATTTTGTAATCGATCCACTATTGACACACCAGAATTTTCATCTACCATAAGGAGATCAACGCATTCAACTATCACCCCACATCACCGTATCATATGGGTTTATAACTATGATACCAGATATCTAATATCTGAAGGTCGATTTCAGTGTTGCCTTGAAGGTTCATCGACTAATATTTGTAATTATCGCATACAATGTTTCCACATTACAATTGATCCATGCGCCACCATTATTATTCCACATGAATTAACACACTAATTAACCAGCAAATTGAATACTAGCAAATTCATCATTTCAACTCTTAACACAGAAATTGACCCATACACGAATTGACCAAGTTAAGGCTCATAACTCAAAACCAACACTTTCATAAAAATGAACTTACTTACAGTAACATTTTTCTGTGGCCTGATTTACAATTCATTGGCCCTTACAAACTGCCCAAAGGCTTCCAAGGAGAAACCCTTGCTCACTTCTCACACTCTTCAACTATTCAAGTGTATTTTTCTCTCAAAAACCACTCATATTTATACATAGATAATGAATTTAATTCACTCAAAATATCTCTCCACCTAATCCTCAACTAATCTATATTTTAGGTGTGGACTCAACAAGTCCCATACATAGAATTCCTAATCTCTAATTTTTCTCCTAAACTATTTCTCTCATATCCTTTTATTTAATAAAAGAATATTTACAAAATCCTCACTTTTCCAAATTATCTCCTATTTTATTAAAAATAACAAATTAATTAAAAAATGTCACACCCCCCTTTTATCACATATTTACAAATGAAAAATGGCCTTGATGCTCCTGCATCATTTTCTATTGAGTATTGCAACAGAAAGAGGGAGAGGAGTATCCTTTCTAACAGATCTGAGTAGATGGCGCAATATGGACTGAGAGATCAGGATAGGTTGGATGGAATGTCCAACTTTGTTATCCTGAGGGCCAGAATCTTGTCATTTCTGGATGAGTATGGTCTCAAAGTTCATGCTAAGATATTCCTAGTTGTACCAATCGATGCAGATCCTATTAAGAAGTATGAAGAAAATAAAGCGTGTACTAAGCATTTAATCATGGATAGAGTCAAAGACCACGTTGTGCCTCACATTTCTAGAAAGAATACAAAAAATGAGATGTGGATAGCATTGGACACAATGTATCAGGGAGGCTCTTTCTAAAGAAGGATTCTTTTGGAGAACCAGATATGGTTGTTCTAGATGACGAAGGGTGAGGAGATAGATCCATTCCTCTTCAGACTTCATACTATCCGGGATCAACTGATTGCCATGGGTGGAAATCCGGATAAGGGGATCTTAGTGAGGACTACCCTAAATGGAGTCTTGGAAGAATGGGAAACATTTTTCTAGAAAATTTTGGGTATAGCAGTGTTACTATCATGGGCAAACATGTGGGCAATCCTCTCTCAGGAGGAAATCAGGAGAATCACCAAGAGGAAAAGAAACAGAAGTGGATCATCCAGAGTGAAGAAAGAATAGGAGGATGATGCATCCCTTGCATCAAAGGAAAGGAGGAAGCAAGGGAAGAAGAAGAGAGACCTATCCAAGGTTTAGTGATTTAACTGTGGTGAACTTGGACACTTCGCCAGCACTTGTCCTAAGAAGAAGGATAAAGGATCTTCTGAATCCAACGTTGTAGCAATAAAGGATGATGGCTTTGATGATGATGCAGCCATGAGTGCTCATGTGACTCGAGAGAATAGGTAGGGTGGCATGGATCTGGAGAGCAACTACAGATCAGAGTGGTAGGATCCTTGAGTCGGCCCTTCTCTTGGATCACATACGAGATATGGGAGCTTTAGGACAATAGCAGGATGAGTCGGGAGATGGTTGAAGAAGGTCACAGTGAAGCAGAGAGTAGAGCTGAAGAACTAAAGAGGGATCAATGTAATGCAGAGGCAACAACAACGTAGAGGCAGCAACGCAGAGGCTGATGGGACTTTAGCAGCGCAGAGATTCAATACTTACACAGTGCAAAGTTGTAGCAATGCAACGGATTCAGGAGGACAATGTAAATCAGCAGCCAAGGGAGATTCATTGATGGGATGCAACTTGACTTGTTTTTCAATGATTGGGGACTAGTCCATCTTTTGCTGACTTCTCGGTGACTGATTTGCAATGCAATAGTTAGCAGTAGCACTGCTATGGGTAGCATGATGCAAAAAGTTGAGAGGGAGCTGCAGTACAGATGTGGCAGTGACATGGGAAGCAGTACAGAAATAAGCAGTGCAGTGGATGGAGGGCAGCATGCCAAGCATTAGCAACACAGAAACCAACATCAAGATCTTGCAGTACATGGTGTGGATGTATTGCTAGAGCACACTCTGTGCTAAGAGGGAGTGTTGAGATTTTGTGTAGTTGGGGTAGCATCAAGTGTGCTCTAGCCCCAAAACTTTGTGGAGGGGCTAAGAAACACATCCACTCCAAAATTCAGAAAGCGTTTGGAGAAATTTCAGCTGGTGTTCAAGTTATTCAAATAATTAATTATTTTAATATATTTCCTAAGTCTAAACATAGGAAATTAAATAATTAAAGTGAATTAATTAACACATGTACTGAAATGTTCTAAATGATGTGGATCAAGCAATCTTTTAATCTTAGTCGTTGATGAGTAAATTAATCTTGGTCATTGATGTGTTCAACGAAAATGTATAAGAGAAAGGCTTGAGGGTGAGTTTGAGACACACACATAGATGCAGAGCTAAGAGACTGATTTGGAATTCTAGGGTAGGGTTTTCTAAGAATTTCCGGAGGAGTTTTTTGCAGCGAGGGGTAGTATTGACTGAGGGGATGATCTGATACTAGAGCCAAGAGTCAGCAAGAGGCAGAGGAGAAGCTTTCAGGGACACCACAGAGGAGCAAGGGTAGCAGCAACAACTATGTAGCAGTTACACAACGTAGAGGCTTCAGTCGCTACACAGGTGCTACGCAAGCCCAGGAAGGGGCAGTGTTGTAGCTTCAGAGGGCTTTAGAGTTACGCAGAGGCCTCCAGAGGCAGTTTAAGGACTATGTTATCACTATAAAAAAAAATTGAAACTTGGTCAGTTACACTTGTTCCTAAGTCATAATTCTAGATAGGGTTAGAGTCATTTTTTATATTTTTAAAGGTCTAGATCATGGGTTAAAAGTCTCATTCCATCACCAAAAAATGTTCATTAACCTTGTTTCATTCTTCAAAGATCTTATGCCACGTTTTGAAACCCACTTTTAAAGTTTTTTTAAAATTTTATGAATAAGCCACGAAACCACGTTTTCGTAGCACACTCAATGTAAAAAGTTGATTTTGTGCTACGAAAATGCTGGTGATTTCGTAGCGAAAAAAAAAAAAAAAACAAATTTGAAAATCATGCATTACAAAATCGGGGATTCTCAGTTTTTTGTTTGAGCTGTCACATCTGTCAAATACAGTTAAATTCCTCATCATTAGGTGTCATCCACGAGTTCTCATTCATGCATGCAACCATTCATTGTAATTATTAGGGTTCATTTGTCATTGATTAGGGGTCAGTTGTCATTGGTCCTTTAAAATTTGCAAACAGTTGGCCGTTTTCGACTTCATTTGTCTCATGCAAGACAATAGTGCATGCATGCTTATATTTTGAAGAAGAAATTAGTGGTGAAAGACCTGAGTTTACTGAAACAAATTCAAGCGAGGCTGTAAAGTATTCAAGCAAGGCTGTAAAGTTTTCAAGCAAGGCTGTGAAACTATATTTCAAGAGAGGCAGAACTAAAACAAATTCAAGTGAGGCTGCTCATTCAAATTCAGGTTATATCAGCATTTTCAAAACTTGCTATCAAGTGAGTTTGAAATTCATTGCTGGTGGAAGAAGAATTGTTATCAAGCGAGGCTAAACTCATTTACCAAGTGAGCCAGTTCATTCAATAGGAAGCTCTGATTGCTAATTTGCTAATTTGTTGAAGACACAGGGTTTTCAGAGGGATTATCACAGATTTCTAAAGATACAAGGTTTTCAAAAAGAAAATGGTTGAAGAAAGAAGGATTCATAGGTCTGGTCATTGCCTAAGAATAGAACCTGAAGGTGGAGAAGCCCTTACAAAAGACAAGTTTGTTGAAGAAGCCTTTAAGAAAGTAGGTTGTTGGAGGTTTTGTGAAAAACTTCAAGGAGGGCACACTCAAGTCACCAAAGAAATTGCCATAAACTTCACAGGATCAAACTCAAAGATTGGATTCCTCAATTTACCAATTTCCCCTGAAGTGATATCAGCAGTTACAGAAATTCCGAGAGGAGAAGACAGGTGGTTTAAAAACATCAAGTTTGACATGGTACCCTACAAAATATTTCTAAAACCAGAGTTTACAGAGGTTGACTTGAACAAAGTTGTGCCAAGAAGTTATGTCAAAGATACATTTGCAAATATTCTCTACAATATTCAGAGATACTTCACCTGCGAAGGAAGATACCACAAGGTGTATACCTATCACTTTAAACTCTTGCTTCATTTCACAGGGATGATATCTATAGATTTACCTTTTTATCTTTTTAGAAGTTTGGCTAAGATGTCTAATAAGGTACAAATGAAAGTTGAGTCATGTGAAACCTCATTATTTCACCATGGCTTATTCAAGTTAATAGTCTTACATGAGCTGCAAAAAGCAAACAGATATTGGGTTGAATTCCTCTTTTTGAGTAGAATTGGGATTGAAGGAACAGGTGTTAGTCCTCAAGCTAAAGAAAAAACTCCATCAAAGATTATTGTCCCTGTAGAAACAAAGTCAAGAAGATTTCTTAAGCTCAAGCCTTGGAAACAAGTTAAAGAACCAATGATAAGAACAACATTGAATATCCAAGATACTCCTAAATCCGCACAGAAGAAGAAAACTGTGGTTAAGGAGACAATTCTAGAACAGTCAACTAGTAAAACAGATCAAAAGAAGTTGAATAGGAGTCAAAGGTTAAAGGAAAAGGGTAAGGTTGTAGTTACAGAGGGGTCAAGAGGTAATTTGAATGATATACTTCAAGCTATTGACATTGAAAAGTCTCCCCTAGTACAAGCAGACTTCATCAAACTAGATATAGGTGGCAGCAAATCAAATAAATTGAAGACATCCAAAATGCTAGATTTTCAGGATGAAGTGGCAGAGTTTATCTTTAAGCCCAAAAAACCCTCAACTAGGCACTCCAATAATTTGAAACAGTCATACATGGAGATAGATCAAAAAGGAGGTGAAAGTGCTAATGTTTTTGAAGAAACCACAAATACATCATTTTCAATGCCTGAAGAAGACAGAAACAGGGTTTTCAATATTCAGAACGAAAAGAGAATCTATGAATATGTCAAAGACAAACTCAGATTTGCAAATAATGAGATTGATAAGTTGAAGAAAAAGGTGAGAGTGCATGCAGAAGAAAGGGCAAACTTTGAAAGGATGAAAGGACTGTGGGAGTTGGAGAAAAATCCAAACCCTGAATTAATTGATAGTCAAGCTCAATTCTTCATATGGACCCTACCTGCAATCAAAGAAGAAAAATACATTAGGATGGTCAATACCAAGCTAAGGGCAAACAATAGAAGGCTTAAGAGGAGAGTAGAAGACCTGGAAATACAGCTAGCATAGTTTGAAGATCAGCCACAGCTAAAATAAGTGCAAACAATAAGTGTCATCCTTTAACAAATTTTTGAGGTTATGTGGTAATACTCATTTTTGGAGCTGTTTAAAGTTGATGTTTATGGGTTATGAAAGCTGATATACACCTGGAAATATAGTATTAAAGGGTTGAAAACTAAAATTTTGGAAGGAAGCTGTGAAAAGTGAAGACTCAGCAGTTTTGTAGCACGCTACGAAACTGCTGAAGGTGACACACAACAGTTTCGTAGCACGCTACGAAACTGCTGTATGATGCAATTTGAAGAATTTTTGCAATTTTCAAAGGTGAAAATGGTTTGGTTTTGAGCTTTGATGCTAGTGGGAGGTATATGTAGAATATCAATGAAGATCCAGGAGGTTTGGCACATAAAAATGGAGGTTTGAAGCATGATTTTAAAAGGAAAAGTCTACGCTACGAAAACAACAGACTCAGCAGTTTCGTAGCGCAGCAATATTGACAGTTTTTGCATCATTTTTGAGGTTCGAGATTTGCACAGCTGGAAGGCCGAATTCAAGTGAAGGTTATAAGACATTTTCCACATTTTTTGAGCACTAGTTCTTCAGCAGTTGGTTCGAATGAACAGAAATGAGGCATTCACCTATTATACAGGGAACATGTTCCTATTTTGCAAGAATGGATAAGAAGCAAGTTTATGGGGTCTAACAGCAAGAAGATAAACAACATCATGGTCGAAGTATAGAAGAAATAGTTGTCAAGCATAGTTTTTAATGATTAGATAAGGTTGTTAAAGGTTGTTAAGATATAATAAATAGTGTTTTAGTCCTAGTTGCATTAGGACTATAAGACAGACAGTTTAACTGTCAGTTTGTAAATGAAGTTTGTTTAGAAGTTGATAGGTGTCAAATTCAAATTTCTTCTCAAATGTTTGGAAGGAATCCAAGGATGTAATGACCACTCTATAAGAGGGAAGAAATCGAATTGCATAGGGTTGGAATTTTCATTGAACAAGCATACTTTTTTTGATATCAGAGAATTGTGTTTTTATCTTAATACAGAGAGTTTTGTTTCATCACTCAGGATTCAGAAAGGGTTATGGATGTTTGATTGTCTCATGATGTTTCTCTTTAAATTAGTTACAGTGGCATGAATGTATTTTACTTCGAATTCACTGAAGGTGCTCTAACTTCCTTCATATGTTCATGAAATTTGTTTATTCTCTATCCTACTGTTCTATTGATGCATCTAAACCCTAAAATTCCCTGACTTTCATATGAAACTGATCTTTATGTTTTATGAAAGCACATTTGACTCCATTTACCCAATAAGTGTTTGTTGATTAGTAGTACAACCAATTATTCACTTTATTCAGTTTATTCACAGAGTTAGCCATCTAATATTTATTTACAAATCATTAACCTATTGAGAGAGCCCTCTTAGGTTGAGGAGGCTAAGCCTCGACTAAAATTTTGGTTTGAAATAGTTACTTAGGGTCTCCTTGACTAGCAGCCTATCAGGGTCTGATTTTGACATAATAGACTGTGTCACCCACTCTGGGTTACGCAATCCCTTTCTAAGCAGCGCAGAGGCACACAGAGCCTAGCAGGGCAGACGTTGGGGCTTTAAGGGCAACGTTGGGGTTTCTACGGCAGCGCTGGGGTTTCTAGGGCCATATCCAAGCTTATTCTTGTAAATCCCATTTGAAGGTGTGGATTGGTCATAATTTTGGTCTCAGAACCGCAGGTTAGTTGCAGATCTATATTTTTCTCTGTCGAGTGAACCAGATTTAGTGCACCTATTTTTTGTACTCAGAATCTACTTAATATTAATAAACCCTCATATCTACTTCACCAATTTTCTCGCTTTGGATTTTTCGGGGGAATTATGTCCAAAGTCAGCATTGAATTAGTGTAATATTCAATAAATTATATGCATTTGTAGGATTTTAGTTGTGTTTACTTCGATATTTTCTAAATATTATTTATGAAGATAACTTGTATAACTTAATCAAGTAGGAGAAGTAAACCATGATACTACAATAGGATTTCTGCATAAGTGTATTCAAAAATTTTCACACATCTTATAGCCATTCCTATAGCTACATCTTCTACTCCATAGAATGCACAGATAGCAGATGATGAAGAACAATTAACTAAGGCAGTTGAAAATTTGTCCATTTGGACAGAAGATATTAAGAAGTTGCATGACTAGTTTAAAGTGTTATAAGAGCATAGGACAAGGAGTGAAGCTTCCCATTCAGTAGAAGCACAAAGAGCTCAGAAGTTGATAGAAATATTGCAGAAGTCAGAAAGAGAATCAGTAATATTACAGACCTTGGCCCAAGTCAAGGAAATCATCTAGGTAGAAATCATGAACTCCACTGTGGAAATCTGGCCCTACATCAATATTATCTTTGAGCAGAAATAGTTGATAAAAAGAGAAATTGATGCTATATCAGACATCAAACAAGAGCTAGGAGAAATTCCCACAACAACAACCAACATCATCAACTTCCCAAACTCTAAAAACATATATGAATTGGATGATTTGGGAGTAGATGATAGGACAGAAACTATTCTGCAAGTGAAGAGGATTCTTACTAAGAAGAATCTAGTTGTTAAGCTAGAAGAAAAGTGCCACAATCTAGAGATAGAAGTTAACAAATTCTTTACCAGAATTGATCCTTTAACATAGAAGGGTTTGCCTTCTTTATTTGTAATTAATGATAAGTTAATTGCTTATGAATATTATGTCAAGAAAATGAAGGAAATTTCCAGGGACAACACCGAATTGGCAAGCATCAAAGGTAGGATGACAGACAGAGTGTTTTTAGGAGCAATGAGTAATGATTTCTTCACCCAGCATGAAGTAAATCATATTTTTGTTATAAAACCCACTTTTTCCAGATACACAAAAGTTGATGAGATTTACCGTAAGGTAATTAAGGTTACCATCCTAGATGAAGATCGATGGTATAAACTCTGTGAGTTACATGATTAATTAGTAATTTGAAGATAGTAAGCATGGGCCAGCACATCAGCCAATGCAACCCAGAAATAGGTCTATTCAACAACTGTTTCCTCCAAAACAGTGCCAACATTCCAGATTATTGTCCACCTAGCCTATTATTTTGTAACAGTTAGATTTTATTATTTGATATTATGTTAATAATACACTATCGGTTGAGATGACGATTATGTAAATCCTTTTTTTAAATTAGTATAAATACTTCATTGTTCAAAGTATTAAGGGTTGATTACTGAGTATAATTTCTGATAAGTGTTGTAAATTCCGATTGGCTGGGAGCATCAATAATACAAGGACATTCATAGGATTCATGTGGTGTATTCACTGGTGATTTTTTTTCTTCTATAATTGTGTTATTCATTTTTTTTCCTTTCTTTGAAATTCTGAAAATCTTAATTGTATAACAGAAACTGTGATGAATAAGATATGTTAATGAGAAAACCTTATTCTGGTTGTTTGCAATTTACATGTTTTCTATAGAGGTCAGATTGAAGAATACTTCAGTGCTCTTCAATTTCTACTGAATTCTACACTTCTTCTATTTTCGTAATCTAGTTAAAATCCTAAAATATCCAGTTAATGAAACCTAGATTTCCCTCTGAGAATCCTTTGAACATTGATGCATATCATGTTAAATATTTAGACTCCATATCCGAATATAATTATATTAATTTAAACAACCAAAAAATCCAAATCAAACAAACAATCAAGTACAGTAATAACTAGCCTAAAATTCACTTGAAACAAAGTTATATTTTACAGAGAGATCCCTCTCTGAGGCTAGAAGGGCTAGATCACAGCCTCCAAAGCAGTTTTGATGTTTTCTTCTATGTTTATTCTCACTATCTTGTAAATTACAGAATGATAATACTATATAATAAATTCTCTCCATGGAGAAAAGGGAGAAAAGTTGAAGAGAACGAAATGTTGTCGAATTGAGAACCCACTTCTCTTTGTGATAAGATACATAACACAATAAGCTTGATTATGAGTTGTGGTGAGAGAATGAGCTAGGGAAAGGACCAATACATTCATTATTGTGTATTTATTCAACTCTGAGTTCCAACAGTGAGATTTATTATGAGTTGTGAGGAATGTATTCATTCTAAAATGGAAATATCTAACTCTCCAATAGATAATGTTCATCAAAAAAAAATATTGCACTTGCATATTTTGAATCTCTTTCCATGAAGCAAGTCAAAACACCATTAATATTGTTTATATTCAACAAGAAGATTCAACACCCATGCCTAGTGCATTAAGCACCCAAACTAGGGTGGGGCCCACAATGCTATTTTTGGGTGCATGTCTATTTTTATTATCCCTTAATTTAGATGGACATTAAATTGAAATCTATTCTCAATGTGGTCTTGAAATAGTTCACTAAAGTGGAAAATTCAGTTAGCTAGTGAATTTTGAGCTAGAGGTTGGTTGGTGGGACACGCAGAGTAATTCTAGTTGTAACAGAATTCAAAGTGTAGTGGTGCATGAGTTTGTGCAAGTTGTAAATAGTTTAACTTAGTTAAGTGAGTTAATATAATTTTTGCTAGTTGTAGCTGAAGATACAAGTAGTGAGAGATCAAGTGAATTAAATATTAATTAATTCACATGCAATGATCTCACATGCAATTGAAGATTTACTATTATTAGTTGCATGCATGTCAGATCCAGTGGAGACCTAGTTGAGTTCTAGGTGAAAGGGAAGTTGAATATCACTTGTGAAATTATTGGCTTACACACATGTAGCCAACCACCCATTGGAGTGCCCATGATACTTGTGTAGTCAAGGCAGGAAATAATTCCTATCTTTTAGGGATCTTGACCATCAGGGATTGTGCAAGAAAGGCAGGCTGCCAGGAGGCTGGAAATTGACTAAGTATTGGTCAGTTTTCTGTGAGGACAGTGTGATACATATAGTTGAATGTTGGAGGCTCTTGTGAGAAGAGAAAGACATTGTATTTGTTTCATGATACATTCTTAATATACAATAGGTAGTGGAGTTTTTAACTATAATCTTTCCCCGGGAAATTATTTGTGTTATGTGTGATTTGATTCTTCTTCATTTTCATGTGATTGGCGATAGTGATTTTAATTTTGCAAATTATTTGTAGAAGCAATTCAGTATTTAACCTTAGTACATTGTCAGATTGGGTGAATCCAAGATATAAATTCTTGTTGTATAATTTCTACATGGTATAGGAGCACAAGAAATTGCATAAGTGAAGCAGGAGCTGAGTTTGTGACTCGATAGAATTTGAATTTGCAGAAAGACTTTCTTGGTGCTACAGCTGATTCAAGATCGAAATGGATTTCAATGGCTTGAGGTTAGAGTATGCACTCGAGGGCAGCTTTAACTAAATTTCTTGGAAGGACATGATGGAGGTAGTACTTGAATACAATGGATTGAAGGAATTCATTGAAAAATATGTTCCTAAGCCAAATGTTGCAGATGCTGCCAATCTTGATGCTTGGAAAAATAAAGTGGAAAAGGTGAGGAGGATCATGTTGGAGGGAGTGCAAGACCACATTGTCTCAAGACTCCATGGGACAACCACATCATATGATATGTGGAAGGCTTTGGCTGATCTATTCCAAAGCAGCAGCGACCATAGGAAATTGGCGCTCAAAGATAAACATAGGAGGATCAAGATGGAAAAGGGTGACACCATTCCAAAATATCTCACGAAGTTTGTCCAATGTCGGCATGAATTGGGGAGTGTGGGAATAATAGTCGCTGATGATGATTTGGTGAGTTTGGCTCTCCTAGGACTTCCTAAGAGTTAGCACAGTTATGAAGACTCTGTCAACGGATGGGAAAAATTGCCACATTGGGAACGACTGTGGTCAGATTTGGTGCAGGAGGAGTTCAGATGGAACACCAGAGATGGCTCTTCATCTAAGCATGATGATGAATAGGATTGTGCTTTGGCTACCAAGGCAAAGAAGGGGAAGGGGAATAAATTCCATTCTAAATATGAGTCTAAAGGCAAGAAGTGGGACAAGGTCAAGGTGAAGTGTTTTCACTATCACGAACATGGGAATTTTGCTACTAACTATCTACAAAAGAAGAAGAACAAGAATTTTGTTGGATCTACAACTAGTGAGGCCCTTGCCTCGCAATTTGAGCTTGAATTCTCCTTGATTTCATGCATGGTGTCAAGTGTATTGGGATCGGTGTGGTATTTGCATAGTGGCACTTCCTTTCACATGACGGGAGATAAAGAACTTTTCAATGACTTGGAGGAGAAATATCTCTAGATTCAAATTGAGATGGGCAATGACAGACAGTACAGTGATACCGGGATTGGTACCATTACCTTTCTGAGGGAGTCAGGTAATCCAATTAAATTAAAAGATGTAATGCATGTACCAGGTCTGAAGAAAAATTTGGTCTTAGTCGCAATGTTGGAGGATAGAGGCTATGACATTTTTAGTGATGGAAAATATTTCTTGCGACATAAAAAAACAGGTCAAGCCAAGAGGATAGGGATTCGAGTTAAGAATCTCTACAAGCTAGAAGTAGATGGCTGCGCTTCCATGATGGGCAAGGCAGAAAAAGTGGTGAACCGGGATGAGCGCGAATTATGGCATAGGCAATTGGGCCATCTTCATCATGGAGCCTTGAAAATCATGCAACAAATATCTACTAGACTTCCAATGGGAACACTTTCTCAGTTAGATCAGTGCAAGGGTTGCACCATGGGGAAGTGTGTAAATTCCACCTTTCATGAGAAGGAGAACTGAGATTTGGGGATCCTTGAGAGAGTTCACACAGATGTGTGTGGACCATTCTCAGTTATTGCAATAGAAAAACATAAGTACTATGTAATCTTTGTTGATGAATTTTCTCGTAAATGTTGGATCTTCTTCATGCAGAATAAAGATCAAACATTCTCTAAGTTCTGTGAGTTTAAGGCATTGGTGGAGAAATATTCGGGGAAGCAATTGAAGGCTCTTAGGAGAGAGAATGGTGGAAAATACATCTCTAATGAATTCAAGAACTTATGCAGCAAAGAAGGAATTCGAAGAGAACTCATAACACCTCATAACCCACAGCAGAATGGGGTCACAAAGAGGAAGAACAGAATGATCATGGGTGCAACACGATTGATGTTGCATGATCAGGGCCTACCAATGCATTTGCGAGCAGAAGCATGCAACACTGTGGTTTACGTGAAAAACCATTTTCCTCATAGAGTAATTGGCATGAGTACACCTGAAGAGGCTTTCACTGGTAAGAAACATGATGTTTCACACTTTAAGATTTTTGGCTCATCTATTTATGTGCATGTGACCAAGGATGCCAAGAAGAAGCTGGAATTGACTGCTGAATTCGGGATTTTTGTGGGGTACACAGAAACACCCCATAATTATCGTGTGTATTTTCCAAATGGCATAATTTTTGTTGTGTAAAGGGGTATAAAATTTGATGAGGGGAAATCCATGCATTTTTCCCTTGAAAGGGAGTTGGACTTGCATGCAGAGGAGGAACTGTTGGTTCCCAAAGATGAGACTCAAGTTGTGGATCAGCCACATGTAGAGGATCATGGAGTGGAGGAAGCCACTAATGTAGATCCATCCATCATAAATGGAAGAAGGCACACCACGAAAGCTGATAGGCTGAGACTTGATGCTACACAGAATGTAGGAGACCCTACTTCATAGTGCAGACAAAGACAGCTTCCTAACCGATTTACTAGATACATGGCTCTTATGAGCAAATGTATTGTGACTGAACCATCTTCCTTTCATGAAGAAGTGCAATAGCCTACTTGGGTTGATGCAATGGTGGAGGAGTATGACTCCATTGTAAACAACAGTGCATGGGAGATAGTCCAAAGACTAGTCAACAAATTAGTGGTAGGTTGGAGATGGATCTACAAGGTAAAGCAAGATGTTGATGGGAGTGTGGAAAAACACAAGGCCAAATTTGTGGCCTGGGGTTTCTCAAAGATCGAGGGGATAGATTATGATGAGAATTTTACACCTATCGCAAGGTACTCTTCCATAATATCCATCCTTGCACTCTCAGTGCAGATGGGCTGGTGCATTCATCAGATGGATGTGAAAAATGTGTTTCTCAATGGGATCATTGAGGAAGAAGTATATTGAAGGTTTATATATCTTCAACAGTGATTCGCATGTGTACAAACTCAAAAGAGTGTTGTATGGGCTGAAACAAGCACCCCATCCTTGGTACACTCGGATGGACAACTATTTCACCAGACCGAGCTTCACCAAAAGTGAAGCAGATGCAAACCTGTACTAGATTGTGGTTGAGTGTAAGATATTGATCATTGTTCTTTATGTTGATGATTTAATTTTAACTGGTGATGAGCAGCTGATACACTCATGCAAGGAGGATCTTGCAAGGGAGTTCGAAATGAAGGACATGGGAATCCTTCATTATTTCCTTGGATTGGAAATATGGCAGCGGGATGGTGAAATTTTTGTGTCTCAAGGAAAGTATGCAAAGGAAATACTAGGTAATTTTAATATGGAAAACTGCAAACCCATGGATACTCCTCTCCTAGGAAATTGGAGAAAAGAGGATGATACTTCTGGAGAGGTAGTGGATGCTACTGTCTATCGATAGTTAGTGGGTTTGCTAATGTATCTAGTGAACACAAGACCAGACATTTTCTACACAGTTAACCAGCTGAGTAAAGCTATGGTTAAGCCTACCAAACTCTTTTGGAAGGTGAAGAAGCATTTCCTGAGATACCTGAGGGGCACATAAGAGAATGGTCTATGGTACAGATAGACAGATGGAGTGAATTTACATGGCTTCACGAATGCAGATTGGGTTGGAAGTCCGTCGGAAAGAGAGAGCACATCAGGGGGGATATTTAGCATTGGTTTGATAGTGGTTTCCTGGTATAGCAAGAAGCAACAATCCGTGGCACTCAATTTAGTGGAAGAAAAATAAATGGTAGCAATTCAAGTTGCATGTAAGGCTATCTGGATGAGAAATATCTTGGTTGGTTTGTTTGGTTCTCAGATGGATCTGACAGTGATTCATTTTTATAATCAGAGTTGCATTAAACTCTCTATTGATCATATGTTTCATGATAGGTCCAATCATATAGATATTCGGTATCATCATCTCATAGATTGTGTGTAGAGAAGAATCATGTTGCTACGGTACATTCCCGCGGAAGATTGGGATGCATATATTCTGACGAAGGCACTCACCAAGAGAAAATTTGAATACCATAGAGACAGTATTTTGGTGAAGGATAATCCCTTTCTTATTGAGAGGGAGCATTGAGATTCAAAAAGAAGATTCAGTGCCCATTCCTAGTGCATTAAGCACCCAAACTAGGGTGGGGCCCATAGTGTTATTTTTGGGTGCATGTCTATTTTTATTATCCCTTAATTTAGATGGACATTAAACTGTAATATATTCTCAAAGTGGACTTGAAATATTAAATGAAGTGGCAAATTCAGTTAGCTAGTGAATTTCTAGTTAGAGGTTGGTTGGTGGGACATGTAGATTAATTCTAGTTGTAACAGAGTTCGAAGTGTAGTGGTGCATGATTTTGTGCAAGTTGTAAATATTTTAACTCAGTTAAGTGAGTTAAACTTAGTTGTGCTAGTTTTAACTGAAGATACAAGTAGTGAGAGATCAAGTGAATTTAATATTAATTAATTCACATGCAACTGAAGATTTACTATTATTAGCTGCATGCATGTCAGATCCAATGGAGACCCATTTGAGTTCTAGGTGAAAGGGAAGTTGACTATCAGTTGTGACATTATTGGCTTGAACACGTGCAACCAAACACCCATTGGAGTGCCCATGATACTTGCGCAGTCAAGGCAGGTAATAATTCCTATCTTTTATGGATCTTGACCATCAGGATTTGCGCAAGCAAGGCATGCTATCAAGAGGCTGGAAATTGACTAAGTATTGGTCAGTTTTCTGTGAGGACAATGGGAGATAGATAGCTGAATGTTGGAGGCTCTTGTGAGAAGAGAAATACATTGTATTTTTTTCATGATCCATGCTTAATATACAATAGATAGTGGGGTTTTTAGCTCTAATATTTCCCCAGGAAATTTTCTACGTTATGCGTGATTTGATTCTTCTTTATGTTCATGTGATTGGCGATTTTGTTTTTAATTCCGCAAAAGATTTGTAGAAGCGATTTAGTATTTAACTTTAGTACATTTTTAGATCGGGTGAATCCAAGATATACATGCTTGTTGTATAATTTCTACAAATACTCACTTGTCTCCACCAAAGGGTTCAACAACATAATTACGGGTACTTGCATAAGGTGAAAAACTATTAAGAAAGAGGCCAAGGTAACTATCCTAACCATATATTCATAAATTACTTGAACCTTCTTGATCAACCAAGCTCGAGCCATACTAATATCCCTTTCATTTGTTGTTTTGCATCCTTGCTCATCATTTCATTTTCATTTTTTTCATACATCATTTGAGAAAATTGTGGGTAGCATTAGCCATGTCGTTCTGGTTGTCTCAAGGGCATTTCTCTCAAGGAGGACGGTCCACCTACCCATATATATATATATATATATATATATGATAAACCCCACATCATTCTCATTCCCCCATTACCCACATTTTGTCACCCATCTTCCTTGCTTCGGGTGTAGACTTAACTAGATCTTTCACTCAAAACTTTCTTTACCAAGAATCAGTTATGGCTAGTGTCACCTCAATGGTAAATCCTAGTGTGTCCACACCTAGTGTCACTAGAGTTTCCCTTGATACAACACCCATACCTTATTCAAGTGCCATACCTCTAAAATGAGATTGTAGAGCGGGTACTAACATTTTGGATCATTGCATTTCCTCCAAAATACGTAAAGTAGAAAAACCACGAGTTATCTATTATATAGGAGGGAGGGGTTGTAGTGGTAACAATACAATGTAATATTTTTTGGTGTGAAAGATAATATTTTTTTCATTACCTATGTTTCTTATAAAATAATAACAATAATACTATTTCTCCCTACTATTTTTATCCTCCCCACAATTTCGTAGTGTTTCCCTAAAATGTTATGTCAACTCCATCTTGACATATTCCTGATTGATAATGTGTGTGGTATGATGGTTTCTCATTCCTATTCTCACTCTACATGCATCTCACAATATATTTTCCTTTGATTAATAGTTAATTTGATATAATTATAGTTATACGAAAGATTGACTTAAACTAAACAACCAACATTGCCATTCCCTAACTAGTTGTTTCAGGGGCCTAGTGGTAGCATGGATCATTGTTTAAGTTCTCCTACCTAATGTGGAAAGCATAGATTAATTTCCTAAGAGGTCCACACAAACAACAACCTAGTGATAGGAGAGTTCCAAAAAATAGGCCCATCAATGATCTTACTGCACTTCATCCCCCTTAGTGGGGTGGTCTCTATCTACATCAATTGGATTAGCGAGTTTCGATTATAAGGAATGGTGTTGGGGTTTTGGTCATATGGAAGGTTGCTTATTGAGTCAAGAGGTTGATTCTACATCCCATTATGAGGGGATGTGTAATTCCCCTTTAAAATAAATAAATAAAGTTAAAAATTATGTTTGAATAGAAAAATAATGTCTGCTATAAAAAAAAATGAATATGTTGTAAAGTAATTAGAAGTAAAATGTGTGAACAAATCTGATAATTTGGTTGAGCTCCAAGGGATAGCTAAGTTGGTCGAGCTACCATTGCTAAGTACTTTGCCTATTGGGAGGTCACAGGGTCAAATCTCATTGACACCCTTGGGGTTAGGCACTCAGTGTTGTGTCGATGGGAAAAAATCTTATAATTTATTGAAATATGCTTAAAAATATGTTAATAATAAAAAAATATTTTAATTTGGGTCATAAAATGTCTCTATGTACATGTTATGTAAAATATGTTAATGTAAATTGAGTATACATTATATATCATTTAGAAAAATTTATGTATATATCATGAAAATTTCAAGTTTTTATGGTTAAAAATTTTATTTGGTACTATATATACTCTATTTAGCATTCAAAAATATAATTTAAACAATGGAAAATAACACATTGTATTTTATACTCTAAAGAAGTTTGCACCTAAAGAATTTAATCCCTACTTAACAAAGATCTATGTTGGTCTATTAATAAGTAACAAAGAGAGACACATAAGTAGTAGGATAAAAAGGCATCTTACTTGATATATATATATTAAAAGTATTTTTGAAAATCAATATAAAATACTAACATCAACAAATTCAATTTTTATTTATTTATTTAAATATAATTATACTAAATTAAAATTAAAATAACAAAATCAATATCTAAAATGATATATGAAATAAAATAATAATAATAAAAAATTAATATTTTTAACCCCTCCTAACTCGTGGAGATGTATCCATCCATATAGCCCATTTATCTTGATGGGTTGTATAAAGTTTACTTTGAGATACTCTCGACTCTAAATTTGTTAATTTAAAGTGTGGCTTGAAAGGTCTCTTATATTGGCAAAAATTTATTTCAATGTAGATCTCCACAACCATTGAATTCGGAAGCCAAATGCTTTAATGTTTAGAGTTCCACTTTGGTTTAATCAAAGTGGAGAATGCGAAAATCCCTGCAACAGGCCGGCCATATGATTGCAACAATTCGTTAATCCTGCATGAAATGGGATGACAGTGGATTCTGCTATTGTTCTTCTCTGCACGTCTCATCCCCAGTACAGACCAAGAAGGCTGCAATGGATATACCTAAAGAGAAGACCGCAGATATTTGTCTTCCAGGGAAAGACAAGATATTTCCATTTTGAAAGATATTTTGAAAGATTTCCATTTTGAAGATATTTTGAAAGATAATTAATGTTGTTCCTAAATAGAATTAGTTTTAATCAGGTTCCTTGCATCTAAATAAGAGGATGTTAATAGTTTAGAGAGATTTTGAGTAGAGAAAATATTTTGATCATTGGGTTGTTTAAAACTATAAATCAGATCCAACCCATAGATTCTAGTTTTACTCATCAGTCTAGACAGGAGAATCAAACCCAGATTAGATTATGGCAGCGGGGAATTAGCTTGAGAAGTGGGGAAATCTTCTACACGATTGAAATGTTGTAATAGTGCAAGCAATTAGTTTTGGAATTTCAATTCATACAATTCAAACACACGTTAACCAAGTGAATTAGTTTACACCTTGATTAGGTTTCCTCTGTAGCAAAGGGCATGCCTTTAGTCTGAAAATATTGTTCATGGAATAACAAGCAAAGTTGTGATAGTACGTTAGCAACTAAGAATTGATTGTGCCATGATGATAGCAACCATGAAATATGCAAACAGTGAACTAAAAGGATCACTGCCTTTGATTAAAAAATCATTCACAGCTTATGCATGGTTATATGTATGATAAGTTTCATAGTCCATATGTTGAAGGTGTTAGAGCCATGCAGCGAAGTCATCCTCCATTGTCAGAGCGAGAGCGAGGACATAGATTTTGATCTTTGCGGGATCTCACATTAATTCTCGACCTTATGTTTTACCTTAGGGCTTAAATTGATTCGGGTTTAAATCGCTCAAGGCTTAGGGTTTTTCTACTTTCCAAGTTTGTGATTATTTCAAGCTCAACCATTCACGCAACATCCTAATTTGCTCAACCGTTCATACAACCTCTCAACATTCAACGAGAACTCGAGATTTAGGCCGTGGATGCTCTTCTAATCTACGTCATTGATCTGCCCATGGAAATTTTTTTTACTAGGCTAATTAAGGAACGGTATGAAATTCCTGTAATCATGTAACATAACCCACATATTTGCTCAATAAATATCTCTTAAAAAAAGTGGTGATGATACATAAGGGATTACTCTACGTGGTGATGATACATAAGAGATTACTCTACGTATAGGGTAAAAAATAATCGATAATATATTTACATTCATATTGAAATTAAGATTGGCACAGTCATATGGCAGAATGGGGTTTAAGATTCCTCCTCAACATATTATATATATATATATATATATTTTCTAATATCTAATATTAAAAAATACATCGATATAATCTTATTTTATTGGCTATTTGAAGTAAATGATTACCAATTGTTGACACAAGTATTTTATTATTAATCTCGGCTTGTAGGACTTGGAAGCATCTACAAGATATATGGATTTCATCTCTCATCAAGTTTAGAAGATGAATTATTAATAATAAAGGAAATGTATATTACAAGTATAAATCTAAAATAAATAATTTCTAAATTCAATTATGTAATCAACAGCAGAAGAAGCTCCTAACTTAGGAGAACTTGTTTACCCTTCTCTTACAAAAGTACTTGATGAATTAGAAACCAAAACCACTAATAAGCAATAGATCAAGATGCATGAAAGAATATCTGAACAGGCTCTTAACTAAAGAGATCCTGATTTTCCTTCATTACAGATTCATTTATCATTAATACTATTGTTAGAAAACAGGAAATTCATAAAATCATTAAAAAGCAGGAAAGATGAATTCTAGCTCTAGCTCTTAATCACATAGAATGAATGTTTAACTTAAACATTGGATTGTCCCTTCATATCAAGAATATAAATTATAATTATATTTATCAGCACTCATAAAACATCAACATATATCTAATTAACAAATTAAGAATAAAATAAACTAGTTCAGAAACTGCAACTTAAATAACTAGAAAGTGCACTTAGCTCGATGTGGTGACCTTCCACCCTTGCCTCACACAGTGTAAGTGCTTTCATCTACTGAAAATTAGTCAAGCATTCACAAAATATAATAGCAACAAATTAAATATAAGAGGTCTTTCAATTAGCTCTCCAAGTTTAAGAGATATCAAAGTTAAATTATACAAATTCTACATATGAATGCCTTCAATGTCTTAGGCTTAAATAGATAAAATATGAAACAAAATCATCTAAAATTTCTCCTACAGCCGTGGCTATCCTTATTCTATCTAATCAGGTTGAGTTCATCCATCTAATCCCTCAAAATCTGGAAAATCCCATAAAATAATAAATTTGACCTATTTCCTAAGGATCTCCATAAAAACGGGCCTTATTTGACCGCCTTTGACCGAGCCTATTTAAGCTCGGTTTGACTGAATCAACAGATGTAAATTCAATATTAGTTCCCAAGCTTTCTATAAATGTATCCATCTCGAGCCCAAGTGTCCTGCAAATAGGAAATCCATGAAGTCATTATGGGAATTTCTGGTCTCGTCCAAAAATGCAATTAAAACTCAATTTTTATAAAAACTTCTAAAAATTGCAAAACTTAATTTAGATACCTAGATATGCATTAATTTTACAAAATAGAGTGAATATTATGGTGTATGAATGGATAACATGGTAATAAAGTGTATTTTATTAAACAAAATTAGATAAAAAACTAGGGCCAACATCTCCCCAATGTTCAAGCATGTCTTCATGCTTGCTTCTTCCTTTTAGACCTCCTGAGTTCTGATGTTGATACTATACCTAAACCTAATGCTTCCTGTTGTGTTGCTTACAAAAGAGAGTATATACCTTTTCACTGTTCATCTTTGTAGATCGAAGCCTTAACCTTTTGCTTTTCATATTTGATCTCCCATAAGTTTTTCTCGTTAAGCCACCTGAATGCTTGCATGGAAAGAAGATTTTTCTTTTTTTTCATTTTTCTCACTTCTTCATTAAGTCTCTCATTCTCCTTGATCAACTTTTCATTATTTTTCTTGTATGCTTCATTTTCTCTCTTCAAGTGCCTCTCTAATATCTTGCTTACCTCCAAATTATCAGTCAATTATTTGATTTTGTTAAGGTTTTCCTCCTTTTCTTCTTCTTTGGTGTCTTTAGAAACTGAAGTGGCCTCAACCTCATCATTATCAAAATATGAGTCTTTTTCTAATGGGTTTTCATAAACCTCCTTCTGCAATCTTTCAAGAATTTCATTAGCTTGTTTTGTTAAGGGAGATGTCTCAACAATTTGCACCTTAGGTACTCTTTCCTTACTGCTTATGTCTACTGAATTCTTTTTTCTTTTCCTCCTAGGAATGAATAGGAAGGATGTCTCTCTTTCAATCATGACTGTGTCTTGTTTCTTTTTAGACCTTGTTCTTGGATAAAGGGGTGTATTCATGATACTCCTTGTTTCCTGAATTTCTTTGATTTTTTCTTCTATGGTTTGTTCTGAAAACTAATTCTGAGTTAGGAATTCTCTCCATATCACACCCTTAGTTCTCAACTGATAATCAACAAGAATTTTAATGAGCCCTTGATGATGGATTTGTGCCTCCTTAGGTTTGGTTTCAATCTTCACATTTTCTATCATCCTGATCAAATTTATACAGAAAAAGTATTGCAAATTGATTCTTATGTCTCCCTTGATGTGCTGAAGCAACCTAATGTGGTAGAGGTGAACTATTTTGTGCCCATTGACATGTGTGAATAATTTTTGGATGATCAATACTAACTCTACCCAAGGCTCATTGAACCATTCTCTGGGAATCCCCTTAGTTCTATCAAAGGATCCCTTTCTGTTTTTGTCTAGGAAGAAGGTACATCCCTTATCTTTAAAATGCAACCCTTTGTGATATTTTTCTCCTCATAATGGAAAATCTAGGGCTTGAAAATTTGACTTTGGAGTTAAGGGAATGACTAAACTTCCCACCATATTTTTCTCTTGTTTTTAATTATTTATGAATTCCCTTGTAATGTCTTCATTATGCCCTTTAAACTTCTGAAGAAAACCTTTTAGACCTGCTTGGTAAAGTTTTTCTACTGTATCTACCCCCCAATGCTCGATCCGAAATTCTTTAGGTTCTATCATTGTTGCCATGTTTTCTGAAAACCATTAATATATCATGTTCCACTGTCATCATCCTCATTTTGAAAAATAAAAATGCATGCACTAGATCTCTGTTGACATATACATTATGGTGATGAAGCTTACCTCTTTTTGATGCCTTTGAAAAAGAAGTGAAACCAATCCTTTGTTCCCTTGAAAAAAAATGAACTCACTGCTTCTACAAACACAAAGATTTGATGTAGAAAATATTATAAAAACATAACAAACATGTTTTTATTTAATCTATTCTTCTTATCTGATCCTTTGTTTCATCAAAAATAAAAAAATAAAAACTCCTCTGTCTTTGATTGTAGAATTCTCTATATTTTGTTGAATGTGTAAAAAAATTTAAAAAAAATTATACCACGGTGTCTTTTTATCCTTCAATTTCACACAAAATTCCTTCTCCTCTAAGGCAAAATCATCATGCATTCAATTTGAAATGTCCGAAGCTCACTTTATGCAAGAAAATTCAAAGAATGGCTTATTGTTTCTATGTCAACATTCATCAAAAATCTCATAAAAATGGGTTCACTGTGACTATAAAACATTGCTCTTTGTATTCAAAAACATTTTGACCATGTTTTTACCACCTCTTAACCCATAATTTGATCTTTGTCTTTGAAAAACTTCACCACAAATCTTTTCTCTTGTTTCAAAATTTCTCACTACGCATATAAATGAAATGAATTTGTTTACACAAACGATTGAAAAATGAAACAAATGATGCCCCTGTGTGTCAAAAATTGAACACTCTATTCTCTGTTTATATTCAAATCAAAATCAAAGACTGTATATGCAACCACACATGAAGAAATTTGCAAATTTACCTGATTTGTAAGTGATCCTCATGAAATCTCTGAGTTGACTTGAGTTCCCATTGTTAGCCA
This sequence comes from Pinus albicaulis, assembly GCA_034641835.2. NCBI lineage: Eukaryota > Viridiplantae > Streptophyta > Pinopsida > Pinales > Pinaceae > Pinus > Pinus albicaulis. The sequence goes on along the minus strand of CM076579.1, from coordinate 1,512,528,431 downwards.
CCAATAAAATTTGTCATATCAAATGGTGGCTAAAACATTTTTGGAGCCTTCAAGAAACAGGTTTTATTGCTAAAAAGTGTTATCTCTTGAAGACTCATGAAGACATCATGACCTTTGTTCGAATCTTCACTGTTGTTTCCATTTCAACTCCGAAATTTCGTTGATTCCATAGAGAAAAGACTGCTGCAAAAGCCATTTTCCCTTCCCTCCACCTCAAAACTAACCTTCATTTTTCCTTCTCTTTTCCTCATAAACTTCCTCTACTTTCCCTTATTTCCATTTTCCCCTTCATAAAATCCACATTACAGAGTTTAAAACTCCTTTTTAAACTCTGTCGAAACCCCCAAATCCATCAAAAAACTCTGAAAATTTCATAAAAAATACACTTTTTTTATTATAGGTTTAAGCCCCTTTGGGCTAAGCCCTAAGCACTTCCCCACATATGCCCTGGTGCTAGAACCATGTGCTAAACCTTTTCGGCGCTAATCGCATCGGAAAAATCAAAGTGTACAAGTCTTTTTGTTAAGTTGAGACCTCTGATGTGATTGGCCCTTTATTGCATAACCCTGATCATATTATCATTTCATATAACCCTTAGGCCTGCATTTGGCGCTTAAAAATTGTATAAACATATTCCCAATTGTTATTTCCCTTTGTAAATTCATAAAACCCACTTTCCTAAGTTTTGGTCTAAAACTCGTCGGAGCAATGTTCTTAATGTAAAATGAGTAGATTGAAAGACCCGCACCAAAAAGTTCTGATGTGATTAAAGCCCCTTTGTATAAACCCCACCCTCCACTTTACTCCATGTAACTTGCACCCAGGACCAAGAGTTAAAAGTCCCCAAATGCCAATCGCATCGGAGAAATTTCGAATGGGTAGATTGAAAAGCCTGAAGTCTCGATCACGATTGGCCCTTTCTACATATAAACCCCGGGCCTATTATCTTTCATATAAACCAACGACCCCGCAGTCGGGCGCCAGCCATTTCATATATACATATCCCGCCCCGACCCACCAAAACCTTTATATTTCATTCAATTTTGGGTTTTCATATGTTATAAAAGGGTTTCCGCCGGCACATGTCTCAAACAATTTCCGCTGTTTGATCTTAAGCCAATCAAACGGCCCACACATCATCGCATCGCAAGTTCTATCGAGCTCATTTTTGTTTCCCCTCCAATTGGCCACACCTCCGATTCACTCCCCACCATCGATCTAATCCTCAGATCGACAGCCAGTGCTCAATCGCATCGGCGCCATTCATAAGTTCTTCCTCGCCGATCGCATGCCTCTGATTGCATCTGGGCCATCCACGTGTCCAGATCGGACGGTCTTGATTTCATCTCCTGACTTTGGTTTAAAAACATGCAGCCCCGCTCATAATGTTTTTCGGCCAATCCTAGTCGTTGATCTCTGTAGATCAACGATCCCACTTCAACCTTTCTCCGCCTGTATATTTTTCGTTTTAAACCCCAGATTTAATCCTGGTCGTCGATCTTCTACATGCAACGGCCCATATTTAACCCGACAGACCTGCCTCCTGTGGGTCTTGTCTTCTTCAATATTTGATCTCGGCCATCCATCTTAGATCCTACAGCCCAGATTAAAACTGCCCTCCCCGCTATCTGCCCACGCATCTATCCCATATCGCGCTCGTTCCCAACTGTCCGATCTGGGACCCCAGATCTACCGGCCCATGTTCCATATCGCGTAACTTTTAGTGCAAAAGATGATATCCTGAGGGCCACGCGATATAAGTTGTTTTTCAAGGACACGTGTCGGGCAGGAATGCATATCGCACTCAAAAAGGCAAAATCGCCTCCCCGCCTTTTCACAGCGCGAAACCCATGGTTTTACCTCCCCAAAACTGCTTCCCCTCTTTTCCATTGTGATTCATCGCACACCTCCTCAGTTGTTGATCCTTATAAGCCAATCTCATCCGATGGCTCATATTCATCCTGAAACCCATTTTGATTTTTAATTCATTTCTTCCTCTGCCAAAGGTTTTTCACCTTGTCTCTTTATATTTCTGCCATTTCTCCATAATATGACCTTCTGCATTATGTTTCCTCCTGATTAATCTCAACTGTCGATCTCTGCAGATCGACAGTTCTGACTTATTTCTTCCCACTGCTTCTCTTTGACCTTCGCACACAGATCTCCACCGTTGGATGCTGCCATCCAACGGCCTCGCTCCTTCCCCACAACCTCTGAAGCAGTTTACCCCACAATGCAGGATTTTATAATATTTTTTGTATTTTACAGGTTTAAATGGTTTTTCCATTTTATTAAAGCAAAATTAAAGGTCATGGATGATGATCCCTTGTGCCTTTGTGCTTACAGGAAGATCATTCTAGAAGGTTCGAATCCACGTTTCATTGATGCTTCATGGGCATTGATGCCATATGGCCCCTGTGAAAACTTGCACATCAACAAGACACAGTATGATTAAACCAAATCAAAGAGTATCAGTGTTGAAGACCTACCACAGTAGAACAAAGGATTGAAGACAGTTTTGGGGGATTACGGCTAAGATTTATTATCAAAAGCCTAGTCCTCCAAATTAAAATAGTGATTAAAGAAGAATCAAAAGATCATCAAACAGAAAAGCCTCCACGACCACATCAGAGGCCAATTGATTCCTCTCAGCTACCTTAGTGCCACATATTGCCTCAAAGCATGCAAACAGAGGCCGAATTATGATCAGAAAATCATATATTTGCCTCAGCATAGTCGGATAATTAATTCTGCCAAAGAAACTTAATGAAAAATATTAGCAGAGTTAATTACATCCTAATACAGAGCCTCAAAGTCAAAAAAAGCTCCCACCGAGCTTAATCTTTAATGTAAATCAATTAATACAGTGAAAATATATGTACTTTTCTCCATTAAGCCCCTCAAAGGCCGAGAAGCATTAATCTCTATTAATTGAACCATGGAGATCTTTTATCAAATCCCACCTCCTCATTCCTTCTATAAATACTTCTGTAGAAGATGAGAAAATGTTGGTTGCTGAACTTTGAAATATACTTGAGCTTGAAACTTCTACTTGTAAATAGTGTTCACTGGCTCTTGAAGCTCTGCTTGTGATAGAATAGTTAGGCTAAGAAGTGAAGATGATTGCTAACCTGAAACACTGGACTTAAAGTTGTAACTGGTTTGAAGCATCAATACAAGCTTATTTATGGGATCCTGGTCTATGTCGACGGTGATGTTTTTCTTATTGTAAATCGTTATTTTATTTTTGTTTTCACTTTTTCCATATTCTCTAATAAAGAACAGCAAGCATAGAGTTAGGTTTTACTGTATATCAGTAACCTTCTCTGACTTATAAGCTTTATCTATATGTTTCTTCCAAATTGTGTTATTTAGGAATGATTTAATTCAGTTTGAGCAGTTAGGAATGTTGGCGTTCCCTCGTCCTACTTTCTTAGCTAATTGCTATTCTTGAATTTTATTTTTAGTTTATGTTAAGTAGAGATGAACTAAGGAAGTTATGGTGAGCCCTATCCTAGTTTTATCCCCAAAGACTGTCTGAAAGTTTCCCTAAGAATGTGTTGAAAGCTGGCTAGTTTCAAAGTACTTACCAGATCTTAGACCGTTCTTCATTATCATTTGTGTTTCCCTTTGTGTTTAAATGTTTTCTATTGGAAGTATATCAAAGGATGGCTATTTTTGAAGTACATACCAGATCCTAGGTTACTTTTATGTTTTTCTTAAGTGTATTTCAAAAGCTGGCTAGTTTCAAAGTACTTACCAGATCTTGGGTTGCTCTTTGTTCTTCATTTGTTTATTTCCCCTTCTTTTTGTATCATTTCATTCCATAAATCAAAATTTAAAGAGATCCTTAGACATAGATGACTTGCCCCATGAACCACTCTTGCCCTTTTTTTATTCAATTAAACCCTATTATGACTCCATAGTCCAATGGACTAAAACCAAAAACACCCATCTTTTTGGCCAAATATTGTTCTAATTGCTTGCAACTTCACACCTTTGAAACTCTTTACATTTAGAATTTTTCACTCAAACATAATCATGCTCAACCATCCAAAACAAACAAAAACCCTCAGACTTCATAACTAGCCTAATATCATTACCCAAAACCTTAAAGATAAATCCATCTTTACAGTTATTGGAGAGATCCCTCTCCGGATTCAGGAGGGCTAGATCCTAGAATCCCAAAGTGGTTGAAACAATGTTTCTCCCTGCAGTCAGACTTTTGCCAATCTTGCTGATTACGGGGAGACAACATTTATGGCGACTCCAATGGGGATTTTTTGAGTTCATAGTTGCTTGGCGAGCTTTTATAAACTCTTTAGTTTTCCATACAACCACATAAACTCAGAAAAATCCAAAAATATTTTAGATTGGTATTTAATAAACATGGTGGTGGACCATTAAAACATTTTACCTCCTTACGAGCTAAAAATCTTCCACCTCGCGACTCCACACTCTAAAACTCCCAAAAGACCAAATGACTCCACTGGTAGAAGACCTTGAACTGATTGAACAGACATAATGACCTCTTTTCTAATTTACAAACATGGATTTATATATAGACCCAGAAGACAAACATATGATCGTGATGGAAAAGATGATGTACATGCTTGGAAAGATAATGGATAGGTTGATGGCTAATTTGAACGCTGCAAATCTAGAGCAACATATACCTGTCCCTAATCAAACTCAAACTCTACCCCGACAAGACATGTATGATCAACAAGATTATAAAGAAAATAAACAAGGAATCATGATGGAAAAGATGATGTACATGCTTGTAAAGAGAATGGATAGGTTGATGGCTAATATGAATGTTGATGATATAGAGCGAGCTACCTTTTCTCTTGATCAAACACAAGCCCAATCACCTCAAGATCAAGATTGTGACCAAAACATGTATTATGATCAACACTTTATAGAAGATGATGAGAAAACTTACGAAGAAAGAAATGAAGAAGGTTTTCAACAAAGTTTAAATTGCCTTCCTATGTCTTGTACGATGTTGATAAGAGATCTTCATGACTGAAATGAAAATGCTAATAGTGAGCAGTACTTTGAGGAAACAAGCAGCCATTTGGAAAACGCGAAATTTGAAATTTAGGAAACACCTACACATATAGAATCCTTTCCTTTTTTTTATAACTCAATTCAGACTATACAAAAAGAGTGGCATCTTGATAATGTCCAAGAAACAACTCATGAACCTTATATGCAAACTGATTATCATAACAATCATGAGGAATTTCTTGAAACGCAAGAAAATCGGGAAACAATAGAAAATCCTCAAAGTTTCCCTGCAAACACAAGTGAAGCTCCCCTAGAAGAGGCTCAAGATGATATCAAGCCTTAAAATCAGCCAATACAAGAGAAGGAGGATTGTTGTACCTCTGTTCTAGGCAAAAATAAAACTCCTTCTCTTCCAACAAAGGAAGAGATTGATTTAGTATTGAATAGAATACCAACCTCCAAACCTTCATTTGAACCAAATAATTCCGCTCATCTACCTACTCCATCTAATTGTCTTGATACAAAAAATAAACATGTAGATCAACTAAAAGAAGAGAAAACTGATGACCCAATATGTTTGACTGATAAAATTGCTTATTCTGATAAATTTCCAAATTTTAATCAGTCTAATGATGATGATGAGTTTCAAGCAGAAACTAATCACGCAGGGCAACCAGCGTTCGATTGGTGTTATGAGTTTCACCATCATCAGCTTGAAAGCCAAAAACATCCATTCCATTCTATCATAAATGGCTTTCACATAATTGGGAATCAGCAACCTTTCAACTCAAAGGGTGAAGAGAAGAGTAATGAAGAATATAATAACCTCTTCATAGAGTTCAATCCACTAAATCCAAGCATACCAGGGTTTCAAGAGGACAACACTGCCAAATATGATGAATCCTCTAGTTCAGATGACGAGGGAGATGAAGGAGAAAAACAAATACAAGACTATCCTACTATGGATATACCATCTTCACAAGAAGAAACTTCGCCCTTCACTAATGTTAATCTGCCATTCAAAGAACATAAACTTATATCAGAAGAAAGCATAAATTTAGAGAAAAAATATATTTCACTATTTGCTATTGTGCAGGTTAAGGATGATGATACTTCCAAGGAACATACTGAAGACATACTCCTCAAAGCTGAAGTCTTGGAAGCAGACAATCTACCAAACATGGAGGACCAGAAACAAGAGAATCTTCATCCTTTCTTTATTGACCCTTTGGACGAGTGTGTGGAAATCCCAACTGGCTCAAATTATCAAGCAGTGATCCTTTGCAAGAGCCAAATACATGAAAAGCTATCACCCTCTGTGATAGCCTTGGTTTTGAATATTAATCTTCAAAATGTACTATGGATACCTCCGACAAATAGCCAGAACTTCTTCTTCTCTTTTACATTACTCAACTGGCTACATTGGCATTTTTGTATCATATGATAATGTAAATACTCCATGTTAGATTAGGTTAGATAGGAATGTCAATAAAGTTTAGTTTTGAGTAGCTAGATAGTTGTTGATTTTTGTCTCCGAAGAAAAATCAGAAATCAAAAATACAAAAACAATGAAAGAAAGAAAAGAGGGCATATTGTAAAAACAATAAAGGTACAGCCCCATACCAAAAAAAGAGAAACAAATCTGAAAGTGTGCAAGCTTAAATTCCACTCCTGAAAAACACACTTCTAATTAGTCATACAGCCTAATATTGACTAATTAGTTTTAAATTGATTGCGGATAGGATTAGTGAATTCGATTTTCCAAACTATTTAATCTTGGCTTATCAGTAGGTAGATTAGGCTAGAAATTAAAGGTTCAAACATGCTCAAAATCTAAACCTAAGTTTTCAAAAGAAGAATGACTCAAATATGTTTATTTCTTGAGTCTAAAACAGAGGTAAAAACTGGTTCTAATCAGTGCAAAATTTGAACCATATTTTAAGGAAAGAACAGCTCAAACAGCAGTAAAAACAGGGCTGTAAAAAGATGAAGGAAGTGCTTTGAAATTTCAGATCTTAAGCCTTCTATTTTGGTTTAATTTTCTGCAAAAATAAATCTATGTGTAGCTTGTTTTTTTATGCCATAGATCAGCATCAAGTTAGACTGTTCAATCCTGACTTGTATGCTTTTTGAATTTTTGTTTTAGAAATTAGAGAATAAAAATTTGTTAGACTGTGTAATCCTAACAAATTAGTAGATTAGGTAGAGAAGCATATGAACTCAACAGTTTAATCTAAGTTCATGGAGAAATACGGAGTAGAATTATATGAGTTTTATGCTTTCAAAAGAATAAAATGTTGTGAAAATAGTTTTCCAATCCAAGTGCACTCTAAAGAAGAAAAAATGTTAGATCAATAGGATTGGGTAGGTAGAAAGCTTGTATTGATGAAGTTCCATTGTTTTCCATGGCTGCTAACATTTTTTAGAACAAAGAAAATCATCCAAGTAAAGAGAAGGCAGCCCAATGGATAAGGCACTGATCAGCCTCCCAGAGAATGCAAGTCTGAAGTTCTTGATGCCTTTGAGAAGGCACCATCCCCAAATGGAGCCACTGTTAGCCACCAATAAAAATTTTCATATCAAATGGTGGCTAAAACATTTTTGGAGCCTTCAAGAAACAGGTTTTGTTGCTAAAAAGTGTTATCTCTTGAAGACTCATGAAGAAATCATGACCTTTTTCTGAATCTTCACTGTTGTTTCCATTTCAACTCTGAAATTCTGTTGATTCCATAGAGAAAAGTGTTGGGTATGTGTTATATTCTTTCCAAGACTAGCCCCACACGTTGTACGTTGTGTCGGGCGCAGCAGGGGGGTCACAGGGGGGGCGGCAGCGCCCCGGTGAAAAAAAAATTTGGTATGCGGTCCCACTCATATGCAGACCCACCCATTTTTTGTGCATGAGTTTGCACATGGTTTTGGGGTACGATGGTTTTCAACCCCTGGTATTTTGTAGATCCGGTCAAGGGAACTACGATTATGTTCTAATCCAGGGTTAATGGATTGGGGTTTATGTATGCTTAGGCATGTATATATATGTGTTGTAACACTAAAAGGATTATAATGAAAAATCAAGCTGGTCGTCCCAATTTGGGATCCAGGGGAAAATCTCTGTATTTATCTGTTTTATGTTTTATGCTCTCGCTATTGTTTATTTTCTGTTATAAGATTCGTGTGTAGATCATTTCTGTTCAGGGTTAAAACCTACATTTGGTATCAGAGTTGTTTCAGCTTCAAGGGGATGCCTTTGCTGCTGAGGGTTTTTTGCTCGGGCCTGAGGTAGACCCTGTTCAGTGGGAGATCTGCGGGATCGATTCTTGCGGTGAAAGAAGATGGCGAGTGGTGGAAAGATAGAGATCGAGAAATTTAACGGTCAGAGTTTTGAGTTGTGGAAGCTCAAGATGGAGGATCTGCTGGTGGATAAAGATTAGTGGATCGCGGTAGATCCAGGTACTAAACCAACGGCAATGTCAGATGAAGACTGGAAGAAACTGGATCGGAAGGCTAAGAGCACAATACGGTTGTGTGTATCAGATTCAGTATTGTTGAATGTATCTGGGGAAGCTACGGCGAAGAATTTGTGGGAAAAACTTGGGACTTTGTACCAATCTAAGTCTCTGGTGAATAAGTTGTTCCTACGGAAAAAGCTATATAACCTGAGGATGAAGGATGGAGACTCAGTGACAGAGCATCTGAACGCCTTCAATACTGTGGTAAGTCAACTGTCATCTTTTGATATTAAAATCTCAGATGAAGATAAGTGCATCAGTTTGTTGTGTTCTCTACCAGACTCGTGGGATAGTCTGGTTATTGCAATAGGTAGCAATACAACTACCTTGAATTTTGTTGACATTGTCTCAGCCTTGCTGTCGGAGGAAATGAGACGGAGAAATATGGAGGGTCAGAATGGAGATGCCTTATCTGTACGAGGAAGGTCCCAGAACAGAAACAAGAATAAGGTTTCGAGTGGGAGATCTAAATCTAGAGGGAGATGTAAATCTCCTGGAAAGTTTGTAAAGGTGTGCTGGAAATGCGGAAAGGAAGGGCACTACAAAAAGGAATGCAGATCTAAAGCTCCTGAGAAAGGAAAGGGATCTGATGAAGCTCCTTCTGCAGAGGAAAAAACCACCTCGAATGAAGGTGGGGATGTGTATTTGGCTTCTTCTTCAAATACACATGTAGATCATGAGTCATGGTTGATTGACTCAGGTGCATCCTTTCACTTCACTCCCCATAGGGATTGGTTCTGCGAGTATGAGAAATATGATGGTGGTGATGTCTTCTAGGGGATGATAGGAAGGCCAGAATCGTCGGACGTGGAAAGGTCAAGATGAAGCTGCAAGGTGGAAGGATTAGAACACTTCCTGGTGTTCTGCATATTCCTGCATTGGCCAGAAATCTGATTTCTGTAAGCAAGATGGATGATGCAGGTGTAAAAACAGTGTTCGAGAAAGATGCCTGCAAGATGGTTCGGGGAGCACTGGTATTAATGCGAGGAGTTCGGACTGGAACTCTGTACAAGCTACAAGGTAGCACTGTTATTGATGGGTGTAACAGTTATGTGGTTCCTGAAAGTGGAGTGGAAAGCCTAGCTGTCTTTGGAGAAAAGACCATGCTATGGCATCAAAGGCTTAGACATATTGGAGAGAAGGGCCTTCGGATACTGCATAGAAATGGTATGGTAGAAGGTATGTCTAATTTCTCTCTGGATTTCGATTTATGTGAACATTTTGTATATGGGAAGCAGAATCGGGTGAGTTTTCCTTCTGGTGCTAAGAGGACGAACAAGATATTAGAGGTTGTGCACAGTGATGTGTTTGGACTTGTGTCAGTTCCATCACTAGGAAATTTTGTGTACTATGTTTCATTCATAGATGACTTCTCAAGGAATACATGGATATATTTCTTGAGGAAGAAATCTGAATTCTTTGACAAATTTAAAGAATTTAAGGCTCTGGTGGAAAACCAGATAGAGAAGAAGATAAAGGCGTTGAGGACAGATAATGGTGGGGAGTTCTGCAAGAAGGAATTTGAAGAGTTCTGTAAGAAGTGTGGTATAGCACGGCAGAAGACTACTCCATACACACCTCGGCAAAATGGAGTTGCAGAAAGAATGAATAGAACACTGATGGAAAAGGCAAGAAGCATGCTCAGTGGTACCGGGTTAGGACAAGAATTCTGGGCAGAGGCAGTGGAAACTGCATGTTACTTAGTTAACAGATCACCTTCATCGGCGTTGGAGGATAAGACCCCACATGAGGTATGGACTGGTAAGAAACCCTCTCTTTCACATCTAAGGGTATTTGGATGTGATGCATATGTACATGTTCCAAAGGAGAAAAGGACCAAGTTGGATAATAAATCCGAAAGGTGCATCTTTATTGGGTATAAGGATGGTTTAAAGGGTTACAAGCTTTGGAACCTAGAAACAAGGAAGGTTGTGTACAGCCGAGATGTGGTGTTTAGAGAGGTGAAATATGTTGTTACACATGAAGTCCTACCAAAGGAACCTGAGAAGATAGAGTTTGAGCTAAAGGAGGATGAATCAGACTCTACAACAGAAGAAGACTCGGAAGAGGAAGAACCACAAACCCCAGCTTTGAGAAGATCAGTTCGGGAAAGAAGGCAACCAGAAAGGTATAGTCCATCTGATTTTTGTTCAGGTTTTGCCTTAACTATAAGTGATGATGATCCCAGAACTGTCAGGGAGGCAGTAGATTCAGAGGATGGAAAACTCTGAAAGGAGGCCATGGTTGATGAAATGGCATCGTTGTACAAAAATGAGGCATGGGATCTGGTGGAGTGGCCAGCTGGAAGGAAGCCCATCGGGAGCAAATGGGTGTTTAAAAAGAAGATGAATGTAGAAGGCAAGGTGGAGAAATACAAAGCTCGGTTGGTAGCAAAAGGTTATTCCCAGGTGCCGGGAATTGATTTTGGTGATTTTTTTCTCCTGTTGCCAAAGTTACTTCTATTAGATTACTTTTATCTGTTGCTGCTGCATTTGATTTTGAGATAGAACAGATGGATGTGAAGACAACATTTCTTCACGGGGATCTAGAAGAGGAGATCTACATGAAACAACCTGAAGGATTTATGGTGAAGGGTAAGAAAGAACTGGTATGCAGGTTGAAGAAGTCTATGTATGGGTTAAAACAGTCACCAAGGATGTGGTATCAGAAATTTGATACCTATATACGGGGACTTGGCTTCACCAGAAGCAAGGAGGATCACTGTGTTTATTTTAAATTAATTGTTGACCGTGTTATTTATTTGGTCTTGTATGTGGATGATATGTCGCTGATTGGAAATGACAAAGAAATTATCCAAGATTTGAAGACCCAACTGTTCTCCAAATTTGACATGAAGGATCTTGATGCTGCAAACTATATTTTGGGCATGGAAATTAAGAGAGATCGGGCAAAGAGGAAGCTCTGGTTAAACCAGAGGAAGTATGTCGAGACTATATTGCAGAGGTTCAATATGCAGGATAGTAAACCGGTGAGTGTTCCTATTCCTGTAGGTGCAAAGCTGTTTGGTGAACAGTGTCCCGAGACACAAGAAGAAGAGGAGGATATGTCCTGTGTTCCATATGCAAGTGCAGTGGGTAGCCTGATGTATGCAATGGTCTGTACTAGACCAGACATTGCACATGCAGTGGGAGTATTAAGAAAGTTTATGTCAAACCCAGGGAAGGAGCATTGGACAGCAGTGAAGTGGGTTTTCAAATATTTACATGGCACTAGTGATTTTGGCTTGTGCTACCAAGGAAGACCGGGATTAGAAAGAATGTTGGACATTCGTGGTTTTGTTGATGCAGACTGGGCTGGAGATCTGGAACAAAGAAGATCTACAAGTGGGTATGTGTTTAGCCTATTTGGAGGTGCAGTCAGTTGGATGAGTAAAAGACAGTCTGTAGTGGCGCTTTCAACTACAGAGGCAGAATACATAGCAGCCACTCATGCAAGCAAGGAAGCAATTTGGTTGCAGAGATTGTGTTCAAGTATGGGGTTGGTACCAAAGTGCAATTTTCTTGGCTAAAAGGGTGTTATTGGTAAAGGTGGACACTTTGAAGAATGTTTCAGATGCATTGACAAAGTCTGTGAGCACTCAAAAGTTCTCTTGGTGTAGAGAAACAATGGGTGTTGAAGAATTGGCCAAATTACTAAGCTCTCTTGTGGGCGCCTGTGGAAAGAAAACAACAAGTGGGAGAATGTTGGGTATGTGTTATATTCTTTCCACGACTAGCCCCATGTGTTGTACATTGCGTCGGGCGCAGCAGGGGGGTCACAGGGGGGCTGGCAGCCCCCCCTGTCGGGGTCCGGGGCAACGCCCCGGCGAAAAAAAATTTTGGTATGCGGTCCCACTCATATGCGGTAAGACCCATAATACCCAATGCATAGTTTTTATGGTTTTGAAGTGATGGGTTTATTTTGGTATTTTATCAGAATCACCAGAATCAGTGAAGAGACTACAGTTATGTTCTAATATAGGGTTAATGGATTGGGGTTTTATGTATGCTTCGGCATGTATATATATGTGTTGTAACACTAAAAGGAATATAATGAAAAATCAAGTTGGTCGTCCCGATTTGGGATCCAGGGGAAAATCTCTGTGTTTATATGTTTTATGTTTTATGCTCTCGCTATTGTTTATTTTCTGTTATAAGATTCGTGTGTAGATAATTTATGTTCAAGGTTAAAACCACCAAAAATGCCGCAAAGCCATTTTCCTTCCCTCCACCTCAAAACTAACCTTCATTTTCCTCCTCTTTTCCTCATAAACTTCCTCTATTTCCCAGCTAACACGCACCTTCATAAATCCACAACTATTCATCTCGCTCATGCACCCATCTATCCGCTAATCCACTGAAAAACTGAAATTTCTGCGCATCCCCTTTTTATTACGAGTTTAAGCCCGCAGGCTGGCCACAACCACTTCCCCACATATGCCCTGGCGCTAGAACCATGTGCTAAGCCTTTTTGGCGCTAATCGCATCGGAAAAATCAAAGTGTACAAGTCTTTTTGTTAAGTTGAGACCTCCGATGCGATTGGCCCTTTATTGCATAACCCCAATCATATTATTGTTTCATATAACCCTTAGGCCCGCATTTGGCACTTAAACATTGTATAAACATATTCCCGATTGTTATTTCCCTTTGTAAATTCATAAAACCCACTTTCCTAAGTTTCGGTCTAAAACCGGCCGGAGCAATGTTCTTAATGTAAAATGAGTAGATTGAAAGACACACACCAAAAATTTATGATGCGATTAAAGCCCCTTTGTATAAACCCCACCCTTCACTTTACTCCATATAACTTGCGCCCGGGACCAAGAGTTAAAATTCCCCAAACGCCAATCGCATCGGAGAAATTTCGAATGGGTAGATTGAAAAGCCCAAAGTCTCGATCCCGATTGGCCCTTTCTACATATAAACCTCATGCCTATTATCTTTCATATAGACCAATGGCCCCGCAGTCGGGCGCCAGCCATTTCATATATACATATCCCGCCCTGACCCACAAAAACCTTTATATTTCATTCAATTTTGGGTTTTCATATGTTATAAAGGGGTTTCCGCCGACACATGTCTCAAACAATTTTCGCCATTTGATCTTAAGCCGATCAAACGGCCCGCGCATCATCGCATCACAAGTTCTATCGAGCTCATTTTTGTTTCCCCTCCGATTGGCCGCTCCTTCGATTCACTCCCCACCGTCGATCTGATCCTCAAATCGACAGCCAGCACTCAATCACATCAACGCCATTCATAAGTTCTTCCCTACCGATCGCATGCCTCCGATTACATCTGGGCCGTCCATGTGTCCAAATCAGATGGTCCAAATTTCATCTCCCGACTTTGGTTTAAAAACATGCAACCCCTCTCATAATTTTTTTCATCCAATCCTAGCCGTTGATCTCTGCAGATCAACGATCCCACTTCAACCTTTCTTCGCCTGTATATTTTTCGTTTTAAACCCCAGATTTAATCCTGGCCGTTGATCTTCTACATCCAACAGCCCATATTTAACCTGACAGACCTGCCTCCTATGGGTCCTACCTTCTTCAATATTTGATCTCGGTCGTCCATCTTAGATCCTATGGCCAAGATTAAAACCGCCCTCCCCGCTATCTTCCCACGCATCTATCCCATATCGCGCTTATTCCCAACCGTCTGATCTGGGACCCCAGATCTAACATCCCACGTTCCATATCGCGTAAATTTCAGCACGAAAGATAATTTCCTAAGGGTCGCGCGATATAAGTTGTTTTTCAAGGACAGGTGTCGGGCTGGAACGCATATCGCGTTCAAAAAGGCAAAACCAACTCCTCGCCTTTTCACAGCACGAAACCCGTGGTCTTACCTCCCCGAAACTGCTTCCCCTCTTTTCCATTGTGATTCATTGTGCACCTCCTCAGCCGTTGATCCTTATAAGCCAATCTCATCCGACGGCTCATATTCCTCCCGAAACCCATTTTGATTTTTAATTCATTTCTTCCTCCGCCAAAGGTTTTTAACCTCGTCTCTTTATATTTCTGCCATTTCTCCATAACATGACCTTCTGCATTATGTTTCCTCTCGATTAATCTTAACCTTCGATCTCTGCAGATCGATGGATCTGAATTATTTCTTCAAACCGCTTCCCTTTGACCTTCACACGCAGATCTCCACCGTTGGATGCTGCCATCCAACGGCCTCGCTCCTTCCCCACAACCTCTGAAGCAGTTTACCCCACAACGCTAGATTTTATAATATTTTTTGTATTTTGCAGGTTTAAATGGTTTTTCCATTTTATTAAAGAAAAACTAAAGGCCGGGGATGACGATCCCTTATGCCTTTGTGCTTACAGAAATATCATTCCACATGGTTTGAATCCACGTTTCATCGATGCCTCATGGGCATTGATTCCATATGGGCCCTGTGAAAACCTGCACATCAACAAGACACAATATGATTAAACCAAATCAAATATTATCAGTGTTGAAGACCTACCACAATAGAACAGAGGATTGAAGATAGTTTTGGGGGATTACAGCTAAGATTGATTATCAAAAGCCTAATCCTCCAAATTAAAACAGTGATTAAAGAAGAATCAAAAGATAATCAAACAGAAAATCCTCCACCGCCACATCAGAGGCCAATTGATTCCTCTCAGCTACCTCAGTGCCACCTGTTGCCTCAAAGCATTCAAACAGAGGCCGAATTATGATCAGAAAATCAGATATTTGCCTCAACGCAGTTGGATAATTAATTATGCCTGGGAAACTTAATGCAAAATATCAATAGAGTTAATTACATCCTAATACAGAGCCTCAAAGTCAACAAAAGCTCCCACCGAGCTTAATCTTTAATGTAAATCAATTAATATAGTGAAAATATCTATACTCTGTTCCATTGAGCCCCTCAAAGGTCGAGAAGCATTAATCTGCATTAATTGAACCATGGAGATATTTTATCAGATCCCACCTCCTCATTCCTTCTGTAAATACTTCTATAGAAGATCAGAAAATGTTGGTTGCTGAACTTTGAAATATACTTGAGCTTGAAACTTCTACTTGTAAATAGTGTTCACTGGCTCTTGAATCTCTGCTTGTGATAGAATAGTTAGGTTGATAAGTGAAGATGATTACTAACCTGAAACATTGGACTTAAAGCTATAACTGGTTTGAAGCATCAATACAAGATGATTTATGGGATCCTGGTCTATGTCGACAGTGATGTTTTTCTTATTGTAAATCATTATTTTATTTCTGTTTTCACTTTTTCCATCTTCTCTGATAAAGAACAACAAGCATAGAGTTAGGTTTTACTGTATATCATTACCCTTCTCTGACTGGTAAGATTTATCTATATGTTTTCTTCCAAATTGTGTTATTTAGGAATGATTTAATTCAATTTGGGCAGTTAGGAATGCTGGCGTTCCCTTGTCCTACTGTCTTATCTAATTGTTATTATTGAATGTTATTTTCATTTTATGTTAAGTAGATATGAACTAAGGATGTTATGGTGAGCCCTGTCCTAGTTTTATCCCCAAAGACTGTCTAAAATTTTCCTTAAGAATGTGTTGAAAGATGGCTAGTTTCAAAGTACTTACCAGATCTTAGACCGTTATTCGTTATCATTTTTGTTTCCCTTTGTGTTTAAATGTTTTCTATTGGAAGTATATCAAAGGATGGCTAGTTTCGAAGTACTTACCATATCCTAGGTTACTTTTATGTTTTTCTTAAGTGTATGTCAAAATTTGGCTAGTTTCAAAGTACTTACCAGATCTTGGGCTGCTCTTTGTTCTTCATTTGTTTATTTCCCCTTATTGTTGTATCATTTCATTCCATAAATAAAACTTTAAAGAGATCCTTAGACATATATGACTTGCCCCATGGACCACTCTTGCCCCTTGTTGATTCAATTAAATCCTATTATGACTCCATAGCCCAATGGACTAAAACCAAAAACACCCATCTTTTTGGCCAAATCTTGTTCTAATTGCTTGCAACTTCACACCTTTGAAACTCTTTACATTTAGAACTTTCCACTGAAACATAATCATGCTCAACCATCCAAAACAAAAAAAACCCTCGGACTTCATAACTAGCCTAATATCATTACCCAAAACCTTAAAGATAAATCCATCTTTACACTTATTGGAGAGATCCCTCTCCGAATTCAGGAGGGCTAGATCCTAGAATCCCAAAGTGGTTGAAACGGTGTTTCTCCCTGCAGTCGGACTTTTTCCAATCTTGCTAATTATGGGGAGACAACACCCATGTTTTAAACGGCTCCATTTCAATCAAAATTTTCCCTCAATATTTTAAGGATTCACTCATTAAATTAATGAAGAATACGTGCTGACTGGTGGTAGAGTTTATGTGAATGGTGGTAGCGACAAATTGTGTGGAAATGAAAAGTTTAAACAGTGGCAGAAGCACTTCATTTATAACCCATGATCACACAAAAATCCCGAGATTTGTTTATATGAATATTCGTCCGTATTTTTACTCTTACCTTCGTGCTCCACGGGATCTCTACACTTTGACTGTGTGCTTGATCAACATGACTGCAATATTTCTTGGCTCAAATCCCAGTCAACTCCACTCTTCTTCTTATCTCTCGGTCCTTTTGTTTGCTATATCTTCTTCTCGTTTCTATGTGCTTGATTTCCTCTGTTTTCTCATAGCCTTCCTTTTCTTCTGTCAATTTTTTTTTCACAGGGTCACTCGAATGTGTGTCGATGGTTTGCACGATATTCCACTCCCTAACTGAGCCTACAAAGGCTATGATGGTGAAGAACATGTGGATTCTCAGAAGTTTGAGGTTTTAAAATGGCGGAGGATTTTACCAGTTACAAAGGTTTTAAAACATTGCGTTTTTAAATTTGTTTGATCGTTCTTATCCATCGACCTCTTGATTGATGCCTTTGTGGCTTAACTTTTCTGACTGGTCTTTGTGTGCTAGCTCCACGGTGTACTCTCCCATCATCCATGTTCTCGTCTCTATTCATTACACAGGCCACCTTTCGTTTTGTATTCATGGCATATGTTGACTACCATGTTCGCATTCATCTCTCCCATTAAAATGCATATACCTATCGAACATGCATCATTCCTTATTGTATTTCCGTTCAACCCATCGCACATGCATCATTTCTCTTTATACCATGCATCACATTTACATTCATTCCATCATATCATTTTCACTTAGGTTAGCTCATTGCATTTGCATTTTTATTTGTATCATAATTTCATTTCCGCCCATATACCTTAGCTTTTAATCATATATATGATTTCACTCTCAAATAATATTTTTTACATATTTTTTTTTTTTGATATTTGCATATTGCGCTCTCACATGATTTTAGCCTAGGTTTTGACCTTTGTTTAATTTTTAAAATGACCAAAGAATGGTCATATTATAAAATTAAATGTTTACCATGAAACTAACCTTTTGTTTTCTTTTTTTAGGTCCAACAAGGGTTTGATAATTGAGTCTTTTGTTTATGATCTTTATGTTTAAGAAAAATAGGGTTAATGTGATATGGATAAGGAATATGGAATAATATATGGTTATGGAATGATAGTTAAATGGTTACGATAGTGGATATGGATAAGAATATAATGGGTAAATTAATGAATAGGAATAGGAATGTAATGAGTAGAATATGAAGGTAGTGAAATGTAGGTAATGAAATCTAGGTAGAATATGAATAACCAATACTAAATTAGTCTTAACAATCTCTAGAATATTTTTAAAATTTTGAAATTTTAAGAGAAAAATTTCACTTACTATGCTTGTATTCCCACAAATCGTTTGATGTTCATGATGTCCTTTCGTCAAATTATGGTCGACATTGTCTTTGTTATAACGATGGCTCTTCGAGGATATGTATAAATGTAGAGACTTATTTCTGCTTTGCATCTGATTATTGATTCACGATGATGTCATTCAGGTCACTTCTGCAGTTTGAATATTGATGTAGTTCATGTCCCTTCTGACATTTTGTTATTCCAGGTCTCTTCTGACATAATTTTCAACAATGCTTTAAGTTTCTTCTGTCATATGATACAGGTCCTTTCTAACATAATTTTCAACAATGCTTTAAGTTTCTTATGTCATATGATATAGGTCACTTCTGGATAATATTCTCAATGATATCTCAGGCTCCTTCTACATAGTATTTCTAATGATGTATCAAGTCCCTTTTGCACAATTTTTTCAGTGATGTATGAGGTCCCTTCTTCATAGTATGTTCAATGATGTATCAAGTCCATTTGTACTTGTAATTCAGATTCCTTCTACAATTCAGCTGCTCAAACTATTTACATAGTTTTATTACAAGCTTCCCCCTTCCTGATGTTAATACTTGTCCTCAAGTCTTGCATGTCTTGGAGGATAAATCTGAAAAAATCATACTATTTTAAAATAAAAACCAAAACAGAATTCATATTGGCCAAAGAAGTTGGTTTTCTGATATGAATTCGAGTTTGTATTGTGCCAGTTTCCTGGATTTTCACAACCAAACTCTTTTATTATTATTATTATTATTATTATTCTTCTGGAGTTATGGAAGGAATATTTCTATGTTTTCCCATTAGTTCCAGATCAGTATCTATTGAAATTTTTTTCATAAAATCCTCTTTATTTATAGGCTTATTGTAAACTTTAAGCATATGTAAATTAACCTCAAATGAATTAGATGCTTCGTCAATTGTTTTTATCTTTATAGCTCCATTGTCAAAGTTTTATTTGATCTCATATGGACCAAGCCAATGAGTTGTAAATTTTGCCTTAAAATCTTTAAACTTGGAGTCGAAAAATAGTGCCTAGTCTCCCTTTTGAAACACTTTATTCTTGATGAATCGATCATGCCATTTAATTCTTTGTTCTTGCACAAGAGATGTGTGCTCTACTGCTTGTTATCATATCTCATCAAGTTGATTTAATTCCATGAATCTTTGTTGTTGTGACTCATATAATTCCATTCCCAACTCTATTGCTAACTTGAATGTATGTATTTGAAATTCTATGGGCAACAGGAATTCTTTTCCATACACCAACTGATATGGATTGAACCCAGTTGTGTTTTTCCATGTTATCCTATATGCCCATAGTGCATCTCTCAATTTCTCTGGCTAGTATTTTCTATTCATTTGTACAGTCTTTGTCATGATATTCTCTAGGATTTTGTTTGTTGATTCCACTTTTCTATTTTCTTGAGGATGGTACGAAGTTGATTTTCTATGTTTGATCTTGTACTTCTCCGTAAGATCTTGAACAAGCTTTGATGTGAACTTTGTTCCTTGGTCAGTTACAATCTATCACGAAACTCCATACCTTACAAATATTTCTTCAAATAGAAAAGATAGAACTGTATCTTTTGTTGTTCGTGCTAATGCATTTGCCTCCACCCACTTAGTAGCATAAGTTGTACATACCAGGATGTACTTCTTTCCATTCGATGGCGAGTTGATTGGTCCCACAAATTCTAGAGCCCATTTCTCAAATGGTTCAATTAGTACTTGTGGTTTTAATGCCATTTCATCTGATGCCACTGGTCTTCCAATTCTTTGGTAGCTATCACATCTCTTTACATAGGCCTTGGAGTCTTTGAAGATGGTCGGCCAGTAGTAGCCAAGTTTCAGCACTTTGTATGTTGTCCGCTTGTCTGCAAAATGACCACCACATGGCTCGTCATGACATGCTTTCAAAATATCTATAATCTCGTCTTCTCTAACACATTTTCTTATTATTAGATCAGAACCAGTATAAAAGAGGTCACCATTGACCCAACTATATCTAGCACTTTCTCTAATTATATTTATTTTTTATTTGTTTGTGTAATGATATGGTAGGATGCTAGATGATAAATATTTGGCTATATCTACAAACCATGGAGTTTTGACAGTCATAGAAAATAGATGTTCATCTGGAAAATTATCTCAAACTAGATTTGGATCACCAGGTGAATGAAGTCTTGATAGAAAGTATGCTACTTGATTATCCTTACCTGGTCAATCTTGTACAGTGATGTTAAATTCTTGCATCAATAACAGCCATCTAGTTATTCTTCCATTTGTAATTTCTTCATTCATTAAATATATTATAGTTGAATGCGCTGTGTGGATGAATACTTGATAACATGTTATGTAATATCTAAATTTATTAACTACATGTACTACAACTAACATTTATTTCTCTGTAATAGTACAGTTCAATTCTATCGGTGTTAAGTTTTTGCTTATGAAATATATGAGATAATTAAACTGATTCTCTTTCTGTCCAAGTGATGCTCCTATAGCAGTGTCAGATGCATTAGTTAATTTATGAAATGGAAATGACCAATTAGGTCCTTGGAGAATGGGTGCAATTGACAATCTTTCTTTTAATTTTTCAAATGCATATTGGAAATTATTTTTCCAATGGAATTCCACATCTTTCGCAAGTAACTTGAATAAAGGAAAAGCTATTTTAGTGAAATTTCAATAAATCTCCTATAGTAGCCTGCATAACCCAAGAAACTTCTTACCTCTTTTTGTGTTGTGGGTGGCATTATTCACAATGACTTGAATTTTTGTAAAGAAGAAATATGGTGCCCCAACACTATTCCCTCAGTTAACATCATAAAGCATTTTTCATTACTGAGTGATAGATTTGTCTCTATGCATATTTTCATAAATTTTTCAAAATTTTGTAAACAATCATCAAATGTTTCGCCATACAAAGTGAAATCATCCATGTAGACCTCTACACACTCATCGATCATATCAACAAATATTGCAAGGACTACTCTTTGAAAAGTAGCAGGTGCATTACATAAACCAATGGGTAAAACATTATATGCATATGTTCCCCGTGGGAATGTAAATGGTGTCTTATCTTGGTCTTCCAATGCTATCTTTATCTAATTTTACCCACTAAATCCATCAACAAATGAAAAAAAAATTCTTCCCAGCTAATGAATCTAGTACTTGATCAATAAATGGTAAAGGAAAATGATCGTTTAATGCAGCCTTATTGAGCTATTTGTAATCTACACAAATTCTCCATGTTCCATTTTTATTAGGCACCACAAATAAGGGTGAAACCCATTGACTATCAAAAATAGGATAGATAAATCTGACTTGTAACATTTTCTGTAATTATTCTTTCACTATTTCCTTCATCATAGGATTCATCCTTCTTTTTGGTTGCCTTATAGGTTTGATTTGATCATCAGTGTAAGTGTGATGGATACATGTATTTGGATGAATCCCCTGCATGTCTGTGTAATCCCAAGCAAAATATTTTGAGTATTTCTGTAACAGTGTTATTACACTACAAGAAAAAGGCACATTGGTGAGGGGCGAAAATGGTCACCATAAGCTCATTAGTGAGGGTCAAAAGAGTCTTCGTCACCAAAAACTGAACGTTACCAAAGGTGGCGTCACCGAAAGTATAGGTGTTGTGGTGACATTCAAGGTCTGTCATCAATAATGATTTATAGTGACGAATAGTGACCGTCACCATTTCATATGAGCAATGGTGATGGACAATAGCCTCCGTCACCAAAAAACTGAACGTCACCAAAAGTGGCATCGCCGAAAGTATAGGGGTTGTGGTGACATTCAAGATCCGTCACCAATAATGATTTATAGTGACGGATAATGACCGTCACCATTTCATATGAGCAATGGTGATGGACAATAGCCTCCGTCACCAAAAAACTGAACGTCACCAAAGGTGGCGTCGCCGAAAGTATGTGTTGTGGTGACATTCAAAGTCCGTCAGGAATATTGATTATAATGACGGATAGTGACCGTCACCATTTCATATGAATAGCAACGATTTTTTGTGATGGACCTTTCATGGCCATCACTATTGGTGCATATATATGGCGACGTTCATTGATCGTCACCATAAACTCATTGGTGACATCAAGGTCCATCACGAATAATAACTATAATGATAAACAGTGACCCTCACCATTTCATATCAACAACAACGATTTACGGTGACAGACCTTTAATATTCATCACTATTGGTGTGTATATATGGTGGTGTTCGTTGACCGTCACCATTTCATATTTTGGTAAGGGTCGAAAAATGTCACCATAAACTCATTGGTGATGGTCAAAAGAGCATCTGTCACCAAAAATTGATCTTCGTCATTCCCTATATATGAATATCAGGGCACGATGGAATCGAACCACCAACCTCCTACTTGTAAAGCAGGTGCTCTTCCATTGAGCTAGCACCCTTTAAAGAATTAGACTTTAAACTAGCAATTGCCCCTAAAGGTGCAAAGATACACAAAGGAATAAGAACTAGGAAAACTGAAAGAATTCAGTGTCCTTGTTCCTATTTTTATTCTACGACACTCTACAAAGTATGATCTTGATCTATGATGTATTTGTGCCAAGTGGTTCTAATTTAATAGCAAATGTTATATTCAGATAAAATAAATGAATAACTGAGAGGCCTTATGGGCTAATTTTTAATCCTTACACCAAAATCTCTTAATATTTAAGTCTATGGAACAACGCCTTCAAAGTTCAAACTGAAGTAGATTTTAAATGGAAAGCCTAAAACCAGAAAATTAGTTTACAAGTTAACATTTTGGATATAACCTCTGTTCAATTTATATGACAAGTTATGCCATAACCTTGAAACTAGTTTCTTAGCTAAAAGACTTTCTTAAGTCAACAATGACAAAGAAAGATAGTCATGGCAAGCAAAATTCTCTTGTTTTTCCTAATGAGGGTGCATGTAACTTGATAAAGGTTGTATGAGAGTATCAAACCATAAGTAGTTTCACTAAAACATGGAAATGACAAAGTCTTGTTAATCAACAAAAGTTTAGTTGAATATATGAAAAGCATCGAGCTAAATGATATAATTAAACTAAAAGTAACTGTAAAAAAATGAAATTGCCATCATATACCATATGGTTTGGTTAGTTCTTCAGAAAGAGAAAGTGCAATTGCATGATCGAGCTCTTCATCTTGATTATGTAATGGACCATCCTAGACAAAAATTTCCACATACAACAATCAATGTTATTGTATTGGTAAGACTTTTGATATAATCTATCAAAGCATGTATTATGTAGGAGAATCACTGGAAATCACAACTAAAAATTTGAATCACAACATAACAATATAAAAAAACATGCAACAGGAAAGGAACAACTCCACAATTTGAAAAATATGCAATATATAACTGCTACTAAAATACAGTCGATAAAATTAAACTAAACTCACCTAACACTAGTAAATTTGGCCCAATTTCCAACGACCAAAGTGTCGTTATTCCGACACATAGTCATCGCAAGAGCGACAGTTTGAGGCCGAACAAAGCGTGGTTAGCCATAGAGTCGCAATTCTGACACTTCAATAAAGCGTCAGAAGAGCGACACTTGTTTTGACGCAATACCGACGACATTTAAAAATTTAAAAATAAAAAAATAAAACATCGCAAGACTGACGAAAAGGGAAAAAGGTTCAAGGCGTCGGAAGACCGACGGTATACCGACAACTGGTTAATTTTTTTTTTTTAAATGAAACTTTAAAACTGGACTTGCATACAAGCCAATATGTGCAAGCTGGCAATCCATGCTCTCCACTAATACTTGGTAATTTAGTGCACAAGGCATCAAGAGAGCAATAGACTAATACTTGGTACATGATTACAATAATATTTCCTCAATTAGCATCAAGAGAGCAATTAGAACTTGCAAAACGAGAAGGGTAAAAAAAATAATGATTACGGAACCACTTCACAACAACATTTGTATTCAATTAAAGTCACTGAAATGGCAATAGGATAAAAGGTGGATATACATTAGAAATTCTCATTTGTTGGTTAAATTTATTTATTTTTAAATGAAACTTTAAAACTGGACAGGAAATTGAATAGTACAAGCATTAATCATACTTAACAAAATAGTGCCACATGAGCTTTTCACGTAATGTGGGAATATGGTTGATCAAGCCTTGACTATAATGATGAAAATTAGCTTCAATAATTGTTCCGAATATATAGGGGAAATTTAGAGAAACGAACGAAAACTCCCTATCCTACATTAAGTACATGCAGGCAGACTTACCCATATATCATATGCAATGCAACCAACACTAAGTACTTGCAGACTGACATACACATGTTATCATGGCAGCATGGCTACTTTCAAGCATGGATGGAAGAAGGATCAAAGCCTAGAAGACGAATTTTAAAGAGGGATAAAAGGTAAACTGAGGTGTGAACTTAAAATGATCACTGAAGCCCTCTTTCTAAACAGAATCACAGATATACAAACCCACATATATTTCATGTTATTACTTATTAGTGCATGCATCAAATGTTTCAATCAATCATAAAACTGAGGTTAGATGAACTAAAACTCCTTAACTATTTAGCCACATCACTCGGAGCAAGGAAAAGTCTCTAGAATTGTAACACCATAGATTCAGCTCTGGGAGGATTGGCATCGTATGACAAAAAAGCAGTTCGGCAGAAAAATTTACACAGATCTGTTGTATAAGGGAACTTTGATATGGAAATGGATGTGCATGTTATATTAGTGTCATGACTATCAATGACAACCCAAAACAGAGCACTGAAAAAAGATAAAAATAGAATGTTGCTTTCTTAAGCAGAGACTCTGCACATTCCATGCAGGTATTGAAACCTTATTTGCTATACACATCTAGACACCCATAGACATTGCATGCTATCTATACACATCTAGACACCCATATGGCATAGACATTGTATGCTATCCAGAACATACATCGAATGCCTCTGTGGATCTCAAACCTGTGACTAACCTCAATAAACCAAAACTACTTGGTTATATGGGACCCATGACCTGAACAAATTAACGTGTATAAGTGAAAGAAAAATTGAACTTTTGTAGGGAACCTTGACATCATAAAACATATGGCAATCCAAAGTAGAAGAATTCAGAATTTCAACCACAAATTTACCCTAGTAGGGAACCTGGATATGATTTAATGTAAACACAAGCTAAAGATAGACACCAGTACTATCTTGAACAGCTGAAAACAAAGGACTGAAGAAAGGTGAAAACAGAATATCAGTTTCTCAAGCTAAAGAAATTAGAAATCCCATCACAGTCAGCTGAAAACTGCTAAAGGTAAAAAGTTAAAACAAAATGCCGCTTTCTAAAGCAGATTTCATGCATACACCCAAAAAAAAAAAAAAAACTAACTCCAAAAGAAACCACATACATCTCAACTCGCATACAGGCTAATATGTGCATGCTGGCAATCCATGCTCTCCATTAATACTTGGTAATTTATTGCAGAAGGCATCAAGAGAGCAATAGACTAATACTTGGTACATGATTACAATAATATTTCCTCAATTAGCATCAAGAGATCAATTAGAACTTGCAAAACGAGAAGGGTAAAAAAAATCATGATTACGGAACCACTTCACAACAACATTTGCATTCAATTAAAGTCACTGAAATGGCAATAGGATAAAAAGTAGGTATACATTAGAAATTCTCATGTGTTGGTTAAATTATTTTTTTTTTAAATGAAACTTTAAAACTGGACAGGAAATTGAATAGTACAAGTATTAATCATACTTAACAAAATAGTGCCACATGAGCTTTTCACGTAATGTGGGAATATGGTTGATCAAGCCTTGACTATAATGATGAAAATTAGCTTCTGTGATTGTTTTGAATATATAGGGGAAATTTAGACAAACGAACGAAAACTCCCTATCCTACATTAAGTACATGCAGGCAGACTTACCCATATATCATATATAATGCAACCAACACTAAGTACTTGCATACTGACATATACATGTTATCATGTCAACATGGCTACTTTCAAGCATGGATGGAAGAAGGATCAAAGCCTGGAAGATGAATTTTAAAGAGGGATAAAAGGTAAACCAAGGTGTGAACTGAAAAAGATCACTGAAGCCCTCTTTCTAAACAGAATCACAGATATACAAACCCACATACATTGCATGTTATTAGTTATTATTGCATGCATCAAATGTTTCCATCAATCATAAAACTGAGTTTAGATGAACTAAAACTCCTTAACTATTTAGCCACATCATTCGGAGCAAGGAAAAGTCTCTATAACTGTGACACCATAGATTCAGCTCTGGTAGGATTGGCATCATATGACAAAAAGGAAATTCAGCAGAAAAATTTACACAGATCTGCTGTAGAAGGGAACTTTGATATGGAAATGGATGTGCATGTTATATTAGTGTCATGACTATCAATGACAACCCAAAACAAAGCACTGAAAAAAGGTAAAAACAGAATGTTGCTTTCTTAAGCAGAGACTCTGCACATTCCATGCAGGTATTGAAACCTTATTTGCTATACACGTCTAGATACCTATAGACATTGCATGCTATCTATGCACATCTAGACACCCATATGGCATAGACATTGTATGCTATCTAGAACATACATCAAATGCCTCTGTGGATCTCAAACCTGTGACTAACCTCAATAAACCAAAACTGATTGGTTATATGGGACCCATGACCTGAACAAATTAACGTGTTGAGACCTGAAAGAAAAATTGAACTTTTGTAGGAAACCTTGACATCATAAAACATATGGCAATCCAAAGCAGAAGAATTCAAAATTTCAACCACAAATTTACCCTAGTAGGGAACCTGGATATGATTTAATGTAAATGCAAGTAGTTTCTACTCTGACACCAGCACTATATTGAACAGCTGAAAACAAAGGACTGAAGAAAGGTGAAAACAGAATATTAGTTTCTCAAGCTAAATAAATTAGAAATCCCATCACAGTCAGCTGAAAACTGCTAAAGGTAAAAAGTTAAAACAGAATGTTGCTTTCTTAAGCAGAAGACTCCACATTTCATGCATACACCAAAAAAAAAAAAACTAACTCCAAAAGAAATCACATACATCTCGACTCGCATACAGGCAAATATGTGCAAGCTAGCAATCCATGCTCTCCACTAATACTTTGTAATTTAGTGCACAAGGCATCAAGAGAGCAATAGACTAATACTTGGTACATGATTACAATAATATTTCCTCAATTAACATCAAGAGAGCAATTAGAACTTGCAAAACGAGAAGGGTAAAAAAAATCATGATTACGGAACCACTTCACAACAACATTTTCATTCAATTAAAGTCACTAAAATGGAAATAGGATAAAAATTGGATATACATTAGAAATTCTCGTGTGTCGGTTAAATTTATAGAAAAAAAAAATGAAACTTTAAAACTGGATAGGAAATTGAATAGTACAAGTATTAATCATACTTAAAAAAATAGTGTCACCTGAACTTTTCACGTAATGTGGGAATATGGTTGATCAAGCCTTGACTATAATGATGAAAATTAGCTTCCGTAAATGTTCCGAATATATAGGGGAGATTTAGACAAACGAACGAGAACTCCCTATCCTACATTAAGTACATGCAGGCAAACTTACCCATATATCATATGTAATGCAGCCAACACTAAGTACTTGCAGACTGACATATACATGTTATCATGTCAGCATGGCTACTTTCAAGCATGGATGGAAGAAGGATCAAAGCCTGGAAGACGAATTTTAAAGAGGGATAAAAGGTAAACCGAGGTGTGAACTGAAAAAGATCACTGAAACCCTCTTTCTAAACAGAATCATAGATATAAGAACCCATAGATATTGCATGTTATTACTTATTAGTGCATGCATCAAATGTTTCCATCAATCATAAAACTGAGGTTGGATGAACTAAAACTCTTTAACTATTTAGCCACATCACTCGGAGCAAGGAAAAGTCTCTAGAACTGTAACACCATAGATTCAGCTCTGGCAGGATTGGCATCGTATGACAAAAAAGCAGTTCAGCAGAAAAATTTACACAGATCTACTGTAGAAGGGAACTTTGATATGGAAATGGATGTGCATGTTATATTAGTGTCATGACTATCAATAACAACCCAAAACAGAGCACTGAAAAAAGGTAAAAACGGAATGTTGCTTTCTTAAGCAGAGACTCTGCACATTCCATGCAGGTATTGAAACTTTATTTGCTATACACATCTAGACACCCATAGACATAGCATGCTATCTATACACATCGAGACACCCATATGGCATAGACATTGTATGCTATCCAGAACAGACATCAAATGCCTCTGTGGATCTAAAACCTGTGACTAACCTCAATAAACCAAAACTGCTTGGTTATATGGGACCCATGACCTGAACAAATTAACGTGTTGAGACCTGAAGGCAAAATTGAACTTTTGTAGGGAACCTTGACATCATAAAACATATGGCAATCTAAAGCAGAAGAATTCAAAATTTCAACCACAAATTTACCCTAGTAGGGAACCTGGATATGATTTAATGTAAACGCAAGCAGTTTCTACTCTGACACCAGTACTATCTTGAATAGCTGAAAACAAAGGACTGAAGAAAGGTGAAAACATAATATCAGTTTCTCAAGCTAAAGAAATTAGAAATCCCATCACAGTCAGCTGAAAACTACTAAAGGTAAACAGTTAAAACAAAATGCTGCTTTCTTAAGCAGAAGACTCCCCATTTCATGCATACACCAAAAAAAAAAAAACTAACTCCAAAAGAAACCACATACATCTCGACTCGCATACAGGCCAATATGTGCAAACTAGTAATCCATGCTCTCCACTAATACTTGGTAATTTAGTGCACAAGGCATAAAGAGAGAAATAGACTAATACTTGGTACATTATTACAATAATATTTCCTCAATTAGCATCAAGAGAGCAATTAGAACTTGCAAAACGAGAAGGGTAAAAAAAATCATGATTACGGAACCACTTCACAACAAAATTTGCATTCAATTAAAGTCACTGAAATGGAAATAGGATAAAAGGTGGATATACATTAGAAATTCTCGTGTGTTTATGATACTTGGCTTTCATTCAAGAAAAATACATAATAATTGGTACTCTTGATGAAACTTTTCTCTACACCAAAGATATGATTCTACTGATATGAAGATTCTTCACCAGCTTGTAGCTGACTTCAACATCATAGAGCATGGCCAGCTATTTGTTTGCTATTCCTCACCCCACTATCATTTATTCCACTGATGTGGAAAAAGTAATGGACCCTAAATAGTAGGGTTTGAGGAGAATACTTCAAAAGCAGAATGGTTGTTTTGAAATGATAGAATTTAGCCATCTTCCCTAGCTCTTATTTTTCATTCTATGTTATTGTTTTGAAGACGGGCTAGATCAATTTCCTCAAGAGATGCATCAAGCACTCCCTTCTTCGGTGTACCTCATAAATACTATGTTACCGTGAGTCCCAATTTTTGTGATAACATTAATAGATTCCAATTTCAATCTTGAATTTTCTTCATATTTTCAGATTAAAATAATTTTGAATGGTAAAATGTATTTCATTTTTTTATTGTTCTATTTCTTCTTTTTGTATTCCAACAGCGTATATTTTTTACTGTTGTGTACATGCATGCAAAATAGAACTGAACACCTTGAGGCATAGATGAAAGCAAATTATAATTTGTATTTCAAAGTTAGCTGAAGCAAAGGACATACCTGAACATTACTTTCTTCCATGAGAATCTCCTTGGCCTTTTCACACAATCCTCTGACCTGCAACCATGAGAAAAACATTCTTATAAAAATACATATTTTCTTCAATACAGAATATAATCCATTATCATAACCTACTATATATCAGCTTTATGACTTCTGCACCTAAGCCCAAACAATCTCAATGGTATGTTTTACTACATAATAGAGGAGTTATACCTAGACGTCTAAACAAACAACTGAATTGTTTCATAACACTGTAAAATAATATCTCGGCAATTTATTATCTGAGCATATCAATGATCTCATGGATTAATCATTAATTCATAGAATTCAATCTCACGAGAGGCTCTAACAAATGTTTCAAAAAGGATATATTGTTGGAATTGTCATCCCAACCACATTCCCAGATATCATAGATAACTGACTCCTTTAATAGATCTATGCAATAAAATCTCAACAAGTCATTTTCAAAAGTCTTAACGGTTTGAAGTTTGAACTAATGATCAAACAAACGCAACATCTGCAAAAAAATATTTAATATTTAACATCTTCAAAAGTCTTAACAAGTCACAGCAGCCCAAACCAAATGAGTAGCTGTAGTAAACTAAGCTCCCTCCAAAATCAGCATTCTAATCCCCTATACCCTCTTGAAAAAACCAGAACAGAAGACAGAACCACAGAAAACAAAATACTTAGGGTATTTGAGGACATGGTCCGTTGTGCCCTCAATTACTTGTCAAATATCAAGGGCATCGAGAAGAATACACTGTTTTCCTGCATCAAAAAGGTTTTAAAATTCTAATCACAAGATCAGTAGCCAAGGTGACTCCACACTTGTCTAAGACATCTAAATGTTTTAACGACTAAACAACCTTTAAAGATGCAAGCACCCGATAAAACCAAAGTTTTAAAAGGCTAATCACAAGATCATCAGGCAAGGAAAGGAAAGGATGTTTGAAGTTTGAACCCTATGATTTGCCAGTACATAATTGAAAAATCTTCTCTGGACACCAAGGTCTACAATAAATTAAATGGTTTAGTAAAGGAGGCTATGCAAAAGATGGAGCCTCCTACTTTAATCTGTATCTTGTTCTCCTTGTACAACATTAAAATTTTCCTTTTATAATTGTCATATTCCAAGCATTAGTTTCAGCAGGTATATAAATATGCTTGAAGAAACAACAAAGTAGCATACTCTGTGAATTATGGGTGTCATTGCAACTTGCATTCATTTTTTAATTCTGATATTTAACATGAATGCATAAAACCTACAAAAGTGCAGAATCTCTAAGATTCATATTGGGATGAATTTCCACTCTTTTTATTGGAAGTGTTTCAAGAAACTTGTTCCGAAGGGCTGCACTGCATAGGGTATACTTTCTTTGGCTTGTGTGCCAAAAATGAGGGTTAGCTATACGATCAAAATTACTTGGGATTAGTACCTAGCCTCGTTCCTTTCAAACTCATGTAATTCAGGTGGAGCAGAACACAAGGAGAAAAGGAGAATGTAACCTTTGTGGATCGTGATGACCAATGCCTGCTGGAAGAAATTGCACATTTGATTATTAGCATTGGAACATATTACTAATTTGGAAAAATAAAAATTACAGTGTAAACAAAATAAATAGAGCTGATTCACTAACCTGCTTAAATAATAACTAAGCGTATGAAAACAAGATAGCAAGGGATGATATCAGATGCTGAAACAACAACTATTTATCATGTTACAAAGCTAGGCTATTCATGCCTTCTTAGCATATTAAAAGTGTGACACAAAAAATATGAGTGATGCAAATTTATATCACAAGCCAAAGAAGCAGTAGAATTAGAGTGCAAATGAGGAAGATTAAGATGGAATAACATATAGGAAAATTGAAGGAAAATGAACTAGTAAGACTTGCATCCTTGGGATGTGCCAAGGAAGAATTATTTAATTAAAATATAGCAAGAACTGCAAGTTAAGCTTGCTTACATACTACGATCATGATAATGTAGTAGTTCATATTAGGACTTTGTAATAAACTAATACAAGGGCAATGTAATATATGCAATGCCATATTCAGTAGGGTAGCTAGAAATTCAATGTTACTTCTTAATATTCTTCAAGAAGCTTAGAAAATTCCTCATGTAAATTCTATATGAAACATGGAAGGAATTTATATCTTCGTGTTCATCCACACATATTGCACATAAATACATGTTAAACTTATACAAGATATTTCATTTCAGAGTACTAATATTGAGCATCATGATGAGGTCAATTCAATGTCGAACACTATTACGCAATTCTATGAGAATGTGATTTTACTTAAAGATGATAATACCAGAAGCTTTGGTGAATATCAAGTTTGAAGAATTGAACATGATCACTTGCTTCAAATCTATTACCAAATTCCATGAAAAGGTTGTCTTCAAGATGTTAATACTGGATGCTTTATGAATATCAAAATTTGAAGAATTGAACATGATCACTTGCTTCAACAAAAAATAGTTGAGAATGACGAAGTCCATACAAATTATGTGGCATCTACAACAGAACCTTGTACAATAGATGAATTAAGAAGTTTTAAATGTAATTTGGAGGATTGTATAATCAGATTACAATCTTGTATGTCCTGTAATTGTGAAAATTATGATTCACAAGTATGTAGAGCATTATGATATTCAGTTAAATATTCTCACTTCAATGTTCAATGGCAGCTGCTGTGCGCTTCTCATCACATGTTAATCCATTTGATTGTCTTACTCAGATGGAATTGATTTGAGGGAGTGGATATCTGGTTTCCTTGATTGAACTCCATGATGCTATGCAGCAGCTTACAACCTTATATCTTTTTCAAAGTCGTGAAGCTCCATATTGGTGAATCAATTGGTATTGTTCTTTCACCACAGGAAATGATTACAGTTACATCCCTTTTAGAAATTTAAGTATCAGGTATTTCATTTAAAATTGATAAAGTAAAGTCTTGTTCTGGCCTTGGATGGCACTAACAAGTTGATCCCACATTTATTTATGTGGGCTCTTCATGGATTTATTAGCAAGATCATTCTCCCTTCCACAGGAGGGAGAAAAAATTACAGAAGGGAGTGAAATGATTCTTCCTTTTAAATCGGACTTTCAACATTTGTTTTATAATGAGTTTATCTCGGCAAAAACTCATCTAAATATTCCTCTTCTGCACAGTGGGTCATTCCTATTTCTCTTGTTCGTATAGAATCTAAAATAGTTTGTATGAATTTGTTGCAGCATTAACATTTTACTGTAGGGAATCTTATGCAGTTTAGTCTGCGTTATTGAATTGACTGATGCCTGACCCACTGTGCACCACAAGCATTATTACAATCTTTGACCTGATCATTTTGCAGAGGAAGACCATTATTTGAGATTTAATGCAGAAAAATAGTAAATGCTTTTACCTGAATAGCCATGCTACCAACACCACCTTCTCCACCTACAATGAACACAGTCTGACCCCTTTGAAATTTTTATCTGTCAAAACCTTCTTGGGAAGTTTGAAGAGCCAGAGGAAAGCTGGCTGCTTCGGGCATGTTTTCAGGCTTCAAAGCAATCAGGCTTTCTTCTACTGTTGTGTATTGTGTTAAAGTCCCATATTGTTTTGGCCTGACATTGTTGAAACTTTGAATATTTCCATGCGCTTCATCACCCTTGCTAAACATTGAGACATTAGCTCCTTCATCGACTACTACTCCTACCACATCACAACCTGGAACCACCTGAAAAGTGTTTCAAAGAGAGACATGCGGTTCAGAAAAGAATGGCATTGGATCAAATCTATGTGGTAAACGCTCAAAAATATGAGTGGATGCCACTATTCAGTGAAAGTGATGCACTGCAATATACCTAAAAATAATTGCAAAAGAGTATGTGGTAAACAATGGATGATATGGCTGGATGCACTTATTCATTGAAAGTGATGCAATATACCAGAAAATAATTGCAAAAGAGGGCTATATAATCCCAAAACAACCATGGATTCTGGTTAAAATTATGTGTAATGTCCGAAACAGATTTTGTTTCAATCATAGATTGCTGCTGAGTATAGTACGCTCTTTCT
Source organism: Pinus albicaulis (assembly GCA_034641835.2). NCBI lineage: Eukaryota > Viridiplantae > Streptophyta > Pinopsida > Pinales > Pinaceae > Pinus > Pinus albicaulis. The sequence continues at coordinate 1,512,494,287 of CM076579.1, read as the reverse complement.
GACTCCTCTTAATGAAATGATCCAATAACCACAAAGGAGTATGCAGAATATGATCAGAACGGCTGGGATCTACTACTTACGAAAAATAATCATCCGTTAGATTTGGGAAGAGTGTCAATACTGATCAGAGTTATATATGCAGAGCTTGACCAGAAATAGAAATTTTCAATAAAGATTTCTTTGAGAACAAGGTTTTAGCATGATTGTGTCACGAATTAACATATAATAATTAATGTATATTTTGATCGGGAGTGACATGATTGTGTCGCGATCACCTTCTGGAATTTTCCACATCTGACATCGTTAGCCAAAATTCTATCTGAGAAACAATGGCAGGTCAAGTACAATGAACATGTTTTAGCCTCTGTCGTGATCGCCTTCTGGAATTTGCCACATCTAGCATCGTTAGCCTAAATTCTATCTGAGAACCAATGGCAGGTCAAGTACAACGAACGTGTTTTAGCCTCTCCCTCACTGTTATCGTGACTAGTAGTTTCACCTGTCGCCCAAGCCTGGTCATTCGCTCTATTTCCATTCAGGCATATGGGTAGAATATGCAGTAAATGGAGATTACAAAGGCAAGATTATGCCCGTTCTACAGACCATGTAATGGACCTGGAAGCTAACATAATAACAGGTACAAGCCAAGAGTCTGATAAAAACTTTAGGTAAAATCCATCAAAGAGGTCTCTGCAAAATTGATAAATGTGTTGCAAAGATCATAAAAAAACAGAGCAGTGGATCATCATCTGAATCCTTCATTTGGGCAATAGGGTTCTGTGACACATAAAATAGCTTTGAGAACCTAATTTATTTAATTTGATCTCTATATAAAATAAAATGATGGGTTGTTACAAAATTCATAAGAGAGGTTGGGTTCTCACAGGGAATTCCAAACCAGTGTCCTTAAACACTCCATTGCGCAGTTTCAAGTCTACAGGGTTGAGCGCAACAACACAGATTCGTAGAAGGACCTGATTATCCCCCATTTGGGGCACAGGGAAGTCACCATACTGCAGCACCGCTCTGGGTCCATATTCATTGTAAAACCAAGCCTTCTGTATGTAATCCATGTTGTAGGGCACTGCAGAGGCCAAACGAGGATTTAAATAAAAGAGGGAGACCGACTCACCTTTGAGTTTGGTAACGTGCACGACCAAAGCGACCCGATATTTTCTCTCGAGGGATTCCTGGTCCAGAGATCCGGCCTCCTTGAAACGCCTCCAGATCTCGGGCTGGCCTCATGTGGCCACGATTTCGCCATTATTGTCCAGAAAATTCCGTCGTGGAGCCTCTACTAAAGCCCTACCTCCGTTGCTCTCTCCTGCTGTGGTTGTGGGCGTCGCGACGTGACTCAAACCTGCCACGTCTTCGGTCGGAGGAGGAGAAGGCGTCTTGGGAGACCATCCAGGCCCGCCCTTGCTGCTCCCTCCCACTGTGGCCGCAGCCATCGCGATGTGACTCAAACCTGCCATGTCTTCGGCCAAAGGAGGAGGAGAAGGCGTCTTGGGAGACCATCCAGACCAGCCCCTCCTCTTGGGAGTCAGTATCTTATCCTAACCAGAAGAAAACCTACCCAAAACATTGAAAAATCCGCACGGTCACATGCAAACCCTAAAAAAACTCTCGTCTTTTAGCTTCTTTTCTGTACAGAGAGCTAGAGTCTCAGTTGGTCTGCTAACTGGAGCTGCCTCTTCTGGGTTACTTTGAATCTGGAGGTGCCTCCTCAAACTTGTATGTTTCATGCATGGTTGAAAGTCTGCGCCAAATAACAGCTATTAAGAAGGCCAAATGGAAGACTGAGTGGAAGAGTGATAAAAAAGAAGTGAATAGTGTTTGTTCACCTCAAACCAACAACAACAAAAAAACGCCTCCGGCGTAAATATTTGTGTGCACGACATATGCTGCCTTTAACGAATGCCTCCTTTTCTTGTTTTGGCCACGTCAGTCTTTGGCAGAGCGCATTATTGTTATTAATACGATGATTTATTAACTATTATTAATTTAGTTTAAGCTTTTAATTTTATTTTAAGATTTAACTTTCATATTTTTTAAATTGTTTTAATTTTAATTTAGGTATTGTTTTTAATTTTTATGTTTTTTTTATTATTGTTGTAATTTGAATTTTTTTCTTAATTTTAATTTCTATATTTTTTTTAGATTATGTTAATTTTAATTTAAGCTTTCACAATCATTTAAATTTATTTTTAATCTTTTTGTTTTGATGTTATTTTAATATTAATTTAAGTTTCACATTATTTTCTATAATATTTTAATTTTAATATGAGTTTCTGTGCATGTGTAATTTTTTGTTTAATGTTATTTTAAATTTAATATGAGTTTTTGTGTATCTCTAATTTCCTTGTTTTCTATGTTGTACCCGACCTAACGATGCCACAAGGGAGCAAACAGCGAACGGGCCGCCCGAACGTGCACAAGGTATCCGGGCGATCACAACTTAACGAAACTAATATGGGTGTCTTCGAACGAAACGGCCCGACCTGAACGCGCCCGGTCGGGCGACCTCACACAGCGCGACACAACGCGCCTAACGAACGATGCCACAATGGAGAAAACGACAAACGGGCCACCCGAACATCATGCACAAGGCACTCGGGCGGTCACAACTTAGCAAAAATGATACAGGCACCCTCAAACGAAATGACCCGACCTGAACGAGCCCAGTCGGGCGACCTCACACACCGCGACACGCTGCGCCTGACCAAACGATGCCATAAGGGAGAAAACAAAAAACAAGTCGCTCGAACGTGCACAAGGCACCCGGGCGGACACAACTTAGCAAAATTGATACGGGCGCCCTCGAACGAAACGACTCGACCCGAACACGCCCGGTCAGGTGACCTCACACGGCGCGACACGACGCACCCAAACGAATGATGCCACAAGGGATCAAACGGAAAACGGGCCACCCAAATGTGCAAAAGGCACCCAGGCGGTCACAACTTAGAAAAATAATACGGGCGCCCTGGAACGAAACGGCTCGACTTGAACGCGCCCGGTCGAGTGACCTCACACGGCGCAACACGACGCTCCAAAACGAACGATGCCACAAGGGATCAAATGGAAAACGGGCCACCCGAACGTGCACAAGGCACCTGGGCGGTCACAACTTAGCAAAACTAATACAAGCGCCCTCGAACGAAATGGTCCGACCTGAACATGGCCGGTCGGGTGACCTCACACGGTGCACTCAACGAACGATGCCACAAGGGAGCAAACGGAAAAAGTGACACCCGAACATGCAAAAGGCACCCAGGCGGTCACAACTTAACAAAACTGATACGGGCACCCTCAAACGAAACGACCCGACCTGAACGCGCCCGATTGGGCGACCTCACACGGCACGCCCGACCGAACGATGCCACAAGGGAGAAAATGGCAAACAGGCCGCTCGAACGTGCACAAGGCATCTGGATGGTCACAACTTAGCAAAACTGATACGGGCGCCCTCGAAAGAAACGGCCTGACCTGAACGCGCCTGATCAGGCAACCTCACATGGTGTGACACGACACGCCCAACCGAACGATGCCATAAGGGAGAAAACGGCAAACGGGCCGCCCGAACGTGCACAAGGCACCCGGTCACAACTTAGCAAAACTTATACGGGCGCCCTCGAATGAAACGACCCGAACCAAATGCACCTGGTCGGGCGACCTCACACGGCGCGACACGACGCGCCCAAACAAACGATGCCACAAGGGATCAAACAGAAAACGGGCCACCCGAACGTGCACAAGGCACCCGGGTGGTCACAAATTAGCAAAACTGATTCGCGCACCCTCGAACAAAATGGCCCGACCCAAACGCGCCCGGTCGAGCGACCTCTCACGGCACGACACAATGCGCCCAAACGAACGATGCCACAAGGGATCAAATGACAAACGGGCCACCTGAACATGCACAAGGCACCCTGGTGGTCACAACTTAGCAAAACTGATACGGGCGCCCTCAATGCGTATGCATAATCATCGATGGCGATGATTTGTCGCTGGAACCAGGAGAAGAATGCGGTAGAAAATACAACTGTCGACTGCCCTGCATGTCGACCCATAAGTTCCACCCATCTCTACATCTGAGGCTCTCTAGGACTAGCGATATCCAGCGTCACATGTTGTGGCTGCATCAATGGAATTCATTCCAAAGTGAAAGTTATGAGGATCGAACCATAACTGAAATTATTTTTCCTTCCTCTTTTTTCTTTATTCTGTTGTTCCTTTATCTGAGAAAGAACAGCTTCAGACCATTTGAAGACTGTTGGCTCAAGACACTCTAATGCATACTGCATATAAGATCTGTTAGCCACATGTAGTGTCACCGTGCCAGCAAGTTTTTCGATTGTGAACAGGATGGTTCTCAAAGGAAAATCTCTCACTGTACGGATGTTAATCTTCCCATCTTTGCTCGGTTCTGCTCCTGCATAACAATACTGCAAAATATAATCTCTCACCGACTCTCCTCCAATGGTAGACCCTGAAAGAGAAATGGGCAAACCCCTCCTCGACAAACCTGTGAGAAAGTACACATCCTCTATAGTGATAGGAACCAATTAGTTCTTAATGTGAAATGCCTCTATTGTCGGATCCCATGCATGAACCAAGAACTCAAGAAGCTCAATCTATTGCCTCATTCCAGATAACTTGAAGTACTTTAAAATTCCACAATCCCTCAAGGCTCTCACAGTACCCGGGTCATTTAGGGCAATCATGTCTTTTTCTTCATGTTCTCTTTCTTGCCATGTAATCGTCATTGTTATTCGATGGAAACCTGAAACATAAGTAAGAGATCCATTAGAAACCATCCATTGCAAAAAACTAGGTCAATTTTGAGCTAAACATCAAAACAAAAAAATTGAAATGCACCCAACGCGGGCTTAGGCTTGAGACAGTGCATTGCACATGCAGGTACCTTTCACTGTACCTGCTATGCAACGCAGGTTTCGATGCCTAAGGGTGCGTTGCTCTCTTTTTGGGGAAAATTTAACCTAAGGGTCTTAAAACCCTGACAAATTGAAAGAAATGAAAATGAAATGATTACCAGTAGAAAGAGAAGGTTCATGGCACTAACCTGGAAGAAACGGCGATGAAATCCGTCCACAAAAACGACCGTAATCAACGACTGAAGTTCGGGGGCAAAATCAGGTTCAGAGCTCCAAAATGCAAATGGTAACTATGGAATGGTAAAAATGAATAGTAAAACTACTTTTAAATAGTCATTTAATTATTTGCAAGTTAAATTCATTGTTGTGACTATAGTTTTATTATGTTTTTATCATGAAACAGGGATTTTTAATCCGTTTGATGTTGCTCTGAACAGGAAATACAACTAATGAACAGATTAGTCGTGCAAATTTATTAAGAATGACTTGACCACAAAGCATGCTTTTTCTCCTTATTTTTCGAGCTTTGTTAAAAACGAAAATGGATTTGAAGCGCACTTTTATGTCTTTTTTGAGCTTCCATAACAGCGAAAAAGGAATCCCTGGAGTCTTCTTTCAGCTCTTTTCAGACTCTGATAATGTGAAAAGATTGTCGAGCACTTGTAATTTCGAGCTCGTTAAATTAAATGAATTGATATCTACTCAGTATAAGTTTAACCCTTTTCTAGACTGAGATAGATTATTTACGAAAAAGGAATACCATTGGTTAAACATGACCAAAGAGGTTCTTTCAGATATTATTTTACACTTTTTCGGATCTGAGAGACAAATTTACGAAAAAGTAATTATGGAGTTCTCTTTCGTCCTCTTTTTCAAACTCTCTAAATATGAAAAAGGACCAAGCTGTCACTGTCGTTAAGCTCATTAAATCATAAAATAGTGACAGGCTTCTCAATCATGGCAAGAATCGAGTTTCATTCATCGCTAGACTCGTTAAATTACTAATTAGCAATACTTCATTCCTTATTCGCCCGAAGGGTTGAATTATAGATCAAGCAAATGCTATCCTCTTCAAGCTTGTTAAAAAATAATGAGGTACTGGTCGACAAATGACCAGGGAAAAATATGGGAAGAACGAACAATATTTTCTTTATGGTAGCAAGTCACTCTTGAACATGACACTTCCTTCACTCCATGTCTGTGACTGTTTGGGTTGGGTAATCATCTTGACAGTTCATTCATCACCTATGGTTCATCATACCTTCACTTCAGTTTTGGGTCGCCGATACGTTCAAGAGGAGAGGGGAGAGAAGGAATGGAGAGAGAGAGAGAGGGAGAGCAGTGAGAGAGGTAGAGAAGGGTAAGAGAGGGAGATAGTGACACAAAGATGGAAGGGGGGCAGAAAGAAGGATAGAGGGAGGGATATAGTGAGAGGATTGAAGGGTCGAGAGAGAGAGAGAGGGGAAGAGAGAGCGACGTAGGAGAGAAAGGGAGAGAGAAGAAGTACAATGGATTAAAACAACAAATATATTAGGCCCACTCTACACAAATATGTAATCTGAGAATTCAGGATAAAAGCAACAGGCTCCAACAACAATTGCATAGAAGTCTTTATTACTCAAATAGAATAATGTCACAGCAAGTTGTCATCTCACAAAATCTCCTACTACAACCTACAAGCTAACAGTACTCACTCTTATTATCTATTTCTACAAATGTCTAACTACTGTGCCCATCCTTTTCATTTATAAGTTAAGAGAAGGTGTTGTTAGAAAACAGACTAATGATAGCGTTAGTGGTGCATCTCCCTTGAGCATGAGCAACTCCCTCATAACTTTGCCTTGTATGCAAGGCTTTTCTTTTAGAGTAGTGCATTATCATAATAGATATAACTCATCTCCTGAAGGTGCCTCATTCCATAAGTATGCACTCATGAATGCACCTGAGATGATGGTGTTAATCTCCTCAACTAGTGTGCCATACTTGGTGGGTGTGACCCAACAACTAATTCGTCTATCCTCGAAGGTGTCTTTATAAGCTTCTAGTTGTATTTAAGAATATTTCTAACTGGTGTACCACAATCTAGCTCTACAATCCTGGTGCTGCTCAAATTCTCAAGGCTGAGGTGAGACCAACTAGGTAATCTAACACTCTTGAGAATTATTTTTTTTTCCAATAACCCAAGATTCTCCCCCAACTTGTCAAACTTCCCCTTTGTTAGGAGCTTTGTCAAACTATTAACCATATGAAACTTTTTCAGAATTTGGTCCAACACTACTAACTCCCTAATGAAGTTGGAATCTTAGGAAATTGTATTGAATATCAATGTGTTTGAAATGGTCATGACACATTGGATTTTCATAGAGCTTGATGTAACTTTGATTCTCACAAGAGACAGTATTGGGCTTCAACAACTGATTGGTTGACTCTACAATCAAGTTGCAAATCTAGATAGCTTCATAATAAGTGTATGAAACTGCCATATACTTTGCTTCAGTGGAACTGAATGCAATTGTTGCTTTCTTCTTGTTGATTTAATAAAAGTGATTTATAAAATGATAATAATGATGTTTAAAATGAGCCTTATGATGGTCTATTTATACACATTGATTGTTCACGAGGTGTAGGGGTATGTTTATAACATCACTGCCCTTGAAAGCTTTGTCTTGAAAGCACAATAATTAGAATTTTCTTTAGTTAAGCACATTTTTGTGGTGGAATGAAGTTTATCAGATATCTATTTATACTTTGTAGAGGTTTGACTTTGTTTGCCCTTTGAGTGTTGGTGAGGTTTCTTTGTATTTTTTGCATCATAGTCTAAAGTCTTTTGACCTGATTGTTTAACATGAAAGCTTTATGCTTATTGGCAATATATTTGAAATACCTGCATGATCAAGAAACTGTTATGGTTAATTAAATAACTAATTAGGTACTACAGAAAGAGGATGATGTTGAGAGGGCTTGCATGGGTGACTTTGGGAGCAACCCGGAGGTGGTCAGACAAAGCTCTTCTAAGTTACAAATCTGAAGAGAAAAAACTGGTGATGTATATGTGGTTGTTCAACCTGGGCTATATGGAAAATCTTGGCAGAGAGTGTTTACCTTTCCATGTCTTCACGAAAGTAGGTTGTCTGTCACAGAATAAGATCACTACATGTAGGTGATGGTTCTGTAGTAAGTTCTCAGCCTTATCTTCAGAATGGCTAACAGAGAGGATCAGGTTTGAATACAGGATATAATTTGATGAATTTGGAGATTTAGAGTTGAAGAAAAAATTGTGGTGATGTTTGGATGGATGCTAATTTGTAGGGTTTTCCATTTTTATAATTTTCTATTGTTGTGCTTTCTACCATGCTACCTAGTTGCTTTCCTGTTTCCCTAGCATTTTAACTTTTTCGATGTCTATCTCTCTATTGTTTCTTGCCCCATTTGAAATGTCATCCTTATTTGGTAGGTGTTTTCTTCAATATAGCGTGAATATTTTTCCATCACACAACTTCTATGGGGTTTGTCTACGCAAATAGCTTGTAAGGCCCATTCATCAGGGTATTTGATGAACTGAAATGATTATCGATGATCACCAACTAATGGTACCTACAGAGATTTACTCTAACAATTCTACAGTTTTCTTGTGCTAACAATTCTACAAAATTTTAACCACATGAATTAGTCTCCTCTGTTCTCTTAGTTGATTCTATAAGCACTTATTGTTGTTGTCAAAGCTTTTACTCTCTAGTCCCATTGAGTTATTTCAGTTAATTTTGGACATTGATCTATTTTCATTTTATTTCTTCAATTTTTCTGACTTTTATGTGTTGCCTTTGGCTAGTGCCTTTCTTACCTATGCTTTTTCTGCTTAAGCATTCCAGCCAACCATAGCAACAGGGGCAGCAGGAGCCACGTAGTCCAGCTAGAGCCCAGCAAGGGCAGTACAGAGGCAGCAGGAGCCACACAGGGCTAATGCAGGCCCAGTCAAAGCAGCGCAGGGGTAGTGTAATCCCTTCAGGTGTGACGCAAGCCCTTACTGAGTAGCGCAGAGGCCGATGCAGGCCAGCTAGGCTGACATAGAGGGATTCAGAGCAGCGTATTACTGTCATTTTTGTTTCTCTGTTGGGTGAACCAGTTTTGGTGCCCACGATTGTTGTACTTAGATTTTGCATAATAATGAAAACCCTCCAGAGCTAGCTACACCGGTTTTCCCACATTGGGGTTTTTCCGGGGATAGTTGCCCATAAAATTTGTGTGTCACTTTTTCTATGAGCATGTTATTCAGTATTTTATCTGTATGTGTAGGTTGCTAGTTGTATTTACTATTTAATTCACTAATTTATTGAATATTTCAGAAATTAACTTGTAGCTTAATTCAAGTAGGAGAAGTAAATCAAGATATTGCAATAGGGTTTCTTATATTAATAAATTTTTTCATTCCCTAGGTCTAGCCCCATTAGGTCACCTAGGGAAACAATTTCCCAGGAATCTAGCTAGAGGAAAAATTCTATCTCCTAGAGGCAGTTGCGTTGCTGGGTGCCCTCACTCTCCTCAGAACTTGGGCCAATTCCAACGGTGGAATCTCCGGATACCTCAAGCCCTAGCTCTAGGATCAAGTTTTACCTAGGTGTTCCCAAGGATAGAACCTAGTAGGATCAATTTGACCTATCGAAGTAAAAACACTTGTCTAATCCTTTCCCATCACCTTGTCCAGGATAGGAACATCATTGGTTTCTAAATTCCATCCCCGAACCTGGGCTGGGTCCACTTGGCCCCGTGTGGTCCCATTTGGTGTCAAAGGCCTTTCATGAAGGTCCATTTGGGAATCCAAGTTCCCAAAGGATTTTAGGGATTGAGAACTTCCTTCATAAGTCTTATTCTTCTCCCTCAACCCTTCAATCCCCCTCCTCTCTCCCTAGAAGATAATTCCCTTGATTAAAAGGAAAGCAAGTCCCACTCTTTACTTTATCTTACGGAAAGGGTTTCGAGGGTCACTTCCCACCTATTCATTGACCTATACTCTACAAGTGATTTCCTAAACTACTGGGACTCCACCCATCAGTGAAATTCTATGAAGAGCAAGGAGCCTTAGCTGTGGTGACAATGGGCTAAGCCTCCATCGTTTCCCTTGTCCTAACAGTTGCCCTCTTAGGAACCCCTTTTAGATCCACTACTAGTTTGAGTGGTAACAAGTTGTTCACAATTCCATTTGTGAATAACTCTTTGGTATGCCCACTTTTGCCATACTACAGCTCCAAGATGAGGAGTCCAGGGCTATGGAGGCTACCCTTCTTCTCACTGAATCAATCCTCTACAATATAGTGAACTAGGGCTAGTTGGTTGGCCCACTTGAATGTTACTTTAGTCCTTCAAAGTCTGCACATCCTTAGGCCCTATACACCTTCCCTTCTACCAATTTTTTTGTCCTTCACCAGAACAAGAGTCAAGGCTCTTCTTTGACAGTAACCTAACAACCCTCCAACTGTACTTGGCCTACCATCAATCTACCCAACCACAATCAATTCTCTTTACTGATCTAGGGCCCACAATATTGTCTTCATCTAGGGCTCTTCAAATCTGCCACCTAAAAAATGGTTTGAGTCCTCTCAAGATCATTGTTATTATGTGTCGACAATTTGATATTTTTTTTCCAATCTATGAACAAATATGAACTACTCCTCTTATCATACTTCTAACAATCTGTAGATGACTAAACTAGGGTCACAAATCACCCACTAACAGTCCATTTACTAATTGTTTATAGGTTTCTTCATATCTTTGTCTAAAACTCTATGGAAATTCCACCAAAATCAAATCCTCTGCATGTCAATCCATTCTTCATATGGCACATTTATTCTGCATGCTCAATCTTCTGCTCAGGTTCCACCCTCCTTTGGATCTGTTGTCTCCACACATACTAAATCTGCAAACCATCTTCCAGATCTACGGTCTTTATTGCAAAAATAAACCTCGCTCTAGGGGTCACAACCCATCTTCTTCTACGCAAAATTGTCATATTCTTAAGGTCATACCTTATGAACTAAACATGCTATAAAATTTTCCTAACTAGGGCATTATACTTATGTACTTCTAGTTGTTGTAGAACAAACCCTATCCACACATAGAAAAAACACGACTCTTGCCTCCATAAGAGACTCGTCCTAGCTCATATGGATCCATATATTTTGGCCATTTCTTTGACTGAATCTTGACATGAACTTTAGATCTCAATGTCGACCCTCAAACTAGGGTTAATTCAGTCAATATTACGCCTGCGTCGACTTCTGTTATGGCTCTAAATTACAGTGCAAGCCCTCCTCCATTTATGTTGGTCTTTATCACAGACCTTGCGGCCTACTAACCACCACAAGGCAATTAGATGGTATCAACCCTCTCTTCTATTTCATGTAGAAAATCTAACCAACGGGATTCAATATGATCTTGTAATCATGTACTAAAACAAGATACCAAATCCTTCCTAGAATTTGTGGAAACAAAACACAATTGCACAATCACATATAAGTAAGAGAAACAAGTTATCAATCGCACAACACAAGATGTATCTGGGGAAGCAACTGCTCAAAACCCTATATCTCTATTTTGTATTAATTCAAGGAATCATGAAACAACACAATGCTTAATCTCTCTTGAGATTCTCCAGCACTCTGTCGATTGTCTCCTGCTGATCTAGGAAAAATCGGTCTAATACTTAGCCAATTCTCAGCCTTCCTTTAGCCTGCCTTACACACGCAATTCCTATGGAATTATCTCCATATTAATTAGGAAAATCAACCTTCCTTGATTGCGCAATCCATCATGGCATCCCAATGACTTTATAATTGCACATGGGAAATTTTCTATAAATACAACTGATAGTTATGTTCCTCTGAACTGTGTTACAATAAGGATCAAGGGTCTTTTTATTATTTAAAATAAGATAAAACACTAAACAACCAAAACCCTATCTTGAGGAGATGTAACACCAAGAGTTTATGGGCCCCATTGGGGTTAGTTGGGCAACCAACTTCCCAGGGTCGTAACTTGGTCATATGATCTTCGTTTAACGCACATGATACCTCGTTAGAAAGATCTCTCCGAGGACTACAACTTCTAATACGATTTCTGTGAAATCGCCAAACCTTTAATGCCAAAAAAACATCGTTTGGGGCCTCAAAACAGCTTTGAAAGTTTAGGACCTGAAAAACTGACAAAAATAGTAAATTGTGCTATAATTAAGGAAACTAAAAAACTGAAAGAGACAAGGGCAAGGGCCCAAGTGGAATAGGCGAGTGGCCACCAATATCCACCTCGATCACCTTAAATCGAATTTCTTGAGCTAACTCAATCATCGTGACTTAGTTAATTGACGCAAGTTGTTATGAGACAAAATTACAATTTATTGTCCAATTTTTTTAAGGGAAAAATAAATTAGACGCCTCACATTCCTCACTCCTGGTACATCAAAATTCCTCACCAGTGTGGGTGCATTTTTTTTTTGTCCTTTCTAGTTGCCAATTTCACTGTTTCTTGTTGCAAATTTCAACACTCCCTCTCAACAATAAAGGAATTCAATCTATCCCCATCTGGTACCTTTGGAATGTTCTGCATGCTACACTTCTCTAGTGTTGTTTGCACCTGCAAATCCTAAAACTGACTAGCCTCTGAACAACTGAATCAGTATAATGCATCTATCATCAGACTCTTCTGACTGCTGCTAGCTACTGCACTTGTCTAGTACTGGATTCTCTACACTGTTGCTGACATCTGCATCAGTGCCCTTTGAACTATTGCTAACTCTATTTGTGCTCCGGTATTTGATATTTGTCATTATGATTTCTATCTTGCTGACATATGGCTACATCAATCTAACTGATCCTTCCTACTACTTTTGTACTGTGGGCTCCTCGTAGCCAGGTTCGATCCATGAGACACGCCATCTCAATGGACCTTGCCCAAATTTCTTATCTTGGGATTATGTCTACACATAACCCCACCTTACACCTCGAGGTATGGCTGCTCCCTCTTCACATCTAGCTCAAAATTTCCCCCTCATGGAGGTCTCTTCTTGAGTGGATGCTTCCACTCGGTCTCCTCTCTGCTTCTCCAATTGTGGCAGCTACTCCACATCCTTCTGAGACTGCTTCTCATGAGGATGCATGTTTGAGAGGTAATTTATGCTCCCTCTAAACCACCAAGTCTTTAACTTCTGCCTTTCCCCTCAAAGCTTTGCATGCATCTGGTACCTCAAGTGCATATAGGTTCTTGACTCGTGCACAGTGTAATTGTCCTGAAGTTACAAAAAGTTTCTCAAAAAGAGTTGATTTTAAATCGATGATATCTCCCTTATTCGAGCTCTGATTTAACCGATTTTTTTTTCCATTTGGGTAGATTTTCGCAAGGAATCCAAATATTCTATTTTTTTTCGAAAATTTTACACCAAAATATTCAAATATTCTCTACAAAATCGCTGACCAAAAAATTCCTGCTCTGATACCATGTAGAAAATCTAACCAACGAGATTCAATTTGATCTTGTAATCTACTAAAACAAGATACTGAATCCTTCCTACAATTTACCGAAACAAAACATGATCGCACAATCATATATAAGTAAGATAAATAAATTATCAATCACACAACAACATGATGTATTTGGGGAAAGAAACTAATCAAAACCCCTCTATCTCTATTGTGTATTAATTCAAGGAATCATGAAACAATACAATGCTTAATCTCTCATGAGATTCTCCAACACTCTGTCAATTGTCTCTCGTTGATCTAGGAAAACTTGGTCTAGTACTTAGCCAATTCTCATCCTTACTTCAGCCTACCTTGCTCATGCAATTCCTAGGGAATTAACTCCTTATTAATTAGGAAAACCAGTCTTCCTAGATTGCGCAATCCATCATGGCATACCAATGACTTTAAAATTGCACATGGGAAACTTTCTCTGAATAAAACTGATAGTTGTGTTCCCTTTAACCTCTGTCTCAATTGGGTATTCCTTGAAACTAACATGCATGCAACTATTAATAGTGAATTATTAGTTATTTTATTGATCACTCATTGTGAATTAAATCTAATTTAGTTCACTGGACCTCTCACTACCTCATCACTCAGTTAGAACTAGTTAAACTGATTTTAACTCATTTAATTGAGTTAATTACATTTGCACCCCACTAATGCATCAACTTCAACTAGACCCCAAAAATATTAGAATCCCTCTAGATGCCTCATATTAGACCCTCAACTCGAATTTCTTGAGCTAATTCAGTCATCATGACTTAATTAATTGACACAAGTTGTTATGAGATGAAATTACAATTTATTGTCCAATTTATTTAAGGGAAAAATAGGTTAGACGCCCCATATTCCTCACTCCCGGTGCATCAAAATTCCTCACTAGTGTGGGTGAATTTTTTTTTGTCCTTTCTGGTTTCCAATCTCACTGTTTCTTGTTGCAAATTTCAACATTTCAAAATTTGATGCAGCCTTCACACAAAGACACCATTGAAATCACATGCCCAGATTCTCATGAGAAACCTCTCTTAAGCTTGATCTTCCAGAAGAGAATCAACAATATGCCATCCTACTTCCTAGCGCAAACCGACCATTAAGGTATGCAACATTCTTCTGAACCCTCACATGATGATCTTGCTCTTGGAGGATGATCATGAACTCCCTTTAGCAACCCTTACTCAGCCCTCGTACTCGACCTACTTTAGGAATGCATCTCTCTTCACCCCCTTGATGTGCCAGATCGTGGGAATACATGTCAGACATGCTAATATGTTCCAAGTGATAAGGCATGCCAAGATGTGCAAGGGTGTTTCAATGCGTGTCAGGGACTTTCAAGACAAAAAAAGGGAGAAAAAAGTTAAACTACAAGGAAATGAACACATAAGAGTGTTAATAAGTCATCAATTTACCTTTTCCAAGAGGGGCATGCTAGGCACACTAACACTAGGCGGCAATAGGTGCCAAGTGCAAAGTCTTAGTGCACTCTAAGTGCCAAGTATTCCTTTGTTGCTTCTCATCTACTTTCCAACAATTGATCATCACAAATAAATTTAATATTAAACCATGCTAAATCATACCAAGGCATCTCAATGTATTCCATAAATGCTAAGACTTTCCAAGCGCCAACACGTGCCAAGCGCCAATATGTGTCAGGGACTAGTGTTATGCATGTTATGAAGTGGAAGGGAATGTTGAAGAGTGCTAAGGTGTGCTAGAGAGTGATAACGCATGTTGATGAGTGTTAAGGAGTAATAGGAAAAAACATTAAGGGAGCACTAGGTAAAAATTCATGGAAGTTAATGAATATGAGGAACGTGTACTGCCAGAGACTAGTGTTAATGGTCAGTGTTAGTTGTCATGCCAAGGAGGGAGTGCCAAGGTATTCTAAGCATTGGTAAGGCATGCTAGGGAATATCAAGGCATGTTAAGAATTCCCAAAGTGTGCTTGGGAGTTCCAGGGTGTGCTAATTATATCATGTGCCAAATAATAGTGCCAAGATATGCCAATACATGCTAGGTGCTAAGGATGTGGCACAGGGTGCTAGGGTATATCAATATGTGTCAAGGCAACAAAAGGAAGAACCAATAAGAGGGTTAATAAGTCAGGAATTTATCTTTTTGAAAAGGGGCATGCCAGGCACACTAATAATAGGTCCCAATACATGCCAAGCGACATTGTGTGCCAAGTGCTAATGTATGTCAATTCATTCAACCAAGGTGTTCCAGGGCATGCTAGGGACTATATTCATGATGCCAACACATACTAGGAGAGTTCCATGTTGTGCTAGCACATGCCACCATGTGCTTGGGCATCAATTTCATCACAAGATGTTCTAGGTACAAATATGTTCCAAGACATGTGGGGTGCTAAGAAATGTTAGTGTGTGCCAAAGCATTAATTTAAGGTGTGCCCAGATTGTTGAGGATTTTAGGTCTTTCTCATTAATAGAATTGTCAGAGCTCAATTATGTATTAAATAATATATTTCCTACACACAACAATGGAACTTTATCTAAATGGAATTTTCTAGATAATAAACTTAATAGATATGAATCATGTGTTGACTCATAGGAAATCTCTATTCGACTATACATTACTTGAGGGAAATGATACACGCTTATTACTTCTTAAAAAATTGACTGACCCTAACCACTATGGCCTTGGACATATTATAAAAAATGCTCCACAATAATGGTATTAAATCGTTATATTTTGACAAAAAATATATTAACAGGAAAATAGCATCATCAAAAACTCATTGGAATGATCAATGATGACAGACATTTTTTTATCGTCGCCAAAAGTAACAAAAAGAGCATTGGTGAGGGTCAATAAAAGTTCGTCACTAGAAGTGTCACCAAAGAGAGAATTAGTGATGGGCCTTTAACGACCCTCACCAAAAGTGAAATGTCTTTGGTGACGGACCATAAAGGACCATCACTATATACACTCACAGTGATGGTTTTTAGTGATCAATGATGACAGACATTTTTTGACTGTCACCAAAAGTAACAAAAAGAGCATTGGTGAGGGTCATTAAAATTTTGTCACTAGAAGTATCACCAAAGAGAGAATTAGTGATGGGCCTTTAACGACCCTCACCAAAAGTGAAATGTCTTTGGTGACGGACCATAAAGGACCATCACTATATACACTTACAGTGACGGTTTTTAGTGATCAATGATGACGGACATCTTTTGACTGTCACCAAAAGTAACAAAAAGAGCATTGGTGAGGGTCATTAAAAGTTCGTCACTAGAAGTGTCACCAAAGAGAGAATTAGTGATGGGCCTTTAACAACCCTCACCAAAAGTGTCATTGAAAATATCTTTGGTGACGGACCATAAAGGACCATCACTATATACACTTACAGTGACGGTTTTTTAATCACCGTCACCATATGTGACATTGGTGACGGACCTTAAAGGTTCGTCACAAGCATGACCCTCACCAATGTGCTTTTTTCTTGTAGTGTTACGTCTTGCTCTTGTGATGATTGTAAGTTATTACCAATATTCAAATTTCTCCCAGGACTGATCTCAATGATTTTACCCTTTGAATTGGTAATTGAGTTATCAGGAAAAATATTTTGAAATGTATTTTGCAGTGATTATATAGTATAGTTTTCCTAGAAACACTAATTTAAAAGGTGACTTGCAGCTCCATATTGTGTTATTCTAAGCTACTCTGAAATGTTTGGATCTGAGATGAAAATATCTAATAAATCCTCATTTTCCTCCTCTTCTCTAAAATTATAGACTTTATTCATACGAATAACAGATTAAAGTTATTTTTGTTCTTCTTCATCAAGTTATGATAATAAAGAAGGAGATTGAGTTGGAGGATACAATGTAACATGTTTTATTTCATCTCCATGTGCAACAATCATACTTCCTTACCTACATCCAATGTAGGCATCTGTAGTGGCTAACCGTGGTCTGCCTAAAATTAATGTATGCCCTCCTAAAAAAAAATTTGGCTGCAAAATCAGGAAGTCTACATGATATTCCCATGAATCTAGTGAGACAATGATATATTCCAATATACCTTTTGGTACAACTTTATATCTATCTGCAAGTTCTAAGACTATAGGAGTAGGTCTAATGTTGTTCAAATTCAAATCTTTCATAGTCTTTGTAGTCATAACATTTATAACTGCTCCCAATCTATTAAAGTATTTAGCACTGAAAATTTGTTGATCGAAATGGTAACCATAGGGAACCCTGGATCAACATATTTTTCAATGGTTGTATTTGTAGACATGAGACTGGCTAACTTCCAATTACCTAGATTGTAGGTGGATCTCTTTTTCTTCTGCCAGATTTCTTGATGCACAATTCCTTTATTGTTTTTGCATATATTGGAATATCTTTAACTGCCTGCAACAAAGGAATTTTGACATATGTGTTCTTTAATTCATCCAGAATATCAAATTCAGGTAGCGATATTGGGATTTTCTGTTGTACTAACCTCTCTTGATATGGTGGAGTCTGAGTCATAATAGATTTACCCTTATGAATTTGTTGTTCTGGCTGAGATTGTTGACTTTTTTCTCCTTGTTCATTTTGTTCTTCTATTATTGGAGGAGAATATTTATGTAACGCCTTCACAGACTTTAAGTGGACATCTTGTATGGGAAGAATAGAATAGGTAGGATAATATGTTGCCTCTTCCACATTGTATGCTGGTCTATACACTTTTTTACCTGGATTAGCTACTGGCTAAGCTGGAAATTGTGTTGGTCTGGGAGATGGTTGGTTAGTAGGCAGTTGAAACTATTGAGGTTGAGTTAACATTGATTGATTTTGAGGTGGAAATGATATTGGTTGATGTTGTTGTAATTGTTGGTATTGAGGGTATGGTTGTTGATATTGATATTGTTGAAGGTACATATGCTGAGGTGGTTGGTTTCCATAACCATATCCCCTCCAAACTTGTGCAGGTTGGTTTTGATATTGTTGTGGAGGCTAAGCCTGCCATGGCATTGGAGTATTCCATGAATTTTGAGGATATTGAAAATTATGGGCATTTTGTTGAGGAAATTTTTGAGGCATCGTTGGTTGCCAAGGTCTCCTTGGTGCCATATAGTAGAGAAATTCTAGCCCTTGCACTTCTTCCATTTGCAACTCTTTTAATTTAGGACAATTTTTTGTTGCATCATTTTCTGTGCAAAGTCCACACACTTTTATACCTTTCAAGGGACATTCCCTAAGTGGATGTTTTTGCCTACACTTTGGACAAAATATTGCTAAGATTTCATCTTGTTCTTCCTTCTTCTTCTTAGCTTTTAAGGCATCTACTTGTGTTCCCAAAGTGCTTAAGAGATCTATTTTGAAATTTTTTAATAAACTTCCTATTTATGCTCTTGTTAGTGCACTTGATGCAGATTTGGAAGCTCTTGATGTAATATCTCTCTTTCCACTCTTTCCTCTTCCCCTAGAGTATTTCTGACAAAGTTCAGCAATTTTTTCAAATGTTAAATTGGAGATATCTCCTTTTCCCATCACATTAAGGATATCTAAATATTCATCTCTGATACCCTTAAGAAATATTGTACGGATGGTATTGGGATTTAGATAATGTTGTTTGGATTTCTGCAAATTGTAAATAAATCTCTCTAAATACTCCTCCAAACTTTCATCATCTTGGTGTGCCAATCTAAAAATGTCTTCTTTTGAGTCTCTAGCCCTGCAGTAAGCTTGATACATTTTAAGAAAAAATTTCTTCATATCATCCCAAGAAGCTATTGTATGTTCTTCTAAACCCATAAACCATTTTAATGTTGCCGCTTTCACAGTAGCGGGAAAGAGTCGAAGCTTGTGTGTATCATCTGTGTATCCATAAGTTTTACATAAGATATCAAACTCGAACATAAATGAATCAGGATCTTCTGTTGACATTCCATAAAAGTTAGGCAATACAGAAGGTGGAATATTTTCATTTTCACTTCTTCTCCTAATATTTCTCTTGCATCTAATATTGGAAAGCCAAAAGTAGATTCTTGATCATTGTTATTTTCTTGTTCATTATCATGTAGTCTTCTGTTTTGATTTTCTCTTCTTGCAACTTCTTCTATCTTTCTTAATGCTTTTTTTCTTCTATCTTCCTCTCTCTTTCTTTCTTCCTCAAGTTTCCTTTCTTCCTCTCTTTTTATTCTCCATTCCGTTTTTTGTCTCTCATATTTAATTTTCTGTTTAGGAGTTATAAGTGGCATATTGGATCCTTCTCCTTCTTCAGCCATTTCTTGTTCAAATATTTGCAATATTTCAATATGAGGATGATTTAGTATTTATTAAACCACTTTGATTTTTCCAAGGACAGGTTGCTCTAATTGTTCAACAACTAGTTTTCATGTTTCGTTTTGTTTTCCTAAGGAAGGAGTTTCTTTTGGTGATTGTTTTCTTTTTACCTCCAAGGCTAACAAAATCTGTCTTTCAACTAAATTTAATCTTTGTCCTAATCTATGTTTTTCCTCTAACTCATTTATAGTAGGTCTTCTAGAAACTGGTGTTGTTAGTCCTGTGTATGGATGGATTGTTTGGGGGTTTTGTTTCACGAATCTACCCTTCTGATCTCTATCTCTAGACATAAAGAAACATAACTTAAAAGAAAAACTATGTTTTTTTTTTCTTTCTTTCTTTTTTAATTTTCCTAATTGACCACTTCGAAATATGCTTCCCCAGAAACGGCACCAAAAATGTTGGGTTGTTTACTGGGTAAACAAACATAGGTATCTTATTATCAATCCGGGCTTGTAGGACTTAGAATCATCTCCAAGATATATGGGTTTCAGCTATGATCAAGTTTAGAAGATGAATTATTAATAATAAATGAAATGCATATTACAAATATAAAACTAAACTAAATAATTTATAAATTCAATTATGTAATCAGCAGCAGAAGAAGCTCCTAACTTAGGAGAACTTGTTTGTCCTTCTCTTACAAAACTACTTCATGAATTATAAACGAAAAACACTAATGAGCAATATATCAATATGTATGAAAGAATAACTAAACAAGCTCTTAACTAAAGAGATCCTGGTTGTCTATCATTACAGATTCATTCATCATTAATACTACTGTTAGAAAACAGGAACTTCAAAAAATCATTAAAAAGCAAGAAAGATGAATTCTAGCTCTAGCTCTTAATCAGATATAAGGAATGTTTAGCTTAAACATTGGATTGTCCCTTCATATGCAGAATATAAATTAGAATTATATTCATCAGCACTCATAAAACATCGACATATATATAATTAAAAAATTAAGCATAAAACAAACTAGTTCAGAAACTGCAACTTAAAATAACTAGAAAGTGCAATTAGATCGTTGTGGGGGCCCTCCACCCTTGCCTCACACACTGTAAGTGCTTTCATCTACTGAAACTAATTCAAAAATTCACCAAATATAAAAGCAGCAAAGGAAATAGAATGGATCTTTCAATTAGCTCTCAAATTTTATAAATATCAGAGATAAGTTATACAAATTCTGCATATGAATGCCTTCAATGTCTTAGGCTTAAATAAATAAACTTATGAAACAAATTCATCTAAAATGTCTCCTACAGCCATGGCTATCCTTATCCTATCTAATCAGGTTGAGCTCATCCATCTAATCCCTTAAAATATAGAAATTCCCATACAGTAATAAATTTGACCTATTTCCTAGGGATCTCCATAAAAAACATCTTGTTTGACCTCCTTTGACCGGGCCTAGTTAAGCCCAGTTTGACTAAACCAGCAGGTGTACATTCAATATTAGTTCCCAATCTTTCTAGAAATGTATCCAGCTCGAGCCCAAGTGTCCTGCAAATATGACATCCATGAAGCCATTACAGGAATTTCTGGTCTGGTCCAAAAATGCACTTAAAATTCAACTTTTATAAAAAAATTCTAAAAATTGCAAAACTTAATTTAAATACTTGGATATGAATTAATTGGAAAAAATAGAGTGAATATGATGGTGTATGGATGTATAGCATGGTAATAAAGTGTATTTTATTAAACAAAATTAGATCAAAAACAAGGACCAACACCAATTATTCATAAAAATTAGCTTTAAAATATATACATTCTAGATCCATCTTAACTTTGGATTTATCATTATTCTAGAGGGATTAAATCTCTCAAGGCACCGCAAACTTCCTTTTTTAGTGCAAACTTGAGGAAAGGTTTGCACCCCGAGAGATTTGACTCCTCTAGGTGCTTCAAAGATATGAGGTTAAGATGGATCTAGGCTAGTAGTAATTGCATCTAGAGGAGCTCTACATCTCAGTAGGGGGGTTGTGTTGTAGTGGTGTAAATGTTTGAAAACATTAAACTTTTAACATTTTTTGTTGCTATGAGAAGTGCTCTACAACTTAGTGTGGGGGTTTATAAACATGTAACATTTTAAAATGTTCAAAGTAATATAGAACCAAGAACCACAAAGTCTACATGTATTGTTTTACTCCTACATAAGTGTTGAGGAAAGCATAAATAATGGGGTGAGTAACTCATGGTAAGTATATTTATTTACATCTTATTCCTATCCATTTTTATGCAAATAATTGTTTAAATTATGGTGTAAATAAATTGATGGGAAATATATTATTTACTTAAGTATGAGTTATTTTCAAGGATTTTATTTTTGGATGGTTTTCTTGCAAAGCTTAAGAATAAAAAAACACCACTAGTAAGTCTACACATTTATAATTTTACTCCTACATAAGTGTTGAGGAAAACATAAATAATGGGGGGGTAACTCATGGTAAGTACATATTTATTTACATCGTATTCCTATCCATTTTTATGCAAATACTTGTTTAAATTATGGTGTAAAGTAATTGATGGTAAATATGTTTTTTACCTAAGTATGAGTTATTTTCAAGGATTTTATTTTTGGATGGTTTTCCTGCAAAAGCTTAAAAATAAAAAATCACTACAAGAATATCTAAAAATAGTGTATGAATAATGACACATAAATTATGACACAAAATATGTAAGACAAATATCCACATGGAATTATATTGTGCAAATTTTGCAATAAGACCTTCAATTATGGTGCAATAAAATGTTTGAAAAATAATTTTTTTTAATAATATTGAAAACCAAAGATTGATTTTTCAAAGTTAGACATTAAAATTTGCATTTTTCATGCTAAACTAATAGTGATCAAATTTTTTCTTTGGGAGGAACTAATAATGATTTCACAATTGGTGGAACAAGTACATTTGGAAATGGCACATGCTAGAAAAATAAAATGTTGCACTTGGCTAGTTCTCCATAATAAAATTTTAACTTGGGAGAATCTTCAAAAAATAGGATTTATGGGACCAAAGTGGTGTATACTTTGTAAACAGAATGAAGAATTTGTGGACCACATGTTTACATATTGCCATATTGAAAAGGAAATCTGGGAAAATGTTTGCATGACAATGGGCAACAATACTTGCAATAGATGGTCCTGTTTTGAAGATGTGCTCCTCTATTGGACTAAGAAATCTAAACCTATTTGTCCGCTAACAAAATTTTTTGCCTAGGGTATTTGGCTACTTAGGAATGGAATCATCTTCCGAGATGATTGACTTTGTCCTCTTTCTCATTATTTCAAGATAGCTGCTCATTTCAAAGACTATATTCATGAATTTTCCTTTAAGAAGCCTAGAATTCATCATTATCCTGTGACCCCATCAAATGTCCCTTTTGGTTTTTTCGACCAGGTTTCCCAAGAAAATCAGTGTGGATGAGGGGGGGTGATCAAAATTCCTAAAAATATATGATTTCAGTATAAAATTGGTATTGGTTGTGGCACTAATACCGAAGAAAAGCTTATTGCTGCTTGGACCCTTATGCACTTTCAACCAACATTATAGAAGTTTAGAACAATAATACATAGACATACAAACCCTCTAATATTGTGAAATGACATGTTAATCAGAACTACTATGTGTCCCTCAAGGTTGGGGACAATTTCCAATCTCTACAACATAAAATGTACTTTTTTTTATTCGAAATGAATAACAAAGAAGTAATTTCATCAATGAAAAAAAAAATTAATAATAATGATTTCAAGACCATATTCAAATTTAATTAATAAGCACATAAAAACTTTATAGAAAATTTAATACAATTATGTATTGCCTTGATTCTCTTGATATAACAATTATATGCCACTATTAAATACATAATCGCTTCTACAAAAATCTTTGCGGAAATTTAAAACACGATCGCCAATTGCAAACAAATGAAGAAAGATCATTCACACATAACACAGATGTCTACCAGGAAAGCATAAAGCTGAAAACCCCACTATCATATATTATGTATATATCATGGATCAGGAAACAATCTCATACAAAAATCTACTCTAAGAGTTCTCAGAACAATATACAATCATCTCACACTGTCATGCTTAAATTTGGTAAATGCCTTAGCCAATTTTCTGCCTCACAACAGCCTGCCTCCACTGCGCAATCCAAGTTGATTACAAAGACCAATTCGATGCAATCACACCCTCCTTGACTGTGCAATCCTCATGAGCATATCCAATGTGTGTTTGGCTTGCAAGACTGCAATCCAATATATTACAATTGATAGTCAAGTGTCCCTTTCACCTATCTCTCGACTAGGTCTCCACTGGATCTGACATGCATGTAGTTAACAATAATAAATCTTTAGTTGCATGTGAGATAACTCCATGTGAATTAATTTAATATTTAATTCACTAATCTCTCACTATTGTATCTTCAGTTACAACTAGTTACAACTAGCACAACTGATTTTAACCTAGTTAACTAAGTTAAACTACTTTACAACTAACATAACTACACATCCAACTCTGTTACAACTTCAAATCACTCAGTTACAACTAAGTCCACTTGCATGTCCCACAAACCAACCTTAGAACTCGAAATTCCTTCAGCTAACTGGTTTGTCACTTCAATTAACTGATTTCAAGTGCTTCAAGAGAATATATTAATATTTATTGTCCAACTATTATTAAGGGATGATAATAGTCGACACGCATCTATAAATAGACTTGTGATCTATAAATAGAAATTGCACATACATCTAAAAATAGAACATCATCTATAAATAGAATTTTCTCAACATCTATAAATAGACTTCCACTATAAATAGAATTTTCTCATCTGTTCTAAAAATAGACTTACACCTAAAAATAGCCTGTGTCAGCCCCACCTAGTGTAGGTGCTTCATTTTCACTAGGATCAAGGATGTTGTTCCTAGATGCCAATTTCACTGTTTCTTATTCAACACTTCCTCTCAACAAGAAAGGAATGTCTTTGCATGTGACATGCAACTCCATCCATTCGCCCTACAACCTTTGTATGCAACACTTCTCTAGTGTTTCTCGCACATGCAACTCTTGCATGCAACACTTCTGAAACAGAATAGACTCCAAACAAATGAATTAGTATAATGCATCTATCATCAAAGTCTTCTGAATTATATTGGTATCAACTGCACATGTCTTTAGGAACCACTGTGATGTTGACCTCTGCATCCACACACTCTACACTTGTTGTCAACTCTGATCCGCACTCCAATATCCGACATTGTCACTTTAATTTCATGTCCTCATGACATCTGACTACATCAATCCAACTGATCCTGCTATTTCTACTCTCTGGGCTCCTCGTAGCCAGGCTTGATTCATGAGATCCACACCATCTCAATGAATCCTGCCCAAAAATTTCTTCTTGGGATTACTCATGCATGTCGCCCCACTTCTCACCTGGTGGTATAGCTGCATGCACTCCCTCTTCCCATCTGGCACGAAATTTCTCTGCATGATTGTTTGCTCCCACTCCATGATCCTCATCTTGTGGCTTCTCCACATCTCGAGGTTCACTCTTACCTACATGAAAAACCTGCTCCCTCTCAAGCGCCAATTGCATGGCATCAAGTCTCACACTTCCCAATAGTAGGAAGCTCTATATAAATCCCATCTACATCAAGTCTATAGAGATTCTTAACTCAAATCCCAACCTTCTTGGCTTGCCCTGTTGCTTTGTGTTGTAGGAAAACTTTTCATTCATTAAAGACAACATCATGGCTTATATCCTCTAACATTGCTACTAAGACTAAATTTTTATTCAAACCTGGAACATGCATAACATCTTTTAAATGAAAGAATTTACCTGATACCGTCTGAAAGGTAATGGTACCAATTCTAGTCACACTATATTTTCCATCGTCACCCAACTCAATATACATCTGGAGATCTTTCTCCACCAAGTCCTTGAAAAGTTTCTTATCTCTCGTCATGTGAAAGGAAGCACCACTATCCAAGTACCACCCTGATCCCAATGCACTTGACACCATGCATGCGATCAATGAGAAGTCAAGCTCAAATTGTGAGGCAAGAGCCTCACCAGCTGCAGCTCCATCATCCATCCTTTTCTTCTTCTTTTGTGGACAATTTGTGGCAATATGTCCATACTCGTGACAGTGAAAACACTTCACTTTGGACATGTTGTGCTCCTTGCCATCTTCACCGGCCTCATATTGAGAATGGAATTTCTTCCCCTTCCCCTTCTTGGCCTTAGCAGCCAAAGCACAATCCTCTTCATGATCAATCTTTGATGAAGAGCCATCTCCGATGTTCCACCTGAACTCCTCCTGCACTAGATTTGACCACAGTCGTTCCCAATCTGGCAGTTTTTCCCATCCATTGATAGATTCTTCATGACTGTGCCAACTCTTAGGAAGTCCAAAGAGAGCCAAGCTCACCAAATCATCATTAGCAAGACTTAATCCTGCACTCCCAAGCTCATCCTGGCATTGGACAAACTTTGTTAAGTATACCGGAATAGTGTCGTTCTTTTCCATCTTGATATTTCTGAGTTTATCCTTTAGCGCCAATTTCCTATGGTCGTTTCTACTTTGGAAAAGATCCATCAAAGCCTTCCACATAGCATATGGAGTGGCTTTCCCGTGAATTCTTGAGACAATTTGGTCTTGTACACCTTCCAACAGAATCCTCCTCACCCTTGCTATTTTATTTTGCCATGCATCAAGTACTCCAGCATCTGTCAAAGTAGGCTTAAGAACATCTTTGTCGATGAATTCCTTCAAGCTATTATCTTCAAGCACCGCCTCCATCCTATCCTTCCAATCAATGTAATTCGAGCTGCCCTCGAGTGCATAATCTAGCCACTGTTAGAAAATTATATATTACAGAGCAATGCAACACATACATATGTGGAAAACACAAGCACACAAAACACATAAAACCAAAGAGACAGATATACGTGGTTCACCCAGTTTGGGCTACGTCCACCCCGAACACCCAGTCCTTCCTTTCTATTATCTAGCAAAAATTAAGAGACACAACCTACAACAGATCCACTGTAATGTCCTTTGTTCTCTCTCATAGTCTCCCTATCTGTTTCTCGCTCTGAGAATACACCTACAATACACAGCCGCAATACAATACCCTCATACAAAGTGAGGGGTTTCCTTCTAGGGCAAAAAACCATAGACTAAACATAACTTCTACCATTAGATCATCCGCCTAATGAATGGCCCAGATTGACTATAAATTACTATACTTTTACAAGGCAATTTTACATCTGTTTTTAGCTTCGAGGGCATTGGGGGGGGCTCCATAAATTCATAGCCGCCCCCCCTGGACACCCCAGGAAGCATTTAATTATGGGCAGCATTTCCGCCCCATTAAGGTACAGGGGTCCAACACTGTGATACAAAACAAACAAGATAATCAGGCTCCACACCCAACAATCTCCCACTTGGAGACTGATTGTAGCAACTCCACTGCTGCTTCATTTGCTGGACAATTACTCATCTTTGGACCTGGATGTTTCTCATCTTCATCGTCATCTATGAAGACCAATTGAAACTGATCATGTTCTCAGTTTCTCCTTGGTTACAACTTTTGTTAGCATATCTGCAGGATTCTGGCTAGTGTGTATCTTTTCCAGCTTCAACTATCCATCTTCCAATACTGACCGTATGAAATGGTACTTGAGTTGTATGTGCTTAGTCCTGGAATGAAATTTTGAGTTCTTTGCAATATGAATGGAACTTTGGCTATCACTGTATAATGTGCCCATATCATGCTTCTTACCCAGTTCATCCATAAACCCTTGTAACCAAATCATTTCCTTACTAGCCTCTGTAGCAGCAACATACTCTGCTTCTGTTGTTGAAAGTGCAACAACACTTTGGATTTTTGAAACCCAACTGATAGTTGTTCCACTTACAGTGAATACATATCCTGTAGTGCTCCTCCTGTTATCTCTGCCACCTGCCATATCTGCATCAACATATCCCTGTAGAGCAATGTTTGAACCACCAAAACATAATGCTTGATTTGTGGTACCTCTCAAATATCTGAGAATCCATTTTACTGCCATCCAATGTTATTTTTCTGGATTGTTCATGTACCTACTTACAACTCCCACTGCATGTGCAATATCAGGCCTTGTGTAGACCATTGCATACATTAAGCTTTCAACTGCTGATGCATATGGAATTTTAGACATATAATCCATTTCTTCTTGGGTCTTGGGGCACATCTCCTTACTAATTTTGAAATGGCTAGCAAAAAGTTTACTAACTGGTTTTACATTCTTCATATTAAATATTTTCAACACCTTTTGTATGTACTCATTCTGAGATAGTGTTAATTTGCGATTTTTCCCGTCTCTAGTTATTCTCATACCAAGTATTTGTTTTGCAGCTCCCAAATCCTTCATTGCAAATGTGTTTGCCATATTTCTTTTCAGCACATTTATATCCTGCATGTTAGACCTTGCAACAAGCATGTCATCTACATACAATAACAATATAATATAGCTACCATCATTTTGCCTTTTCAGATAAACACAATGATGAGAGTGACATCTAGTATAACCTTGTTCATACATAAACCTGTCAAATTTTAGATACCACTGCCTTGAAGCCTATTTTAAGCCATACAAGCTCTTCTTTAGCCTGCATACTAATTTTTCCTTCCCTTTGACCTCATATCCTTCTGGTTGCTCCATATAGATCTCTTCCTCCAAATATCCATGGAGAAATGTTGTCTTTACATCTAACTATTCAAGATGTAAATCTTCTGCTACTACAAAACTTAAAATAGTTCTGATTGAAGTCATCTTAACAACAGGAGAAAATATTTCATCAAAATCAATACCTTTCTTTTGTGCAAACCCCTTCACCACAAGTCTAGCTTTGTACCTTTGTTTTCCTCCAAATTCTTCCTTCAGCATGTAAATCCATTTATTCTGTAATGTAGTTTTACCTACATGAAACCTGACTAAGTCCCAAGTCTGGTTATGTATTAAGGATTCTATCTCTTCTTCCATGGCTAGCTCCCACCTCTTCCTGGTTTCAACCTGCATTGCTTCTTCATAACATTCGGGTTCACCAGAATCAGTCAACAATAAATAATATAATGAAGGGGAGTATTGTTCAGGGGGTATCCTTATCCTAGTAGATCCTCTGAAACCACTTTCAGGTGTTTGAGGTGCATGTTGTTGTTGTGGTGGTTGATGTGGTTGTCGTTGTTGATTATTATTATTTTCAAGCACCTTTACTTTTTTTGTGATCTCATCAAGAACTGTGTATTCTTTGTTTTCATTTTCTTGTTTCTTTTCCTACAACTGATTCTTATACAAGACCTTTTCATTGAATATTAAATCTCTGCTCCTAATGATTTTGTGATTTTCATAATCATATAAGCGATAACCAAAATCATGAACACCATATCCAATAAAGGTACATTTCTTTGATTTTGCCTCAATATTTGTTCTATTTTCTTTATTAATATGGACAAAGGCCTCACAGCCAAAAGGCTTTAAAAAAGAGTATTTTACCTTCTTACTTGTCCATGCTTCCTCTGGAATACCACCATCCAAGGAACTTGAAGGCCCTCTATTTATTAGATAAACAACAGTAGCTACAGCATCTGCCCAAAATTGTAAAGGCAATCCTGCATGAAATCTCATGCACCTTGCACGCTCCATGATTGTTCTGTTCATCCTTTCTAACACACCATTTTCTTTTGGTGTTCTTGGAACTATATTTTCTCTGTGAATTCCATGCTCTTAACAGTACCTATCAAACTCTTTATTGCAATATTCACCTCCATTGTTTGATATAAGACACTTCAACTTCTTTCCTGTCTCAATCTCAACCAAAGCTTTCCATTTCTTGAAAGTATCAAATACATCAGATTTATTTTGAATACAATAAATCCAAGTTTTTCTAGTTGCATCATCAATAAAAGTAACATAATAACGAGAGCTACCGAGAGATGATACCTAATTAGGTCCCCATACATCAGTATGCACAAACTCTAATTTTTCGCTCTTCTTTTCTTTCCCAACTCTAAGAAATATGACTCTCTTATTTTTTCCATAAATACAACTCTCACAGAAATCCAAATCAACATTCTTCAAACCCGGCAACAAATTTCTTGAGTGAAGAATCTTCATCCCCTTCTCACTCATGTGTCCGAGCCTATGATTCCATAATGTTGCATCTTCTCCTTTGGAAGTTAAATCGTTTACAGAGTTATAAATACCATTGCATAAATACAATGTACCAACCTTTTCACCTTTTGCTATTACCAGGGCTCCTTTGGTGACCTTCCAAGTATTATCTGTGAAAGTTGTCACACAACTTTCACCGTCGAACTGCCCTGTTGAAATCATATTTTTCTTCAGATCTGGAACATGGCTTACCTCCTCTAATATCCATTGGTTTCCATTCTGTTGTTTTACAAGAACCTTACCCATTCCAACAATTTTACAGGTTTTATCATCACCCAAATAGACTTGTCAAAAATCTCCTTGAACATAGTCATGAAAATATTTCTTATCAGGTGTGGCATGGAATAAAGCACCTGAATCTACTACCCAGGAATCGGTAACATTTTCGAAAGAAAGAATAAAAAAATCTTGTAACACATCACCTGTCACATTTCCTTCATGATTGTTTTCTTGTTGTGCGTCTCCTTATTTTCCCTTCTGAGATCTACAGTCTTTCTTCAGGTGTCCTTTATTTCCGCATTTCCAGCACACTATCCCTAATCTGGACTTGGATCTTCCTTTCCTTTATTTACTGTGATATCATGAGCTCTTTCCTCTTTCCATTTTTCTTCCCCTAGACTCTGCACTCAAAGCATTACCCGATGTCTCACTAGAGCTTTTCCATCGCATTTCCTCGCTAAGGATAGCACCAACATCATCATCAAACTTTAAATTACTAAATCCAGAGACAGAGTTACTAATGGCCATAACTAAACCATTCTAGCTTTCTAGCAATGAGCACAGAAACAAAAGAGCACTAGCTTCATCATGAAATTTTACCCCTACAGAACTTAACTAACTGGTAACTGTATTAAAATCATTTAAATGGTCTGCAACAGATCCATCTTCCGACATATTCATATTAAATAAACGTTTCATAATAAATACCTTGTTTGAGGCCGAGGGTTTTTCATATAGTTTCGCCAATGCCTTAATCATACCCTCTGTTGTTGTTTCTTTCGAAATATTGAAGGCTATCGACGCCGGGAGGCACAACCATACTGTTCTGAGTGCCTTTCTATCGAGAATCTCCCATTCTGCGTCTGTCATAGCCATCGGCTTCTTCTTTTTTCTGCTCAATGGTAGGTACAGATCTTTCTGATACAGATAATCTTCCACCTGCATCTTCCATAGCAGGAAGTTTTGGCCGTTAAATTTCTCGACCCTAAACTTACCATCTTCCGCCATTGCTCCCACTCGAACTAGGAACCCTTCTTTCATGTGAGTTTATCAACCAAATAGACCTTTGGCTCTGATACCAGTTGTTAGAAAATTATATATTATAGAGAAATGAAACACATAAATATGTGGAAAACACAAGCACACAAAACACACAAAACCAGAGAGACACAGATATATGTGGTTCACCTAGTTTGTGCTACATCCACCCCAAACAACCAGTCCTTCCTTTCTATTATCCAGCAAAAATGAAGAGACACAACCTACAACAGATCCACTATAATATCCTCTATTCTCTCTCATAGTCTCCCTATCTGTTTCCCGCTCTGAGAATACACCTTCAATACACAGCCGCAATACAATACCCTAATACAAAGTAAGGGGTTGCCTTCTAGGGAAAAAAACCCTAAACTAAACATAACTTCTACCGTCAAATCATCCGCCTAATGAACGGCCCAGATTGACTAGAAATTACTATACTTTGACAAGGCAACTTTACATCTGTTTTTAGCTTCGGGAGCGCTGCCCCCGAAACCCCCCGCCAGGGGGGGGCTCCATAAAGTCGTAGCCGACCCCCCCTGGACCCCCCAGGCAGCGTTTAATTACAGGCACGTTGCCGCCCCATTAAGGTACAGGGGCCCAACATTGTGATACAAAAAAAACAAGATAATCAGGCTCCACACCCAACATCCGCAAGCCATTGAAAGCCATTTCGATGTTTACTCAACTGTCGCACCAAGAAATTCTTGCAGAAAATTCGAATTGTTTCCACCAATGAACTCAGCTACTTCTTCAAAATTGCAATCTTTTGTGCTCTGATACCATGTAGAAAATTTTAATACAATTATGTATTGTCTGGATTCTCCTGATCTAACAATTATATGCCATTGTTAAATACAGAATCACTTCTACAAAAATCTTTGTGGAAATTTGAAACTCGATCGCCAATTGCAAACACGTGAAGAAAGATGATTCACACATAACATAGATGTTTACCGAGAAATCATAAAGCTAAAAAACCCACTATCACATATTATGTATATATCATGGATCATGAAACAATCTCATACAAAACTCTACTCCAAGAGTTCTCAGTACAATATACAATCGTCTCACATTGTCATGCGGAAATTTGGCAAATTCCTTGGCCAATTTTCTACCTCACAACAACCTGCCTCCACTAAGAAATCCAAGTTTATTACAAAGACCAATTTGATGCAATCACACCCTCCTTGACTACGCAATCCTCATGATCATACCCAATGTGTGTTTTTCTTGCAAGAGTGCAATCCAATATATTACAACTGATAGTAAATTGTCCCTTTCACCTATCTCTCAACTGGTTCTCCACTGGATCTCACATGCATGTAGTTAAAAGTAGTAAATCTTTAGTTTCATGTGAGATCACTCCATGTGAATTAATTTAATATTTAATTCACTGATCTCTCATTAGTGTATCTTCAGTTACAACTAGTTACAACTAGTTACAACTAGCGCAACTGAGTTTAACTCACTTAACTAAGTTAAACTACTTTAAAACTCACATAAATACACATCCAACTCTATTTCAACTTCGAATCACTCAGTTACAACTAAGTCCACCTACATGTCCCACCAACCAAGCTTAGAACTCGAAATTCCTTCAGCTAACTGGTTTGCCACTTCAGTTAACTGATTTCAAGTGCTTCGAGAGAATATATTAATATTTATTGTCCAACTATTACAAAGGGATAATAACAGTCGACATGCATCTATAAATAGACATGCGATCTATAAATATACTTCGCACATACATCTAAAATAGAACATCATATATAAATATAATTTTCTCAACATCTATAAATAGACTTCCGCTATAAATAGAATTTGCTCATCCGTTCTAAAAATAGACTTACACCTAAAAATAGCCTGTGTGGGCCCCACCTAATGTAGGTGCTTAGTTTTCATTAGGATCAAGGATGTTGTTCCTAGATGCCAATTTCACTATTTCTTGTTTCAAACTTAAACAAACTTAATACTTACAATATAAAAGATTCTTAACAATGGATATTCACCTCCACTTTACCATGTATATTATTAACTTGTAAATAGGTTTTGTTACAATACCATAGACCATTATCATAGCTTATCAACGCCACATGCCCAAAAACCATAACTCATTTAACAATAAAAAATTAAAATATAAAATATAATGTAAAATGTAAAAAGAAAAATGTAAAATCGAATGTATTGTAATCTAAAAGGCAAAATGTAAGCCATGGGCTTACCAATTCGATTAGAAGATCTCTCAATAATGTAAAGTTAACCTACTATTGTTTCTTTAACAAGTTATTTCTTATATATTATTATTGGGATTAATCAATAATGTTGATAATTATTATTCCAATATAATATAATAATAATCATCTCCATTATAAGTATTATTATATTATAACTTACATATGTTATTGGTGACATAGAGTGGAAATTCTCAATCATATGGATGGAGGGGGCAGAGAGAAGGAGAGAAGGAGGGACATAGTGACAAGTTGGAGGGAGAGAGAGAGAGAGAGGGAGAGGGAGAGAAAGAGAGAGTGATGGGAGAGAGAGGTAGAGAGAGGAAGGAAGAGAGAAAGGAATTAGAGAGAGAAAGAGATATGGAGGAAGAGAGAGATGGAGTTGGAGGGGGGGAGAGAAGGAGAGAAGAAGAAATACATAGAGAGATAAAGGTGGAAAGAGAGAGAGAGTGATAAGGGATAGATGGAGGGAGAGTGAAGGAGAGCAGTAGGGAAGAAAGAGAGAAGGAGAGAGAGAGGGATAGAATGGGAAGAAAGGGAGAGAAGGGGAAGAGAGAGAGGGATAGGGAGAGGTAGGTTGAGAGAGATATAGATATGGATAGATATTGTGTATGTTTGGTGGGTGAGATATAGAGACAACTAAGGAGAGACAGAGGGGAGCATAGGTATAGATGGATGGGGGAGACAGGGAAGAAAAGAGAGACATAGAGCGTGAGGGAGGGAGATATAGATAGATATGGGGAGAGAAATCATGTGTGTTTCGGGGATGATATAGAGAGATAGGGAAGGATACATGGGGGGAGATATAGATGTAGATGGCAGGGGAGAAATAGGCAAGAAGAGAGAGAGAGAGAGAGAGAGAGAGAGAGGGCTATGGGGGAGAGATGGAGGAGGAGAAAGAGAATGAGGGAGTGAGATAGACACAAATATAGAGGGGGGAGATTGTAGGAAGAAGAAAGAGATACACAGAGACATATACAAGCATTTATAGTATTATATAATGTTAAACATTATTAACCATATAGGAATTGGAAGTAAGGCTTTTACAAAGGTAAAAGAAGTTGGATTTAGAAAGCCATGCATATTTTTTCTTTTCACTTAAATAGATGCATTGATTTTAGTGTAGATGTTGATTCCTAATCCTAATTGATTGATTGCACTAGATGCATTTATTTCTGTGTAGTTTTTTATTTCTAATCATATTTGATTGCTTGCACTAGTTGCATTGATTTTAGAATAGATGTTGATTTCTAATCCTATTTGATTTCTTATATTAGATGTGTTTATTTCAGTATATACGTTGCTTTTCTAATCCTATTTGATTGCTTGCACTAGATGCATTAATTTCAAAGCAAATGTGATTTATGATTTGATGTAACTAGATGTATGACATACATTAATTTCAAAGTAATAAGATTAATAATGTGAATTTATTCTAGTTTAAAAAAAAAGTAATGGTGACTTGCATTGATTTCTTTGTTATAGTAATTCATACATAAATAAAATTCTTGAATTTTCATCTTAAATAGAATGTCCGCTTAGTTGAATTTTTTTCTTCTTGACACTAAACTATTTGTAATTGACTACATTCTTATTATTATCATTTTCCATCATTCAACATTGTGAGTCACTTTTCATTCAGATAAGGTAATGGAAAACAACTACCTTTGAAATCTATTTGAGGTATAATAGTCCATAAGTCACAATGATTGACTTTGGATAAAGCTACTATTAATATTGGAGAATAAGAGAGGCAAGGCATGGAATTTACTACAATAGCTCAAGGTAAACATTTTAACAGTCTAAAATTTAAACTTCCCTTTTAATATGGTTAATATGAAAATATGGCAAAAATAACATGTGTGACGATAAGAATAATACAAGAGAATAGTTTGAGATTGATCGCAATGAAGACTATTTGTAATTGATTACATTCTTATTATTCACGTTTTCAAGAATTTTTTTTGTGACCGTGTGTCACTCAAACTAGCATAGATCCATCCTAACCACAAATATATCAAGTGTTGAGAGGGATCAAATATCTCAAGGTGAAAATATTTCTTCGTTTTTTGCACTTAGAAAATAGATTTGCTAAGGTTTGAAATTTGCTAAGATTTGCACCTTGAGAGATTTGATCCATCTTGGTGCTTGATAGGTTTGTGGTTAAGATGAATATTATGTAGGCCCAACTAAAAAATAATAGAAGGTTCAAATAAATATAGATTCGAGTATGGGGGAAATGTTGTATTGTCCATAAATTAGTGTAAATATTTAAATGTTGGCTCAATTAATATTAAAAATTCAAAAGTAATAAAAAACAATAAAAATCAATTTATTATATGTAATGTTGGCTCAATTAATATTAAAAAGTCAAAAGTAATAACCAATTTTTTATAATGTAGTTTTGTTTTGTAGGGTACTTAGTCCCTCTAACTAAAGTTATAAATTATGTGGAAAAAATTGAATAAATAGTTATAACCTACAATGGCCAATGCTAAATTAGTAGTGGTAGATAGGAAAATCATCCTATAGTATTTCTTTGGACGGAATTAATAAATTGAGATGTGAAGTGGATAAGTAAATTGCTTCCTTAGGTAGAATAAATTTTGAAGAATTATTTCGGTAATAATCACATTCAATTGAACATTGTCGACGCGTTTCAAACCAACTAGTGTGGTTCATAATCAGGACTAGGTGAGAGATCAGATCCAGACGTTGAGTTAAATAGATGCAGAAAAGGCTAAACTAGACATTAGGATAACGGCTAGTTATATTTAATTAATTTAATTATTTATTTAATTATACATTAAAATCCTAATGGCTAGTTCTATTTAATTAATTTAATAGTTTAATTATTTAATAAAATATATATATATATATATATATATATATATATATATATATATATATATATATCATTTTATTTTATTTTATTTAGTTAATTAATTATTATTATTATTATTAATTATTTAATTCTTTATTACCTATTATATTATATATATTTATCTATATATAAATTTATATTCCTATTATTCTCTTTTCTCTGGAGGCCTAAAAAAAAAAATGAAGGGTGGAAACAACATACCATTAAGAATATAGGGCAGGGATCCAACACCTGCTTATATTCCAGCCATCATATCTATTGAGATTTACATGTCTTTTTTCAATTTCTAGGGCCTCTCTTAACTTACGATGATGGAAATGGTCAATCCTAGCTATGACCTTAACCTCTTTGATGAAGATATGATGGTTAGTCTTTTCCACATGCTCAGCTAGGGTGGAGGCGCAGGATCTTCCATGCTTAATGTCAGCAGCATGTTCAAAGATCCTTTGGTTAATAGACCGACCAGTATCACTAATGTAAGGTGTCCCACAAGAACAAGGAATAATGTAGACACCTTTTCCATCCCTAGGGTTTACCAAATCTTTAACTAATTTAAGAGAGCTGTGAATTGTGCTAAGGGGATTGAAGGAAGAAGAAACCTTATGCTTCTTAAGGATCCTAGCAATCCTATCAGTGATTCCCTGAATGAAAGGAAGCCTTACATTGCAGGACCACTGATTAGGTTCATTAATATTTTTATTTTTAACTAAGGGACCTCTTTCTTCTTTAAGAAAAGCCTTAAGGCCTTGCGACTTACTATAACCATTTTTACAAAAGACACTAAGGAGATGGGTCTTTTCTTCCTCAAGGTGAGACTCATTAGAGATTCTCATTGCCCTGGTGGCTAAGGTATTGAGGACACCTAACTTTTTAGCAGGGAAATGATGTGAACTAGAGTGAAGATATTGCTTAGTATGGGTTTTCTTTCAGAAAACTTGATGAGAGAAAGAACCATTGTCCTTAATAGAGATAAGAACTTCAAGGAAAGGAAGGCTACCATCCACCTCAAAATCCATGGTGAATTTTATGGAGCATCCAGCTCTTCTTTACCATGAGGCCAAATGACACAAGTATCATCTACAAAACTTTTCCAAAACTTTGGCTGCTACAGATCAGAGGAAAGAGCCTTGGATTCAAAGTCCTCCATAAAGAGATTAGTAACAATAGGGGAGAGGGGAGAACCCATGGAAACACCACATGTTTGCTCATAGAACTCACCTTCAAAACTCAAGAAAG
Source organism: Pinus albicaulis (assembly GCA_034641835.2). Classification (NCBI taxonomy): domain Eukaryota; kingdom Viridiplantae; phylum Streptophyta; class Pinopsida; order Pinales; family Pinaceae; genus Pinus; species Pinus albicaulis. The sequence goes on along the minus strand of CM076579.1, from coordinate 1,512,456,746 downwards.
TGTATGTTAAGCAAATCCTGAATAAATAGGTCGTATCTGGATCAGTGATGCGATTAATGACTTCAATGGACTCATTAATGGGGATATTGGTCAGTACGACCTACGAGAGGCTTAATCTTAAGGGCCAAATACTTGGCTAGAAGATAAGTCGGACCGCCAATGGTGTCAACAATGGGCCAAAGGGGAGCACCATCCTTATGGATTTTTGGAAGACCATAGATTCTTGGAGTAAGGGGGTTTCTTTCAATCAACTTCTTACTAAGAGAACTCACGGAGCTGCTTGATTTAATGGCATCAACAACTGCTCTTGACACCTTTTTTAAGGTATTTTTAGAAATTTTCTTGTAACTCCCACTATTATCCAAATGGTCTAACATTTTCTTCCTATAATCCTCTTTATTAATAATTACAACTGCACCTCCTTTGTCAACCTTAAGAACAACAATATCCTTATTATTATTTAAGGATTTTAAGGCCTCGAACTCGAGCTTACTAAGGTTTCTCTTAAGGGGATTTTCTTTCCTTAATATGACCACACAATCCTGCCTAATAATGTCCTTGGAGGAATCTGGTAAGTCCCTGATGCCAAATTCAATGTCGCAAATGATATCTTGAACCGGGATTTTTCTAGGAGCAAGGGAAAAATCAAAGTCTTTCTCTATAAGACTTTAAATTGCTTAAATTTTGGTTGGTAGTAACCAGTAGTAAGTCTGCACATTTACAATTTTACTTCTACATAAATTATGAGGAAAACATAAATAATAGTGAGGAGTAACTCTTGGTAAGTATATTTATTTACATCTTATTCCTATCGAATTTTTATGTAAATACTTGGTTAAATTATGGTGGGAAGTAACTCCTGTAAATATATTTATTTACACCTAATTTCTATCCATTTTTTATGTAAATACTTGGTTAAATTATGGTGGGAGGTATCTGATAGTAAATATTAATGCACAAATATCTAAAAATCATGCATGAATATTGAAACCATATCCATAAATTATGTCATAAAATATGTAAGGAAGTTATCATTATGTCATAGTTTTATGCTTCAATAATACCATCAAGTAATGGTCCAATCAAATGTTTGAAAAATAGATTTTTTTAATAATATTGAAAAAAAAAATATTTATTTTTCAAAGTTAAACATTATAATCTCCATTTCTCAATGCTAAACTAATAGTGATCCACAAAGAAATGGAGTGCTAGAGTGCTTCCTTGGCTAATCCTAATAATTATTCCATAATCACATTCAAATTTAATCAATAAGCACATAAAAAATGAATACATACATAAAATTAGAATATAATAAGATTCTTAACCATAGATATTCACCCACACTTTACCATGGATATCATTAACTTGTAAATAGGTTTTGATACGATGTCTTATCAATACTAGATTCCCAATAACCATAACTCATTTCACAATTAAAAACTAAAATGTAAAATAAAAATAAAAATATAACATGAAAAATGAAAAATGTAATGTAATGTAATCTAAAATGTAAAATATAAATAGTAAAATGTAAGGCACGAGCTACCAATTTGATAAAACAAATTGGTTTGTCTATAAAGTTAACATATTATTGTTTCATTAACAAGATATTTCTTTATATATTATTATTGGTATAATAACCAATAATATTGATAATTATTATTCTAATATATAATAAAAATCATCATCTCCGTTATAAGTATTATTATATTAGACCTTACATATATTATTGATTACACAAATAACAATTCGTGATTGTATGGATGGAGGGGGAGAGAGAAAAGGAGAGAGAAATATGGGGGGGGAGAGAGGGAGAGAGGAAGTAAGAGAGAGAGGAGGGGAGAGAAATATGGAGTTGGAGGGGGGGAGAGAGGGAGGGAAAAACAAAGACACAAAGATAGAGGTGGAGATATAGGGAGTCAAAAGGTGTAACAAACACATCCGCTCACCTCTACCCAAGTAACCGGCCAACAGGGGTAAACATGAGATGAGGGGCAGTTATGACTAGACTCAAACTCCTAGGTGACCATACGAATATGGAGTCGACAAACAACCCTTATTGACTTCCCTTGGGATCCACAGGACCCTCCAAGAGTAACCCAACCCCTCCATGAGTCCCTCCCCTGAGCTAACTTGAATTTTTCCTTAATTGACCCCCAGTCGCTCCCTTGCTAGGCCTTAGTGCGACTAGACCTCCTATTTGCATGCATAAGGCTGCATCAGTGTGATTATGGACTAAATTTCTGAGTTTTTTTCCAACAAATGTGGATTTTAAGGCTAGATTATAGGGCTAGGGCTAGACCTCCACCCAGAAATCCCTATAACTTTTAGAAATCATAAATTACACAAGGACAATGCTTGCAACCCAAAACTCACATAAGGACTAGGCCTGACCATCCCCAATTGGGTGTAACATCCCTGGTGAAAATTCCATGTAATAAAGTTAAAAATAATAACCACGGTTTATGGGAAACTTATTCCAAGCTAAATGTTGGGCAAAACATCCTAGTGGGTGTTCATTTCAGTTATTATGGCTAAGGAATTTGGCAAAGGCAATGCTAAGGCTTTGGAAAGGAAAAGTGGAATTTATCAACATTTATTTATGAAAAATAATGGAAATTAGGAGAAAAGGGAAATGAAATCTCACAGGTTGCATGTGAGAAGGAAAATGAGGTAAAATAATGAAAAAAGAAGAAAATAGAGGCCTCATCTATAAAAAGGCTTCTAAGGATCAGTTGGTACCTTTTTCCAATTCAGTTTTGGATCTCTCTCATTATTCTCTATCTCTCTCTCTCATTCTTGGACACTTAGAGTTTCTTGGAGCACTTTGGCATTCGACCAAGAAAGGAAAAGAAAGCAGGAGGAAGGAGGAAGCAATCAAGGAAGAGTAGGATCAAGCAGCTACTATGGGATTCTTTGCAAGTATCGATTTGAATGTATGTTTTCCTTGCTAGATTTGGCATGCATGGTATTGCATGTGGTTATTTTCTGTCATGGAATGGGTTTTTCGAGGTGTGACGGTTTTATCATCCTAGCCTTGCCATTTCCGAACAATCATGGTGTTGTGGAGCTCTCATATTTTGGTTGAGCTGGATTTCCCGATGGAATCGATGTTGAGTGAGGTAGATCTCTAAATTGATATAACACATGGCCTAGTAACCCCTGAACATGAATATGGGTTGTGGTAAAGTTGGATAGTGTGTTTCCTTGGTGGGCATAGGAATCCTCGACTGGTGAATGGCGGGATATACGGTAAAGCCTAGAGGTGGTTTTCTCTCCATCAGGCCTAGGAAACCCGAGTTGGGATATACAATAGATACTGGAGAGAATGCCTCGGTTTAGGGACTAGTGATACCTTATTCAAACTATCGACTGTGGTAAATCCTGAGAGACTGGGAGACAGGAAAATTCCTCACAGTGTAGGCAAAGAGAATCTACTAGTATCCATGCTTGTGTTGGCCTATTAATCGGACGGAGATCATGGTAAAGTTGGTTATGACATGTTTATTGTGTTGGCCTATTGATCCAGTGTGGATCAAGTTAAATCCTATTTTTTATTGATGACGATGGGGTGGTTTAGCCTTAGGATTCCCTGGCTGATTCTTTCGGTTTGATTCCCACATTCATGCTTGGAATATGGCACGGGGGTGATTGGATGAAGAGACATTTTTTTCAGCCAATCTATGGTCGGGTGGAACATGGTAGTCCCATCTCTGGTTTTTTTTCACATCCACTAATGAGCAGCTCATTCCCTTGGTATTTGATGAATAAATGTACTAGTTTATATGTGGATTCTATTATTGATGTATCCATTGTACTTATGTTGTTATTATGTTGGTTATAAGCATGTATTTTAATAGTGATGATGTATGGATCTCCCCATGTTTTTACTTGTAAATGAATGCACAATGTATCTATGGTCAAATAGATGGTATTGCAGCTAATGATATAAGGGAGAAATGTTTCTTAGTGATTCTCAGATAAGTATGAGAACCCCTATGCCTCAATCTATTGTTTATACCTGTAGCTTTCATGTTTGTGACATGTTTGACGAAATGCCTATCATCGATAGTAGGGGTCTAGTTTAGTCCTCATGGATGTTTTTGTAAATATGTCATTACTTGGTTGTTATAAATAAAATCTGAACTTGTCATGGATTTCTGGGAAGTGCATTGGGTTCTGGGTCTGAAAACGTTGCTCGAATCCCAGGGGGGTTGGCACAACATTGGGTAATTTATTCCCTAGACGTTGGAATGTGGGATTATGCATGCGGCCAGAGCCCGATATATGCTGGCATGAAGGCCTGTGCATGCATCTAGAGGCCCACAAGCTAAAAATGTCAGTGGGACCAAGGGGCATGATGCTTGAAAGGTTGGGTGGCTCTTGGGGGTGTTTTTGTTGATTTACAAGGTGTGTGATGTGTTTCCGTCGATTCCACTTCCTTAAGGTCACCTTGGAGGTTGAATATGATCATAGTAGCCTATCATCAAATGTTAAGCCTAGCTGGTCAGTTATTTGGGTAGATATGGGAATAGGGTGTTACAGAGTGGTATCAAAGTATGGTTCAACCATTGGACTTGATGGGTGGTGTATTGGTCATGCTTTTCTGTTGGTTTCAAATTCTTTTCTCATACCTATGGTTTATTTTCTTGTTGCATATGTGTTGTGTTGGCCATGCTGGCAGTGGTATCACTATGGAAGGCATGATGGTGTTGTTTTCAACATGTTGTCGTGAGTGTATGACTAGTTATGTGTCGTTCATGCTTATGTATTGTCCGTGTATGCTTGCTTACATGTTGCTACATGTTGTACATGCATTTCTTGTTTATGCTACGTTACATATTGGTAATGCTTCAATGTTGTTTATGCATGCTTTCTTACATGATGATATATGTTGAGCCTGCATTGGTTGCTCATGCTTGGTTACATTTTGATTACGCTTGTGTATTGTCTATGTAAGTCGACATGGTTGATGTTGTCACTAATGAAGTCATGGTATGCGTAGTGATATGGTCATGTAGTGATGAATGGACTCCAGCTAGAGTGATACTCTCGTGAATGGTACATTCATTTTTTATATCTTTACATGTTTTTATGATTATGTTTATACATGTATCACGCTAATTGGTTGATCTTGTAGATGAGGTATCCTCCCAAAATTACACTAAGGTACATTGGTTTATTATGATTCGGTTTAGTTGACATATTATGCTTTGCAGGAAAAGAGATTGAAATGAGTAATAAGATGAGCAGTGTGGTGGGCACTCTTATGATTTGGAAAACACATTGAGAAGAATAAAGGAAGAAATAAGGAGTTGTAACGCAGACAAGGACACGATCATATAGGAACAAGAGAAAAAAGCTAAGGTTAATGCAATACTTCTTTATATCTTGTCAGAATTGCAGCGGCATGGGCTAGTTCATATCAGCCATGGACATGAGGACATAACTAATGGGGCATATGGAAGTAGGTCTCCTAGTAGACACAAGTTAGATAGAGATGATACAGTGAGAAATGGAAGGTTGTTGGACACTCCAGATAGGATGGGTGTTGTGTACACATATTTTTCTAGTTCTAGTTCAGATAAACATCATGATCATCATCGTTATCATCCTTACAGGAGGAGTGACAGGGGGTAATTTCCAGATGAATTTAAGAAAGAAAATCCACCTACTTTTGATGGGGACTTGAAGAATCCAGACGATGCAGAGGCTTGGATACTTGGGATGAAAAAATTCTTTGAGTTGCATGAGTACACGGAAAACATGAAGGCCAGAATTGTTATCCTCGGCATGAAAGATAAAGCAAACATTTGGTGGGAATATGTGAAGTAATTCAAATACATCAGGACAAATGAATTGAATTGGCAATAGTTCAAAAGGCTTTTCACAAAGAAGTACCTTTCAAAGAGGTACTACAACATTAAGGCCAAACGAATCTATGATCTAAAGATGGGATCAATGACAGATGCAGATTAAACGACAAAATTTCTAAAGATATTGAGGTATGTATTGTATCTTGAGGATGAGAAGGCTAAAGTTGAGTGAATTTTCAGTGGTTTTCCATTAGCATTTCGAGATCAGATTGAGTATGATGAGCCTCGGTCACTTCAGGAATTCATTGGGAGGCTGAAACACTACTATGAACAATCAAATCATAAGAATGAATCTCAACAAGGATAGAAAGGGAAGGACAAAGGTAAAAGTAAATGGAAGATTAAGAGAGAAAGGCCTCATAATGTAGAAGAGAAGGAAGATGTGGCACCACAAAATTTTTTTAATGCAACTAGACATGGACATAGGCCCTAGAAACAACATATATCTCAACAAAAGCAAGGAAGTAATGGTATGGGACGGTTGGAGTGTTGGACACACAGTGAGGAGCATCTTAAGAGAAATTTTCCATAGAATCATGGTGGTAGGCCTAAGCTATAAAATGCATAATAGGAGCAGATTTTTGGGGATATTGGGCAGATCATTCCTCGTATTTATGCATTCATGGACAATAGGTAGGCAAACGACTAGGAATATATCATTGAGATGGACAATAAGCATTGTGATCAACTTATTTCTATTTTGATTGACCCCAGATCTAATTATATCTATGTTAGTACTAACTTGGTGGATAAGTGTGGTTTGAGTGAGGAAAATCATGCAAAATATTGATTAGTGCAGTTGGATACAAGTACGAAGAAAAGAGTTCACCATTGGGTAAGAGATTGTGCATTTGAGTTAAATGGTATGCCTACAGCAACACATTTGAAAATATTTCCATTTGGATCATATAGTATGTTATTGGGTATGGACTGGCTATACCTTCATAGGACCAAGATGGATTGTTATGATAAATCCATTGAGTGCTTGAATGACAATGGTGAATCAAGATTTTTATAGGGAAAGAATAAAGTCACATCAATTAGGATGGTGACAGCCATGCAGGCCAAAGGTTGCAAGAAAGGGTGTGTGCTATTTGTATTTCATATCTATAGTGACAAAGGTAAGGAAGTTGAGGATGTAGATGTGTTGAACAAGTATCCAATTTTACAGTGTTTTTAGGATATGTTCCCAGTAGAAGTTTCAGAGTTCTCACCTCATAGGGAGGTAGAATTTCCTATTGAGTTGGTACTAGGAGAAACTCCAGCATCAAAGGCACCTTTCAGGATGAGCTCATCTGAGTTGGTAGAATTAAAGGTGGAGCTGAAAGAGATGCTTGACAAGGGATAAATTAGGCCAAGTGTATCACCTTGGGGAACACTAGTGTTGTTCGTGAAGAAGAAGGATGGCACTCTTAGATTGTGCATTAACTACAGGCAACTAAACAAAGTGACCATAAAGAGCAGGTACCCATTATCGAGGATTGATGATTTGTTCGATCGGGTGAAGGGAGTAGCATTGTTCTCTAAGATCGACTTGAGATCTAGATATTGTAACGTACACATCAAAGAGCAAGACATCTACAGGACCACATTTAGGACAAGGTCTGACCATTATGAGTTTTTTGTAGTGCCATTCGATTTGACTAATTCCCTAGCTACATTTATGTGTTTGATTGACAATGTGTTTCGTCCTTATTTGGAAAAGTTTGTTTTTGTGTTCATTGATGACATATTGGTATATTCTAAAAATGAGGAAGAGCATGCCGAAAATTTGGCAGTAGTGTTGAGATTTTTGAGAGAGCATCAGTTGTATGCTAAGATCAGCAAATGTAGTTTCTCCCAGACTAAGGTACATTACTTGGGACATGTTGTCTCCAAGGAGGGCATTGCAGTAGATCTAGAAAAGATAAGGGGCATCATGGAATGGGTAGCTCCTAAGAATGTAGATCACATGAGATCAATCATGGGATTGGAAGGTTCTTATCAGAGGTTCATCAGGAACTTCTCACATATTTCTTATCCTATTACATCATTACAGAAGAAAGGTAAGAAGTTTGATTGGACAGAGGAGTGTGAGGCTAGTTTTGAGTAGCTTAAGCAGTTGTTGACACATGCTCCCGTGTTAAATATTGTAGATCCAGACAAGGATTTTGTATTGTGTACAAATGATTGCAAGAGAGGACTTGGTGGGGCCCTTATGTAGGATGGGCAGGTGGTATGATATGATTCATGAAAAATAAACGAGCACGAGAAAAACTACCTGGCACGTGATCTTCAGCTAGCAACGATGATACATGCATTGAAGCTCTGGAGTTACTATCTTCTTGGAAAGAGGTTTGTACTGATGAGTGATCACATTAGGTTGAGGTACTTGTTTGGCTAGTTTAATCTGAATGTCGGGCAGGCTATATTATTGGCCACAATCAGTGAGTTTGATTTCAAGATCAAGTACATCAAGGGAAAGGAGAAAAGGGTCACAAATGCTCTTAGCAGGAAAGTACAGGTAAATCACATAGCAGTTGTGAGCTCCTATGGGAAATATTGATCCAGGTGGCTCCAAACACCCTCGAGAGATTAAGAGGGCTCAGAAATGGTCAAAATTCAAAGTGGTCGGATTTTTCTCGAACCAGGTTCAAATTGAAGTACTCATTGCCCTGATTCCAACAGTGCGATGTATCTCCAATTCGAGCCCATATGGAGAAGTTAGAGTGAGTCAATTTTTTGGTCAAAGTTGGGGAGTGAGCTAGGTTTAAGTGTCCCACAAATTCATCGTCAACCGGCAGGGAACCCAGCACTCGAAAATGGGAGAAAGTGTGGCCTCTTTAAAATGCCAATAACCCTTATTTTTCGTTTAATTAAAAAACGCACAATTTTTTTAACTAACCAAAATTAATATAAAAATAGGAGTGGCAGGATGCCACCCCCGCACTGTTCCATATCAAAAATATATATTACATATTTTGGGTCAGCGGGCCATGACCTCCGCCGAATCCCACGGTTCCATAACACAATCAAATATATGGGTGGGCAGGCCACCTCCGGTCGACCCAGCCCACACCACCACCCACTTCGCATACAAAGGCTGAAGCCCGATGGAACCAGTGGGAGTTGAACCCATTGTCGGCAAGATTTTCGGCCCCGCCCATGCGAAAGTGCCAAATACAATGTGCAACGACCAATACAACAAAAAATATGTAAAACATGCTCCAAAAATGCGACTATGGTATTATTTTATCATATCACAACGCAATGTATAATGACATAATAGAAAAAATAAATGGGGAGGGGCAGGATTTGATCCCTCGACCCCTCCTCAACCATTTACCCTTTTTTCCAATGCGCTAACCGTTGGACCTTGAAAGGTCTGCCAACCAAGTTATATAAAAACCCAAAATCATTTCTATAGTGTGTCGGGGGCAGCAAGGCGGACCAGCAAAACAGACTAGTGTGGAGTTCAAGGAATATATTGTTTTATTTGCAGGCGGAACCACGAGCCATGGAAATAGTGGAACCATGCCCCATGGAATCTTGAGGGCATCAAGAAGATTCCTTGAGGCCCAGAACTTGTTGGAGTCCATTTCAAACAAACTTAATGTCGATTTTACACCTCTCAGCGATAGGAACTCAATGGCGATGTTCGTTTCAGAAGTAGAGCTCCCCATTTTTCAACCATTTTCCAGATTGGAGTGACGGTATCAGATTATCACGTGTGGACAGTCGATTCTATGTCCCTCGACGCCACAAATTCGATGGTACAGTTAGATTAAACAATTGAGCATATGCTTCTTCAGCCAACTTTAGGGGTTGAGCTATATGCAGTTTAGAACATGTGCCTCTTTTTGCTGTGAAATGTATTATGTTGTCTAGATCCTTGCTTGATGTATGTTGCGAGATCTTTTGTTTTTTCTTCATGTGAGATTATGTCATGCTAATAGGAGGTCCATTGTGAGTGAGAGTTCCTATAGTGGAACATCTCGTGGAGAGACAAGCCACTCGTGTTGAGGGCACATATCCTTGTATGACAAAGAACACCATCCATGTACATCTTCCCATTTCCATCATTATATGAAGCAACCTACCCCATTTTGACACCGGGGCCGTAGACGTAGCCCACACTGGGTGAACTCCATTATCAACGTCTCATGTTTTTATGTTGCTGATGGTTGTCTTGTTTCCTATTGCTTAAGAATGCATATGTGTTATTATATTCTCTTTTAAAATTCAATTCTAACAACATCACATAATTAAAATATCATGGGTAAATCCGGTAGCTGAGGAACCCAGATCAAGTGGTATCAGAGAGTTCTTCTTGCTGATGTGAATTGCAAGCGTGAACAACGATTGAACGTGCAACAATGGGGGATGGCAAAGACATGTATGAGGCCATGCTCGGGATTTCCAAAATGGTGGACATGATGTATGAAGCTCATGAAAGATGGGAGAAAGTAGAAGCAGAAAGCGATGCTTCATCCACATATTCCAGTGAATATTCATCGTCCTCACCATCTTCTCATCATTCAAATGAGGAGATCAACCATAGCCTTCAAGGAGATAACACTGAATTGAAAGTGTTTCTACAAGAGGAGAAAGAGGATAAGAAGTGTGTGAAGCTTCAGTTGCAAGCCGCAGATGCAACCTTGGAAGAACCGAAGCATAAAGACCAGAGCCTTCAAGCAAAGGATGTTGAATTAAGGAGGCTTCTACAAGAAGAGAAAGAGGATAAGCAGAGACTACAGCTTCAGCTACGAGCCACTCTCCAAGACTTGAGATGATTGAAGACTCATTATCACCAAGTCACGTGGAGGTGAAAAGGAAAACTCTTTCACGAATACACTCAACTCTCAGCAGTAGCAGTGGCTTGACATTGCCATGTCATCAAGCAGTCCATGTCAGTAGAGTCGTGTCATGTCATGTCATGAGTGGTCATATGTCACATCACTATTGTGGAACATGTATATTGTATTCAAAATGTATTGTAAAGTGGAGTCCAAAGGACACACATGGAATGTAAAGAGTCATGTAATTTGAAAATTCATAGGAAATCAAAAAATCATGAGGGTAGTCGAAGAGTCACCCCTTGGTTATATATACTCCCTCATCGTATGAGAAAAGGACTTTTCACCTTGGCTCCACCAGCAAAGCATTAGAGAGATAATCTAGTTCTTTTGTGGAGCAAGGAATGGCTCCAACGTTCCACTATTGGAGCTAGTGATGTTCGTTGTATACACGTGTCTTGGAAATTTTACTTAATAATGGAAGCCCTCTGAGGCCAACACGTTCTTCATGCATGGACTATGAATGTTTGTAAGACTATTCTACGGATGTTTGTATTTCATGTTTTCTTTCACATGTGCTAATATAGTTGAAATATTTCGGTTATTTTAGTACTTATCTTATTGAAATGTGTTGTAATGATTGTTATTGTTGTATCATCCTTGTGAACTATTCCACAGGATATTAGGCAAATATTTCTCAATTGTAGGTTGTAATGACTATCACATCCCTTGTGGACTATTTCATTGGATGTTAGATGCATCCTTCGATTCATGTGTGTCTCTTCTTGGGTGGTACTATTACCTCTCTCTTAGAGGCTCACTTCTCTCTCCCCTGCAGTAGAAGAACCTTGACACACTTGCAATTGGGCATTCACCAAGCACACCCCCCTTAGTTTTCGAAATTAAATTTTCACCCGTCTCTCTCGCTGACAATCAGAGCCAAGGCAAATATTTAAGAATATGGAAACTAGGCCTTAATTCTGGATGGGATTCCTACACCAAACGGCGTGAGGTATAATTGGGACTTCATATCGGGGATATCCCTTGAATGTTGGTGGGTCTAGCACTGTCAACAAAATACCGTCTCAAACCCCATTGTCCTACAATCTAAGGCCTTTGGAACATTGAAGAAACTTGAGCAGAAAGACATACAAAACGCTCCCCAAAACACCACAATCAGTGTCCAACCATCATCGTGGAGGATGTTGAACTCTTCATCGTCGTTTAGTAGCAAGCCACTACTGTATATCTTAAACGTGTAACCACAAGAAACATATAGTGAAAACCCACAAACAATTAAAACCCTAATATGCTAAGCGAGCTCCATTCTCGTCCTGCAAAATCCTAACTTTCTATTCCAACTTCATCAACATTATTCATCAGAAAAAATCATAAAAAAATAAGATCATCGTCCTCAAAACTAATCAATATTCTATTTCACTATAAAAAAAATTATACAACATATGAAATTATTTTCATATAAACATTTAGGAAGCGCTATTAAACAACCGATGGAAAATGCTGAAAGATCATAATAATAAAAACATGAAAAATTCATTCTTCCCAAACACTTTAACAATATACCGAGCCTGCTAAATCGTAACACCATATCTACGGCATCCAAGTTTTGGAAAATTTTAACAACATCATTAATTGTGACACCAGCCATCTTAATAATCTAAATTTTTGAAATTTATAACAAGAAGATCATTAAAGAAATATTTAATTAGTTACTTCATTATAAAACATGGCAATTTCCATCCAATTAATTTTTCTTATAATGAAAACACTAAATATAAATCATAAATTTATGCAAACACTCGATATATTGATCATAAATTCACTTGCCCTTTTTGCTTTAATGTGATTACCATTTCATTTAATGTGATTAAATGACTATACTTCTAGAAGGAAGCCTTAGGTGAGAATGGTAACCCTTGAAATGGAAGAGATGGAGTTGTTGACCTTCATTCTAGGTAGTAACATGACCCCTTGGAGGTCCCCACCTTGTCGAAATTATTGATCTAGTAGAGGGCACCTACCCATCTGCGCATTGCTTGATTTGCATATCAGCCATTGTGATCCACCTACCGTTCTCTATTAGCATCAAAGAAACACAAAATAAACTAAACTTAAGTTGAAGATAATATAAAGCATCTTAGTCATAATCCCTTGCCACTTGGGGTTTAAACTTGGGGTTTAAGTTCAAATGTCATATTCAAATGGAGTTTAAGCCCCTTAGTGGATTCCACGTAAGTGGAATAGAAACAAGGCTTATCCTCTCAATAAATTCTAGTTAAGAACACTCGATGATATAAAGCTCGAAAAAGGGAAACAAATTTTAGTTTTAAAACATCGAATGATGATGTGAGTTTTTAAAAAGATAAGTGCATGACAGACAAATGCTATGCTTCTGGAAGCAAGTGTGACATAGTGTGACATGTTATGTAATTTTTGATAAGAGTGAGTTGATTAATAAGTAGGTAGACTGAGTTTTTCTTTGAATCCTATTTTTCAATCTTCTTTTATGAGGGAAAGTAATGTTTTATTTAATATATATATTTTTTAATTTCGATTATAAAGTTTTTTAAAATTATTTAAATTTTTGAGGATAAGTTTTTAGGCTTAAAGTTACTATAAATGACATGAAATTATAATTTTTAGAAATATCTATGCGTGAGAATTATTTGAAAATTTTGGGTATGTTGATTTATTAATTTATTTTATTTTTCTTTAATTTATTTGTATTTTTATAAAATAATTAATTTCAAGTATTTTTATAAAAGTTTATTGGTGAAGTTCAATAACTTTTATTGACCATATAAAATATATCGACTTACTACTTTGATATTTTATTTTTTTCAATATTTTTCCTTAACTTTGTAAAGCTACACCACATTAAATGTAGCTACACCATAATCATACCAAAAAAAAAATTAATGAAATAATTATTTTTTCTTCTTCTTTGCATATTCATAAGTTTCATTTGTGTATATAAATTAAAGGTTTTACTCTCACTAAAATACCTCTATATTGATCCTACTTTTATCACTCTTTTACGTAAGAATCCACTTTGTTAAATGATTATTTTAGTAATTGATTATTGATTATGAATTCATGCTATGAGAGAAATAATTTTGTCGTCCATAGCAATAGTGGAAAGAGAGACTATTATTTTAGAACATAGCGGATTTACTTCTATATATCCTATAAAGAATATAAAATGTGCATGCATAAGAATTCTTGTCTTGTAAATGTGTCTTATTTGAAAAAGTAAAGAAATATTAATTTTATTAGAAGGGTTTGGAATCTCTTACCTATACCTAGAGGTGAATATGGATGGATTATTAGGTGGGAGGATTCTATTGTCCATGTGTCCTCCATTTTTAGGGCACATGGATGAAAAATCATCTCAATCTAAAGGGAAGAACACAAAGTTGTGAAATAAGATCTAAAACATGTCAACCAATAACTTTAGTTTAACCCTCTTGATAAGGAAACATAAGTAAAGACCACAAAACTTAAGGAAGTCTTTCTCAAGGTGTTAGATGAAGTATAATAAAATGTGCATTGTAAGACTTATTGTATCTTAAATGTGTCTCATTTGAAAAATAAAATCAATATTAATTGTATCATAAGGGTTTGGAATCTTTGACCTAAACCTGGCAGTGAATATGGTTATATTATTTCATGGGAGGATTCCAATGTGTGTGCTTCTTCCATTTATATAGAACATAGATGACAAGTCACCTCAATCCTAAGGAAATACTAACACAAGATTTTCAAAGAAGATGTGAAACATGTCAACCAACAACCCAAATCCAAACCCTTTAATGAGTAAACGCAGATGAGGGTTACCATACTCAATGAGTATTCCTCAAGGTGGATGAATTCTATTGACATAAGGAGGCTTAGTTGAAATATTGTTTCATATGGATTAAAATGGGGAACTAATAATGAAGTAATTCTTCAAGGCCTTAGCAATTGGGGATATTCTACGTTGAAGGAAACTAGTTAATGGCTAGAAAAGAAAACGTGTCTCTATATTGATCCTACTTTTATCACTCTTTTATGTAAGAATCCACTTTGTTAAATGATTATTTTAGTAATTGATCATTGATTATTAATTCATGCTATGAGAAAATGCCTTCTTCGTCCATAGAAATAGTGGAAGGAGAGGCTATTGTTTTAGAACATAAGTGGATTTATTTCTATATATCCTACAAAGTTGATAAAATGTGCATGCATAAGACTTCTTGTCTCGTAAATGTGTCTTATTTGAAAAAGTAAAGAAATATTAATTTTATTAGAAGGGTTTGGAATCTCTTACCTATACCTAGAAGTGAAGATGGATGGATTATTAGGTGGGAGGATTCCATTGTCCATGTGTCCTCCATTTTTAGGGCACATGGATGAAAAATCATCTCAATCTAAAGGGAAGAACACAAAGTTGTGAAATAAGATCTAAAACATGTCAACCAATAACTTTAGTTTAACCCTCTCGATAAGGAAACATAAGTAAAGACCACAAAACTTAAGGAAGTCTTTCTCAAGGTGTTAGATGAAGTATAATAAAATGTGCATTGTAAGGCTTATTATATCTTAAATGTGTCTCATTTGAAAAATAAAATCAATATTAATTGTATCATAAGGGTTTGGAATCTTTGACCTAGACCTAGCAGTGAATATGGTTGGATTATTTCATGGGAGGATTCCAATGTGTGTGCTTATTCCATTTATATAAAACATAGATGACAAGTCACCTCAATCCTAAGGAAATACTAACACAAGATTTTCAAAGAAGATGTGAAACATGTCAACCAACAACCCAAATCCAAACCCTTTAATGAGTAAACGCAGATGAGGGTTACCATACTCAATGAGTATTCTTCTAGGTGGATGAAGTTTATTGACATGAGGAGGCTTAGTTGAAATCTTGTTTCATATGGATTAAAATGGGGAACTGATAATGAAGTAATTCCTCAAGGCCTTAGCAATTAGGGATATTCTACGATGAAGGAAACTAGTTAACGGCTAGAAAAGCAAGAGGATGTTGAATAATAGTTAAGTATCCAATATATATTTGTTTTTCAATCTCAGGGCCTCATGAAGGAACTTAGGGTATCCATGTCAACTTGTCTTGACATGTTCCCTTATCATATTTCCAATTCATAGGAAAGAATGTGTGAACAATTGCTAAAATTGGATGAAATGATGTAAGTTACAATGACAGACATGATTAATTCCTTAAGATTAGATGATGTTTTTTTTCAAAATTTTATAGAACCACATGGGATTTTGTTGGCCTTTTCCTACTCCAAGTATGTAGAAAAACCATTAGAAAAAAATCATTAAGGGTTTGTATTCAAAAATGGATAATTAGGTTCATAGCCAAGCGAGGATACCCTTAATTGATTATGAATTAGAGATAAAAAAACCATATTGGGCATTTACCCTAAGAAAATAAGATTCATTAAAGTGTGATTCATTTGAAATAATGTCATATAGTGTAAATGTATGGATTAGGTTAGATATCAATCGTGATGTCCTATTCATTAAGATTTCTTTGGAAAGAGCTTATGACAAGGTTGAGTGGCCTTTTATTTTGGCACATTCAAAAGGCCTTGGGTTTGCAATATTCTTCCTCAAATTTTGGTTTCTACATCTCCATTCACATGATTGTATGTGACCACAATTCAATAAGTCATAGTAGCACAAGCATTAGCCTACTTCATTTCTTGTTAGATGGCATAGTGATTATCAATGGCTCCATTCATGTTCAATAATAAGAAGTTGGGTCATTGGTTAATGGTAACCATTTTGTGAATGAGTTCTTCCTCACTAATTTTGAGGCTTAATTTTCCTTAAGGAACATTACTAATTACCTCCATATATTTTGTTATTCATAAAGCTTAGAACCCAATAAGATAAAATTAAATTTAAAAAGCGAAGGTTGCAAACTATGGTTGCTTCTTATTGATCAAGGACAATCTCTGATCTAACATGTTTGTATTTTTAAGTTCCTTAACATTCCTTTTACTTTTGAGGAATCACCTAAGGACACTAAGAGTATGATTGTTATTCAACACATGGAATAGAAGATGTAGAAGTTTTTGACAAAACCCATAACTAAGAATGTAACTAAGAAGTTTTTGAAGAAAGGATTAATAGCCACCCATGTGTACTACTTGTCAAAATGGGTTGCATCGACTAGTGTTTATCAAGTGCTTGATATGTATCTCTATAGATTTATTGGGGCCAATACGAATGAGGAAAATGATTTCATATGGTAGATTAGAACATGTATTATATTCCTAGAGATTAGGGGGATGGAGATCTTTAATACACATTTTCAATAATTTGTGCTTTAGGCCAAAAGGGCCATCAAGGCATTCAAATTTGTGAACCATGGAAGGTGTTTCTAGGGAATTTCATTTTCGTATGAGCTCTCCTACAAAAAAAATCCTAGATGGGCATCAATTTACAAACTCGTATTGTCACTCCAATGAATGTGAAGTTGTTAAAGGAACTTTCAATGCAAAGTATTTAGAAATATTGAGAGGATATTAAACTCCAACTCAACTAGAAAGGACAAGTTATCAGGTCTAGTCAATTGTTTAATGGGTTTTCCCTATGGTGACATCTTATTAAATGAAGAAATTTTTATGATCAAGCCAATGTGATTTTCAACATTTTTTAAGAAGAGGCATAAATATTATCAAGGACATATTTAATGACTATAGTCAACATTGAGGATAAATTTCAACTGGCCAAAGAAATGATCTCCTATTCTTTACTTATAAAGGTATCTAGAACATGAGAGGATGGGTGTGCTATAGGATAAGGCTAAATTCGTTAAGAAGCACAAACTCATTAATGCCTACAAGTGGCTCAATTGGATGATCTTCAGAAGCTCAAATCTAAACAAATGACCCAACTCTTCTAGTCGCAAAACACGTGGGAACCTTTAGTCGAGCCCAAAAAATCCTTTATGTTTGGCTCCTCAACCTTAGGGGATTCACTTTTGGCAACAATTTGGCCAACCTTAACATCCCTTAGCCTAAGTGTTCATTATATGATAAACCCAAAAATTCCAAACACCTTTTTAGGCTATTAAATTATATTACCAATTCCTCCTTACCTCCATATGCTACAACTAATTCATCTTAAGGAGATATTCTTAACCCTTGACTTGCACAACATGGAAGCAAATTAAAATTGGAGCATTTTTCCTCACTTGCAAGAAATGAAATGGTGCTATGTGTTGATAAAGCATGACTTGCTAAGAGTTCTTCTAATCATGTCAATTCTTAATTAATTTGTAGATTAATCTATATAGAGAGAATTTTGTACAAACTCAAAAACTTTTTAATTAGATTTAATACACCTTCACCATCTTTGCCATCTTTTAAAGTATTAGAATGTTCCTCTGCATAATTAACAAGGATTCTCTAACCCATTCAAGGTATTTGAGGCAATCCCAAAGATATTAAGGAAAGCCATGACACATAATTGTTTTTCTTTCCAAAAAAAACTCCGCCACAATTAGTCCCCTTCGTTGAAACACCAAAATGATAAGCTTCCACACCTTATCCTTGCCATTATCAAGGAGACTCTTTAAGAAAACTAAATAACCAAATGAAGGTTGAGGCCTTAAACTAATAATGGTTAGGGATATGCTCATAACTATAATGAAACCCCGAGTTAATACTTAAAGTTTGAGGCCCTACCATCCCAAATCAAGGGCCAACTAATAATGGTTAAACTAATAATGATTAGGGATATGATCATAACTATAATAGGAACCCTCCTATCAAATGGGTTGACTCTTGAAGTTTGAGGCCCTACCATCCCAAATCAAGGGCCAACTAATAATGGTTAGGGATACGCTCATAAGTACAATGGAAACCCCTCATATCAAATTGGTTGACTTTTATTAGTGAATTAAATTATGAATATTAATCTCATGCTTAGAGTGATGCGGCCAGAGGCTAGACTTTATAGCTTTTTAATGTTTTTTTTAACATGCATATAGTATTATTATATGCCCTAAGCCATAGTGTTCCTTGCAATTTTGAAAGTAGGACACAACTTATTTTAATGGTCCCCCTGTTTTATGACTCCTAGAGTGCATGACCTACGTTAGCTGATTGGCATGAATCATCCACGTACCCATTCTCGCTTACCAATCTCATCCAACCCTGGCCAAAGAGGGAGAAACAATTTTGGTGAAAATGTCCAACGGTTCATTGAATCATGGAGTTTGAACCTGTCGCTGTCAGCCACATCAGGAGAATGTGCACAGACCTTATCCTCTCACTAAATCGTATGCAACTCACATGACCGGAACGTTCGATCTGGAAGATTTTAAAATATACAACCACTGTGCTTCTAGAAGCACAAGTAACGTGGAAGATAATTTCCCACTAACCATACCTAACTCGTATATAGAAAGTTGCAGACTTTTGACTCAAATTTAATCCAATCCAGTTTTTACAGGTTTCCACACAAGAATAAATAAATTCACCGCTCGCTCTAATTTTTTTATTCCTCGTCTCAACTTCAAGCGGTCAGACACATGACACACGGCTTCACCACAATTGGCTCGATTCTCATGCGGCCTTTTTAGATTTTAAAATACAGTTATCTATGTCAACTTCTCTGCATCTTCCTGGGCTGTGCGTTTGTGTATATAATTAAAACATCCCTCCATTGAAAAACCTCTGTATTCTCCTACATTTATCATATTTTTCCTCTGTAAATCACCTAGGAATTGTGATAGTTTTATTGATTGATTATTTATCAATAGTTTCTGCAAGCGATTAGTCAGTATATCAGTCTTATAGAAATAACTCCCACTTTGTTTTCAGAGAAAAATCTTATATTTCAGCAATGGTTTCTTCTGCTGTATTTTCCTCTAATATTTTATCATCCAAAGAATCGCCGGCCTTTGGTCTTATGGGCTTACAGAGACGGCCTGCGGTATCCAGCACCCGGAGCCGAAATGTTATTAGATTTCGGCGGTGCTTCAAGGTGAGAGCAATCCAGGCCTCTGGCGCCGCAGCGGCAATTTCAGATCACGGTCATTTGAAATCAAAAAGTTTGTATGAAGTACTGGAAATAGGCCCCGCGGCGGCCGCAAAGGACATAAAGAGGGCTTACAGAAATCTCGCGCGGCAGTGTCATCCGGATCACGCGGCTTCTCCCGAGGAAAAAGAAGAGAAGACCCAGATCTTTTTGAAGATACACAATGCGTATGTAATTCTGTCGGATCCACATGACCGCGCGCAATATGACCGCAAGCTTTCGGCTCCAGTGCGGGGCTTTGCTGGCCAGACGTGGCGCGGAACGAGTAATGGGCAGCCCCCCGCTTATAGATATTCTGGTCATATGGGGCGGAGTTGGGAATCAGATCAATGCTGGTGATCTCCATCTGTAATCTGAATTTTTTGAGGCGATTATGTACATAATTAACTATGTAAATATGTGTGCGTATTGTTTCGATTTTTTCAATGGATATATAAATTCTTTTCGAGGAGGATTTCTATACTCGAATCGATTAAAAAAATTGTAACATCACAGTTTGTAATTGCCTGTACAAACTTTTCCCCGGCGTTTTCTGTAAAGCGTTTTTACTTTTAATTTCTGTCTAGTGTCTAGATTAAAAAAATTGTAACATCACAGTTTGTAATTGCCTGTACAAACTTTTCCCCAGCGTTTTCTGTAAAGCGTTTTTACTTTTAATTTCTGTCTAGTGTCTAGGTGGAACATTGATTGTTACTTTTACTAAAATCATTTTTCCTTGTAATTCCTAAAACCATGAAACCACCAACAAAATTGGTAGATGCATCTTAAATATGTGCGCGCAAACCAGGAATAAAATGAAATTCAATATAAAGTGTGAATAAATTAATGTTACATATAAATTCATGAAACTTGGTCAATGTCAAGTAGCTACCTGGATTTGCAAATGAATTGACAACTATAAAATTTGAAAATGTATTTAATTTAATTAGTAAAGGTGTTAATTAGTTTGGTTTAAAGTATGCACAGTTGTAAGGGTCAAAATATTTTAAATATATAGATGATTTAAATAGAATATATAATTTTAGATATAAGAATAATGGTTGATTTTAATAAAAAAATGGTTTTTAAGGAAATATATTTAAATAGAAATTTGTGTTACTATAATTGGGTTGGGTTTATGGATTTGTTGTAATTCTATTGTTTAGTTTTTTTATTTGAATTGAGGATTCCATGATTGAGCAAATTATCTAATTCACTTCCCATGTGAGAATGGATTTATGTAATTTTTTTCATCTAATTTTTGTCATTCTTCAAACACATATTATTGTTGAGAGACAATTTTTAATATTATGAGTCAAAATTAATTATTTAATTCTAAATTTAAAAGAGTATTTTTTTGCTTCTTGTGACCACCCACTTCCATCTTCAACCTTACGCCCAAACGGAGACATCAACTAAAATTTAATGTGTCAAAAGACCTTAGGAATTTCATTGAATTAGGGTGGGGTACAATATGGTTAACCAACTTATGTGAGGTATTAATATTATTAACACTTACTTTCAATGCTAAAGCCTAAAGCAAAAGATTATTGACTCTCTCCTTAAGGCCAAGCAAGACCCACATATGGCCCCTACATTAACAAGGTAGTTGTAGCTCAAGAAGCTAACCTAATAAGTTGGCAACCTCTAATGTGTCAATGCCAACTAAACTGATAAATGACCACTTGAGAAGACTTGATGTACCCTCTTGAAACCCCTGTTCTTGAGGAGGCAACATGAGGGATCAGGTTGCACCTCTCCTTTTGAACTCCCAAATGGCTTTAGACCTTGATATGGCTCGAAGTAAATTGAAGTTTTGCACTCCATAATGACTTTAAATTATGCTTACAAGGTCATATTTGGCTAGGTGATAATGTTGATAAGGATATGGACTATATTATTATTATTTCCCAATGAAGGTAGCATTCTGGAATGTCAAAGGTCCACTGGATAAGGCATCATAATATTGATATTTTAGGTATCAAAATAGTGAAATTGCGCGAGTTCATGTTAAAAACCTCCTTGAACTATATTTGGTTGCATGTTGTTGCTCATATTAATAATCATGATGAGGATCAAGTTGGATTTGCAACACTAGTCGCACCCCATCTCGCCCCCTCGGTGAGAATATGGGAGACAAACTCACAAAGATTGGTTTGGACACTATTAAATTAGAATGAATGGATGTTTTTCTTGCCTTATTTTTTATGTGTTTGCTGATGCTAAAAGACATGCCTTTTGTTCAAATTGGATGACCAATGAACTCCTAAAATCCACTAGTTGGTGTATGGGGAATTAATAGGTGGATGCTTGAGACAACAATGAACACTAATTTACAATCAAAATGTCCAGTGACAAGAATTTTTTCTAGAACTCCCTCAAGTGCAAGGTTGGATTGTATGAACTTAGTACACTTAGAAGGAAAGAGTCCTCTAAATTAGAGTTTACATGGTTCAACTTTTGGAAGTGGAGGGAAAGTTTCCTATGAGAAAATGCCATTCTACTTGAATTCAAATAGTGCAAGGTGTCTCCATGTTTTGGGAAATACCACTCTTTTAGAGCAATACATGATTTACCTATCTTTATCCTATGGTAATGATAACATATGCATGTGTCATTTGGAAATCTAGATCAATCTTAATATTAATCACGTTAGAATTGTTTGGAATATATTCCCTAGATTGAGGGGTGAATATGTATAGATTGCTTGATGAAAGGATTCCATTGCGCATATTTCCTCCTTAAAGGTGCATGGATGAAAAATCACCTCAATCTAAAGGAATGAAAACAAGTCTGTGAAACAAGATCTAGAACATGTCAATTGACGACTTTAGGCCAACTTCCTTAATGAAGAAACACAACTTAGGGCCACTAAAATTTGGCAAGTCTTCCTCAAGATGGATGAAGTTTTTGAGCCCAAGGGCCTTAATTGAGAGAGAATGTCATCTAGATTAAAATGGGGGACTAGCTAATTAAGGATCTTTTCAAGGCCTTATCAACCAAGGAAGATTTAGAAAATATCTATGGTGAAGAAACTAATGGACCACTAACAAATTAAGAAGACATTGAAGAATCATTCATCATCAATTATACATCAATTTATCAATATCTATGCCTCCACATCGGCTTGTCTTAGTGATGTTTCTCCTCAACCTTCACATTCAAATTAAAGAACGTGAAAATAAGAGATGGAATTTGATGAAATCATAACTTCTCTTCAAAATATGCAATGTTTTGAAGTCAATTATTGAGTCCTAAAACACATTTTTTTATTGGTCACTTCTAGGGATAATTTCTCCAGAGATCAAGTTGATTCACCTTAGAATCCCTCAACCCAAGTGTCTATTATGTGGTAAATCCCATATTTCAATCATTTTTTGGTACTATTTTTATACCAAGTCCACAAAGTCTAGGTAATTAATTTCTTAATCAATTCATGTTTACATGCATATCTTGAAAAAGGCACTCTCTTAAACTACAAGGAAAAGACCCTCTAGCGGATGTTTTTGAGGAACCCCTTATAAAAATACCCATGACATCTGTTTGTAGCGGAGGTTACTAGAGGAGGTTAGCGAGTGGAGGTTGTTGCGGATTTTTTTCATCTGGTGTGCTTATCATCCTAAACCGCACTGGTGCGTTCAACAAGAGAAAGCACTGGTGCGCAAAGTACATTGGCACGCTAGGACACCGTGCGCTTCGTACAAACCTGCCTGGTGCATCTTATTACTGTAGCGCACTGGTGCTTTACAAAGATTCTGCACCGATGCATCCTAAAACCCTGTGCCAAAACTGAAACCGCCTGGTGCGGTCTTAAGAAACTGCACCAGTGCACCTATAAAACCCCGCGCACCGGAACAGGGTTAAATAAAAAAAAATTACGGCAAAAAAATGCACATTTTTCACTTTTCAGTGATCCAAAGCTCTCAAGCACCGATGCAAATTTTCATTTTCTGAGGTGCCCTGACATCAGTGCTCCCATTGCA
This sequence comes from Pinus albicaulis, assembly GCA_034641835.2. NCBI lineage: Eukaryota > Viridiplantae > Streptophyta > Pinopsida > Pinales > Pinaceae > Pinus > Pinus albicaulis. The sequence continues at coordinate 1,512,433,046 of CM076579.1, read as the reverse complement.
CCCATTACACGCACTACTACTGTGCATTTCCCACCAATCTCCATTTTGAATTTTGGCAAAACAATGGGCAAGTTTATTTTTGCAAATTCTATAGCCAATATGCCTCTTAGACAGCCAAATGTACAACTATTTTTCTTTTTTTCCATAATTAAGCATTTTATCAGATTATAATTGTAAATTAGGTTAAAATTAACCCTTAAAAAAAAAAAAAATTCCCACGCGGTGCGCCTGAGCCGTTTGGCTCGCATCGGTTCGCAGTGTTGCCTGTAAATTTACAGGTCACATCATAACTGGTGCTAATGGTATCTGCTTCAATCCCGGGGCGGTACTGAAAGGTGCACTGTGATATTTTAAAATTTTAAAAAAGTACGATGCAGTCGGTTACCTAGCCGCACCGTTGACCCTGTGGAATAGTGGCAATGCGGTGCGTTGACTAAAATATCCGCCTTGGGGCGGGTAGTTTTTTCTGAGGCACCGCCTCTGGTGCTCGACAAAAAAAGACACATCATGACCGGTGCATGCCTGTTTTTTGTGGCGCACCGATTGTTTTTTTTTTTTCAAAAAAAAGTATATATGTATATTCCTAAATACATGTCTCATTTAATAAATTTTTTTATTTAATATGTCAATTATTAAGAGACGTGAAAGGAGAGAAAAGAGGGAACAACAACAGCAACAGGCAGACCAGTATAACATGGTTCACCTATGGGAGGCACGAGAGAGGGAGAGAGATGCGTACCCTCACCCTATTACAACAGCTACCCAGGGAATCCTAAGGCAAGTAGGCATCCTCAAGTTCTATGAGGAGGCTACTTCCCTAAAGGGCCATGGTTTGTTTTTGCGATATCTATCCGCAGGTGGAATGCCCACCTACAGGCTTTCCGGGTTGGTCCTAACCAGTGGTACGCACCCACTGAGGAGGACATCTATTTCATTACAGGGCTATTGACGAGAGGGGTGGATTTTACCTCGTTCCCAGAGGTTCCAGTTGGCTATGCAACAGGGAGTTAGTTGGTGTACTCCCAGAGATACATTAGCGCGGATATACTATCTCCTTCAGATTTTCAGGTCTCCGAAGTTCAGTTATGTATTGTTGCATTTGGTAGTGAGGAGGTGAGGTGCCTCTCACTTCTGATTTCGGCCATTTCATACAACACCAGCGATGGGCAACGAATTAGTTGCATGCTTCTATATTATGTTGATTCTTTAATACAAGAGCTACAACTTGTCAGGTGGTCTACCATTTTTTTGCAGAAATTTTGTACAACCTTAGATAGATGTCATGTTCATGCACAAGGGAGGGTCAACTTCCCTTTTTCTTCAGAGCTTTTTTGTTTATTTTTTGAGAGGTTTACAAAGACAAGGCCTAATTTTGTTCGGAAACCTCGTAGGTCGATGCTGGATGTACGAATGCACATGTGGGGACAGATGATGCCTAAGAGGGGCAAGACTGAGTTTTCCGCGAGGATATCGCATGATGCACTGGAGTTGCTAGCCAGTGTTGACGAGCATCCCTTCATTATGGTCCCTTGTCCTTATGCTAGTTTGGATTGGCGAGGGTGTGCCAACATCCTCTTCATAGATGATGACACTAGTACATTTCGGGGAAATTCCGACACTTGGTTCTGACACTTTTGACCAAATGTCGAAAATTTCCCCAATTTTTTTCAATCCCGCCCAAAACTGTCGCTATACTGACATTTAGAAAAAAGTGTCACAATACCGACACTTAGACAAAGTGTCGCAAATGCGACGTTTGGAGGAAGACGTCGCAATTGCGACACTATGCCCCAAAGCGTCGCTATTGTGACGACTGTCTCCAAACGTCGCAAGTGAGACACAATGTCTAAGTGTCGCAATTGTGATGTTTGGAGGCATCCGTCGCAATAGCGACGCTTTGGCCGCCGTTGGTTTAACGACACTTATATGCCTTTGCAAAATCCGTGTCACTTATGGTTTATTTTTTGTTTTCTTTTGCTTGAACTAAGTCTTATTTCCATGTGGATTGTGTAATTTCACTTTTATTGCATATTATAGAATGTGTTTGTTTATAAGATTATATGATACATGTGAGATAAAGGTCTATTATTTATCATATATAAATAAAATTTATCAATATTGTATATTTACACTTTTATGAGGTGATGTTATAAGTAAATTCATAAATATCTCTTTTTAATCCTCATTTTACTTCATGAATATGTTTGGAAATGAATTTTCAATAGATTAATTTTCTCCTAACCTATGTATCATCAATATTGTACATTTACATTCTTAATTATGAGGTGATGTTATAGGTAAATCCATGAATATATCCTTTTAATCTTCATTTTACTCCATGAATATGTTTGGAAATGAAATTTCAATAGATTAATTTTCTTGCTATTATATGTTTTACGAAGATATGGTAAGGAATTCTCTCTTGTTCTTCTTAGAAATATATATATATATATATATATATTTTCCAAAATAGATTAAAAAAATTATATGAGAAAAATTATTAATTCATCAATATGTGTGTGTGTGTGTTGTGATGAATAATTTCATAGTTCAACTTAATGGTTCATTATATAATCATGTGACCATCACCAATGATATATCTTAAAAAGCAACTGAAAAGCCATGTGTACAAAATCGATGTATACTCTAGAGAGTGGTTCTCATATTACTATGTAAATTGTTGTATGCTACTTCAACAAAATTATAAGATAAACTGTAATACACATCATATATGCACCATAACAATTGCCATACAACTAATTTGTTTTAGGATACATGTGGCATTCTAGGGGTAAATTCCATATGATGTGTATATCAATATATTAGGTGTTGGTAAGTTGTGAGTATCTAAGAAATGATAAGGAATATCCATACATCATGATATTGTAATGTGATTATAAATTGTGTCTATAATTTCCATAAAATGTATAAATGATTTGTTTAAAAAAATTCAACACAATCAACCCTAAACAATGCTAATGATGTGGAATGTCATTGGCGAAACCAAAATGATGGTCACATGTCCAATTTCTATGGTAATGGTGATCATATATATGTTGTAGCGACACTTGATGAGTAATTAAATAAATCTCAGAGTGTGACTCATTGTGCCATATTTTTTTAAAGCATGATTTGTTTTCCTAGTTTTTACTAATTTGTTAACCTATTTTATTCATTTGGAAAGCTAATTAATGATGCTTTAAGTAATTAGGACCTAATGAGAGATCATCTTCACATCTTCACTGAAATATATTTGGTAATTGTAGTCATTATATGAACTGCACATGCATGCTACTTAAGAAAAATTGAAATGTAAACTATAATACACATCTTATATCTGCTATAACAATTGTCATACAACTTATTTACTTCTAGATACATATGAAATACTTCAGGTAAATGCCATATTATGTGTATACCAATATAGTAGGTGTTGGTAAGTTATGAGGATCTAAGAAATGATAGGGTATCCACACATTAGTGCCCTGGTGATTTTTTTGCATAATTTTTTATTTGTTGTAATTTTGTTGCCTCGATTTGTTATAGATTTCAAATAATACAATTATCTACCAATTGTTCTTTATAAAGAATAAGTACAATAAGTAGTCACCTAAAAGTGAGCCATGTGAAAATATTGGTAACATGAGTAACCTGGTAAGTTGTAAATGAAAAGTGAATAACCTCCACTCACCAACAAGTGGCAGGCAGGGTTGGAATTTGGATTTCTCTTTACCCGTCACACAATTTTTTTTGACGTTTTGGTCATTATTTTTCTAGTCAATAAATGTTACGTTTAAAATTTTGCACTTCATTAATGACGTTCTCGTAATAAATTAACCCTTCACCATTAAAAGTTTGAATAAAAAAATTGAACGCTCTTCCATTTTCTTTGGATTTTGGAGTGTGATATATCTGTGTCATGGACTTTTAATACCTAAAGTTTCAAGAGAAATAACTTATTCTTGTCAAACTAATATTTCCTCAATATATGCTATGATCTACTAAAAATTACTTCAAAAAGAAAGTAACCTTCCAATATAAATAAAAAAACATGAACGAGCTTTCCCTAAATTGCAATAAATTTATGTTTATTATTAATATTGCATAATCTGTCTTATAAAAATTGCATAATCGGACTAAGAACAGATCCTCAGTGCATTTTTTATTGTTGTTGTGATTAAAATAATGAGCCAAAGAATGCTAAGGCACTCAAAGAAATCAATATATGTATTATTTCTCACAAAATCATGTTGAGTAGTGGAGACTAAGCACTAGTTTTTTTTTGTCCTCAATCTCTCTATTAATTATGTCTATGTAGTTATAAGAATAAAAAGCCAAAGAAATCTCAGGTTTCTAGAGAAATTAGTCTCTCTGTGCAGAAATTAATGGTTGCTGTTGACTAAATGTTATACCATTTGAAATTGCTGAGCGAAATTAATCAGGCCATGATGTACCATTTGTCAGTATCTATTTTCTCATGTATGAAAGTTGATGTACCATTGAAAGTTTAATAATTTTATTGAAAGTTTAATAACTATAATAACTATATATATATATATATATATATTTAATTATTAATAATAATTAAAATAAATTCTTAAAAGACAAAATAAAAACCTAATAATCACGAACTATTATGATAATTTTAAAATATAGAACTCAAGATGAACATAGTTACAAAGATACCAAGAAAAGAAGAGTGCATGTGCATGATAACCTCTTTCTTGACAACCTATGAATGCCATTCTCACTGAAGACTCAAGACTCAACTGGATTGGATTGTGTATCAAAACAGTAGGAATGAATCAAAGTTAAATGAATGAATAACTTGATCGAGAAAATTTATAGGGAAAGGTAACTTGACTATCAATCTACTAAACCTCACTTCCATGATTAAAAAAACACCCCCACCTTCTCAGTGGTCCCATCATGGTCCACCTATTAAAAAACAACCAACAAATATTATTTTTTATATATTTTTGCATGGCCACTGGACAATGATTTACTATGGTTTTCCTACTAAATTCCAATGGATGATTATTCAAAAATATTGAGAATTAGTTTAGTCTCAAGGCATAGCCAAGAGTCTTACTGGATAATTATAGATTACCTCTCCATTGGATGATTGTACATTTTTCATCTACTTTTTCACGTGAGTTTTAGTTGATGCTGGATCTTTGCCTTCTATTTCTTTAGTGAAGCTAAGAGTTAAATTTGATCTTACATTAATAACTATATATACTTGCATGAATATCCATGCTTTTATACTTCCCCACTGTGGTCAATGTTGACGTATGGCCTTGGCCCATTTATCTTACAATTAACTCACTATTCATATTCAATTTTCTCCAGTTCAGCCCAATAAAATAAGGAAAAAAGAAAATGAAGTCTTGATTTTTCTTTCCAGTGCTCCTACATAATACAAATAATCTTAAAAAACAATTAATATATAAATTTTCATCATTCATGCTAAAATTAGTTTCAATTTTTTTAATGAATCTGCTTACAATTAATAGATTACATTGCTCACAGAATAAGAGATAGTTTAGAACTTGATTTCACAATAATAAATTACCCTAGCAGTTCAAACTTCGAACATACCTTATGAAATTAAAATATGGTAGGTTAATGAGCCAATCTAGTTTCCTCATAGCCAATCTTGAGCTTGGCCTAAGTCTGAATGTCTTGAGAGTGCGAGTGTAAGGAACTAGATGCCTAAAGCTTTTATTTTGTGCTTGTGTAATTCACTGTTTAACCATCAAGCCAAGCCACCAGCTATATTAACACTACTTCATGTTGGGGCAGATTGGCATTCTAATTTTTTAGTGCTATAGCCGTACTTTTCCACTGCTTCACTAATCACAACCTTGGAAGTTTGGAGGGCAACGAGCTTTATTCTTTCTTTGGTGTTTTATGTAAAAGAAAGGATTTGTGAACTTTTTGTAATAGGAAGGGGAAAACTAAATTGATTCTAATTTTAAAATATCAATAATGATAAGTGGTAATTCCTTTATTAAATTTTTAATTTTGAGTGAGCCAAAAAAGTAACTTTCTTTACTTTTTGAGTACATCCTTGCAATTGCGAAGAGGACTAGTGTTACAAAATTATTGATAAGTGGAAATTAAAGGGCGTAAGAATGTTTTTGAAAAAATTTCAAACGTCAAAATTAAGTCTTCTATCCTTCCTAGCACGTCACGGAAAACGGGAATCCACAAATTCTAGTCGTCAAATACATGCAAAATGCCTTATGACGGGAAAAATGGAGGACTGGTCCTATGCTGCTACATGAGTTAGGGTTTCATGTGGCAGCAGGGAACCTTGTTTTTTTTTTCAAGGATAGGAAAGGAGAATATTTTCAGTTAATCATCACATGAAACTTCATCACCATTTGAAAATTGTGTCCTAATTTGAAACAATAAGACTACCCAACTATTTCATTATTTAATTTAGATTGTGTAATACAAAAAAATATCCTAGATAACTTAAACAATGTAAGCACTTTTGCAAAAATTTAGTGGGGAGAACCTTCAATTACATTTATTTTGAAGATCCACTTGCATTTTAAGCCATTTTAATTAGTCTTTCATGTCTATTCTAGTAAAAATTTCAACCTCTTGTAGAAATTTGTTTGTCACTTGTATTAGAAATGCAAAAATCAAATGTATATAAAAATGATTTGAAATGAAAAAAATCAAATGCATGCTACATAAAAATGATTTTATTAAAAACTACATTAACGTCTGATATCATGCACGCATTCACCCTCAGCTCTTGCAGAACAAAATTCGCCCTCAGCATTCGCCCTCAGCTCTTGCAGAACAGCATTCGCCCTCAGCATTCGCCCTTAGCATTCGCCCTCAGCATTTGCCCTCAGCTCTTGCAGAACAGCATTCGCCCTTAGCTCTTGCAGAATAGCATTCGCCCTCAGCTCTTGCAGAACAACATTCGCCCTCAGCTCTTGCAGAACAGCATTCACCCTCAGCTCTTGCATAACAGCATTCGCCCTCATCTCTTGTAGAACAACATTTACCCTCAGCATTCGCCCTCAGCTCTTGCAGAACAGCATTCGCCCTCAGCTCTTGCAGAATAGCTTTCGCCCTTAGCATTCACCCTCAACTCTTGCAGAACAGCATTCGCCCTCAGCTCTTGCAAAATGGTAAGTTCTTACTGCAGGCCCTTCCTCCTATAGTAGGGTTGACTCTATTTTGGTTTTTTTGGTCAATTCCATTAGATTGTGTTAGGCTATAGGGTTCTCTCTAGATGTCTTCGAATGTTCTTTCAGATGAGTTTCAAAGAGGATGTGTAAGATGTGTTTGTGCTTGCATGAATTTGACTCCACTAGTTTCATGAAGTTTAAGCTATGGATTTTAGTTTGACAAACTCATCCATCTCAACACCCAGTAACGAATTACCCTTGGTCTGATCTATATTGAAGGTGAAGTGCAAAGTGGTAGAGAATGTGAGATCGAAAGTCATCAACTTTATCATAAGGGTAGTACTCCAGATCGAAAGTGATGAGCTTTAGTTCTCCAGATTTGGGGATTTTCTGATGACATACCAAAGGTCACATCCATACAACCATATCAAGGTCAATGTTGAGATCATTCTCATATAGATATAGGTCATTGATATATAGGGTTAATATCATCATCACTATCCATGGAAACCGAATGGTTACAAAATCTGTGATTGTGGTTGGCTCATTTATAATTATTACCCATTTACAGTAGAGCACAGAAACACTAAATATGGCTCGAGCAGAGCCTTTACAACAGGCAATGGAATTTCAGCTGCTTCATCAATAACCAATAGCTCCACTTGAGAAAAAATTTCATAATCTTGGGGCTGGATATACTGCAGAGCAAACAATTGTAGTTATCATTCGTGCTCCAATATATTAATATAATTTTTACATTGAACTGAAGAAAGGGAAACGAGCAAATGCTAGCCATCATACAATGCTTTGACATAAGAGTTTTGAGTGACATACTTGAAAAAAGAACTCATCCACTGATATTTATAATCATTTGAGTTGTTCAAGTTAAACACAATGTCAAGAATCAAGATTCAATACCATCTATTATCTTCATCACCCACTACAAGATTTAAATTTTTCCCAAAGAAACACTTATTAAATTGGCAGCCATTATTTCTCCCTGCTTAAAAAACCCTACATTTAAATGAAAACAAGAATTGCATTTCAACTACAAAAATTAATTAGTGTTCAAGTGTACATGTGTGCATCACTTGTGTAGGGTATTCCTTTTCCACTTTCACATTATCCAAGAATGTGTGCAGTATAGTTCATATTTTTTGTGATTTAGATTATCTTGAAAAAGGAAAGGTAAATTATTTCCCATGGAAAAAGAAGGTTTTCCCTTTTTACTACTGGAAATGGTACAACAAGTTCCATTTCTACCCGAAACTCCTATGAAACAGGAACCAAATAAAGGCCATGTCCTCAATGGACATCATTTGGCTTTGAAAATGGCCATTGCACCGTGTTGTTTCTTATATTACATCACGATAGTTTCTTGGGTCATTTCTTGTTTCTTGAGATGAAAAACAACCAAAGAAATTGTGAAGATCCTTTCAAGAAATAAATGACCATTTCTCAATCATATCTCAACTATTTTTTATTTTATTCGGTGGTTGCTTACTTTGAGAGAAATTTGACACTTTTATAAGGAATATAACATAAAAACACAAAATGGGAAGGAATTGATGAGGTAGATGACCTTTAGTTGTTGTCAATTAAGAATTGATAATACACGATGCATGTTCTATACTACAAACTAGATTCCTTCCTAGAGTTAGGACACAGAGTATTGAATCAAAGTTTTAGTTTCTAACTTCTTGTATTGGTTCATCAATCTTGAAATTCAGACATTGCATGTCTTCATTGCTTCATGTTTGAATAATGTGCATTATATCATACAATACGAAATTAGGAATTATGATTATTATTACTTTATGGATCTGTTAAGTCACTTTTATGTTTGCATGGTTTAGTGTGAAATTATTCTTGTCTGGCCCTAGGCCCAGGTGAAGGAATGCCAAGGACTGAGAACCCTAGTTTTTAAATGGTATTGTTTCTTATACCCAAAACCCCCTCAACATCACTTCTTATTAGTTCTTAACAATAGTGTTGTAAACAATTTGAGAATTGATATAGCAAAATCTCGCACTTCTCAAGATAAATTCCTAAAGCTAAAGTGTGATACCATGTGTAGTTCAATAGCCCCATTGTCACCTCACCAACCTCTTTTCACTTCGGGCTAGCTCTCCTCCAACTCAAGGGGGGTTCTCCCTAGTAGATGTTAGGGATCTAATGGCCCAACCAAACCAAGTCAAGAGCCCCCTAACTCTCTATGTTTACTACTATCAATCAAAATATTGAACAATAGGGTCATACATGCATCCTGAAGATAAAATTGCCAGGGTATTTTTGGGTAATTTCAAAGGGAAAGTCCCCAAACACATATAATCAAGGAATTATAACGTGATTTCAAACTTTAAATATCAACAAAATCGTTTAAAGGATATTGAAGGAAAAAGGTGATGGAAGATAGAAAGTGCCTTACTTAAATGCTCTAAGGATTTTTCAATAGTTGATCCAAAAGCTTCACTTCAAGGCCCTTCAAGATCGTCTCCAACAATGCTATACCATCAGCTTCAACAATGTTGCTCCAAAAATGTCCTCAAGGTCTTCACAACAAGTTTACTGGAAGTTGCTCCAACAATATATTCAATAAGGTCTTCATTGTCAACTCGTCTCTTGTTTGGGTGCCTTAATGTGCAATGACATGTTTCCAGGACTGAATTCAATGCAAGGCATATTTGAAACTATAACTCTATCTTCCGGTGTCTTATTAGAAATTATTTCAGTTTTCATTTTGTGTTTTCAAGTTAGATATTTTTTTCAAGTTTTTACATTTATAATTTTATTGCAATGTAGCAGACTGATCAGAGCAGTGCAGGAACAACCCCGAGACGGGATGATCGCGGAAAGAGGCCAGTGGAAGAACATGTAAAGTGCCAGCATTGCTCTATCTTCAGGTATTTTAGTTATTTACATAATTGAAATAATATTAATTTTGTTCAAATATGTAGACACCTAGCCATGGTACGCCTGATGATTCCCTTTATGAGGAAGAACTTTCTTCATCCCTATCTCCAGTGCTCTTGTTGCGAAAAAAGGCACGAAATGCAAGGTCGGAATTTAATACTTTGATAGACGCGCCTCAAACACTTGAAATAGAAGAGAGGATAAAACAACTTATGACCCAGCTAGAAACATATCAAGTAATAATAAAAATTCAAAAGGATATTTTTTTTGTTTTGCATGAGATGAATTGTGATAGTTTGATTTTTAATTTTTACATTGACTAAACTAACAAAAAGTTCTTTTGTATGTAGTGTTTTCTAAAAATTTCTAAACCCGGTGTTGGTGGTAGTGGGACACAAGGACAAGAGATTTCCCAGCAACCCTCTCGTACACCTTCTACTCCTTTAGGTGCCAGCCAAGAAACACACCCTACCCAAGCAGACACCCAGCCAATCGCTGAACGTGTTGGCAGTGATGAGGCTGATATTGCCAACTACATTATTGCGTTTCCTGGAGCTACATGTGTCAGCTCCACAGGGACCATTAATGGCACATTGTTGGTGAATGATGAAGGTGTCCCTATAAAGCACGTACAACTCCCAGGTAAATTTTAATATTTTAACTATTTCACGTACTCTATCTAAAACATATTTATCATGATTTTTATTTTTAAATTAATGATAATATATTTTTTTCTGTGTAGGAAACAATGAGTTCTACAGGTTTTTGGAGAGCCATGCGTTGGTAATTTTTGGCCCAACCATACGCACAAGGTGGAATTCCAAAAATTCCAACTCGAAAAAAGACCTTCTAGATTATCTAGAAGCCCTTTTTGGGGTCGGCACATTTGACAGAACAACGATGGCTCGGGTAGCCGGCAAATATTTGAAATATACCAGGGACACCTATAGGATGCAATTGCAATTTAACCCCATATACGAGCGTCCTCTCACAGTTCCAGAGAGTGAGTGGAGAGCACTCATCCATGACGGAAAAGAGAAAAGGACAAAGAAAGAAGGAAAAATGCCAACTGGACCCGCAAGGTAAATTACAACTTTAATTCAATAGATTTAGTTTTCTCTATGTCTAAAATAAAAGTGTGCTACGTCATATTTGACTTCAATATTTTGATGCTAGGTTGCCTGACACCTCGAAGGCAACCAAAGCTAGGATTTAAAAAAAGGGCCATCATAAGCTAGGCCAGGGCGGCTACTTGAAATTAGCTGCAAGAATTGTAATTAAGTATCTAAACATCTTATAATTAATTGTATCGCCTTCCAACGTTTTTGTAAGCTATCAAATATGATTAAAAATACACAATCATATGTAATGTAGGGTGATGACTTCGGAACAGAAACTACAGAGGAAGATAAAAATATCACTTTCCATTTCGGCTATCAAGCCGTAGTTGAATGTCACAGAAGCTTGGGGCAGGTCCCAAGATCCAGAATGCCTAATAAGGTAAAACATTAACCTTTCAATATGTTTGTTTTCATCCATAAATTTAATGTCTAATTTTTTTTTTAAAATCAGCGGAGCAACACTACCGACGAGGCAAATAACCCAGTTTTAGAGCCAGATGTAGATGATCCTCACATGCAACCTGATCATTGTAGTGGGGACCAGGCCGACAATGCTACTATCAGTGAGGGTCGTGACAGTAATTAATTTCCACTTATAATTTTTTCTAATTATACCTTGATGTTTGTCCTTATAACGTTTTTTGTTTAAATGAAAGATACTGTTTTCCTTGAGGATCTTACCACCAAAGAGGAAGACAGGGCAATAGTCCCAAGGACGACAACTAGTGCACCAGGTAAATAATCTCATTGCAATTTTTTTATTAATATTACCGAATTAGTTCAATGATATTTAAAAACTGACAATTAAAATTTAATATTATTTGTTTTTGTAGGTGATGCCCTGTCACTAGATGAGACCAGACATCGTGACTACGCAACTAGGTCAGCAGTGCGGGTCGAAAGGCACGAAACAGGAGCAGAGCACGATGATATTGATGATGTAATTAGGAGCTTTAGAAATAGGAAGAAGAAAAATAAAATTTGATAATGTAAAATATTGTATTATTCTAAGACAAACGTTACCATACTTGGAACGTTTTTTGAATTATATAAAAAACTCATTTATCATACTATTTTTATGTCAAGCATTAATTTCAATGTTTCCTTGCGTACTTTTTGTTGAATTGTTTTTTTTATTAGTTATTGAATATTTTTTTTATGCTCATGAAAGTAAAAAATGAAATATAGATTGGGTATTGGGGAATTGAGAGTGATGTGAGGGGAGGGGCCATAAGAGCTTCCACTTCATGTGGTTGGCCCTGTTTAGTAGAGAATAATTTATTCGATCCAACATAGCAACAAAAATGTCACTGTTGACTTAGTTGCTACTCTTTCAGATCGTGGGAGGCTTGTTCCAAGTTCATGCGACTCCAATAAATTGTTCTTGAAATGAAGAGGAGCTTATTTAGGTATGTTTTGACATTTTCAACATATTGTGAAAAAATATTTCGGTAAAAATCACATCCAAATAAATTTGGTCTACACGTTTCGAACCAGCCAGTGTGGTTCGTCCTCAGGACTTGATGAAAAACTGATCAGGAGACCCAATTAAATAGATATGAGAAGCTCCAACTAGCCGTTGAAAAATAATGACTAGTTAGACTAAATCAAAGTCATAGTAAAAAAATATATATAAAAAGATTAAAGTTTATAATATGAATATTATTTATTATTATTTTTAATTTTAATTAATTTTTATTTTTATTTTCATTTAATATACAATAGGAATTATTCAAAATATTCTAGAAGATTAAATAAATAAAGGATTATTTCTATTAATAAAACGTAGTTAACATATTTGTTTAGTTTAATATTATTTAAAAACATAAAGGATTAAATGCTACTATAATAAAATAAAATAAAAATAAAATAAATAAATAAATAATAATAATTTAATTTTTAATAATTTTTATTTTAATTTATTTTATTAATATTTATTAAGTAATTTACTTATTTATATATTTGTTTAATTTAATTAATTAATTAATTAATTTATTTATTTATTTTGATTTTATTTGATTTGATTTTATAGATTTATTAAGTTAAATAAATAAATAAATAAATAAATTAAAAAAAATAATAATAATAATAAATAAAAAATAAAATAAAATAATAATAATAATAAATTAATTAATTAAAATTAAAATTATAAAAATTTAAAATTAATAATAATAATAATAATAATAATTATATAAAAAAATAAAAAAATAAAAAAATATTTTATTTTATTTTTATTTATTTTTTTATTTTTTTATGAATGAAGAGTAGGAATCCAACACCTGCTAACCATCCACCCATCGTCCCTATTCAGGTTAAGAGGCCTCTTTTCGATTTCCAAGGCTTCTCGCAACTTGCGGTGGTGGAAGTGGTCGATCTTCGCAATCACCTTAGCATCTTCAATGCAAATGTGATGATTAGTCTTCTCAACATGCTCTGCTAGGGCCGAGGAGCGCGATCTATTATGCTTAAGGTCAACGACATGCTCATGAATTCTCTGATTAATAGACCAGCCCGTTTCACCAATGTAAGGTGTCCCACAAGAGCATGGAATCAAGTACACACCCTTACCATCCTTAGGGCAAATCAGGTCTTTAACAGATCTAAGGGAACTTCGAATGGTGCGGTAGGGTTTAAACGTAGAGGAAACATTAAAATTTTTTAGGATCCTAGCAATTCTATCCGTAGTACCTTAGATAAACGGAAGGTGAACTCCAGATAATCGTTTGCAAGGATCTTTCTTAACTCTAGGACCCCTTTCCGCTTTTTGAAAAGCTTTAAGGTAGTGAATTATACTATAACCATTTTTATTAAAAAAATTAAGGAGATGAGCCTTTTCACCTTCAAAATGGTTAACATCAGAGATTCTAAAGGCTCTGGTAGCTAAGGTGTTGAGAACCCCGAGCTTCTGAGCAGGGAAATGGTGAGAACTAGCATGTAAATACTACTCAGTGTGCGTCTTCTTTCTAAAAACTTGATGAGAAAAAGAACCATCTTCATTCCTAGAAAGGAGGATATCAAGAAAAGGCAAGCTACCATTATCTTCAAATTCCATGGTGAACTTAATGAAGTCAGATTGATTGTTAAGATGCTGGAAGAAAAGGTCCAATTTCTCCTTACCATGAGGCCACACAACACAGATGTCATCGACAAATCATTTCCAAAGCTTAGGTTGAAAAAGAGAAGAGGAAAGGGCTCTAGATTCAAAGTCTTCCATGAACAGATTATCTACCACAGGAGAAAGGGGGGAACCCATGGCCACACCACAAGTCTGTTCATAGAATTCACCCTCAAAACTAAAGAAAGTCGAGGTTAGACAAATTTCAACAAGATGAGCCGTATCTGGATCAGTGACACGAGAAATAACATCAACAACCTCCCTAATGGGGATGCTAGTGTATAAGGAAACAACGTCAAAACTAAAAAACCTATCATCACTGTCTAACTTCATGATCCAAGTGGATATTGGTAGCCACCCGCCTATTCCACTTGGGCCCCCACCATTGTCTCTTTCAGTTTTTCAGTTTCGGCATAACTTACTATTTTTAGCAGTTTTTCGGGTCCTGAACTTCCGGAGCCGTTTTGAGGCCCTAAACGACATTTTTTGGGTATGCTTTTACCAGCGAATTGGATCATCCAATTCGTCCCGACAGTTGTAGTCCTCGGATAGAGCTTTCTAATGATGTATCATGTGCGTCAAACGGAGATAGGATGCCAAAATTACGTCCCTGGGAAGTTGAAACACCGATTTACCCAAACGGGGCCCATAGTTGTGGCGCTTCATCTCCTAGGGTTAGGTTTTTGGGATGTTTAGGGTTCTCCATTGTTTCTCAATAATAAATAGGCCCTCGAGCCTCATTGTAACTCAGTTCAGAGGCCTGTAGCCGCCACATCTCTTCTCGGAGATAGCTACCAGCGCCCTAGCTAGTTTTATTTCCATTCTGTCTGTAAGCAAATTTCAGTTCTTTGATAATAATGAAATGAAGCTGCGGTACCCGCGATCCCGGTTGTGGCAAGACGCAACCAGAATGAGCATATAACCATAAACACGAGAGATGCATACGGTGGCAAGGCGGCGCATCTGCATCCCGCATCCAGCAGCCACTCTGGAGGCGCGACTCCTTTTAAGGCACAAGTAAATTTTGACATTCCCATATTTGAGGGTCAAATAGACGCAGATGCCGTAGATAGATGGTTGAATCTGTTAGAAGGATATTTCTCGGTTCATGACTTTTCAGACCGGGAGAAGATTATTTTTGCACTCCTCAAAGCTACCCCCATGTTAAGGATTGGTGGGAAACCTACTGTGAGAACAAGGACCAGACAAAACCCTCTTTGTTCTCGGCCGTACCAACTTGGAATTCTTTCCGAGACGCCGTCAAGGAACAGTACTATCCCATGGGGAGCTATGAGGACAAGTACATACAATGGACCACGCTGCGACAACAAAGGGATCAAGATGTGCATGAGCTGACGAATTTGTTCCATACCCTGCGCACAAAGTTGGGTATCAAAGATTTAGAGAAACATTTGGTGCTAAAGTATCGCAGCTGTCTGCACAGATACATTCAGGAGGAAATGGAGTTCCTCGACATCTCCTCGCTTGGTACGGCATACCGGTATGCTGCCAAGATTGAGCAGAAATTCAAACACAAGAAGCGAGACTTTGGATCTGTGAATCAAAAGCAAGGAAAAGGTGCTTCCAAACCGCAGAACAAAGGACAGAGCATGGCGGCTAAAGACAACCCGTCAAAGCCACAAGAAAAGAACAACACCGTAAAGCCAAAGAAGGACACTGGAAAGTGGTGTGAGTTCCATAAGAGCTCCACTCACAACACAAGTGAGTGTCGGGCCAAGCAGTCGCTAGTGGCCGAGATGAGGGCTTCTGAGTCAGATGCATGCTCCGACTCCGAATCAGAACCTGAAAAGGGGAATGAAAAAGGGAAACAAATTATTGATGTGGAGCCCAATGCCACTGTTGCCACTACAAAGGTCCAGAAGGAGGAACCGGAAGATCCAGAGGAGGAGGAACGCCTCTTCCATTCCCAGATGTGGGTAAAGGGCTCCCCTGTACAGTTCATTGTCGACAATGGGAGCCAAAAGAACCTCATTTCAACAGACGCCGTGAAGCGGTTGGGCTTGCTGACCATAGCTCACCCACATCCATACACCATCTAGTGGCTTCACCAAGGACGGGATCTCCGCGTTAGCCAGCAGTGCCGCCTTCCCTATAGCATCAAGCCCTTCGCGGATGAGGTATTATGTGACGTTGCTCCTATTGATGTTTCTGATGTATTATTAGGACAACCATACTTGTGGAAGCGTCATGCTGTGTATGAGTCTCGACCTCGTGCTGTTATTATTACTTTGGGAAATAAGTTGTACAGGATACCAGAGGTACCACCTCCTACGACTATCTCTTTGGTTACCGCAAAACAATGTAGTAAGCTCATTTCCCAAACCAGGAAATTCGTTTTCCTGATGATCCGCCCCCAGGGCAAGAAGAAGACTGTGGCCACGACCTCCAGACAGGGCCCCTCTGCACGACAACAACAAATGGATAAGGTTGTGGAGGAGTACGGGGACATCTTCACCTCGCCCACAGGGGTTCCTCTGCACTGTCAGGTCAAGCACCTGATTGATCTGACCCCACGTGCGCCGCTACCCAATGGACCGATCTATCGGCGCTCTGTTCTGGAAAATGATGAAATCAAGAGGCAGATTCAGGAGCTGTTGCAGAAAGGTCACATCAGACCAAGTTCATCGCCCTGTGGGAGCCCAATCGTGTTGGTACAGAAGAAGGATGGGACGTGGAGACTCTGTATTGACTATCGGGCACTGAACAAGATCACTGTCCGAAATAGGTACCCAATCCCACGGATTGATGACCTTCTGGACCAACTCAAAGGTGCAAAATATTTCAGCAAGATCGACCTGAAGTCTGGGTATCACCAGGTACCAATTGAACCTTCCGATGTGTGGAAGACTGCCTTCAAAGCCAAGGAAGGCCTTTTCGAATGGCTGGTCATGCCTTTCGGGTTGACGAATGCTCCTGAAACCTTCATGAGGATGATGGATGACATCTTGCGGCCATTCACCAACTCGTTTGTAGTGGTGTGCTTGGATGACATTCTTATCTTCAGCCAGACTTGGGAAGAGCACCTTCACCACATCCGACAAGTCCTCCAAACACTGCGGCAACACAAGTTGTGTGCCAATTTGGAGAAGTGCACTTTTGGCATGACCCAGGTTCAATATCTGGGATACATTATTGATGAAAGAGGGGTGCATGTGGATCCAGCCAAGATCCAAGTCATTCGGGATTGGCCAGCCCCAACCACTATAACAGAGCTTCGCAGTTTTCTGGGTCTTGCTAATTTCTACCGTAGATTCGTGTTGAGATTCTCTCATATCACTTGGCCCTTGATTCAAGTCACCAAAGGAGGAGCGAGAGCAAAATTCTTTTGGTCGGAACCTCAACAGAAGGCGTTCAAAGAATTGAAAAATTGCCTATGTTCTGCCCCAGTGCTCACCTTACCAGACTTGCAGCAGCCGTTTGAGATCGAGACAGATGCCTCTCACTATGCTATTGGGGCAGTTCTTACTCAACAGGGACATCCAGTGGCATATCACAGTGAGACATTGTCTGAGACAGTTCGCAAGTATCCCACCTATGATAAAGAAATGTATTCCATTGTGCAAGCCTGTCGACAATGGAAGCATTACATTTTGGGGAAGGAAACAATCATCGACACAGACCACCAACCCCTGCAGTTCATACAGACACAAGGGAAGTTGCAGAATGATCGTCATCAGAAGTGGTCCACATATCTGCAACAGTTTCATTTGAACATCAAGTACAAGAAGGGTAGCACCAATAATGTTGCAGACTACCTCAGCCGACCACCGATCATGGCGCTCACCACCGTGCTCAACTCTTGTGGGCACGAGACTTCTGATTGGCCGCTTCTCTATGAGAGTGACCCAGAATTCAGCCACACTTACAAGGCACTCTTGGGGGGCATGCAAGTTCCAAATTTTCACCTCCAGGATGCACTTTTATGTCACCTAGGACACCTTTGTTTTCCTTCAAGCAAGCGTGCCAAGATGATATGGGAAGCACACTACAGTCGAGTCGCTGTGCATTTCGGGGTCGAGAAAACAGTAGCAATACTACAGAAGTATTTCTATTGGCCGAACCTTGAAAGGATGTCGAGAAGCACATTAGATCCTGCACTGCTTGTGCCATTGCCAAACTGACCATCAAGAAGCAAGGCCTATATACTCCACTACCTACCCTTAGTCGACCTTGGGAATCCATCTCCATGGATTACATGTCGGGTCTGCCCTCTACTAAGAATGGCAATGACTGTGTTTTCGTGGTCGTTGACAAATTCTCGAAGATGGCCATTATGGCGGCCTGTAAGAAGAATATCACAGCATAAGCTACTGCTAAACTCTTCTTTGAACGAGTATGGGTACACTTTGGGATCCCACAGTCTATCATATCAGATCGAGATAGCAGGTTCCTCAGCACATTTTGGTCCAGCCTTTGGTCAATGTTGGACACAAAGCTCACCAAGTCCACAGCTTTCCATCCCCAAACAGATGGCCAGACAGAGATCGTCAACAGAATGATTGTACACATTTTGCGCATGTACAATTCAAAGCATCCTCGCACATGGGACGAGAGCCTCCCCTATGTACAACATAGCTATAACCGAGCTCTCCACAGTTCAATTGGCCATAGCCCCTTTCAGGTGGGCTTGGGATTCCAGCCACTATGTCCCATTGACATAGCCATGCCATTTGCAGCTGCTCAGGCCGATTCAGCTCATGTCCAGTCTGAAGTTGACAAAGCAAGTAGCTTCATCGAGCGCATTCAACACATCCGCCAACAAGTTCATGATATATTGGACAGAGCCAATGCGAAGTACAAGCAGCGCCATGATCAACACCGGGTGCCACACAACTTCCAGGTGGGCAACAAAGTATGGCTGCATTTGCAGAAGGAGCGCCTCACTGGACCTCACCGCAAGCTTCGCCCGCTCCGATACGGGCCGTACACCATCACCAAGGCTGTAGGGAACAATGATTTTGAGCTTAGTATTCCACCATTCCTTGGTTTGCACCCAGTCTTCAATGTGGATCGCCTTCGTCCTTACTTCCCACCTCTACTAGACACTTCGGACATTGAAGAACAACTTACACCAACAGAGTTAAACCCAGACTGCATGGAACAGGCCACCACAGATTGTATCATGGACATGCAAATTAAGAACACTCGCCAACAGAGGATCCAACTGTATCGGGTTGTCAAAGCTGGCCAACTCCCGCACCAAGGAAAGTGGTTCACCAGGGACCAAGTTCAGCAGAAATTTCCTCATCTCATGGAGGAACTTAACGCAATGGGGACCATTGCTTCCTAAGGGGGGAGGAATGATCCAGGTGGATATTGGTGGCCACCCGCCCATTCCACTTGGGCCCCCACCATTGTCTCTTTCAGTTTTTCAGTTTCGGCATAACTTACTATTTTTAGCAGTTTTTCGGGTCCTGAACTTCCGGAGCTGTTTTGAGGCCCTAAACGACGTTTTTTGGGTATCGTTTTACCAACGAATTGGATCATCCAATTCGTCCCGACAGTTGTAGTCCTCGGATAGAGCTTTCTAATGATGTATCATGTGCATCAAACGGAGATAGTATGCCAAAGTTACGTCCCGGGAAGTTGAAACACCAATTTACCCAAACCGGGCCCATAGTTTTGGCGCTTCATCTCCTAGGGTTAGGTTTTTGGGATGTTTAGGGTTCTCCATTGTTTCTCAATAATAAATAGGCCCTCGAGCCTCATTGTAACTCAGTTCAGAGGCCTGTAGCCACCACATATCTTCTCAGAGATAGCTACCAGTGCCCTAGCTAGTTTTATTTCCATTCTGTCTGTAAGCAAATTTCAGTTCTTTGATATTAATGAAATGAAGTGTTAATTCCACTGCATCTCTGTGTTTATGGTTATATGTTTATTCTGTTGCGTTCCTACATAAATCTGGATCACTTCAAGTCTTTCAAATCATTAATAAAAGACCAAGAGTCTTTAACAAAGGAAGAGGTCTGACCTACAAGCGGTTTCAACGTAGTGGCTAGAAATTTAGCGAGCAGATAAGTTGGACCTCCTATGGTGTTAACAATAGGGCGGAGGGGGACTCCATCCTTATGAATCTTAGGAATACCATAAATCCTCGGCGTGAGAGGGTTACTCTCCATTAGATTTTTGCTCAAAGAACCAACAATGCTACTCGATTTTATAGCCAAAGTAACTGCTTTTGAAACTTTTTTTAGAGGATTTTTGTCAAGCTTCTTATAACTCCCGCTATTAATAAGGTGATCTAACATCTTATTATGATAATCATCTTTGTTTAAAATGACCGTAGCACCTCCCTTATCAGCTTTAAGAACCACAATGTTAGGGTTGTTGTTTAAAGATTTGAGAGCCTCAAACTCTAGTTTGTTGATGTTGCTCTTAGGCGGCTTAGATTTTCTAAGGATCATGGCACAATCCTGCTTGATAATGTCTTTGGTAGTATCAGGTAAATCCCTAATCCCATATTCAAGTTTTTACAAAGAAGACACACACTGAGCAGTATTTACATGCTAGTTCTCACCATTTCCCTGCTCAGAAGCTCGGGGTTCTCAACACCTTAGCTACCAAAGCCTTTAGAATCTCTGATGTTAACCATTTTGAAGGTGAAAAGGCTCATCTCCTTAAAGTTTTTAATAAAAATGGTTATAGTATAAGTCACTGCCTTAAAGCTTTTCAAAAAGCGGAAAGGGGTCCTAGAGTTAAGAAAGATCCTTGCGAACGATTATCTGGAGTTCACCTTCCGTTTATCCAAGGTACTACGGATAGAATCGCTAGGATCCTAAAAAAGTTTAATGTTTCCTCTACGTTTAAACCCTACCGCACCATTCGAAGTTCCCTTAGATCTGTTAAAGACCTGATTTTCCCTAAGGATGGTAAGGGTGTGTACTTGATTCCATGCTCTTGTGGGACACCTTACATTGGTGAAACAGGCCGGTCTATTAATCAGAGAATTCATGAGCATGTCGCTGACATTAAGCATAACAGATCGTGCTCCTCGACCCTAGCAGAGCATGTTGAGAAGACTAATCATCACATTTGCATTGAAGATGCTAAGGTGATTGCGAAGATCAACCACTTCGACCACCGCAAGTTGCGAGAAGCCTTGGAAATCGAAAAGAGGCCTCTTAACCTGAACAAGGATGATGGGTGGATGGTTAGCAGGTGTTGGATTCCCGCTCTTCATTCATAAAATAAATAAATAAATAAATAAAAATAAATAAAATAAAATATTTAGTTATTTAGTTATTTTTTTATATAATAATAATAATAATTATTATTATTTTTAATTTTTAATTTTTATAATTTTAATTTTAATTAATTAATTTATTATTATTATTAATTTATTTTATTTATTATTTATTATTATTATTATTATTTTTTAATTAATTTATTTTTTTAACTTAATAAATCTATAAAATAAAAAATAAATAAATAAGTTAAATAATTAAATAAAATAAATATATAAATAAGTAAATTACTTAATAAATATTAATAAAATAAATTAAAATAAAAATTATTAAAAATTAAATTATTATTATTTGTTTATTTATTTATTTTTTATTTAATTTTATTATAGTAGCATTTAATCCTTTATGTTTTTAAATAATATTAAACTAAATAAATATTTTAACTATGTTTTATTAATAGAAATAATCCTTTATTTATTTAATCTTCTAGAATATTTTGAATAATTCCTATTGTATATTAAATAAAAATAAAAATAAAAATTAATTAAAATTAAAAATAATAATAAATAATATTCATATTATAAACTTTAATCTTTTTGTATATATTTTTTGACTTTGACTTTGATTTAGTGTAACTAGTCGTTATTTTTCAACGGCTAGTTGGAGCTTCTCATATCTATTTAATTGGGTCTCCTGATTAGTTTTCCATCAAGTCCTGAGGATGAACCACACTGGCTGGTTCGAAACGCGTCGACCAAATTTATTTGGATGTGATTTTTATCGAAATATTTTTTCACAATTTATGGATCATAGAAGCAATATTCCTAAAATTTTCAACATATGTTCTAACATTATCATAAGAATGCATCTTAGAGTAAAAAATACTACATCAATTACTTGTATTTATTGTATAGATAATGATGGATTTTGATTGACTTGGCAGTGCAGGTACAAATCCTCTTGCATCATGAGCAATACAACTTGTCAACCAGGGTCATGTCCGGGATATTTTTGCTTGTGCGCTTGACCAGGTTCGTAATGTCACATTTTGTAAGTTCCTTTACAGTTCATAATTCAATATTAAGCTTGTTCATGATTATTATCTAGGTTTTTTCTATGTGTTTTTTCATCTATTTGATTGTAAGCAACTCTACATGTTTCCTGTTTTTTTTTTTTTCTAAGTGTGACTAATTTCTATTATGTATAAAGGCTATAGTACAAAACTGCGCCAACGTCAGCCATGGAAGCCTGAACGCTGGGCTTGATAGCCAAGAAGAGCATGCAGAGTCTGGACTGCCCAAGATGGGAAACCAGTCCTTTAAACCATAACTTCTGAACCACCCATAAAATGGAAACTGGTTTTAAGTTTGCAATTACCAAAAAAACATTATGTCTGAGGAAAATGCACTGCCTGTACAGCAAGGCAGTGTAACTAAAAAACATATGATTTCTACGAGAACAGAACAGAGAAACCTGAAAAACAAAGCAGCTGCTATCCATGAGTGGGAGAGGGCGATTATTCAGTAATTCTGCAGGTGAACATCTCGCTTCTGTCCGCCTGACCTTCACTGAGAGCACGTCCGCCACCTTCACGCTCTATCTCCATGCCTTTCGTTCCGTCTTTGAGGAGCCGAGAAGCAAGGCAACATGGTGTGTTCGGCGGCGGGCGGGCCAAAATTCGGGACTTCTTCCGAAGCGTGGCCAAGTGATGGCGGCGGTGAGGGTAGCATTACGGGGAGGTACGGTCGAACCTTGGTTCGGCCTGTGTTGAGAGGTTCGCAGAGTTCTTTACGGATGGAGGGCCGAAGGGGAGCGGAGAAGCGAGCGGTGCAAGCACGGATTCTACCTCGAGCCGCCGGGGAGAGCGAGAATGGGAGGGCGGGCGGCTGTTGGTTGAGCGCGCGACCCGAGCTCGTCGACTTCTCGTGTTCGCGAAGAGCGGCCGCATGGTGGGCCGAGTTGGAACGAGGCGGCGGGGGCACGCAAGACGGACGAGGGGGTGGAGAGGAGGTATCTTGCCGGGCGGCGCTGGGCTGAGAGAGTGAAAAAGAATCAACGCGACAAAGAGCTCTGGGCAAGACAGCGGAGGTGGGAGTGAGGCTGCCGGACGGAGCAGAGGAAGCGGAATTGAAGACAGATTTGTTACACCACGGACTGTTGGAGAAGTGCCAGTTGGGGGCTGGCTCGATGCAGGCTCCTAACGAGCAGCGCTTCCCAGTATTCGTTTTGAAGCTAGCCTCAGTGGTTGCAGGTGAAAAATTCGCATGCAAAGGAATAGGCGAGCCGTGGCCGTCCATCCCACCATTCAGACCTCCGCAGATGCAATTCACGCCAAGACTGACCGCCATAACCTCCATAACCAGGAGCCGAATGAGCCGATCGAGGAAATGAGCTCTCACGCAGGGTGGAGAGTAAATACAGCTATTAATGTTAGTACCGGGAGCCATATGGGCTGCACCGGCCATATTCATCGGGAAGTGGTGTATGTGCCACGTTCCCTGGAGACTATTAAACACCCGCAGCCGGTGTGGTGCTGTCGCTATGCATCTGCGCGATACATTGCTGGAGAAATGATGCATCATGTATACAGTGTAGAGAGCCATGAGTAAGAGTGCTATGGCCTTCAGTGCCCAAGTTTGCCAAAAGATCAGCAACTTTGTTGCCTTCCCTCTTTATGTGATTGAAGGAGATTGCTCTATGCTGCATTAACCATCTGCTTAATTGTTTTATTCTTGCCTCCAATCGCCAGCTATGAGCTACTTTTTCCGGAATGGTGCCCCAGAGAAGTTTCTTGGCAATGTTGATCAAAATTTGGGAGTCTCCCTCAATGATGATGGGGAGAAACTTATGATGTTGTATCAGACAGAGACCTTGCCATAGGCCCTCTAATTCAGCAGAGTTATTGGAGTCCCATCCAATAGAACCATAATAGATGATCTGAGTTTCTCCTTTGAAATTTCGTATGATGCCTCCAAATCCTGCTGGCCCAGGATTTCCTTTAGAAGCGCCGTCGAAATTTAGCTTTAGGACGCCTTCAGGGGGGGGGGGTCCAAAGTAAGGGGGGGATAGGAAGGGGATTGGCTTTAAGGGAGGGAATGAAGGCAATGCGTAGATTCCAATTTTGCCAAATGGAGATTTCCTTGGGGTTGTTGGGGTAGTCCTCTTCGGTCCAAGAGCGGAGGGCCAGAGATTCTTGAAGATTATTACAGAAGGAGATCCATATATCATCCAGAGAAGAGACATGATTTTTGAAAGTCCGTTTATTTCTTTCTTTCCAAAGGGACCAAAACACAAGGCCAGGGAGGAGCAGCCACAGAGCGTTGAGGAGAGGGGAGAGGAAGGGGCGAGGAGACCAACGGCGGCTGGTGTTAGTAATATCTCCTATGGGTTTGTTCTTCTGACAACGAAAGCTACATTTCTCCCAAAAGGAGTTGGCTAGAGGGTAGAGCAATAACAGATGCTAGATGGTTTCCTCATTTTGAAGGCAATTGGGGCATTGGGAGGGTCCAACAAAACCTCGTTTGACAAGTTTGTCCCATGTGAGAATGCGTTTATGGCTGAGAAGCCATAGAAAAGTAGAGACCTTAGGCCAGATGTGCTTATTCCAAATCATCGCCCAAAGAGGATCACGGGGGAGGGGCGTTCGATGCAAAATGGAAAAGGCTTCTTTAGTAGTAAACATACCCTTGATAGAGTAGCCCCACCTTAATATATCAGGTTCATCTGTGCTTCTGATTTGCCTTTTGCTGAGTTCAGAATTGAGGGCCTCCCGATCTGAGTCTCGAGCATGGGGCACAATAAGTTGAGAGGATTTCCACTGTCTAAACCCGTTGCTGTTAGCATCTTGCCATTGATGACAAACCCTGACATCCTGAGCATTGCTATTGGTATCCAAATTGATGCTGGGGAAAGCCTCGGGAAGGATAGGATGTTGCTGCCACGAGTCCTGCCAAAATCTTGCTGAATTTCCATTGCGAACTTCCCAGAAGCTGTGTTGTTGAATGAGTAAATAATGCTGCTTGGCCGAGTTCCATATAGGAGAACCCTGTTGCTCCAGAATGAACCTGATTAGATCGGCTGAGGGTCTGTTATTGGCATATTTAGCAGTCCACCATTTAGCCCAGGGTGTGTGAGGTTGTGACGTCCATTTCCACCAGATGCGGGCGGCCATCACCTCGTTGTTGTGATTGGGGTTGCGAAGGTTGAGACCACCAGCGTCCTTGGGAGAGAAAACCGTGTCCCAGCTCACTAAGGCCCATTTTCGATTCTTGCCAGAGGAACCCCAAAGAAAATTGCGATGCAAGGTCCTGATTTGTTTGAGGACCCACTTGGGCGCTGCAAGGACAGAGAAAAGATAAAGCGGCATTGATTGTAATACGGATTTTATAAGAACAAGTCTACTGGCCAAGTTCAAGGCTCTGAAGGTCCACAAGGAAAGCCTGTTCTCCAGCTTGTCAAGAAGCTTATTCCAGGAGGAATTCCATATGGACGAATCAACAAGGGGAGCTCCCAGATATTTGTCTGGAAGGGAGGCAATGGAGAAACTGAGGATGCGAGCAATGTTGGCCTGAGTGAGGGGCGGGGTGTTGAAGAAAAAAATCTGGGATTTGGAGTCATTAATGGTAAGACCAGAAGCAAAAGAAAAGAGGTGAAGAATGGCTTTGAAGGAACGGGCTTCCTGCACAGATGGGTGTCCAAAGAGCATGTTGTCATCCACAAATTGCTGGTGGGTTGTGACAAGGGCTCCATGAAGGGAAATGCCACGCAGATGCTGAGAGAGGACCGCCTTATGGAGTAATCGACTAAGGCCTTCAGTCATAAAGACGAAAATGAAAGGGGAGAGAGGATCCCCTTGCCTGATGCCTCGTGAGGGGTGGAAGGGGTGGGAGGGAGCACCATTGACAAGAATAGAGAAAGAGGTGGAAGTGATGAGGCTCATTATCCATCTAATCCACATTTGATCAAACCCAAAAGCATTTAAAATATGATGAATGTAATTCCAATTCAGCTTGTCAAAGGCTTTGGAGAGATCAAGCTTGAGAAGCATACCTGGTTTTTTACAGATTTTCAGAGAGTGCATGATCTCGTGGGTTAAGATTATGCCATCCAGAATTTGGCGCCCTTCAACATAACCAGTTTGTTCCGGGGAGATAAGGAGCGGAAGGAGCGGCTTAAGTCTGTTGGCAATTACTTTGGATATGACTTTGTAGATGACATTGCAAAGAGCTATAGGTCTGAACTTGTCCGGTTTGCTGGGTTGATCCTCTTTCGGAATCAACGCGATAAAAGTGGCATTGAGAGAGGGAAGAAGCGAGTGCATAGTTCTGGATTCCTCAACTAGTTTCCAGACTTCAGATCTGATAAGATCCCAGAAATGGTGGAAGAAATTTGAGGTAAAACCATCAGGTCCTGGGGCTTTTCCGTCTTTGAACTGCGCCATGGCTTCATCTACCTCTTGAGGGGAGACGGGTCAGAGAAGCATTTTGTTGTGCTCAGCAGTGACCAGTTTAGGGATGACCTGCATAATTTGTTCAATTTCCTTTTTTCGATTTGTTTGAGGCTCCTGCTGGATGCTTTTGAAATAGTCGACCAATTCTTGTTGCATATCTTCATGATTTTCCACTTTTTCCCCCTGCTGAGTGAGTATATGGCTGATTCTGTTCTGCATCCTGCAATGCATAGTAGAGGCGTGGAAGAACTTGGTATTTCTTTCACCCTCTTTGAGCCAGCGAACTCTTGATTTCTGCCTCCAAAGTATCTCTTCCTGTTTGTATCTTTCTTCCAACTGTTTTTGAAGGGCTTGCTCCTTTTCTGCTAGCAACTCCGTACGTCCCTTAGTAATGATTTCCTGTTGCAGTTCATTCATATTTTGCTCAAGGATCTTCTTTTCCTTGAAGATATTTCCAAAGGTGGTCTGATTCCAATGTTTAATTTGGCCTTTTAAGTATTTGAGCTTTTGTTGAAATTGATACATTTTGGAACCCTTCGACGGCTGGAAATTCCTCCAAGTTGTGTGTACCAATTCTTTGAAGGAGGGATGCGTCAGCCAGAAAGCTTCAAATCAGAATGGCCTCTTTAAATGTGATCCTAAATTCTGCCATTGTAGCAGGATGGGCCAGTGATCCGATCCTGCATATGGTAGGATTGAGCTTGTTATGTCTCCTCCCGTGTGAATCGCATTGTCAGAAATGAGAAATCTGTCCAACTTTGACGCGATTTGCTGACTTCCAACTCTTATGTTACTCCAAGTGAAAATAACATTGGAGAAGGGCATGTCAATGAGCCAGTTGTTATTGATGAAGTTTTTGAATTGACTGCTGTCCAACTCAGATCTGTAATGCCCTCCAGTTCTTTCTTCCATTCTCAGGGTCATGTTGAAGTCGCCACCGATTGTCCACAGTGGATGTATTCTGTTTGAATTGAGATGCGCTATGGTGTCTAAGAGCGCAGTCTTGCTTCTCTGTTCTTGAGGGAAATAGACGTTGGTCAAGTGCCCATGAATATTGGTGCCAATGGGATGGAAAGTGGCTTGTATGAGGTTGTGGGCAGCATGAAAATCAGAAAGCTGCATGGAGCATGTGTCCCAAGCTATTGCCAGACCTCCAGAGAATCCGGAGGCATCGACTGCTACTGAACTACTACTGGGCCAAGCCTTTGATAAGATGGCACCAAGAAGATTGCTGTTGCATTTTGTCTCTTGAAGAAAAAGAATTTGTGGATTTTCCTTTTGTATCATGGATTTAATCATCCTATATTTACCTGGAGCGTTAAGCCCTCTTACTTTCCAAGATATCAATTTCATGGCGAACTGTTTTCAAGAGGTTTAAAGAACCTGGTCAGTTTGGGATATCTCCCTGAATCCACTAACATTGCTCCGACCTGCATAGTGCGTTGCAAATCAGGCTTTCTACCTCGCTTTTTACTTTCCTTCAGAACTTTTAGGCTATCCCAATGACTGCCTGGTTGAATCCCTAGTTTTTTGTGCTGATGAACTTTGGAAAGGACCACCTCCAACGATTCAATCTGATGAGGTAGGATTTTATCAAATTCTTTCTTTTTACAAGCGTCCTCCAGGCCTATTAGATCGAGATCTCCCACATCAAAACTTTCAGAGTCTTCCTCCATGAGAGTAGTTTGCAGGCCTTCCTGAGTATCTTTGCTGCCCAAAATAGGGTTAGCAGAGTTTTCATCGAGATCCATGTTGTTGGGGTTCCAAGAAACTTATTTCAACTTCGCATGGGGGTCAGGTTTTGAGGGGGCATCAGAAGGCTGAGAAGCATGTGAAGGTCCAGAGGTCGTAGTTTGGTTTCTGGAAGAAGAGGGGTTCAAAAGAGTCGAGGAACCAGGCACAGTGGTGGTATTTTCAGTAGGGGGTTCTGTACTGGCTAGGGCGGCAAAGCTGTTGCTAGTGGTGGGGATTGACGGGGAAGGTCTAGGTTTAGAACTGGATGGTGGAGCCTTCTTATTATTTCTTCTTCTGGAAGAAACCTTGGTGAACCCCTCTACATCTTCTTTGTCTTCAGCATTTTGAGTCTTGGAATGTGCCACAAGGGGACAATCTCTGAAGAGATGCCCGTGAGCATGGCATCTTCTACAACGAAACGACACATGTTCATAATCCAATGGTTGAACCCATTCAAAGTCATCGTGAAACAGACTTACCGCATCTGGGAGGGCTCTATCCAGTTGCATTTGGACGCAGATCCTCGCATAAGAGGTATACCTCCTAAGCTTCGTTTCTTCAGCAATTTTGATGAACTCGCCAAGTCCACTGCCTATCGCTTGCAGAGATTCTTCATCCCAGTATTCAAGAGGAAATGAATAGAGTCTGATCCAGACTGGGGCCCAGTTGAAATTTTCTTGATCTGGGTTAAACCTTTCTACCCAGTTTCGCAGGTATAGACCTGCTGAATTGAAGAAATAGGGGCCACCATCCATAACCCTATTTCTGTCCTCAAGACAGTTGAAGTCAGCTGTGAAGAAGCCTTTTGGTCCGAGTTGCAGGCTGACATGTCCTTTCGGCTTCCATTTGGAGGCAATCCAACCTTGTAGGGCTTTTTCCGTTGGCCAGAGCCCCATGAATTTTCCAATGAGGGCATGATCTCTCATGTACTGGATCCTGGCATTAATTCGATGACTGGGCAGATTGATTTTTGGTCTATCCGGAGCTATTGGCTTGCAGGTTGAAGAGGTGACCTGCGGCGTTGCCTTTTGTGATTCATAATTCGTTTGCTGAGCACCTCCCTTCGTCTGTGCGTTGGCCGTATCTTGCATATTCAGGTCAGAGTCTTTTGGCGTGTTGTGATCCGTGGCAGGGGGAGGCTGACCGCCCCGTTTCCGATTCCATTGCTGCGTGCAGCACGGTTTCCGATTCCATTGCTGCGTGCAGCACGTTGTTGCAGTTTGAAGAGCGCGCCGACAGAGAGAACAAAGTTGCAACAGGGGCTAGGGTTTCTGCAGAGCGAAAAGATTGAAAACCCTAGCAGAGCGCATTTCTACATGCCCATAGATTTGATATGTTAACTCTACATGTTTCCTGTTGTTCACTATGAATTCTCCCATTACCACTCCCAGGATGAATCTGACTTTATTATTACATAGGTTACTTTATTGTTACTATGATTTCTCCATTTACGATTTAATAGGTTACATCATGTAAAGTTGTCAATCTCAGGTTGGTGATGAGCTTTAGTTCTCCAGATTTGGGGCTTTTCTGATATTTTCTCCCTCATGTCATTTCTGCATCACCTCGTTGTTTGAGCATGCCAATTGTCTACCACTTGTACCAATTGGCACATGTCAATCTTTGAGTGGTGCCACATTTCACTTATTTTCGGCCCACTTGACCACCTGAAAAACTCAAATCCACATACCATGTGTCTTATTCATGGAGTGCCACATGTCCTAGATATTTAGGCCGATAGGCCTTCTGTTATGAAAGA
The DNA here is from genome assembly GCA_034641835.2 of Pinus albicaulis. Taxonomy (NCBI): domain Eukaryota; kingdom Viridiplantae; phylum Streptophyta; class Pinopsida; order Pinales; family Pinaceae; genus Pinus; species Pinus albicaulis. Next base: position 1,512,402,593 of record CM076579.1, on the reverse strand, counting down.
GATCAATTTTTTTTCGTCAACACTTCTTATCTAGGCATGACACTTGTTACTTGTTTAATCTGATGGTCACAGTCTCTCAGGTTACCTTCTAGGTTTGACATACCACTAGTTTCTGGTATATTTCCATGGAATCGATCTGAAAATACCAGCAACAATCCACACACCTGCAACTGTCAACAGACCTGTCATTTTAGTAGCTGCATTTCCGCAACTGTCGACAGACCTGCTGTTTTAGTAGTTGCATTTCTGCAACTACCAAGACACCTGCCGTTTTAGTTGCTGCATTTCGGAAACTACCAATACACCTGCCATTTCATTCTCTTGGACTCTGTGTATGCATATTTTTCATATAATTTTATCATGAAGTTGGCTGCAGTGCTTTGACATGCCTTTGAATATTTTTGCAGGTTAGAAGACATTTCAGGCCAGAGCTATTTAATAGACTTGATGAGATAGTTGTATTTGATCCTCTTTCTCGTGATGAGCTCAAAAAATTTGCTAGACTACATATGAAATATGTAGCGATTCGTCTTGCAGAGAGATGTGTTTCTTTAGGGGTTACATATGCTGCTCTGGATCTTGTTCTTCAGGAAGCCTATGATCCTGTAAGTAATCACTTTTTTTTGCTTTCTTTCTTATTAAGAGTCTATCTTGCCAGGGGATGTGCCCGTTATGGTTTGTTATGAGACCATTGTCAATTTCATCACCGTCCCTCATAATATGTTTGATTGTGTTTATAAATAATAAACAATTATTACACCTAACAATAAACAATTAAATGTACTATGAGTAATATGATATCTTGAAATAATTCTCATTATAATTTCACAACCTCTGCTCTCACTTGGTGGTGTCTATATCACTAAGTGTGTCTTCTTTAAAATTATAGTTACAACAGACAATGAACAATCAACTACACTATGAGTGATATCTTGTAATAATTCTTATTATAATTTCCTAACCTCTACTCTCACTAGGTGTCTATATCACTAGGTGTATCTATTTTAAAATTATAGTTTCAATGGTAGATAAATTGTTATCTTAAAATTATAGCTTTGATGGTGATACCTTGTGATTGATAATGCTGTTTGAAGCAGCTTTGGCTTTGACTAATATAGTCTCAGGAACCTCTGAGAATACAAAGGTTGTGATTTATTACGGGGCACTGCCTATATTTGTGGAACTTCTTACCTCTGGTAATGATAATGTTCGAGAACAGGTATCACGTTTATTTTAGAGGCATAAAATTATTCTTCCCAACTATCTTTATATGTCTGTAATTTTGGAATTTGATTTAAAAAAATAGTACCCAACTTTGAGTTCAATTGGTGTTCGTGTAAGGCTGTTTGGGATTTGGGAAATATTGCTGGAGACTCTGCAACATTTAGGGATCTTGCCCTCAGTCATGGAGCTCTGAGGCAGGTGCTTGCCCAGTTGAATGATACTGCCATAATTTCAATGATAAGAAATGCTACATGGGCTCTGTCAAATTTTTTCCGTGGTAAACCCCAACCACTATTCAAACAGGTAAGAAGAATACATTTTCTGCCTCTTCTTCTTAGTTCACAGATACTGTGGATTTTTTTTTTATAGATCTTGGTGCTTGGTAGATTTGGACGTAATATGGACCTAGGCGCTTGTTCATTACAATGACTTTGTCATCAGGTTTTAGAAAATGCTCAGAAATTTGGGTTTCACAAGGGGATTACCCTTGCTTGCAATTATCAATTATCAATCACATTCAAAAAAAGTCTTTCGTAGCATTGTTGAGCTCTTTGTAGGTGAATTTCTGAGGCAATTTCACAATATCTGAACTAAATTTGTCTGTCCTTTTCAATACTCTGTGCTTGTAACAGAACCAGACAAACAATCTAGTGGCCAATGCAACAACAACAACACCTCCTATTGCAATGCCTGCAATTCACCCTCTCTACACACATGAATGACTATGGCACCCTCTTTTGTGAACAGGTACTGGAGCTGAAGGTACTGGTTTCCATTAGGATTGTGGAATTAAACATCCAAAATAGTATCAAATTCCACTGCAATAGTATTCCCCGGCGAGGGAAACAGTTCATTGAGACCTATTGGACTCATCACCCCCAAATAGCCTCCAGGGCTACCCAGAGTGTGATCATCTGGAGCAATAAAAAATTCTGATCCATCCCCAATTGAAACAAGAACAGGACCCACATTGGTTACAGAAAACGAGAAACATGTTTTGAAAGAAGAAGAAACTTTTGTATTAGGGTCCAGAAATCTAACTGGTCTATTGTAGAATGCCCTACCTACACTTCAAATTGTTACTCCCAACTCCATGCTAAGGCTCACTGTGCCATTCTTCAGATGAGCATCTTAACCTAAAGTTTGATTCCAAAAAACCCAAGTCCCTTGTTCTATGCCCAAGACCTCTGTTACAACAAGTAGAGTTCTGAGTGAAATACTTCATAAGAGGAAGAAAAAGAAACATCGCAAAATTGCTCGCTTTAGACTGATAATTTTCTGTGCGAAAATTCAACTGTGGATAGTAAAAACATAATATCAAACACAAGCAATCCACAATGGAATTTGAACATGAGGATTTATAACCAGAGAAACCCTCTCCATGTTAAAAGAATTCCAGAATGGATTTAAGATTCTACTAACGAGCGCTTACAACAGCATAGAAATTACTGTCACAATGAAATCTGTTGGAAGAAAAGCCCTTGTACAGTTTCTACATTTCCACAGTGGAAGCAAGAATCTTGCTATCTCTCATGATCTGGTTCTGTGGTCAGATCCTTTGCTATGGCTGTCTTGTTCTGCTAAACATGAATCTGTCTTAGCTTTAGCTCTGGTTCTCATTTAGGATCGTGGCTATCTGATCTTGCTGTGGCTTTGACTATACAAACTTGTTCAATAGGAAAATTTTGACTCTGCTATATATAGGAGCTTCAATGGGTGCTCTCAAACTGCTCTACTACAGTAGTTGCACTCTCAATGGACTTCTACAGCAATTGGCACCATCAATCCGCTTTGTTACAATGATGGCTCACGTCAAAAAAATGTGCTACAACCATTGGCACCATGAATCTTCTCTTTTCTTTGTCAAATGGTTGGCACCATCAACTGAATTTGCGCTCCTCGGGGTGATGACAGTGGAAAACACTTTTTTGGGCAGCTTTGTTTTGTCTCTGATTCAAGGCAGAACTATGTTGGCCTTGTTTTTAGTCCTTGGAACTTAGTTCTCTCATATTTGCCATCCTATCCCTAGTTTTCTACCAAGAAAGACATAACTTCACAATATCAAAATTGACTATTTTTGGCCATTTATCTTTAGTAATGGTACAACTTTAATTTGGTGCATTCGTACAGTATCTGAAGAGCACTCTCAAGCTATTATTCAGTATTTTAGCATAACTACTACATTTAACTGCCATGCTCTAATATTTATATCAACCATAGCATTCTTAAGTTAGTTCCACTTTTTTGAAGCAGAGGGAATGCTTCTGACAAATTCTTATCATAGTGGTACAATTCTGTTCACAGTTTATCTTTTATAAACCTCCAATTTTCCAAACGTAGTAGAGACTACAGTTTGCATCTCAAATTTTGGACAAATCTGTTTTTTATTCTACAGAAAATGCATTAAGAATACAGTGCTATGTCTACTAAGCACAAATAATTGTTGTACTGAGTCATATAAACATCTTGACATCCTCGTTTTATATTCCTTTTTTGTTTTCGCAAAGTTTCATTTTCTACGGAAAATGTAATTATATTAATTTTTTTCCATCGATATACAGATTGGATCTAATTATATGTAAAACCTTGCTACAGTGATTATTCTAATGGGTTAGAATGTGCATTGATATTTTTTTCTTTTGAAATACATGCATTACCACTATGCGAGATCTTTGCATTAATTTTGAAATGTTGAGATCTTTGCATTGATGTTGCCTCTGCTTGGTGGTGTCTTTGAGATTGAGCTGATCCAAAGGCAATGGATGTGCATCAGTGATCGATTTATCTTTGCTAGTACTGTAATCCAAATCCTCTAGCATGCAAACAGGTGCTGCAACAATTGTATCTAGGATTGATCGTTTTTTTCTCACCTTCACTTTAGGCTTGGAAAACTTTTTTCCAGATTTTTTAGCATTTGACTCACCTGATAGACAGTGATCTATGTGGGAATTTAAGGCTATATTGGATGTAGATGAGAAATATCTACAAACAGGACAAACCTTTGGTATCATGGCCTCTGGAAGAGATCTCGGATTCCCAAATTCTTCGTTCTTCCCAGGATTTGCCTTGCTCTTCTCCAAAGTTTGGATCTGCCTTGTAGGCTTCTACCTCTTCTAGACTACTTGAATTGGAGCACCTCCATTATGATATCAAATCATCCGCTACTATGAAATGACACAGGTCATAGATGCTTTGATAGACTTGCCTTTTTGGCACTTCACCGCGAACCAACTTTTAAAATGTCACAACCCACTTGATATTTATCCCTAGAAAAAGTGTCACATGTGAAGATCAGGATTTTGATGAAGCGAATAACTTGGTAAAGAGAATTTTTGATTACTTATGTATTCGGCCCAACAATATAGATTTTTATGCACTATCATTTTTAACCATGTGCTGAAAAACATACAAAAAACTATGTTTTTAGTGAAATTTGAGTTCACAAGAATCGATGCCAGTCAAAATCTAGACCTTGCTCCTAGCTTACTGGTAAAAGGCGATACTCATATTTCATGCAAGTAATGGAATTCCTTTTTTGTTGTTTTATCTCGTCTTATTCGAACTTCCAAGTCTAGCGTCAATGATTGTCTTATGCTTCAGAAAAACGGTATTATGCTTTAGAGAAGTGTATCTACTTCTTATTATACTTCTTAACTTCCAAGTCTAGCATCAATGATTATTTTATGCTTCACACATAATCTAGTTTTCATTATACTCCTTGAAACATATTTTATTAGTTGAATGAGACAAACTTAAAAGGAGTAAGCTAATATATTAGCAAAAGGACTTCTGTCACAAATCTAAGATTCTTATAGCAATTCAATGGAAATTTCAGGCATCACCTGAGTAATCTTCAGTGTCTGCAAATTTTGACATCCAGAGAGAAGTTTTTTACAAAATTAGGCAGCTCCTACTTGAAAACATGTTGATGTTGATGCATAGCAATCTCCTTCATTTATAGCCATGTGTTGGAATATTTGAAAATTCCAGAATAACGATGGAGAGAGTAATACTCTCCTCTTCTAACACAGAGAAAATATTGAAATTTCTTCACTGGAAACAGAGTTCAACACTTTGAAAAATTTCTATTCCTTCAAAAAAAACTTTTACAAATTCTTCCTCACTGAGAGGGATTACAAAATGTGACTACTGCAAAAGGCAGTGCACTCAAAATTCTTCTCTATCTCTAAAAATACGCATTGTTGTGCTCTTCAAAACACTTACACTACTATTGTGTGCTAATATCATTTACAACTACATTCCGAAATAGGCTCACAACCCTTTTCTTTTATATGAAACGCATATATTAAAAACAACAAAACTATGCAAATAAAAAATCTATTAAAATGCTCCTGGGGTCCACAATTTATAAATGTTTTAATATATATATAAAATATATATATATAAAACATATATATGTCGCATTTAAAACAAAATATTACCAAAACCAGTGTGGGACCTTAACAAACAAGAAAACTATTACGCCGCGCATTATATAAAACATATAACAAAACCTTTGTCAAAACTTCAAACGAACCCTTTAGCCATGGAGCCCGCCAGACTTCAAATGGCGATAAACCATAATTCAAACCAAATTCGTGTTCCAAAATTGCATGCTGACGTCGGCCAATTTTTTGATGCGAAAACCAAATGAATTCCTCCCTAATACTTTTCAGGTTTGAATTTGGGCTGGCGTATGGAGAGAGAGTTGTGACGCGAATTTCTTATCAAATTCACCCTAATCTTTTTCGGGTATAGATTTCCACTGCGCAAACGGACCAAACAAAGATCTGCTCCAATCATTTTCTGTCGCATGTCCTCCTCTGGCTTGTCATATCAATCGCATTAAGTTTTAACGTTGTTCAATCAATCACATTAAGTTTTAACGCTGTTCAATATTGGACCTCCACTCCTGTTAGTGATTCTGCATGCTCCGATATGCTCTGGCCTTCGGATCTCATGAATGAGAGATTTATGACGGGTGTTCTTTGATGCAATTACATTCGGGTCGATAAAATGGTGTTTCGCTATGGTTTCTCAGACGAGCCACAACCTTTGAATTGCAGATGCTCTCTGGTTGCTGGGTTACATTGCCTGCTCACTGTGACGAGAAGAATAAGCCAGATGAACTACTGTTTAGACCTTGGTGCAAATCTGCATTTCTCTCAGTCTAGTCTGTGTCTATCTTCCTCGGTTGCTTGGAATCCTGCTTCTCCGTCTCGTCTTGTGCCCACTGCTGAGACTTCACCCATGCCTCGCCTGCGTCAAAGGATGCGTTTCCGTAGGGGTAGCACCAGAGGCCAACCCCTGCGCACTCCCTCCAGCCCCTCAACCAAGTCGTCTTCCCACTCCAGTGATTATTACGCAGGCCGCTATCCAAACACTAGAAGTGGGCGGGGTCGGGTTCCAGGATCTGGCCATCGTATGGGCTCCCCTGCTCCTCATTTCCCCACCACTTCACCTTCTCCCATGATGCGCACTGCACTTTTTTCCTTTAATTTCTCTCTGAACCACCCACGAATCACAACTTCAATCACCGTGGTTTTTCGTGAAGAGCCCCAAGTGGAGGAACAATGCACCCGTTTGGTGGGTCTGAGCTCAGAAAAAGCCCAACTTTCGGGCCTTCGGGAGGGGAGTGGTGGCGTGAATGTGTAGGAACCATATGCTTAGGTTCGTAGGGCTCGTGATGTGGAGATAACGCCTGGAGATCCTGTACCTTCTGTGTCTGAAGCTACTCCCGCCTTGGAGAGTGACATGTTTGCAGAAGGATGGTGCCGAATTGTCGAAGAACCACTGGATGAGTAGTTGCTTCTCTTTGGTTTGGTTTTCTTGCTTCGCGGCCCACTTAATTGGGCATGTTTTTGTTTATATTACTATGTTGGACCTCTGTTTTATTTTTGAATTCTGTAAACAATGGTTTCCCCGCGTGGGAAATGCAACGACCTGAAAAACGTTCAAGATTTGTTTCCCCGTATGAGGGTAATCTTCTTTTTTGATTTTTTGACAAATTTTCCATAAGTCTAGGCAATGTTTTTGACTTCGGTCATGCTGTAATTTTATTCCCACTATTAATAGATTAACCTTAATTAGAAAAAAATAAAAAAATTACCCTGTTTCTATTTTAAACCTGTTTTTTGAAATACAGAGCCATGTTTATATGATTGTTTATAGTCGAAGTGCTGCGGGGTGGTTTATTATATTAATATTTCACGGTCGAATTATGTTCATAACAATTGGAATGCCCACAATTCATAACAAATATTGGAGATTCTTGTCCTATTTTAAGTTTTCATTTTATGTTCTCCAGAAGGATAGTCTCTTAGGAATTGTCGAAGAACCACGGATGATAGCGCTTCTCTTTGGTTTGGTTTTCTTTCTTCGCGGCCGACTTAATTGGGCACGTTTTTGCTTATATTACTGTGCTGGACCTCTATTTTATTTTTGAATTCTGTAAACACTGTAATCGTCAAAGATATCAAACGATGGTTCCCCTGCGTGGGCAATGCAACAACCTGAAAAACGTTTAAGACTGGTTTCCCCGTATGAGGGCAATCTTCTTTTTTGATTTTTTGAAAAATTTGCCATAAGTCTGGGCAATGTTTTTGACTTTGGTCATGTTGTAATTTTATTCCCACTGTTAATAGATTAACCTTACTTAGAGAAAAAAAAGTTGCCCTGTTTCTATTTTAAACCTGTTTTTTGAAATACAGAGCCAAGTTTATATGATTGTTTATAGTCGAAGCGTTGCGGGGTGGTTTATTATATTAATATTTCATGGTCCAATTATGTTCATAACAATTGGAACGCCCACAATTCATAAAAAATATTGGATATTTATTGTCCTTTATTAAAGTTTCATTTTTTATTTTTATTTTTAAATTGAACCCGCCGTCGGTATACCGATGCTTTGTAAGCGTCGGTATTCCGACATTTTGAATGATTTCCATTTTTGTCGGTCTTGTGACTTTCTTCGATATTGCGACAGTTCTTCCTAGCATCGATATTGCGACGCTTTTGGAATGCGTTGGTATTGCGACGCTTCTGGAAAGCGTCGGTCTTGTGACACTTTTGTACGGTGTCAAAATTGCGACAGCTTAAAAACATCGGAAGAACGACAGTATAAAAATGTCGGAAGAGCGACGTTCAAAATATCGGACCACATTTCGTTGAAATTGCGACAGTTTACAAATTTCGGAAGAGCGACGGTATAAAAACGTCAGAAGAGTGACGTTCAAAACGTCGGACCACATTTCGTAGGAATTGCGACAGTTTACAAACGTCGGAAGAATGACGGTTTGGGAAACGTCGGAAAAGCGACGCTTGTTTGGAAGTGACGGAAAAAGTGTCGGTAGTGCGACACTTCGTCAAGGCGTCAAAATTGCGACGTAATGTCAAACCACATTTTGCTCATCCTCAAACTGTCGCTCTTGTGACGACTATGTGTCGGAATAGCGACGAAGTGGCCATCGGAAATTGGGCCAAATTTTCTAGTGTGAGAAGCCAGATGATAGAGGTAATATTATTGTTTTATTTAAATTTATTCTAACATGTTATTTAACTTTCTTTTATTAAATTGTGTAATTATTGTTGTGTACTTGTATATATTTTGCAGACATTGCATATTTTGATGGCGAGGACATGCTAGCGCCACCAAATGATATAGGTGTGGATCTCGATGACGATCAGGATATGCCAGATTCTGAGAATCATGAGGCTGGCGCAGAGAGACCTACTCCTACTGGTGCGCTAATACTGCCTTTTGCTAGGCGTGGTAGGCTTGATAGTAGATTGAGGATGGATTTGGACGACCAACTCTGTGCATTTTTTGTTGAGGCGGGAGTTAGGCCACTACTATGAGAGACATACATGCTGATGGTAGGCTGGTGCATATGTGGAGAGGCATGTCGCGTGACATGTACAACCTGATGTAGCATGTCGTAGGAGCTATGACCTTAGTTATGCAGCTTAGGAGGGCCCTTGCACGTTATTGGCGTGGTTGAGACGTAGCACATGATCGATAGTTCGTGAGCAATGATGCATCATCTGACGATCATGATAAGAGAAATGATCATCATTCACCTCGCTCCACGCCAGATGATCAGCCTCCACTAGCATCAACCAATAGTCATCATGGAGAGCAGGCTGGACCATCGGCCACGTCGAGTCAGCAACCTGCAACATCCTACAGTACTCATGTTCATGAGCAAGCTGGACCATCGACCATGTCGAGTCATCATGATGAGAAACCGACAGTTGATCCTGATCAGCATGAGGCACCAGTACCATATCAGCAGGCACATGATGATCAACACGAGGCACCACTACCAGATCAGCAGGCACGTGATGATCAGCGTGTATCTGAGCTTATCGAGGCTGCACCATTTACTGAGCAGGTCTAGTCTAGTACTGTTATTGATGATGTTCCACCAGATGATATATGACATTTATATTACTGTTGTATATTTTTTACATTATTCAATTTTCTATATATATATATATATATGGTCCTTGTATTTTATGTTCATGTTGCAGTTGTACATAATTTACATGTTGGTGATCATCATGATGTGTATATTGTTAGGTCATGTTAGATATGTTCATTTCATGTGCAGCTTGCAGATAGATGTGTATATGATAGCAGTTATTTCACATGAGATGTATATTTGATGTTTGTGTTGTGATGATGTTATACAATGCTAATTGTGTTTTGTTAGATGATCATGATCACGATGATGTTAGTGAATTTGAATGTTTTTTTTAGTCGAATATGAAGTCTGTATGATGGTTATCATGATCGTGATGTTTATTAATTAATTTAATATTAAATGATCACGATATTGTAAAATTGTAATTGTAATTGTAATTTCATGTAAAATTCTAAAATTGTAATTGTAATGGTATATATGTAAATTTGTAAAATTGTAATTGTAACTGTAAATTTTATGTAAAATTCTAAAATTGTAATTATATTTGTAATTGTACGTGAAATTTTAAAATTGTAATTGTAATTGTAATTCTAATTCTAATTGTATGTAAAATATTTGTAAAATTTTAATTATATTACTGTGAAATGATTGTAATTGCAAAAATGTAATTGTATGTAAAATTCTAAAATTGTGATTGTAATTGTATGTGAAATTGTAAAGTTGTAATTGTAATTGTAATTTTAATTGTAATTGTGTGTAAAATATTTGAGAAATTTTAATGGTATTAATTGGAAATGATTTTATTAAAAATTTTAAATTTGTAAATTTGTAAAATTTTAAATAATTGTAAAATAATAAATCTAGAATTTTTTTTTTTTCACGAACAAAGTTCATGGGAAACCCGGGCGTACTTCCCCAGAATTTCTAGATGGTACGCGCAGTAAACCGTTCGGCACAATAAGCAACGCTTGACCCCAAAGACTCAAGGATCAAACCAGTGACCTCCCACAATAGAAAGGACCACGTATTGGCTCACTACCACTTGAGCTAACCCTTGGGGCTATAATAAATCTAGAATAATATCACTTTTTGTAACATAATAAAGTTTAGAAAATAATGCAAATAAATTCATGTACTTTAAAATTATCATTATTTTATTGTGATCTTACATACAAAAAAAAACAACTTTATACAATACGCCATTGTTTTTGAGATCAACATAATTGCAAATTATCAAGTGAAATATTGATTTTAACATTAACACAATGCAAATTACCAATTAATTCAAAATACATATTTATATAATATTTCAAAAAACTCATCTTAAAAAGTATAAATATTGATGAAATAACACATGTACCATATCACTCTCGGTTCTCATGATCACCCTCATTATCTTCCAGTTCGCATGGCATGATAACACTATTGTTCTCAAAAATATGGTTTGATCTAGGGTCATGTCTCAATACGAACCACCAATCCCTATCCAACACATCTAGCTAAAAAAATACCCAGTTGTAGTGTTTTGGGAAAACATAGGGCTCCTTAGCTTCATCCCACATCTTTCTACAGTTGATACATATCAGCCTACTATCGCGGTCCTCCTTTACATTATTCTGATCAAAGGTGTCCCACCACTTGCACCTAAAAATAACACATTGGAAAGAAGAGAAATCCACTTCAATGATCTCTTGTATCTTTCTGACGTAACCTAACGTCCCTCGTACTAGGTTTTGATCATGGTGGCTAGATCGACTAGATTGATGAAAATTGACTTCCACTCCACAGTCATGTGTGATGTTTCTAGCATCAGCATTTTCTGTGCGAAATTGGTGTCCATATGCCCACATAGATGGGAACAAATGTACCTATTATAAAAAAGTTAAAAAAATCATAGTGTCATGTGTCTTATAATAACCCAACAGTTAAAATATGAAATATAGATGTAATTTACATTTCAAAGGTGCGGTATTAAGTTTAAAATGTACATATAAATAAATAGATTATTCTTGAGTTGCTGCACGCAATCCTACATTTAGCACATCCTCTTCGGCATACGAGTAACGACCGGTTACTTACTGTATTTCTCTACGACTTGGTTAGAAAGCCAAAGGAAGCTTGTTAGGGCATATTATATTTTAAATAATCAAGATAGAGAACACATCAACAATTCATTGTCTGAATTCTTTCCTGTCACTATACCATTTCATCCTCTTTTGTTCGTACAATGCAACCCACAGTTGTGTCACTTCGGAATTGTAAAGAGTGAATTTATTGATTGCTTCAATTTCTACATTCGCTAATGAAATCAAACCGACATTATATAGTACATAGAGATAAAAATATACATTATATTGAAGTTCAACATGAATATTTACCTTGTGTAAATTTGAAAAATTATAAGTCGCTTACTCGTTATCAAGCATTTTTTTTCCATTCATTTGGAGCAACTCCCCTTATCTTTTGTCTTCATCCCTTTCATCATCCAAAATCACCGCACCTAGTATGTTTTCGATCTGCTTGATGTAATCACTGGCATAATGTAAAGACTCATACGATATGTACCCCTCTGCCAAAAACCCCTCGGATTTTTCCCTTTGTCAAAAAAAAACCTTTCAATTTCTTCATGTAAATCTCTAAGAAGAACATACAACGACAAGAAACCACCCCAACTAATTCAACCTCATCTACTAACGTATATAAACAAATCAATAAATTAAACATGTAATTTATTAGAGAAAATCCTAAGGGTGGATAATCTTGTATAATGTAGCGCATATATACTGCTACAACGTAAATTCCTCTGTTGTGATGGGTTTTGATACATCGTATACATTTATCCCATCCCATAATTCCTTAAATTCATCTACTAGTGGTTGCAAGTAGACATCCATATTCTTCACTTGTCTTCTACCAGGGACTATGAGAGCCAACATAAGATGTTCATTCTTCATGGACAACCATGGGGGGATATTGTTATTGATCACTACTACATGCAAAACATAATAGTTAGTGTTCTGGAGGGAATATGGGTTGACGCCATCCATGGCTATGTTGAGTCGTAGACTTCGTACTTCATCCTTGAATTTTTTGGGCCATGTAACCTCTATATGCTTCATGGTTGTTGAATCAGTTGGGATTTGCATAACTAACAACTCACTTCTGTGTGAGGCATGCCATCCATACAACACAGCTAATTCTTTGCAATGAAAGATCCTTTGAATCCTTGGGATTATAGGCATGTGCTTCAATATCTTAAAAGGAGGACCATGTGATCTACCCTTATTTTTTTATTTATCATACCTGTCTTGCCCACATTTTGGACATATCTCTTTTTTTGCATATTCTCCTCTATATAGAATACAATCATTTGGACATGCATGATATGATATGTACTCAACACCCAACATTACAATTTTCTTGCCTCTTCCTAGCTACCGGGAAAGACATTATCATTCAAAAAAACCTTATCTTTGAATAACTTGTAGTTGCTGATCATGAAAAATATTAATAAATGTACATTAATGCGGATATAATTATTAACGTTCATAAAATTGACCATTTGTAATGTTCATTGTGTATTGATTATATTTATCAAATTTTTATAAGGGAGGACTTATGGTAACTTACCTCAAAATTTCCAAGAAACATGCATTCGACAAGCCAAACTTTGCTTTCAAGTTGTACAGTAACATCGTTTTCCCCAACTGGGTATACTTTGACTGACCACCAGGTCTAAAGAGAGGGGTGGTGGAAGAAAATTTAAGGCTTTCGAAAAAGGTGTCAGCGATATGAGCATCATCCCCTAGCTGATCATCGTTTTGGAATGCATCTAACAACATTGTCTCCATGGCAGTCGTATCCCTTAATTAATCATCCGTACGAACCTCTATTTGATTGCCTCCATTGCCAACTTGTGAAGAACTACTATTGCTGTAGTCATTCCTAATTGGTGAATCTGAACGTAGCAGGAATTGAATCAGTGGTTGATTCAACCATTCTTGGTATCGTTCCTCCTCGATTTTTTCTCTTAATTCAGTTTTCTCTCGATTTGACATTGTCGTGGGGTGCAATAGAAGATGGTGGGTAGGTCGCTCATCATCACTAGAATCCTAATAATTTAAAAATATATATTTGAAAATGATTAGCACAAAATATATGATATCAATTAGTAAGCATGTTGAAAATATTGCATGATTAAATGGTTTGACGTTGAAATAATTACATTAATCAATATACCAAAAAATTGTAATTATTACCATCATTGTCCCAGGATTGTGGCTAGAAGATGCAATATTGTTACAATTGGCAAGGTGAAGCGGTTGTCCATTTTCGTCTACCAAATGCGCCTTGCGGTATCTTTGCTCTGATAAAGGCTTCGACATTTTGGAGGTGTTTGAATATTTTGTGCACTAAACTTGATTATGAATACGCATGAACCTCCAAATTTGTATACATTATAAATTTATTTAAGTTGTGCATGATTGACATGGATAAAAAACATAAATTCAATTAGATAACGAAAATATAAATAAAATATAAAGTAAATATTACATCTCGAGATGGATAGGGATAAATTTGCGATGGACTTTGAGAAATATTATGGAACGAGATGGATTCTAAAGAATTCTCCATTTGATATAATTATGATATTTCCCCCTTGAATTTGAGAAAAATCAACAATAAATTTTGGTGTACACACCTAAAAGTAATTTCGGTGCCTTAAAAATGGACTTCTTGTTATCGGTGCTAATGTACAGATAACCGCACCGGTGCATTTTAGTTAATGCGCACCGGTGCGTTTTAGTTAATGCGCACCGGTGCGTTTTAGTTAATGTGCATCGGTTTCGTGTTATCAACAAACGCACCGGTGACGAATAACCACAAATAAAAAAAGCGCAACTCTATTTTTTTAAGTGAAAAAAAAAGGTGGTAAATTGAAAAATGGGTGGAAAAGTATTTTTGAAAATCTAATTTCATAAAGCAATTCTTTAAATAATAAACATTTTTCATTATTTCACTATTTTTGCAAAAAATTTCAGCAAGAGATTTGTAGGAGACATATCTGGAGCAAGAGAGCAAGAGAGCACCATTCGAACAGAAGTATTCAGATAATTAGAATTCCAAACCTCTGGTGATTCAAACCCTGTAGCATAAAATTTCAAATGATCTCGTGATTAAATTTTATTGTTTTTTTTTTTTTTTACTTTTTCTGTAGTTTTTTTTACGCAGTAAGTAAAAAATTTCAATTTTTTGTTCATTTTCAAAAAAAAAAAATCCATTTTGACCCTAAACCCTTCATTCTTTTTGTTTCTGCCCTTTCTTCTCCCTATTTCTGTGATTTCAAAATTAGGGATTTTCATTTTAGATTTATAGGGTTTGTATTGATATATATATACCTATGAAATCCAACCCACGGGATGATTTGCATAGTCGGATCCCAATCCATGTCGACCCTTGCATCAATTTTTAAAAAACATGATTTTTTTAATCAGTGTGCCCAACGTAATTTAGTGCACCGGTACACTGTATTATCCCAGCGCACCACGTACGTACTGTTTAATAAAAAAATTTAAAACATTTTTTTTTAATCTGTGCGCCATATGTAAAATAGGGCATCGGTGCACTATCTCATTATGGCGCATCACGAACGTACTGTTTCGCAAAAACAATTTTTTATTTTGTTAATCGGTGCACCATGTAACATATAACACACCGCACTAGGTATTATAGTTGACGGAGAGCACCATATGGTGGTCCCTTGTTTGAGCGGGGCGTTTATAAGAATAGGCGGCATTGCCCCCTCCATGACACCATATGCTACAAAAAATAACACTAGACTACTTTTATTGTTTTTTCTGTGTTAATCGGTGTGGTGGTTGACATGTAATTCACTGGTGCTCCTTGTTGCAATAGAGCACCGTACGGTTTTTTATACTCTTTGGGAGGTGCATTTATAAGACCACCACACACCGACTTCGGTGCATAAACCATGAAAAGTGCATCAGTTTCTTGATATATTTTTTTTTAACCTGAAAAGTTGACAATTTATTTATAAAATATATTAATAAATGATATGGTACATGTTTCATATTGATAAAGAAATGGCTAACAAGAGATCAAGTAACAAAAATACTGATAACACATCAAGAAAAGAAAAAAATGCAAGTTCTTTGTAAATTATATACAAAAAATATTATTTTTGAACTATATGTAAGTTTAACTAATATGTATTGTTTACTATGTATCATGCAAATCCACAAAATGACAAAGCTTGATAAGATTATTTATGATCTAGGACTAGAAGAGTGTATAAGCTTGATGGAAAAATTGCAAAAGGATGAATCAGGTGAATGAAAAAATACTATCAATCCAATATGAGTTTTGTTTTTCAATTTTCATTAATAATATACTTAAAATTATTAGATAACATGTTTCAAACAATCTATTAATTCACATATGTTTATTGTTCTACAGGGACCAACAACTCAGTAAATGAATGTTGCTCTAAGAATGAGACAAACTTAAAAGGAGTAAGCTAATATATTAACAAAAGGATTTCTGTCACAAATCTAAGATTCTTATAGGAATTCAATGGAAATTTCAGGCATCACCTGAGTAATCTTCAGTGTTTGCAAGTTTTGACATCTAGAGAGAAGTTTGTTACAAAATTAGGCAAATCCTACTTGAAAACATGTTGATGTTGATGCGTAGCAATCTCCTTCATTTATAGCTATGTGTTGGAATATTTGAAAATTACAGAATAACAATGGAGAGAGTAATACTCTCCTCTTCTAACACACATAAAATATTGAAATTTCTTCACTGGAAATAGAGTTCAACACTTTGAAAAATTTCTATTCCTTAAAAAAAAAACTATTACAAATTCTTCCTCACTGATAGGGATTACAAAATGTGACTGCTGCAAAACGCAGTGCACTCAAAATTCTTCTCTGTCTCTAAAAATACGCACTGTTGTGCTCTTCAAAACACTTACACTACTATTGTGTGTAATAATAAACTTTACAACTACATTCCGAAATAGGCTCACAACCCTTTTCTTTTATATGAAACGCATATATTAAAAACATAACAAAACTATGCAAATAACAAATCTATTAAAATGCTCCTGGGGTCCACAATTTATAAATGTTTTAATATATATATGAAATATATATATAAAACATATATACTTCGCATTTAAAACAAAATATTACCAAAACCAGTGTGGGACCTTAACAAACAATAAAACTATTCCGCCGCACATTATATAAAATAAAACATATAACAAAACCTTTGTCAAAACTTCAAACGAACCCTTTAGCCATGGAGCCCGCCGGACTTCAAACAACGATAAACCATAATTCAAACCAAATTCGCGTTCCAAAATAGCCTGCTGACGTCGGCCAATTTTGTGATGGTAAAACCAAATGAATTCCGCCCTAATATTTTTCGGGTCCGAATTTGGGCTGGCGTACGGAGAGAGAGTTGTGATGCGAATTTCTTATCAAATTCACCCTAATCTTTTTCGGGTCCGGATTTCCACTGCGTGAGCGGCCCAAACAAAGATCTGCTCCAATCAATTTCTGCCACGTGTCCTCCTCTGTCTTGTCATATCAATCGCTTTAAGTTTTAACATCGACGTTCAATCAATTGCATTAAGTTTTAATGCTGTTCAAGATTGAACCTCCACTCCTGTTAGTGATTCCGCATGCTCCAATATGCTCCAGCCTTCGACTCTCATCAATGAGAGATTTATGACAGGCGTTCTTCGATGCCATTGCAGTAGGGCCAATAAAATGGCGTTTCTCTATGGTTTCTCAGACGAACTGCAACCTTTGAATTCCAGATGCTCTATGGTTGCTGGGTTACACTGCCTGCTCACTGTGACGGGAAGGAGAAGCCAGCTAAACTGCTGCTTAGACCTTGGTGCAAATCTGCATTTCTCTCAGTCTGGTCTGTGTCTGTCTTCCTCAGTTTCTTGGAATCTTGCTTCTCCATCTCGTCTTGTGCCCACTGCTGAGACTGCACCCATGCCTCGCCTGCATCAAAGGATGCGTTGTCGCAGGGGTAGCACCAGAGGCCAACCCCTGTGCGCTCCCTCTAGCCCCTCAACCAAGTCATCTTCCCAATCAAGTGATTATTACGCAGGCCGCTATCCAAATACTAGAAGTGGGCGGGGTCGGGTTCTAGGATCTGGTCACCATATGGGCTCCCCTGCTCCTCATTTCCCCACCGCTTCACCTTCTCCCACGACGCGCATTGCACTTTTTTCCTGTAATTTCTCTCTGAATCGCCCATAAATCACAGCTTCAATCACCGTGGTTTTCTGTGAAGAGGCCCAAGTGGAGGAACAATGCACCCGTCCCGCGGGTCTGAGCTCAGAAAAAGCCCAACTTTCGGGCCTTCAAGAGGGGAGCGGTGGCGTGAATGTGCAGGAACCGGATGCTTAGGTTCATTGGGCTCATGATGTGGAGATAGTGCCTTGAGATCCTGGACCTTCCATGTCTGAAGCTGCTCCCGCCATGGATAGTGACATGTTTGCCGAAGGATGGTGCCGAATTGTCGAAGAACCACTGGATGAGTAGCTGCTTCTCTTTGGTTTGGTTTTCTCGCTTCGCGGCCCACTTAATTGGGCATGTTTTTGTTTATATTACTGTGTTGGACCTCAGTTTTATTTTTGAATTCTGTAAACAATGGTTTCCCTGCGTGGGAAATGCAACGACCTGAAAAATGTTCAAGATTTGTTTCCCCGTATGAGGGTAATCTTCTTTTTTGATTTTTTGACAAATTTTCCATAAGTCTAGGCAATGTTTTTGACTTTGGTCATGCTGTAATTTTATTCCCACTATTAATAGATTAACCTTAATTAGAAAAAAAAAAAAAATTTACCCTGTTTCTATTTTAAACCTGTTTTTTGAAATACAGAGCCATGTTTATATGATTTTTTATAGTCGAAGTGCTGCGGGGTGGTTTATTATATTAATATTTCACGGTCGAATTATGTTCATAACAATTGGAATGCCCACAATTCATAACAAATATTGGAGATTTACTGTCCTGTTTTAAAGTTTCATTTTTATGTTTGCCGAAGGATGGTGCCGAATTGTCGAAGAACCACCGGATGAGTAGCTGCTTCTCTTTGGTTTGGTTTTCTTGCTTCGCGGCCGACTTAATTGGGCACGTTTTTGCTTATATTACTATGCTGGACCTCTTTTTTATTTTTGAATTCTGTAAACACTGTAATCGTCAAAGATATCAAACGATGGTTCCCCTGCGTGGGCAATGCAACAACCTGAAAAACGTTTAAGACTGGTTTCCCCGTATGAGGGCAGTCTTCTTTTTTGATTTTTTGAAAAATTTGCCATAAGTCTGGGCAATGTTTTTGACTTCGGTCATGTTGTAATTTTATTCCCACTGTTAATAGATTAACCTTACTTAGAAAAAAAAAAAGTTGCCCTGTTTCTATTTTAAACCTGTTTTTTGAAATACAGAGCCATGTTTATATGATTGTTTATAGTCGAAGCGTTGCGGGGTGGTTTATTATATTAATATTTCATGGTCCAATTATGTTCATAACAATTGGAACGCCCACAATTCATAAAAAATATTGGATATTTACTGTCCTGTATTAAAGTTTCATTTTTTATTTTTATTTTTAAATTGAACCCGCCGTCGGTATACTGATGCTTTGTAAGCGTCGGTATTCCAACGTTTTGAATGATTTCCATTTTTGTCGGTCTTGTGACTTTCGTCGATATTGCGACAGTTCTTCCTAGCGTCGATATTGCGACGCTTTTGGAATGCGTTGGTATTGCGATGCTTCTGGAAAGCGTCGGTCTTGTGACACTTTTGTACGGTGTCAGAATTGCGACAGCTTAAAAACATCGGAAGAACGACAGTATAAAAATGTCGGAAGAGCGACGTTCAAAATATCGGACCACATTTCATCGAAATTGCGACAGTTTACAAATTTCGGAAGAGCGACGGTATAAAAACATCAGAAGAGCGACGTTCAAAACGTCGGACCACATTTCGTCGGAATTGCGACAGTTTACAAACGTCGGAAGAACGACGGTTTGGGAAACGTCGGAAAAGCGACGCTTGTTTGGAAGTGACGGAAAAAGTGTCGGTAGTGCGACACTTCGTCAAGGCGTCGAAATTGCGACGTAATGTCAAACCACATTTTGCTCATCCTCAAACTGTCGCTCTTGTGACGACTATGTGTCGGAATAGCGACGAATTGGCCATCGGAAATTGGGCCAAATTTTCTAGTGTGAGAAGCCAGATGATAGAGGTAATATTATTGTTTTATTTAAATTTATTCTAACATGTTATTTAACTTTCTTTTATTAAATTGTGTAATTATTGTTGTGTACTTGTATATATTTTGCAGACATTGCATATTTTGATGGCGAGGACATGCTAGCGCCACCAAATGATATAGGTGTGGATCTCGATGACGATCAGGATATGCCAGATTCTGAGAATCATGAGGCTGGCGCAGAGAGACCTACTCCTACTGGTGCGCTAATACTGCCTTTTGCTAGGCGTGGTAGGCTTGATAGTAGATTGAGGATGGATTTGGACGACCAACTCTGTGCATTTTTTGTTGAGGCGGGAGTCAGGCCACTACTATGAGAGACATACATGCTGATGGTAGGCTGGTGCATATGTGGAGAGGCATGTCGCGTGACATGTACAACCTGATGTAGCATGTCGTAGGAGCTACGACCTTAGTTATGCAACTTAGGAGGGCCCTTGCACGTTATTGGCGTGGTTGAGACGTAGCACATGATCGATAGTTCGTGAGCAATGATGCATCATCTGACGATCATGATAAGAGAAATGATCATCATTCACCTCGCTCCACGCCAGATGATCAGCCTCCACTAGCATCGACCAACAGTCATCATGGAGAGCAGGCTGGACCATCGGCCACGTCGAGTCAGCAACCTGCAACATCCTACAGTACTCATGTTCATGAGCAAGCTGGACCATCGACCATGTCGAGTCATCATGATGAGAAACCGACAGTTGATCCTGATCAGCATGAGGCACCAGTACCATATCAGCAGGCACATGATGATCAACACGAGGCACCACTACCAGATCAGCAGGCACGTGATGATCAGCATGTATTTGAGCTTATCGAGGCTGCACCATTTACTGAGCAGGTCTCGACTAGTACTGTTATTGATGATGTACCACCAGATGATATATGAAATTTATATTACTGTTGTATATTTTTTACATTATTCAATTATATATATATATATATATATATATGGTCCTTGTATTTTATGTTCATGTTGCAGTTGTACATAATTTACATGTTGGTGATCATCATGATGTGTATATTGTTAGGTCATGTTAGATATGTTCATTTCATGTGCAGCTTGCAGATAGATGTGTATATGATAGCAGTTATTTCACATGAGATGTATATTTGATGTTTGTGTTGTGATGATGTTATACAATGCTAATTGTGTTTTGTTAGATGATCATGATCACGATGATGTTAGTGAATTTGAATGTTTTTTTTAGTCGAATATGATGTCTGTATGATGGTTATCATGATCGTGATGTTTATTAATTAATTTAATATTAAATGATCACGATATTGTAAAATTGTAATTGTAATTGTAATTTCATGTAAAATTCTAAAATTGTAATTGTAATGGTATATATGTAAATTTGTAAAATTGTAATTGTAACTGTAAATTTTATGTAAAATTCTAAAATTGTAATTATATTTGTAATTGTACGTGAAATTTTAAAATTGTAATTGTAATTGTAATTCTAATTCTAATTGTATGTAAAATATTTGTAAAATTTTAATTATATTACTGTGAAATGATTGTAATAGCAAAAATGTAATTGTATGTAAAATTCTAAAATTGTGATTGTAATTGTATGTGAAATTGTAAAGTTGTAATTGTAATTGTAATTTTAATTGTAATTGTGTGTAAAATATTTGAGAAATTTTAATGGTATTAATTGGAAATGATTTTATTAAAAATTTTAAATTTGTAAATTTGTAAAATTTTAAATAATTGTAAAATAATAAATCTAGAATTTTTTTTTTTTTCACGAACAAAGTTCATGGGAAACCCGGGCGTACTTCCCCAGAATTTCTGGATGGTACGCGCAGTAAACCGTTCGGCACAATAAGCAACGCTTGACCCTAAAGACTCAAGGATCAAACCAGTGACCTCCCACAATAGAAAGGACCACGTATTGGCTCACTACCACTTGAGCTAACCCTTGGGGCTATAATAAAGCTAGAATAATATCACTTTTTGTAACATAATAAAGTTTAGAAAATAATGCAAATAAATTCATGTACTTTAAAATTATCATTATTTTATTGTGATCTTACATACAAAAAAAAAGAACTTTATACAGTACGCCATTGTTTTTGAGATCAACATAATTGCAAATTATCAAGTGAAATATTGATTTTAACATTAACACAATGCAAATTACCAATTAATTCAAAATACATATTTATATAATATTTCAAAAAACTCATCTTAAAAAGTATAAATATTGATGAAATAACACATGTACCATATCACTCTCGGTTCTCATGATCACCCTCATTATCTTCCAGTTCGCATGGCATGATAACACTATTGTTCTAAAAAATATGGTTTGATCTAGGGTCATGTCTCAATACGAACCACCAATCCCTATCCAACACATCTAGCTAAAAAAATACCCAGTTGTAGTGTTTTGGGAAAACATAGGGCTCCTTAGCTTCATCCCACATCTTTCTAGAGTTGATACATATCAGCCTACTATCACGATCTTCCTTTACATTATTCCGATCAAAGGTGTCCCACCACTTGCACCTAAAAATAACACATTGGAAAGAAGAGAAATCCACTTCAATGATCTCTTGTGTCTTTCTGATGTAACCTAACGTCCCTCGTACTAGGTTTTGATCATGGTGGCTAGATCGACTAGATTGATCGAAATCGACTTCCACTCCACAGTCTTGTGTGATGTTTCCAACATCAGCATTTTCTGTGTGAAAATGGTATCCATATGCCCACATAGATGGGAACAAATGCACCTATTATAAAAAAGTTAAAAAATCATAGTGTCATGTGTCTTATAATAACCCAATAGTTAAAATATGAAATATAGATGTAATTGCATTTGAAAGGTGCATTATTAAGTTTCAAATGTACATATAAATTAAATAGATTATTACTGAGTTGCTGCACCCAATCCCTACATTTAGCACATCCTCTTCAGCATGCGAGTAACGACCGGTTGCACCATATTTCTCTCTGACTTGGTTAGAAACCGAACTGTTGGGGCATATTTTCTTTTAAATAATCAAGATAAGGAACACATCTACAATTCAACTGTCTGAATTCTTTCTTGTCACTATCCCTTTTCATCCTCTTTTGTTCGTACAATGCAACCCACGGTTGTGTTGCTTCGGAATTGTAGAGAGTGAATTTATTGATTGCTTCAAATTTTGCATTCACTGATGAAATCAAACCGACATTATATAGTACATAGAGATAAAAATATGCATTGTATCGAAGTTCAAAATGAATATTTACTTTGTGTAAATTTGAAAAATTATACTATCGCTTACTCTTTATCAAGCTCTTTTTTCCACTTATTTGGAGCAACTCCCCTTCTCTTTTGTCTTCATCCCTTTCATCGTCCCAAATCAGCCACTTGGTTTGTTGTCGATCTGCTTGATGTACTCACTGGCATAATAGAAAGACTCATACGATATGTACCCCTCTGCCATAGAACCCTCGGGTTTTGTCCTTTGTCAAACAAAACCTTTTAATTTCTTCATGTACCTCTCTAAGAAGAACATCCAACAACAAGAAAACACCCCAACTAATTCAACCCCATCTACTAACGTATATAAACAAATCAATAAATTAAACATGTAATTTATTAGAGCAAACTCCTAAGGGTGGATAATCTTGTGTCATGTAAGCGCATATGCCATACAACGTAAAATTCCTCTCTGCTGTGATGGGTTTTGATACATCGTATACATTTATCCCATCCCATAATTCCTTAAATTCATCTACTAGTGGTTGCAAGTAGACATCCATATTCTTCACTTGTCTTCTACCAGGGACTATGAGAGCCAACATAAGATGTTCATTCTTCACAGACAACCATGGGGGGATATTGTTATTGATCACTACTACATGCCAAACATAATAGTTAGTGTTCTGGAGGGAATATGGGTTGACGCCATCCATGGCTATGTTGAGTCGTAGACTTCGTACTTCATCCTTGAATTTTTTGGGCCATGTAACCTCTATATGCTTCATGGTTGTTGAATCAGTTGGGATTTGCATAACTAACAACTCACTTCTGTGTGAGGCATGCCATCCATACAACACATCTAATTCTTTGCAATGAAAGATCCTTTGAATCCTTGGGATTATAGGCATGTGCTTCAATATCTTAAAAGGAGGACCATGTGATTTACCCTTATTTTTTTATTTATCATACCTGTCTTGCCCACATTTTGGACATATCTCTTTTTTTGCATATTCTGATCTATATAGAATACAATCATTTGGACATGCATGATATGATATGTACTCAACACCCAACATTACAATTTTCTTGCCTCTTCCTAGCTACCGGGAAAGACATTATCATTCGAAAAAACCTTATCTTTGAATAACCTGTAGTTGCTGATCATGAAAAATATTAATAAATGTACATTAATGCGGATATAATTATTAACGTTCATAAAATTGACCATTTGTAATGTTCATTGTGTATTGATTATATTTATCAAATTTATATAAGGGAGGACTATATGGTAACTTACCTCAAAATTTCCAAGAAACATGCATTCGACAAGCCAAACTTTGCTTTCAAGTTGTACAGTAACATCGTTTTCCCCAACTGGGTATACTTTGACTGACCACCAGGTCTAAAGATAGGGGTGGTGGAAGAAAATTTAAGGCTTTCGAAAAAGGTGTCAGCGATATGAGCATCATCCCCTAGCTGATCATCGTTTTGGAATGCATCTAAAAACATTGTCTCCATGGCAGTCGTATCCCTTAATTAATCATCCGTACGAACCTCTATTTGATTGCCTCCATTGCCAACTTGTGAAGAACTACTATTGCTGTAGTCATTCCTAATTGGTGAATCTGAACGTAGCAGGAATTGAATCAGTGGTTGATTCAACCATTCTTGGTATCGTTCCTCCTCGATTTTTTCTCTTAATTCAGTTTTCTCTCGATTTGACATTGTCGTGGGGTGCAATAGAAGATGGTGGGTAGGTCGCTCATCATCACTAGAATCCTAATAATTTAAAAATATATATTTGAAAATGATTAGCACAAAATATATGATATCAATTAGTAAGCATGTTGAAAATATTGCATGATTAAATGGTTTGACATTGAAATAATTACATTAATCAATATACCAAAAAATTGTAATTATTACCATCATTGTCCCAGGATTGTGGCTAGAAGATGCAATATTGTTACAATTGGCAAGGTGAAGCGGTTGTCCATTTTCGTCTACCAAATGCGCCTTGCGGTATGCCGCTCCTGATAAGAGCTTCTGACATTTTGGAGGTGTTTGAATATTTTGTGCACTTAAACTTGATTATGAATCTGCATGAACCTGCAAATTTGTATATATTATAAATTTATTTAAGTTGTGCATGATTGACATGGATAAAAAACATAAATTCAATTAGATAACGAAAATATAAATAAAATATAAAGTAAATATTACATCTCGAGATGGATAGGGATAAATTTGCGATGGACTTTGAGAAATATTATGGAACGAAATGGATTCTAAAGAATTCTCCATTCGATATAATTATGATATTTCCCCCTTGAATTTGAGAAAAATCAACAATAAATTTTGGTGTACACACCTAAAAGTAATTTCGGTGCCTTAAAAATGGACTTCTTGTTATCGGTGCTAATGTACAGATAACCGCACCGGTGCATTTTAGTTAATGCGCACCGGTGCGTTTTAGTTAATGTGCATCGGTGTCGTGTTATCAAAAAACGCACCGGTGACGAATAACCACAAATAAAAAAAGCGCAACTCTATTTTTTTAAGTGAAAAAAAAAAGGTGGTAAATTGAAAAATGGGTGGAAAAGTATTTTTGAAAATCTAATTTCATAAAGCAATTCTTTAAATAATAAACATTTTTCATTATTTCACTATTTTTGCAAAAAATTTCAGCCAGAGATTTGTAGGAGACATATCTGGAGCAAGAGAGCAAGAGAGCACTGTTCGAACAGAAGTATTCAGACAATTAGAATTCCAAACCTCTGGTGATTCAAACCCTGTAGCATAAAATTTCAAATGATCTCGTGATTAAATTTTATTGTTTTTTTTTTTTTACTTTTTCTGTAGTTTTTTTTACGCAGTAAGTAAAAAATTTCAATTTTTTGTTCATTTTCAAAAAAAAAAAATCCATTTTGACCCTAAACCCTTCATTCTTTTTGTTTCTGCCCTTTCTTCTCCCTATTTCTGTGATTTCAAAATTAGGGATTTTCATTTTAGATTTATAGGGTTTGTATTGATATATATAGACCTGTGAAATCCAACCCACGGGATGATTTGCATAGTCGGATCCCAATCCATGTCGACCCTTGCATCAATTTTTAAAAAACATGATTTTTTAAATCAGTGTGCCCAACGTAATTTAGTGCACCGGTGCACTGTATTATCCCAGCGCACCACGTACGTACTGTTTAATAAAAAAATTTAAAACATTTTTTTTTAATCCGTGCGCCATATGTAAAATAGGGCATCGGTGCACTATTTCATTATGGCGCATCACGAACGTACTGTTTCGCAAAAACAATTTTTTATTGTGTTAATCGGTGCACCATGTAACATATAACACACCACACTAGGTATTCTAGTTGACGGAGAGCACCATATGGTGGTCCCTTGTTTGAGCGGGGCGTTTATAAGAATAGGCTGCATTGCCCCCTCCATGACACCATATGCTACAAAAAATAACACTAGACTACTTTTATTATTTTTTCTGTGTTAATCGGTGTGGTGGTTGACATGTAATTCACTGGTGCTCCTTGTTGCAATAGAGCACCGTACGGTTTTTTATACTCTTTGGGAGGTGCATTTATAAGACCACCACACACCGACTTCGGTGCATAAACCATGAAAAGTGCATCGGTTTCTTGATATATTTTTTTTAACCTGAAAAGTTGACAATTTATTTATAAAATATATTAATAAATGATATGGTACATGTTTCATATTGATAAAGAAATGGCTAATAAGAGATCAAGTAACAAAAATACTGATAACACATCAAGAAAAGAAAAAAATGCAAGTTCTTTGTAAATTATATACAAAAAATATTATTTTTGAACTATATGTAAGTTTAACTAATATGTATTGTTTACTATGTATCATGCAAAGCCACAAAATGACAAAGCTTGATAAGATTATTTATGATCTAGGACTAGAAGAGTGTATAAGCTTGATGGAAAAATTGCAAAAGGATGAATCAGGTGAATGAAAAAATACTATCAATCCAATATGAGTTTCGTTTTTCAATTTTCATTAATAATATACTTAAAATTATTAGATAACATGTTTCAAACAATCTATTAATTCACATATGTTTATTGTTCTACAGGGACCAACAACTCAGTAAATGAATGTTGCTCTAAGAAAAGAAAAAAAATAGAACATGCAAATGAAAATGAATTGCTCCTTATCTCATCTAGAGTGGTGCTAGGGGTTAACAAAAGGGGGGGGAAATTTTACAAAAGTTTGAGGGATCCAGTGGAACAAACGTATAAACGTTCTTTCCACTTATAATACAAAAATCAATCCAATGATTCCAAGAACCAAATTTTATCTAAACTACAGGAAGAGTTTCTAGAGAATTGGTCAATGAGACATGTCAGACTTTTAATAGAAAAAATGTACAACAAAAAAAAAGAAGGAATGAAAAAGTAATATTCCTTTAAATGTTTTTCTAGAATTATTTATAAATATAATTTATAAATATCACTTTTTTATATTTACTTTTCATATATCAATATAAAAATTAAATATTTTATTGTCATGTTACATTTTCAGGAAGATTATGAAAATCTCAAAAGATGAATGAGCTGATATCAGAAATATGCCAATAAGAATATCCAAAAAGGTGTACAAGGAGATGGTCAAATAAATGGACAAATTGCATCACAGGAGGAGCCATCTCGACAAAAACGTGCTTCAAATGTAATATGTAATCATTGAATTTTTCGATCATTAGGTACAATAAATAAACAATTTAGCATTAAATATTAATTTTCAAGTATCTTCTTGTAGAAAAGAAAAGAAAATGGAACCCATTCAATACATAAAAGAAGACGACAAGGAAGAAAAGGGTTGATATCTAAGTTTGTGAGTAATCGTTACTTCCTTATAACAACTTAACTAGATTTAATTTTTGTATATTTTAAGTTGTTTTACAAAAATCATCATTGAATTTATTCAAAGAGGTGCTAGCATACAAAGAATGATCAAGAATTCATGAATATTTCTCAAAAATGAAAGTCCTCAAAACTGTACTGAACTTGAGCGACTAGGTAGAGCTTGTCGTTCTGATTCTGACACCGTGAACAGTTCAAAAAAACGATGTTGTATGAGGGAGATATCACGTTCTGATCGTTTTCCCGAACAGCTAAAATTGTGACAGGGTTGACTGGGATGCCCAGTCAACATGCATGTGTACAATCAACAAAAGTGGAATATTTTGGGAATATTCCTTTTTCTCTAGGCCAACAAGATCTGGAAATGTGGTGCATTATGGATCATTGGATTTTGTTGTACGAAGGATTTTTTTGGACCTATGGATGGGCGACACGTGGTCAGCCTTGAGGCTACCACATTTCCCCTGTATGGTTCAGTAAAATTTGGTTTGGGTCTGGGGGGTTCGACCCTGTGACCTCCAGCATGCCCACAAATTCTTCCACCAACTCCTCTATGATTTGGAACTTAACCTATAAGCGCTCCACATTATTTTATGTAGTAATAAAATGCTATTTGGGGGGGCGAGGGTGGGGGGGGGAACTGCCGGTGGCCCCGTTTTGTATGGTCACGTTTTTTAAACCACGACATAAGTTGTTACCTCCGATGGTTCTGAAAACCGTTACTCCAATGGCTAACCATTTACCATATCACATGTGCGGTTCCGACATTTGTTGCAGTCGATGGTTCCATAACCGTAACTCCGGTGGTTAATTTTTAGCCTTGTCACATGCGTGCAACTACTGACAGAGATGCCAACATGTTTAGTGGAAATCTACCACTACACCAAGTTCTGCGCATAAATTTTAATGTGGAGTTTCTAACCGCGAGGTTTTGGAGAGGTCGGCATGTGGCCACCCCACCCTTAACCATTACAGTTAATGCGACAACTTGATTTTTAGTGGGAGATTTAGCGTGCCTCAAAATTTGAAGGTTTTGCCGAATTTAACTGCAGTTAAACTACAATCCTCCAATTTTAGTGGAGGTGTTGTAGGGGACATTGGGAAAAAGCTTATCCAGGTCAATTTTCAACAAATTTGGGTGAAACAAGAGTGTACATAGACTAATATGAGAATTTTGGAGCCATTGGTGCATAGAAAACAACCATTGGAGGCTTTTAAGCACATGTATTTGCAAAATTTTGAGCATAATGAAAGATGGACATGCCATTGGGAGCTGCACTAGCAGATGTAGCCCAAGAGGGGTGAACTGTTTCATCATGCTTACTGTGTAAATCTTATGTGTGGTTTTATTTCTCTATTATACACTACTGTTCAGTGTTATTTAGGCTTATTTACATGCTTAAAATTCACAATTTCATCTATGTTTCAAGGTTAAATTCCTCAATTCTTAAGAAAACAAATGGAGACAAATATGTACATGTTTTGTAACTGAAAGGACACTTAACACAGAAAACTAACACAATCCTTTCAGATCAAGTTGGTATCAAAGCTAGAGTTTATTCTCTAGTGTTGTTGTGTGCAAATATTTGTTTAACTGTTTGCAAGTGTTCACATGCTTACTAGGCTCAAGCTTAAGAGAGGAGAAGGAAAATTTGTGGAAGTAAGAGGGTCTCAAAGTGAGCCACAACAAAGGAGGGAAATATTGCCACATTCTCCACCACCTAGTTCACCTCAAAAAGAAGCAGAAGTAGCATTAAGCATGCCTCCAGGGGAAGAAAAAATCCATGAAGAGGTGGATTCCAAAGAAGAAGAAAGAGTGTTCAGGGAAGCATTCCTTGACATGATTGAGATGGCGAGAATCCTTTATCAAGAAAGGAATGAGAGACTAGAAGGAGAAGGATCCAAAATTTACAAGGAAGGATATGGATCATTAGGAGATCAAGATGATGAAGATAAGTAAAAGAAGGGCATTGGAGGAAATGGAGGCAATGGAAATTCACCATCCTCACCCTCATCATCATCATCCTCTGCTTCATCTTTAGTACATCAACCACATAATTCAAAGAACACTGGTAAAATTCCTTTTCTAAAACTTGATGTTAAGTTTGAATTGCCAATGTTTAATGGTGGAGTCAATGCAGAAAATCTTGATAATTAGATTAGGAAATTGGAGGTTTATTTGAGAAGTCAGAACCTTCATGATGATGATACCAAAATCCAACTAGCTTTATTGAGAATGGAAGGTTCAACACTTGTTTGGTGGTAAGCCAAGACAAAGGAGGAGATCAAGAAGCATGGTAAGATTATCCTATCATGGAATGATTTCATTACTACAATAAAACAATATTTTTATCCATTAGCTCATATGTAGAAAGACATAATGAAATAGAAAAATTTTAGACAATTGAAAGGACAAAATGTGCAAGAATGCACCCAAGAATTTAGGAGAAGAGCTCTCTTATTAGGGGTAGATTTGTAGAGCCAAGATACTTTGCTCAAGTACATAGGAGTCTTACATAGCTACCTAAAACATACTATCCTCATGTTTAACCCTACAAGTCTAGATGAAATTTGTGTTCAGGCCACACATCTAGAAGCTAGAGGGAAAAACATTACTGATAAGGGTAGGAAGAAACCTTTTAAGGGGAAAAAAAAAGAGAAGACCTCAAATGGTAAGGGAAAAAAGAATTCATATGTCAAGAAAGAGGGAGAAAAAGTGGTTTGTAAACATTGTTCAAGAGAA
Organism: Pinus albicaulis; assembly: GCA_034641835.2. NCBI lineage: Eukaryota > Viridiplantae > Streptophyta > Pinopsida > Pinales > Pinaceae > Pinus > Pinus albicaulis. Next base: position 1,512,371,751 of record CM076579.1, on the reverse strand, counting down.
GGCCATGATGAGAATCATAGTTGGAAATTACATCCTGAAAAGAGGCCCAAACATCATAACAAAAAAGGGAAACAGAAAAATGCAGCTACAACTCAACATGATTTAGGAGAGGATTTGGTGATGAATCTAAAATTACAGCCATGGGATTGGATAACATGAAGGGGAAATAAATTGAAACTAAACCTAGTACTAGTACATCAAAATGTCACATACGAGCTCCACATGAAGAAGAAAGAATTGACCTATTTCATGTGAGGGTCATATCCAAACATACCAAGATTGACACACTGTTTGACAGTGGGTCACAAGAAAACTTAATCTTTGAAGACTTGGTCAAGAAACTTAATCTTGAGACCATTCCACATCCAAAACCATATCCACTTGGTTGGATTTGTAATGATGCAAATTTACAGGTTTCAAAGAAGTGCATATTGTGGTTTGCAATAACTGCAAATTTTTATGACACAGTTGAATTAGATGTGGTTATGCTTGATATTATAGGTATTGTGTTGGGAAATCCTTACTTATATGACAGGAAAGCGGTCTTCCATCACCATGAGAAAAAATACCATTTATTCAAAGATGGAAAGGAGTACATTGTTAGAGCACATCTTAAAAAGACAAATATTTCTATGGTAAATGATGGACAGGTAAAAAGGTTGGTGAATTCAAGTAATAATTTTTTTCTTCTAATGATTAAGCCTAAATATGATGTAAATCATGAATCATTTGAGGATTATGATCCTAAGTTGAAATCAGATTTATATGATGTAGTTGATTCACGTCATGAGATGTTTCAAGAGCCAATAGGATTGCCTCCAAAAAGGGAGATTCAACATGATATTCAGTTGCAACAAGATTTTCCTCTTCCAAACATCAGTATGTATCGCATGTCGATAATGGAAAATTTTGAAATTAAGAGGCAAATCAAGGACATGTTGGACAAGGGACTCATAAGGCCAAGCACTTCGCCATGCGGTTCACCCATAGTCTTGATTCTGAAGAAATATGGGACTTGACGTATGTGTGTAGAATTCAGAGCTTTGAACAAGATAACGGTAAAGAATCGATACCCACTCTCAAGGATAGATGATTTTCTTGATCAGTTGAAAGAAGAAAATTTTTTCACTAAGTTAAATTTACGAAGTGGATATCATCAAGTAAGAAGTGTAGAAAGTGATATATGGAAGATTGCATTCAAAACCAAACAAGGACTCTTTGAGTGGTTGGTTATGCCATTTGGTTTGTGTAATGCACATGAAAATTTCATGTGTGTTATGGATAATGTTTTGCATCCATTTCTTGATGACTTTGTGATTGTGTATTTAGATGATATACTGATTTTCAACAACACAAGAGAAGAACATGTCTTGCATGTGAAAAGGGTGCTTGATGTTTTGAAGAAAGAGAAATTATTTCTTAAGATGTCAAAGTGTGAGTTTGGAAAGACTTCTTTGGTTTATTTTGGACACATTGTAGGAGGAGGTGTGTTGAGAATTGATCCTTCTAAAGTGGAAGCCATTGGAAATTGGCCCACTCCCAAAACAGTAACCAAGGTAAGAATTTTCTTAGGCGCAGCTCAGTATTGGAGAAAGTTTATTGCTAAATTTTTGCCATAGCAGCTCCTATGCATGCAGTGACAAGTGTGAAGAAAGGCTTCCAATGGGGAGGTAAATAGCAGCAAGCTTTTTAAGCTTTAAAATACAATATTAGCTCAACTCTAGCCCTTGCATTACTGAATTTGAGACAACCATTCGAGATACAAACTGATGCTTGTGATTATTCCATGGGTGCAATACTTTTGCAGCATGGTAAGCCTATCGCTTTTCATTCTGAAACATTCAATGGTGTTGTAACTAATTATCCTACATATGACAAAGAGTTGTATGAATTGGTACAAAGCCTAAAGAAGTGGAAACACTACTTGATGGGTAAAGAGATGATTATACATACCGATCACCAACCATTATAGTACTTGCAGTCGCAAACAAAATTGCAGCAATCATGACATTTCAGGTGGATTGGTTTCCTTCAACATTTTCACTTGGTTACAGGGTACAAGAAAGGTATTTTCAATAAATTTGTTGATATACTTTCAAGGCCAATCATAACTTCTTCTACTTTACTTAAAAATGATTCTATTCTACATGAGAGTTACATAGAACAATATGCACATGATGTTGATTTTCAAGATGTGTATTCTAGTTTGAGTGAAGGGAATCAAGTTGAGAAAAATGATTATCGCATGAATAATAATTTGTTGTTTCGTTTGGGCAAGCTGTGTATACCACAAGGAGAGAGGCTTAGTGTTATGAGAGAGGCTCATTTGTCTCTTATTTTTTGACACTTTGGGGCAAGCAAAACAATGGCACATCTACAAAGGTATTGCTATTGGCCTCACATGATAGATAGTGTGTCACGTTTTATAAGAGGTTTTTCTATGTGTGCAACAAGCAAGCCTAGCAATAGGAAGCTTGGTTTGTACACGCCACTACCGGTACCATCAAGGCCATGGGAGAATGTCTCTATGGCATTTGTTGGAGGTCTACCTATGTCAATAATGTTAGCTCCCCGTAATTTGCTAGATTGATTGAGATAAAAATGGACATGGGTAACATAAAACCAAGATTTGGAATCCAAGGACCTAGCCTTCCTGGATTCAGAGAGGGATCTCTCTATTAGGTGCAAATATGTGAACTTGTTTGCTGCTTAAGGTTGATTTTAGGCTAGTTATGAAATATTGGGTTTGTTGATTGTTTTTGGTTGGGTATGATGCTTAGATAGACTAGATAGAAACAAGGAAAACTTCAAGTCATTGGGCAATGGAGTCTAACAAGGTCATGATAGGTTCATAAATGGAGTAGGGAGTATTGTAGGGAAAATCTAGCTTGGTTGGTGGATCTTTGAGGTTTGAAGGATCATGAGATGGACATTAGTTTTGAGAAACAAAGTTTGACAAAGAGCAGTAAATAATTCTCCATCATATACTTAAACTAAGGGAGTTAGAAGAATTATAAGCATTGAGAAGAAATCAAATGCAAAGGAAACCCTAAACTCTTTGATTCAGACTTAAAGCAGATAATTATCCAAGACAAACATTTAAATGAAATACAGAAAGGCAAGAAACTTATTCAAATTTCATGGATTTCATTATCAAGAACATAAAACATTAAAGATGCACAAATAACTACAATCATAGAAGGAGAGAAATTCTGAACATCTAATATTATATCTATGAAGGTTCTTTGAAACAATTAGCTAAGTAAATGCAAAGAGCATGATTGAAACAAACTTCTTTGACAAACCTAGGTAATGGTGTTTTAAAGAGATGACTCCAAGAACAGAGTTTTTAGTGGCAAAAAATATGAAGGGCTAGCCATAAATCATGCTTGATACCAACTGATCTAAACCATTCAAGAAATAGAAAAGCTCGGGAAATCATTAGAGAGAAAAATATGAATTCTCTAACATATCCTAGCAGAAGAAAACATTAAGGCAGTAAAGAACAAACAAACCTAAGGTGCCATCAGAAAACATGTCTTCGTCTAAATTATTTGTCCTAGTCCAAAAAAAAAATATGGAAACATAATGAAAAACTAAAAAACATGAAAAAAAGAGAAACACAACACCATCAACCAGGCTTATGGATCCTGCAAACAGTCCTCCTTTATCAACAAACAAATCAGGGCATGCATGAGCTCCAAGAAATAAAATTCTTTTCAAAACTCCAAGAGACTATGTATTACATGAGAATAAGTCATCAAAATCCAAACAAATACATAAGAGCCTCGTGCTTTATTTATGGAGCAAATGAGGAGGTGGAAACCATAAGAGGCTTCCAGAAACCCTAATTCTGTCATAAATGTCATAAATGTGCTTAATGACCATGCTAGGCCCAAGACACATAGTAGATAAGCAAATGAAAAAATATCAAGATATAACTCAATAAAATATGGAATGATTTGTCCAAGAAAATATTAAAAACCATTTTTCCATTAATCAGTATTTTTGTTGACTTTTTGGCAAAGACAGTATGTTTGCAAAGCACCACTTTTGTAGAAAATAGGCTGTTTTGCAACCAAGTTTTGGACTGCTTCTCGATGTCAGATTTGGCTCTGTGATAGCTCGTTGGAAAGCTTGAAGAGTATAATTTCAAAAAATTCTTTTTTTTTCCTAATCCAGATCCTGTAACCCTATCAAAAATTTAAAACCCTCAGACTATATTTTCTGCAGTGCCAGGCCCAAAACAGGGGCAGAAAGGTGATTTTTAAGGTGATTTTTGACCTTTTGAGGGGTCAAAACAGCTCCAAATATTCCGAAATTTTATGTGGATGATGTGCAGGTCATGAAAAATTCAAAAATATAAATTTTCCTCCTGAAGATGCCCCAGAGGTTTGCAGAGCGCCAGTGGCACTGCGCAAACTAGGTCAAAATTTCTCAAAAAACAAAATCTTCTCCAAAATCCTTCAAAATTGGTGGAGACCCTCCTTAGATGTTTTTAGATAATTTATGAGAAGCATCAGCCAAAATTTCAAGGTTTTTATGCTCATTTTCCCTTTTTAGGTTTTTTACCTTAAGGAGAGCCTCCTTGAGTTTGGCACTAGCAAACCTGCTCTTCCTTGTGTAATGCTTGGTCATCTTATTTTGGAGAGAAAGGTCTCTCTTGATCTTCTTGAAGTACTTATGCTCATTCTTATAATACTGAATGATGCACTGGGCTCTTTCAAAATATTTCTCTCACTCCTTCATTTGTGCATCTTTCTCTAGGAATAACATCTTATTGGTCATCTCCTCATCCTTATTATCACTGTCTAAGTCAATGAGCTCATGCCCTTGAGTAGTTTTCTTTATCATTTTATTCCTCCTCACTTTTACCTGCTGCTCAATATTTTCCATCTTTTCCTTGCCCTTGTCCACTGTTTCGATATCTTGAGAAGAGGTGGCCCTTTTCCTTTTTGAGGCATAAAACACATTTCTTTGTCCTCTATAGTATGTGCATGTGTGAGGGGTAATGATGGTGGTTTTGACTATGTTTCCATCATTGTTTTGACCCTAATCACTGCCATTAGCCTCATCTTGTCTTTGTTCTTTATTGAGGTTCTCTCCTTTGTCATCTAGAAACTAATTAGTGTCATGACAGTCATGACAGCTGTCATGACTGTCATGAATATTTCATTGGCTGTCTTGTGCACTTTGCTGACTACTTTCCTCATCTTGCTGCTCTTCCCTACTGTCTCCGTCATCTCCACTGTGATCTGTTTGTTCATTATGTTCACTGCCTTGTGTTTCATCATTGTTTCCTTCATCACTTCCCATATCCTCTGCCTCTTCTTCATATATTTCTGTGTTTGCTTCACTGACTTCTTCACCCTCACCCTAATATCTATGTGATCCTTGATTTCCACTCCTTGCTTCACCTGATGCATCAAGAGAAGGGGAGGAAGAGATGTGTGCCTGTGGTGAGGGCACTTGTGCAGATGACAGATTGGTTTGATGAGGATGCTTTGGGTTTGAGAAGAACTAACTGTTTATGAAAACATCCCAAGGTACACCCTATTGCTCTAGCTGATGTACAACCACCATCTTGATCAAAGAATGGTGGAACAAGCTATACATTTTTTGGGGGTAACTCCTCCTTTGGACAACATAACACATTTTCATAACACTCCTGTAGATATAATAGGGTTTTTCAAGTGCCTTAACTCCTGTGAAATGCATAAGGAGTATAAGATGATAGGTATAGACCCTGGAGTACCTCCCTTCATAGGTGAAGTATTTCATGGTAGCCAACATCAAGGGTGCATACCTGTGCTTGAGATGTGAGAAAGGAAAAACTGTGATACTGCCTTCTCTATACCTCCTTTTGATAAATGGTAAAAATAATTCTCTTTCTAGCTTACCATTCTTGAACCATTTCTCACCCACTGAAGGGATACTAGTGGCTTCAGATATGGACACTGCTGAAATCTAAAATTTTACCCCTGCAATGTCTGAATGTTTGTTGTGCAAATTAAGGATGAGGAGTCTTGTAAGCTCGGGATTTCTCTTCACCTGCTTGACTCTTTTACAGAACTGAAAAAACCATGTGTTTTGAAAGCATGACAAGATCCTAGGAGAGGATGTGATAGCTACTGTACTTTGGGGTTCCAACCTATTAAATTTCCCTCCCTTGTGCTTTGTTTTTGAAGGCCTTTGATCTCCTTGAATATCACTACTATTTTCCATATCTGAAATGGTGATGGGAGACACTGATTTGAAAATTGAGGTTTAGTGGAAAAACCAAGTGAGGAATGAAGATGAGGTCAACTTTAGCTAGGAGATGAATTTTGAGATTTTGAGTGGTTTTTGCAGCTTGAGGAGTTGAATCATGAATATAGTGATAGCCTTAATTCCCCCCACACCCCTACTATCAAATTTGGTTTTAGGAATGCCAATGTTCCTTTTGATTTTGACCTAGGGTTTCACTCTCCTAGGGTTTTTACTTCAACCACTAAAAAACAAGATGCTTTTGCAAATTTTATTTGGGGAATCAAGAAGAAATGTCACTTACCACTTTCCTCAACTCTCTTCAGTCTCGGAGGCACCTTAAAGGACGAATTTATGCACTAGGGGTCTTTCTGGCACCTTTGGCACCTTTCTGGACTTTGCGCAGTGCCTCTACCTGAGCTGTTGGGTCGGGAGGTTTGCGCAGCACCTGAGATCTTGAACAACGGTTAGCGCAGTGCCGGGCGTCCTACACACCTTCTGGGCGAGTCGGGTTGTTTGTTTGTGCAACACCCAGAGGAAAAAGGCACCCCCTGCACGTTGGTTAGGTGAGCTGGGTGGGTCAGGCCGCTTGTTTTGCGTAGTGCCTGGGCAGAATTAGGTGAAGTGTCAGGCCATAGGCAGAGTTTGCCGGTTTTCGTGCAGATTGGGCCTACGTTTGCACAACGCTCGAGTTTTGCACAGCGCCGAAGACCATTTTGCGTAGCGCTGTGCAAAAATGAACGGGGAGGATGGCAGTTTGCGGAGCGCCAGCTCCCTTTTTGCGTATCGCCTAGGTTTTGTGCAATGCCTGAACAATTTTGCCAGAATGGCCCAGAAACCCTCAATTTTCTCTTTGGAGCTCCTTCCTTCCTTGCCAAGTGCGGGAATGAGCAAATCACTGAATTCAAAAAAATTTATGCTTTTGAAAAAGATAAATCAAACCAAAAAACCCACTTTTACTATGTCCTGGTCCTTTTTGATTTGTCTCATAACTTTTATCTTTTGGAGGGTTTTGAGAAACTTCCTTAGGGCACTTTTTCTCTTTCTTGTGGTGTTGATTTGTTGATGTCCTTTTCACCCTTCTTCTTTCTAATAACTTGGGTACTGACCCATTTTTCCTGGGCATGATTTTGTCATAAAAACACCTGCCTTTAACCTTCTTGGTATTCGTTGACTTCTGGTGACCTGAAGACTATTTCTTCACCTCTTTTCCTGTTTCTTAAGGTAGTAATAGGTTTTTTTTTCCAATAGTAAAAACAAACCATACTATGCCATGGGTTTGAATTGGGAATTTTTAGAGACTCAACCTTATGCTTGCCTTCTCTTATTCACTTTGAGGACCTCTGATTTACATTTGGGAGACTATCTCTTTAAACTGATTATTCTTTTCCATTTCTCTTTTTAGTGCAGGTGAAACAACATTGTTTTTGGCAAAACCCTAGAGAGGTAGCTTAAAATTATCTGGTAGCCATCTGTTGTGATGAAGGAGGATCTATCATCTTTTGATCATTTGATCATTTTTTCCAAATTCCTAGGTTTGGAGGCTGCTCAGAAAAAGATAAACAGTGTTATCTTCTAAGTTCTAAAAACCTATCAAAAACTCTTTTATCATTTCTAAAAAACCTTCAATTTTGCATTGATGGAGTTAGGTAACCTTTGCCCTTGAAACCCTAGCATTTATTCCTTGTTTGGCCAAAAACATCTACCAACCCTAATCTTCCTAAAACATATGCTTTCTTATTCCTTTTACTGATGATCTTCTTGTGATAATTTTTCCTTCTTTTACCTTACCTCATATCTGATATGTTGGCCCTTTTTGGTCTTCCTGGTAGAAAAGTGAGCAAGGGGCAACTATCCCCTTACTAGATTTATGCTTCAGATCGAATACCTTCCTTTAAAGGATCTCTTTATTAGTTTGGACCAAGTTACTTGTCTCTTTCTCTTTTTGAAAGCAGTCTCCTGGTAGGTATAAAACAAAGATTTGAAGGGTACCAAATCCACCCTAAGACTCATAAAACCCTAGGTGTCCTAGTGGAGGCTCTATGGGATTTGGATTTTGGACTGAAACCTAGAACTTAGGCTCTATCAGGTGTGAGACATAGTTTATGATAAACTACTGTATTGAAGATTAAAAAAAATCCGAATGTACTTGATATATCTAAAGAATCTGAAAGTAGTTTGAGATCATTCATGCTCGGGGTGTTTTGGGAAGGAAAACAGAGTTGCTTTGATAAGTGATCTTTAGTTTCCTGGGGAGGGTTGTAGGTGAAAGAAAAAACAGAGGTTTTTAGGCTATATTTTTCCAAAGCATGATGAATAATGAATGGCATGAGCCCATGATGGGTCTTCTGGGAGTAGTGAGCTGACCTTGACACGATAGGATGATAAGATAGTGAAAATTTTATCCTAAGGATAATGAAGGCAGTGAGATTTCTAGAACTCACAATGTTTATGAGCTTTGTTTCTAGAAATATAGGATAAGTATTTAGTCATCCATTCAAAGAAAAAAATTATTGATGACTAATAGTGGCTCCACTTGGGGAGGGCAGCTCCTTTTCAGGAGGTGTCCAAAACTTTAGGTCTCGGTTTTCATGGAGACCAGTGCCTCATCCATTGGGCATATTTTTACCTCTTTTCATTTGCTGATTCTTGCTTGAAGCTATGATCTTAGTAATCTGAAAAATAAATAAATAAATAAATAAAATAAAATAAAATAAAAATAAAAATAACATGATCAACATCAACATCATCTCTACCTACCCAACCTACTTGCCTAACATTTTTTCTTCCTTGGGTGCTTTTGAACTGGAAAACCCTTGACATTTTTCTTTTTGAAAATAAAAAATCAAACTATCTAATTGTACTCTTATCTCTTCCAAGGGTTCAAATTAGGCTAATAAAATCTTTTTATTTTCTACCTTGTCTACTCATTTGTCAAGATTAAGTTGTTTGACAAACTTTATTCTCTATCCTACTAACATGAAATTGAAAGCATGGCAAATCAAGATTAGGAAATCTGACTTACCATGAGTTGTGGCATAAGAACAAGATGCAAATAAGTGTTATTTTTGTACAAAGAAAACTTAGGAAACATAAGGGCAATATATGTCTTTTATTAAGCATCCCTATTTTCCTCTTTGGTTCAGATTTGAGCATGTGGAACTAGCATCTTTCATTCCTAATCTATACCTATTGATAAATCAAGATTAGATGTTCTGAAAATTTCTTCCTTTCACTAACCTATCAGCAAATAAACTGAAAACATGTTCAGTCATGATTAGGCTAGATGACTGAACAAGACCTCTCTTTTAACAAAAAGTAGTGGCATTTAGACTTGCACACTTTCAGCATCACTATTTTTGGGTATGGGGCTATACCTTTCTTTCTAAAACCCGCACTCTTTTCCATTTTTTTTGTTTTTGTTTTTGTTTTTTTATACTTTTTCTCTCTTCTTGGTCAAAAAAATATAAAACTAAGGTATAAATATGCTCATAGTGTTGAGATTATTTGTTTTTTTATCTATCCTAATCTAACCTATACATGATATACATTCAACTGGTGAACTCTCTTTTCCAATACATCCAATCAAGCAGATGATTCCATGAGGGATCTTGGTTTCACTCATTGAGGGTGCTGACAAAATTAAAAGGCCACTCCCACCTCACTTGTTTTTGAACAGTAGTTCTTAAAATTTTTCTTACACTTTGCAACAACCTGCTCTTGACATAACATGCTCTTATTTTAGATGCCTCTAATAAATCAGCAAAGGGATCTTGAAACAATACCTGAATGTGAGAATTTGGAAAATAAGCTTGATCCAGGACTGCTTCTTCCTCCACTTGGCTAAGCTTGGGACTTTTTTGGGAAAGAAACTCCTTCTCTTCCTCATGATCATCTGCACTGTCAGATTCATCAAATATTTCCTTGTTGTCCTCTAGTAAACCTGGTTGAAAAGAGCCATAGTTGTTCTTTTTCTCTTGTGAAGGCTGGACATAGGGCTGAATGTGTTCTTTGTTGTTGAAATCAATACCCAAAGATTGCCGACTTCTGATTGCATTAAGGTTGTCTTTGATGAACTGAAAGGAAGTACAACAAAGAGGTAAATACCCTTCCCTTTCTCCCAAACTTTCTGCACTTTCTTCTTCACTGTCATAACTGAGTGGTATTTGTTGATCACTGTATTTGAGCTATTGAAAATGACTGTCTTTGTCCCACAAACTAATCACTGATTGTTCTGTAGTGTTATCTTGAGTCTGAAGAACATAATCATCATCATATTGATCATATTTTGGCAGCTTATTCATAGGAGGAATGTCATCCATTATTCAGACTTGATTAGCAGATTTTTCCATCATATGAAAAGGAGAGTATTCATGGCCAATATCTTCTCTTTTAGCCATTTGAAATGAATTGAAGCACAAGGGTAGGGACTCAAGAGGTGTTGGCTCATCTTCCATTTCTGGTTTTGTAATCCAAACAGTCATACCAAGATGATTTGAGGGGATAACTTCTGGATTTGAAAAAAGGTTTGTATTATCCATTTCCTTCCTTACTGATTCTTCAGAGAATTATACCTTGTTTCTATTTTCAATTTGCTTGTAACACTCTCTTAATAGTGAAGCACAATATGTAGGAAGGCATATATTACTTACTTGACAACTTTCCACATCTTCTTCTTTGTAACCTTGGTCAGCCAGTATGTTTTGATAGCTATCTTTGCATTGAAATGACTGACTTGGTTCCTCCCAAGAAAATGGTACCAGCTGCTCTGAATAATCAACACCAACCTCAACCTTGTACTCTTCCTCTTTCCTACCAAGTATATGCATCATTTTGCTGATTGTATCTGTCAACATCTCTAGCTTTACCTCTAAAGAAGTCAGTTTCTCTTGAGCTACTTTGTCCTTCCCTATTTCTTATAACTTTTCCTCTCTTTCCAGTATGTTGAATTCCACAGTAATTTCCATATTCTGCATTTCTTCCAGGTTTGAAGGGTCTTTTTCTCTTATCTCAAATTCCATCTTTGGGTCAAAATTACTTGGGTAGTGCAAGAGATCCCACCCTAAAGGTGGCTTTATCTTAGCAGGTATTGCATTGTATACCTTATTGAACCTGGCTGAAAATTGTTGAACTTTTTCCCCTGGTTGTCTTTTTAAATTCTTGTATTCCTCTATGATGAGAACTTCATTTCCCATGATCACCCACCTATCTAGGAAGACTTGAGTGAGTTGATGAAAATTGATAATGCTTGTAGCTGGAAGTTCCTTAAACCAACTCTTAATTTTTCCTTGTAATGATAAGGCAAACATTCTAATACGCACATCATCTTCTTCTATTTCAAAAAGGTCAAGTAAATTCTCAAGATTTTGAATGTGTTCTTCAGTGGTGACTTTTGAGCTTTCTCCATCAAATCTGGGTAGTTTATTTGCAATATTTGCAGGGAGGGCTTGGAAGATAGGAGGTAAAATCAGAGGCTTGTATCTTTCTGGGACTTTCATGGGTATAGGTAGTGTAAAAATATATTTATGATTGTTTGAGGTTTCGGCAAGAGTAGGAAAGGTAGCATGAGGCTCATGTTTCACTAGGTTTTCCATAGGTGAATCTGGGGTAAGCACAGGTGTATAAGTCTGCTCATGGTCTGAAATTTGAGGCTTAGCTTTTCGAGGTTTGAGATCTTTCCAATGATCAATGTAGATCTCATCAGTGTATTCTTGATCAGGCTCAAAGTAGGATAGAACATAGTTATAGATAAAAACAATAATTTCTTGAATATAACTTAGGCCTGAATGCTCTTTCTTTCTAGGATGATTGGTCATGTTTCGGGTTATTCCTCCAGTGGAGTCTTTAGGTCTATTGAGAGTTGTGGAGTCGCTAGGTGGATGATTTCAACTATTTTAATGCAAATTTTTTTCCACCATCATCAACTGAATACCAGTCTAAGGATGTTTTTGGGTTTTCTGAGGTCCTAAGGAATACTTAGATTGTCACTGACTCAAAATGTCCCACCCTGATCACCATTATGTTAGCTCCCTGTAATTTTCTAGATTGATTGAGATACAAATGGATAGGGGTAACATCAAAACAAGATTTGGAATCCAAGGACCTAGCCTTCCTGGATTCAGAGAGGGATCTCTCTATTAGGTGAAAATATGTGAACTTGTTTGCTGATTAGGGTTGATTTTAGGCTAGTTATGAAATATTGGGTTTGTTGATTGTTTTTGGTTGGGTATGATGCTTAGATAGACTATATAGAAACAAGGAAAACTTTAAGTCATTAGGAAATGGAGTCTAACAAGGTCATGATAGGTTCATAAATGGAGCAAGGAGTATTGTAGGGAAAATCTAGCTTGGTTGGTGGATCTTTGAGGTTTGAAGGATCATGGGATGGACATTAGTTTTGAGAAACAAAGTTTGACAAGGAGCAGTAAAGAATTATCTATCATATACTTAAACTAAGGGAGTTAGAAGAATTATAAGCATAGAGAAGAAATCAAAGGTAGAGAAAACCCTAAAATCTTTGATTCATACTTAAAGCAGATAATTATCCAAGACAAACATTTAAATGAAATACAGAAAGGCAAGAAACTTATTCAAATTTCATGGATTTCATTGTCAAGAACAGAAAAAATTAAAGGTGCACAAATAACTACAATCATAGAAGGAGAGAAATTCTGAACATCTAAGATTATAGCTATGAAGGTTCTTTGAAACAATTAGCTAAGAAAATGCAAAGAGCATGATTGAAACAAACTTCTTTGACAAACCTAGGTAATGGTGCTTTAAAGAGATGACTCCAAGAACAGAGTTTTTAGTGGCAACAAATATGAAGGGCTAGCCATAAATCATGCTTGATACCAACTGATCTAAACCATTCAAGAAATATACAAGCTTAGGAAATCCTTAGAGAGAAAAAGATGAATTCTCTATCATATCCTAGCAGAAGAAAACATTAAGGAAGTGAAGAAAAAAAAGACCTAAGGTGCCATCAGAAAACATGTCTTAGTCTAAATTATTTGTCCTACTGAAACAGAGAAATATGGAAACATAATGAAAAAATAGAAAACATGAACAAAAGAGAAACAAATCACCATCAACCAGGATTATGGATCCTACAAATAATCCTCCTCCATCAACAAACAAATCAGGGCATGCATGAGCTCCAAGACATCAGATTCTTTTCAAAACTCCAAGAGACTATGTATTACTTGAGAAAAAGTCATAAAAATCCAACCAAATACATAAGAGCCTCATGCTCTATTTATGGATCAAATGAGGAGGTGGAAACCATAAGAGGCTTCCAGAAACCCTAATTCTGTCATAAATGTCATAAATGTGCTTAATGACCATGCAAGGCCCAAGACACATAGTAGATAAGCTAATAAATGAAAAATATCAAAATATAACTCCTCAATCAAATTTGGAGTGATTAGTCCAAGAAAATCTTAAAAACCCATTTTTCCATAAATCAGTGTCTTTTGTTGACTTTTTGGCAAAGACAGTCTGTTTGCGGAGTGCCACTTTTGCAAAAAATAGGCTGTTTTTCAACCAAGTTTTGGACTGCTTCCCGATGTCGGATTTGGCTCTGTGATAGCTCGTTGGAAAGCTTGAATAGTATAATTTTAAAATATTCTTGGGGTTTCCTAATCCCGCTCTTGTAACCCTCTCAAAAATGCAAAACCCTCAGACTGGCTTTTGCGCATCGCCAGGGCTAAAACAGGGGCAGAAAGGTGATTTTTGACCTTTTGAGGGGTCAAAAAAGCTCCAAATATTCTAAAATTTTGTGTGGATGATGTTCAGGTCATGAAAAATCCAAAAATGGCACGTTTTCCTCCTGAAGATGTCCCATATTTTTCGGAGCGCCCGTGGCGCTGCGCAAACTAGGCCAAAATTTCTCAAAAAACAAAATCTTCTCCAAAGTCCTTCAAAATTTGTGGAGACCCTCCTTAGATGTTTTTAGATAATTTCTGAGAAGCCTCAGCCAAAATTCCAAAGCTATTTTGCTCATTTTCCCTTTTGAGGTTTTTTACCATAAGGAGAGCCTCCTTGAGTTTGGCACTAGCAAACCTGCTCTTCCTTGCGTAATGCTTGGTCATCTTCTTTTGGAGAGAAAGGTATCTCTTGATCTTCTTGAAGTACTTATGCTCATTCTTATAATACTGAATGATGCACTGGGATATTTCAAAATATTTCTCCCACTCCTTGATTTGTGCATCTTTCTCTAGTAGTAGCATCTTAGTGGTCATCTCCTCCTCCTCATTATCACTGTCTAAATCAATGAGCTCAGGCCCTCGAGTAGTTTTCTTTATCCTTTTACTCCTCCTCACTTTTACCTACTACTCAATATTGTCCATCTTTTTCTTTCCCTTGTCCACTGTTTTGATAGCTTGAGAAGAGGTGGCCCTTTTCCTTTTTGAGGCAGCAGACACATCTCTTTTTCCTCTATAGTATGTGCATGTGTGAGGGGTGATGATGGTGGTTTTGACTATGTTTCCATAATTTTTTTGACCCTCATCACTGCCATCAGCCTCATCTTGTCTTTGTTCTTTATTGAGGTTCTCTCCTTGGTCATCTAGAAACTGATTAGTGTCATGACAGTCATGACAGCTGTCATTATTGTCATGAATATTTCCTTGGTTGTCTTGTGCAATTTGCTGACTGGTTTCCTCATCTTGCTGCTCTTCCCTACTATCTCCATCATCTCCACTATGATCTGTTTGTTAATTATGTTCACTGCCTTGTGTTTCATCATTGTTTCCTTCATCACTTCCCATATCCTCTGCCTCTTCTTCATATATTTTTGTGTTTGCTTCACTGACTTCTTCACCCTCACCTTGATCTCTATGTGATCCTTTATTTCCACTCCTTGCTTCACCTGATGCATCAAGAGAAGGGGAGGAAGATATGTGTGCTTGTGGTGAGGGCACTTGTGTAGATGATAGATTGGTTTGATGAGGATGTTGTGGGTTTGAGAAGAACTCCTTGTTTATGAAAACATCCCAAGGTACACTGTGCAGTTCTAGCTGATGTACAACCACCATCTTGATCAAGCAATGGTGGAACAAGCTATACATTTGTTGAGGGTAACTCCTCCTTTGGACAACATAACACATTTTCATAACACTCCTGTAGAGATAATAGGGTAGGTAAAATGCCTTAACCCCTGTGAAATACATAAGGAGTCTAAGATGATAGGTATAGACCCTGGAGTACCTCCCCTCACAGGTGAAGTATTTCATGATAGCCAACATCAAGGGTGCATACCTGTGCTTGAGATATGAGAAAGGAAAAAACGTGATACTGCCTTCTCTATACCTCCTTTTGATAAATGGTAAAAATAAATCTCTTTCTAGCTTACCATTCTTGAACCATTTCTCACCCACTGAAGGGATACCAGTGGCTTCAGATATGGACACTGTTGAAATCTCACATTTTTCCCCTGCAAGGTCTGAATGTTTGTTGTGCAAATTAAGGATGAGGAGCCTTGTAAGCTCAGGATTGCTCTTCACCTGCTTGACTCTTTCACAGAACTGAAAGTGTTTGGTCTTAATCTAGTCTCCTAAACTGAGCTCATTTAATTGTCAACCAGGATTTGTAAACTGCTGAAGTGAAGTGTACTGTATGTACCTAGGTGCTTGTTTCCTAATGCGTTGTGTGTAGTTTTTTATGATATTTTTGGTCTTTTGTGATGATTTATGATGTTTTTGGTCTTTTGTTATGATTTATGATGTTTTTGGTCTTTTGGTGGTTTTATGTTTGCAGGAAAAATGCCTAGAAAACTAATGGAAAGGAGCTGGTGATCAAAAACAGAGTTAAGCCTAAGTGATGGAATGACAAATGCAATTGGAAACACTGAAGAAAATTTAATTCTAGACTAAATAAAAGCAAAGCTTGATAATGAATTTTAAGCAAATGATTCAAAATACAAACTAAACTTGAGAAATGATCACTAAGTATGCAAATCCTCCAACTAATCAATTAAACAACTAACTTACAATGATGCAACATTTTGTCCTTGATTTGAGATTTGAAACATATTTAGAGGAAAACATTGTTATCATCATAAGATCTTCTATTCTAGAACTAGTTCCTATCTCTATTCTGCAATTCAATTGAATGTCACAAAACCTTTACTCAAAAATTATTTATTTCTTTTCAAAGTAGGCTTTTGAGGGAGGATTATGTTTATGAAATGATGAGGAAATTGCAGAGGTACTTTAGGCCTTAAAATGATGTTGTTTTCTGTTCATATGGTTATAGGTCAATTATGGATTTTAGAACAAGAAGAGGTTTGTGAATAATGAAGGCTGTTTTGTTAATCCTAACAACTGAAGTTAATCTAATGTGCAGTGGATGACAATCTGGATGTGAAGTGCAAGTGTAATGAGTTAATCTAAGAATGAACTTAAGATGCCACTAATCTAAAACAATGCTAAACTACAAGTCATTATCAAACCCAAAATAGACTAACTGAATCATGAATTAAGTGCAATGAAACTCCGGAGTATCCTAACTATGTTATCATGCATTATTCTATGAAGTTACACAATCTGTTTGTCCATCATTAGTGATATTTTGGAAGAATTCCTTCTTTTGGAAGAGCTAGAACAATTCTGACTGTGTAATTGAGTGCAATTGTAAGAAAATAGACTGAAAGCAAATGAAAAACTAAGATATCATATCCATATCCTACTCGTCATTATGATGTCTTGGACAAGTGTTTAAGAGCAAGAACAAAGATGATACTTAGTAGAAACACACAACTAAATCATTCATTTCCACAGTCGTGTCTTGAACTTCTTAAGAATTTCTTAGAAGAGTTTCTTCTTGTGGAAGAGTGATTAGAACAAGTGTAACTGTGATAGTGAACAACAAAAAACTACAACTAAATCCTACAGTACTATAGCTATTCATCATTCATCATTATAATCTTTTGGAAGAATTTCTTCTTGTGGAAGAGTTAGAATGAATATAACTACAGTAGCTAATTAAACAACTATGAATTCAACTTCTAATCCTACAATACTATAGTCATTTTCCCATTCATCATTATAGTCTTTTGGAAGAGTGTCTTCTTGTGGAAGAGTTAGAATGAGTACAACTACAGTAGCTAATTAAAACAACTATTAATTCAAATTCAAAGATGTAAAGGCAGCTAGAAGACTTATCTAATTTACGCAAAATAAATCCGTGCAAGAGGCAGGGGTCCTCTACCACCTGACGGAATTAAACTCCGAATCAAATCACACTTTCAAAACAACATGGTCTGTTCCATTAAAGATGAAATAGTTTGAACATAACACTCTGCGTCTTCAGGAATGTAGCACAGAGTCTAAACAAAATCTAGCATCAAATCTAACATAAAATATCTCACATAGCTCTCGGTCTCCCAAGTGTTTATAAAGCAAATGAACATAACAATACTTGCAACAATTCAGGAACGCTATCTTTCCTTATCGGAATCACGTTAGGACTCTTTGGAGTGGCTGCGTGAAGAGGAAAAGACATCTGGACTGAGACAGTCCTAATAGAAGTCTTCCTTCCTAAATGTGTTACCACGTTCAAAACCATACCCATAATTCATTTCTTCCTCCATGATGAGCAACGAACCATGTAGACATGACGTGGATCACGTCCATATGCGGTTTTTCTTAAGAGGCCACTTGGAACATACTCAAACGTGAAGGCAGCTGTAGAATCGCCGGTTAGCTACGGAATGTCTGCATTCTGCAGCTAGTTCCGGTCAAAATGCTTTACAATGGCAAAAATCACAAAACTTAGCAAGTCAGACATGTAAATCATTCTAGAAGTAATTTTAACTATATTCATTGATCAATTGGGTCTAGGATAGCAATGGACAAGGGAAAAATGAGGTAAAATGAGGTGAAGGGAAGCACAATTTTGAGGCTCAACATACCCCCACTGCTGTCTCTTTGCATGTCCTCATGCAAATTATCCTATGAACTCAGAGGCTTCTGCAAGGACATCTAATCCTCTCCTTCTCCTTTGTCTGGAAGCTAGAGATCTTCTGGGTTTTCTGATAACAAGTTTGAACCTTAGGTTGGTGAGTGCCCTGATTAGCTTTTTGTTCCTTGTCTTCAACTTCTCATTGGTCTTCTCCACTTTGTCTATATGCAGTGATAAGGTTGAGTTCATATCAGTTTTGAGCTTGACTTGATCCTTGAGAATTTCATTCTCATTTTTGATGTGTCTATTCAGTAATTCCAACTCATACCTATCCCTCCTTAATATATCTATTTCAGACAGTGGAGGACTGGGGGTTCTTTCTCTGCTTTCTGAAGCTCTCCTCTCTAAAGTTTCCACATAGTCATATATTTCTTGTTGAGCAGGGTCAATTTCAGGGGTTCCTTCATAAAATTCCTCTTCAACATCTTCTTCAATGGATGTTTCTTCATCTTCTATATCAATCACCCCTGTTTGTTTGATTAGTGTTTTCCTTAGTTTCCTCTTTAGTCTGTGGCTTCTTCTAGGCTGAGAAGATCCCTCTCCTTTCTCTATGGTATATTTCTTGATTACCTTCTCTTCCTTAAGCTATCTTTTGATTTGAGTTAACTTTTCTAAAATGATTTCCTCACTGCTCTCTTGGACTGTTTTGTCAATTTCAACTTTTGAGGCCCTCCATTTCCTACTTCTCTTTGTAGGCTGTGGTTCTGGTGAGGGTTCTTTTGGTTCTTCAAAAATGATTTCTTATCAAGAAATCGTCCCATGTATCATTTTTTTTAGCTAGATGATGTTCAATCAAAATTTTGACTAAACTATGATGATATAGGGTTGTCTCTAAAAATTGAACTCTTCTCTGAACACAGGAAGCCATCTTCTTCAAACTTTGAAGCAAGAAATATGGTAGGTTTAAGTCTTCCCCCAGAAAATGCATCATTAGTCTAATGTGGTAGACATAAAATGTTCCATATCTACCCTCACATGTAATAAATTTTTGCAAAAGAAGTAGTATGTTTCTCCATTTGTTTTTCAATGCAGAACTGGGAATTCCTTTCTTAAATACACTGATATCCATACCTGGTTATTTTAAAATTTGTTTCCAGGAGTCATTGTGGAATTCTCTATTTTTAAACCATCTCTCTCCAGTTCTGAGCAACCCTGTAGCTTCTGCAATGAAAACTTCAGTGACAGTAAATTTGACATCTCCCACTTAAACTTCGGTTCCTTGAAATGATCTTGCAAATGTTCTAGTGACTTCCTTGTGGAAGCCATTAAATTTTTCCAAAAATTGAAGCCATCCTATTTTTTGTAACATTTATTTGCATTGTGGGTAGCCTTCTAAATATTTTGAACCCACTGGTTCAGTCCTTACAATGAAACCCATGATTGCTTCTTCAATTTTCAAATTAACACTCGTCTACCCACAAAAACAATGACTTTCACTTTCGGATTGAAATGGCTTTAAGTTCTGAATGGAAATGGTTTCAACTTTGGAATGACATACCTCTGATTTATAGTGGCAACAGCTTCAAAACCCCGGGCTGATATGCCTCTGTTTGATAATGACAACTAGCTTCAACTTCTTCACTGCAATACCTCTGGCTCTTGGTAGCAAACGGTTTCGAATTCAACACTGCAACACCTCTGTCTCTGGTAGCAAATGGTTTCGATTTTAACACTGCAACACCTCTGTCTTCTAGTGACAAAAGACTTCAAACTCCACACTGCTACACTTCTGTGTTTATAGTAAAAATGCTCAAACTCTGCCCACAGTGATATTTTGTCTGCCCACGGAATCAAATGGCTTCAAATTCTCACCTTGCTATGCTTCCAAATTTACCCTTTTGCTCTGCTCTGAGTTTACAATGCTCAATGCTATTCAAACTGATATCCTTTGGCTCTGCTCTCAGTGATAATAATATCTTTTGTCTTAGGAATGAAATGCCAGCTACAGAATGGAGTGATGGCAGTGGTCACGGAATGAAGTAGTGGAGTGAGGTGGAGGGAATGTATTAATGATTGAAGAGACGACGGAGGATTTTACGACAGCAGAGGGAATCATCATTGAATGATTTGGTTAAGAGACGTGGAGAATTCAAATACCTTGGCCATTTTAACCGCTTAAATGATATCGAATATGAAATTTGAAATGAGAAATTTTAATCCAAAGTCTGTGGAGGGTTTATTGGTATTGATCAATAAAAGCAATTAAATCAACCTTTTCGAACAATCCATAACTAAAACTATGCTAAACTTTAATGAAATGCCATTATAATTTAAACTTGTTACCTCTGACTTTCATTTGATTTTTTTTGTAGTCTTTGCCTTCTTGTTTCCCTTTGGAAGAGTCTTCATAATTTTCTTAATGCTTTTGATTCATGGATACACTGGGTCACTTTGTTGCAATTCTAATGTCTGCTGATTGATGCCTTCAAGGTTTGTAGCTGCAGAAAGACTATCTGGCTGCAGAAAGGCTGATCAGCTGCAGAATGTCTACTGAGCTGCAGAATGTTCCTGTAGAGCACTTTGATCATGAAAATGGTGTTTTTGGAATATGGGTGAAATGTTATATGCTATGAATGAAGATGGATGATGGATTATGATTTGTATGAAGTGGATGATGAAATGGAATGGATTCAGTTTATGAAATGGAGTGAAAGAACATAAGGACTGTACTGCAATTCATGACATGTTTTATTCACTTACAGCAAGACATCAAATTCTAAATTTTGTCATGAAAATGAGATGGATGGAGGATGGAATGAATGAAATGTGGAATGGAGTGAAATATGAATGGTGGAATGAAATGGAGTGAAATGAAATGAAATGAATCATAAGCACTATGGAACTGAACTCATGATTTTTGTAACAGCTGCTTATAAAAACAAAAATGGGAAAAGTTAGAGTGTCAGAGAGACTCTGATTTTCACCCTATCTTTTCTGTATAAACATGCCAATCAATGATTGGTTTTCATGTTTATACCTTTATTTTTTTATTTTTTTATTTTTCAAAGAAATGCTTCAGAAAATTTAATCAAGTTGATGAAGAAGAGAGACTCTTCTTCATTAACTTCACATCATTACTTCCTTGGAACTTTTTGACAAATTCTTCTCTTGAGAGTGGTTTGTGGTATATCTTCAATCTATGACCATTCACAAGAAAAGTGACCTTTTCTTCATCTATAGTTCTGATTTTGACTGCCCCATTATCAAAAATTTCAACAATTTCATATGGCCCAAGCCAATGTGTCTGAAATTTCCCTTGAAAATCCTTGAATTTTGAATCAAACAAGAGAGCTCAGTCACCCTCTTTGAATTTCTTCTCCTTGATGTACTTGTCATGCCATCTAGCCCTTTGCTGTTGGACTAGACTTGTTTTCTGAACTGCATCTTGTCTAATCTCATCCAATTCATTAATTTGCTCCAGTCTATGCTTTTGTGCCTCCGTTAGATCAAGTCCTAGCTGAACTGCCATCTTGAATGTTTGAATTTGGAACTCTATGGGAAACAAAACTTGCTTTCCATAAACAAGCTCATAAGGAGTATGGCCTGTTGTGTTTCTCCATGTAGTTCTATAGGCCCACAAGGCTTCGTGAAGCCTATCTACCCAATCTCTTCTATGTAGATGAACAGTCTTTGTTAGGATTCCTTCAATGACTTTATTAGTGGATTCCACTTGACCATTTGCTTGTGGATGATAAGGAGTAGATGTTCTATGTCTGATTTTGTACTTCTCCATCATTCGCTCCACTAGCCTTGATGTAAATTGAGCTCCTTGATCTGTAACAATTTCCCTTGGGACACCAAAACAAGTAAAAATATCCTCAAAAAGAAAAGTAACTATAGATGCTTCATTAGCAAAAAGTAATGGCTTGGCCTCTACCCATTTGGTAACATAATCAGTGCAAACTAATATATATCTCTTTTTTCTTGATGGAGGACTAATAGGTCCTACAAAATCCAAAGCCCATTTTTCAAAAGGTTCAATATGTACCTGAGGTTGTAATGGCATCTCACCCGAAGGAGAAGGTTTCCCTACCCTTTGGCAACTGTCACACCTTTTGACATACTCCTTAGCATCTTTAAACAAGGATGGCCAATAATATCCTAAATTAAGGATCTTATAGGTTGTCCTCTTATCTGCAAAGTGTTCGCCACAAGGTTCATCATGACATGCCTTGAGAATCTCAGGCATCTCATCTTCACGAACACACCTTCTAATGATCAAATCTGGACCTGTCTTGTACAACTCATTAGCGACCCATGAATATCTTGCACTATCATTAATGAATTTTCTTTTATCCCTTGCATTCATAATTGAAGGAAATTTTCCTGAAACTAAATAATTGGCAATATCAGCAAACCATGGAGTTTGAGTAGAGATTGAAAAAAGATATTCATCAGGAAATTTATCTTCAACCAGAGTGTCATCTTTGATATTTTGGATTCTAGACAGGAAATCAGCCACAGTGTTTTGTTTTCCAGGCCTATCTAGAATAGTAATGTTGAATTCTTGCAATAGTAACAACCATCTTATAACTCTGCCATTAGTGATTGATTTATTCATTAAGTATCTAATTGCAGAATGATCAGTGTGAACAAAAGTTTCATAGCCTGTTATATAATGTCTAAATTTGTTTATGGCATGAACAACAGCTAAAAACTCTTTTTTAGTTACAATATAGTTTAACTCTGCAGAAGTCAAATTTTTACTGGTATAATAGATGGCATAGGGAATCAAATCTTTCTGTCCCAATACTGCTCCTAGAGCTGTATCGGAAGCATCTGTCGAGATATGAAAAGGTAACTTCCAGTTAGGTCCCCTTAATATAGGTGCTTCAGAAATTTTGGTTTTCATGGTTTCAAAAGCTAACTGGCAATCAGAAGTCCACTTAAATTCACAATCTTTGGTGAGTAATTTGAAGAGTGGAGATGCTATTTTGGTGAAGTTTTCTATAAATCTTCGATAGTACCCTATAAATCCTAGAAAACTTCTAACATCTCTTTGACAACTTGGAATGGATAGGTTAGAAATGACTTCAACTTTTGCCTCATCAACTCTAATCCCATCCCCTGAAATGTGGTGCCCTAAAACAATACCTTCAGTAAACATCATAAAACATTTTTCATGAATAAGAGAAAGGTTTGCTTCTTGACATCTTTTTAAGAATTTTTCTAAGTTTTCTAAAGCCTCTTCAAATGTGTCCCCATAAACTGTGAAATCATCCATGTACACCTCTACACAGTCATGTATTAGATCCGAAAAAATTCCGAATACTGCCCTTTGGAATGTTGCAGGTGCATTGCATAATCCAAATGGCAATACTCGGTAGGCATAGGTACCCCAAGGACAAGTGAATGTGGTTTTATCTTGGTCTTCAAGTGCTACTTGGATTTGATTGTAACCACTAAACCCATCTAGGAATGAAAAGTACTTTTTGCCAGCTAATGTATCTAATACTTGATCTATGAAAGGTAAGGGAAAATGGTCTTTAAGAGTAGCTTTATTCAATTCTCAGTAGTCAACACACACCCTCCATTTTCCATTTTTCTTTGGCACAATTACCAAAGGAGAAACCCACTGACTATCTGAAATAGGATAGATGAAATTAACATTTAACAATTTTTGCAATTCTTCCTTGACAATTTCCCTAAGATTTGGATTCATCCGTCTTTGAGGCTGTCTGATTGGTTTGCAATTTGCCTCTATATAGATGTAATGAGTACAAGTCTTGGGACTTATCCCTTTCATGTCAGTGTATTCCCATGCATATGCAGAAGAATGTCTCTGTAATACTTTGACTAACTCTTCTTGTTGAGATTTTTCTAGGTTCTTTCTCCGATAATACCCTATAAATCCTAGAAAACTTCTAACATCTCTTTGACAACTTGGAATGGATAGGTTAGAAATGACTTCAACTTTTGCCTCATCAACTCTAATCCCATCCCCTGAAATGTGGTGCCCTAAAACAATACCTTCAGTGAACATCATAAAACATTTTTCATGACTAAGTGAAAGGTTTGCTTCTTGACATATTTTTAAGACTTTTTCCAAGTTTTCTAAAGCCTCTTCAAATGTATCCCCATAAACTGTAAAATCGTCCATGTACACCTCTACACAGTCATGTATCAGATCAGAAAAAATTCCTAATACTGCCCTTTGGAATGTTGCAGGTGCATTGCACAATCCAAATGGCAATACTCGGTAGGCATAGGTACCCCAAGGACAAGTAAATGTGGTTTTATCTTGGTCTTAAAGTGCTACTTGGATTTGATTGTAACCACTAAACCCATCCAGGAATGAAAAGTACTTTTTACCTGCTAATGTATCTAATACTTGATCTATGAAAGGTAAGGGAAAATGGTCTTTAAGAGTAGCTTGATTCAGTTCTCGGTAGTCAACACACACCCTCCATTTTCCATTTTTCTTAGGTACAATTACTAAAGGAGAAACCCACTGACTATCTGAAATAGGATAGATGAAGTTAACATTTAACAATTTTTGTAATTCTTCCTTAACAATTTCCCTAAGATTTGGATTCATCCGTCTTTGAGGTTGTCTAATTGGTTTGCAATTTGCCTCTATATAGATGTGATGAGTACAAGTCTTGGGACTTATCCCTTTCATGTCAGTGTATTCCCATGCATATGCAGAAGAATGTCTCTGTAATACTTTGATTAACTCTTCTTATTGAGATTTTTCTAGGTTCTTGTTTATGTTCAAGGTTTTTCCTGGAAAAATTTCACTTGTAGAGCTGCCAAATTTGTCCATAGAATGAAGAGACATCTGCCTAGATGACAAAAACTCAATATTGGATCCCTCCTGAAATGATTCATGTTTGTGTTCTAGAGAGGATTCAAAGTTTTCTAGAGTATTTAGAATTTGATTATCTTCACTAATTTCTGAAATTGTGAAGAGTGGTTGTAAATATTCTTCATCCTCTATCCATTGAGTGTCATCTAGATCTGTAATTGTCCTAGCTGGAGGATATAAAGTGAATTTCTTTGTTGAACTACCATCGGAAATATACATATCACCGGACCTACAACTAATAAAAGCATCAGCTGTAGCCAACCAAGGTCTTCCTAGTATAACAGGATGGCCTCCTAGATTATTCTTGGGTGTCAGGATCATGAAATCCACAGGATACTCCCAAGAGTCTAGGGACACTGGAATGTCTTCTATTACCCCATCTGGTCTGATCACAGATCTATCTGCTAATTGTAATAGTGTGGGTGTAAAGAGAAGATTAGGAAGTTTCGGTTTGTCCATGATTTGTCTACTCATGATATTTATTGCTGCTCCTAAGTCAATGAGTGTGTTTTGAATTTCAATTCCATTGATGTGAATTTTGACAACTGGATTTCCTGGGTCAAGGTACTTTGGAATAGTAATCTTACCCATCATAATGTCTGCTATTTGTCCTAGCAGTTGAATTTTCTTGGTTTCTCTTATTCTTTTTCTTGTTGTCTTCATACTCAACTCCTTTATTGTTTTGGCTAAAATTGGGATTTCCTTGATGGCTTGCAATAATGGAATTTTAATGCAAACATTTCTCAATTCATCCAAGAAATCATAATTAGGCACCATTATTTGTTTTTTTACACCTTTATCAATTTGTAGTCTTTCCGGAAAGGGAGGTATAGAAGTAGATGTGGATGGTTGCTCTAATACTGGAGTTGGATTTATTGGATCTTTTTGTTTCAGTTTTTCAATGTTTTGGTCTTGAAAGGATGTATCTTCCTCAAGACTTTTATTAACCTGTAGGGAGTCTTCCTCAGAATTATCTTGTTCTTGTATGATCACAGAAGGTTTCCTCTTCTCAAGTATCCTTCCAGACCTAAGTTGAACATCACTAAGGTCTGGAGGAGTAATTAAATAAGTTGGAAATTGTTGTCCTTCTATCATGTATGTATTCTGAGGATTCTTATTATTGGGGTTTGGTATGGGCTGAGCTGGTAATTGATTGGATTTTTGAGGGAATGGTAATGGAAGTGGTTGATTTTGATGAGGTTGGTTCAGATGATGTTGTTGAGAATTTTGTTGAAGATTTTGAGGAAAATTTTGTTGAGGATTTTGAGGATAAAAATGTGGATATGGTGGATAGGATGGTGGATACTGATAATATGGAGAGTATCTTCCATAGGGACCTTATGATCCTTGTGCCCAAGCTTGAGATTGATTTTGAAATTGGGGCCAAGGTTGCTGCCAAGAATTCCAAGGTGGAGGTTGATTATACATTTGATCATGGAATCCTTGTGTCTGAGATCCCTGCCAAGGTCTTCTAGATACAAAGTTAAGAGATTCTGTGGAGTCTGTAGGAGTTTCTTCTTGAAAAACAGCCTTGAGACCAAGAAGAGAAGGACAATTCTTGGTCTCATGTTTCTCAGAACAAATAACACAGGTTTCTACAACTTTTACATCTAGAGGACACTCTCTCAAGGCATGTTTCTTCCTACATTTGGGACAAAAGATTGCCAAGGCATCAGATTCAGCCTTTTGCTTGTTTTGTATCTTGAGGGTGTCTATTTGTTCACTAAGACTCCTAAGATGTCAGATTTAAAATCATCAAGCATATGTCCTATTTCTGATCTACTTACTGTCCCAGAAGCAGATTTACTTGCCCTTGCAAGAGCAGGATCTCTTGGACCTTTGGCAGTTTTAGATTTCCCTCTGGAAAGGTTGATACATAACTCGGATATTTCAGGTAATGTGAGTTGTGATATATCCCCTTTTCCCATCATGTTAAGGATATCCAACCATTCATCCCTAATTGTTTTCAACAAAAGAGCTTTTAAAGTGTCCTGATCTAGGTTTTCCATTTGTGCCCTTTTTATGTTGTATTTAAATCTTTCCAACAAATCTTCTAAGTTTTCATCTTCTTTTGGTAACATCTTGAACACTTCTTCCTTATGATTAACCGGCATACAATAATCCAAGTATCTCTCTAGAAATGCTTGTTTCATGTCTTCCCATGTTCTAATAGAGCTACTGATTAGACTCATAAACCACTTCAATGTTGCTCCCTTCAAAGTTGAAGGAAATAATTTCAGTTTTTGAGCATCTTGTAAGTAGTCATAAGTCCTACACAGCACTTCAAATTCGAATAAGAAAGTTTCAGGATCTTTAGTTTTAAGTCCATAGAAGTTTGGAAGGACAGAGGGCGAAATGTTTTTCATGGTTGTATTGGTTTCTTCATCTAGTATAGGGAACCCAAAAGAGCTTCCTATTCTACCTCTTCCTCCATATGCACCTCTACCTCCTTCTCTTCTTCCTCCTTCTCCTCTACCTCTACCTCTACCTCCTCCTCCAAATAATGTGTGTTCTCCATTAAAAACTCCTCCCCCTCCTTCTTCTGCCATGGTTGACTCTCCTGTGGAAGTGGAAAGGTTTGTGTTCCTAACAGGAGTTTTTAGATCTTCTTCTATGGCAGGTTTAGTGGATGAAGTGGAAGGTTTCTCTAATGGAATAGGTGACCTTAGATCTTCTAGAAGTCCAGGATCAGTAAAGGATAGAAGATGGGTTTGAGTTGAAGGTGTACTAGTTCTAGATCTAGATGAAACAAGTGGTGTTCTAGAAATCAAACTTCTGCCTCTGCTGCTTATAAATCTTCCCCTTGAATCTCTCTCCCTACGCACAAAATTGTTTTTGGATGCTAAGAAACAAAGGTTACCTAGTTTTCACTTCCCCGGCAACGGCGCCAAAATGTTGGGTCTCAATCTAGTCTCCTAAACTGAGCTCATTTAATTGTCAACCAGGATTTGTAAACTACTGAAGTGAAGTGTACCATATGTACCTAGGTGCTTGTTTCCTAATGCGTTGTATGTGGTTTTGTGATTTTTTTGGTCTTTTTGTGATGATTTGTGATGTTTTTGGTCTTTTATGTTTTATGCTCACAATGAAAATGTCTAGAAAACTAATGGAAAGAAGTTGGTGGTCAAAAACAGAGTTAAGCCTAATGTATGGAATGGCAAATGCAATTGAAAACACTGAAGCAGAATCTAAACTATGACTAAATAAAAGCAAAAGCTTGATAATGACTTTTTAAACAAATGACACAAACTAATCTTGAGAAATGATCACTAAATATGCAAATCCTTTAACTAAACAGTTAAACACTAATGATGCAATACTCTGTCCTAAGCTCTTTTATTCTATGATTAATTCCTAGTTCTATTCTGCAATTTAATTGAATGTCACAGAACCTATACTCAAAGAGTTATTGGTTTCTTTTCAAAGTAGTTCTTTTGAGGAAGAGCTCTGTTTATGAAATGAGGAGGAGATTGCAGAGAGATTTCAGACCTTATAGTGATGTTATCTTTTGTTCCTATGGTTATGGATCACTTGTAGTTTTCAGAACAAAAATATGTTTGTGAATAATGAAGGCTGTCTTGTGAATCCTAACAACTAAAGTAATCTATTGTGCAAAGGATGACAATGTGAATATGAGATGCAAGTGCAATGAGTTAATCTAAGAATAAACCTAAGATGCTACTAAACTAGAACAATGTTGAACTATAAGTCATCATCAAACTTGAAACAAAGTAACTGAACATGAGTTAAATGCAAATGAAACTCCGGAGTTGTTCTAACTGTACTAACATGCATTAATCTATGAAGTTACACAATCTATTTGTTCATCATTAGTGATATCTTGGAAGAGTTCCTTCTTTTGGAAGAGGTAGAACAATTCTGACTGTGTACTTGTATGCAATTGAAAGCAAATGAACTCAAAGCAAATGAAAAACTAAGTTATCACATCCATACCCTACTCGTCATTATGATGTCTTGGGCAAGCGTTTAAGAGTGAGATCAGCGATGATACTTAGTAAAAATACACAACTAAATCATCCATTATCACGGTCATGTCTTGAACTTCTTAAAGATGTCTTGGAAGAATTTCTTCTTGTGGAAGAGTGATTAGAACAAGTGTAACTGTGATAGTGAATAGCAAAAACTATAACTAAATCCTACAGTACCATAGCTATTCTTCATTCATCATTATAATTTGTTGGAAGAGTGCCTTCTTGTGGAAGAGCTGGAATGAATATAACTACAGTAGCTAGTTAAAACAATTATAAATTCAACTCCTAATTCTACAATACCATAGTCATTCAACATTCATCATTATAATCTGTTGGAAGAGTGTCTTCTTGTGGAAGAGCTAGAATGAATACGACTACAGTAGCTTAAAACAAAACAACTACCAAATCAAATGCAAAACATAAAGGCAACTAGGAAAACTTATCTAATTTATGCAAAAGAAATCCGTGCAAGAGGCAGGGGCCCTCTACCACTTGACGGCATTCAACTTCAAATTAAATCACGCCTTCAGAATAACTTTTTATGCTCCATTAACGATGCAATAGTTCGAACATAACACTCTGTGTCTTCAAGGACGTAACACAGAGTTTTTAAACAAAATATAGCAGCAAATCTAACATAAAATCTCTAACATAGCTCTCGGTCTCTCAAGAGTTTATAAAGCAAATGCACGTAACAATAATTACAAAAATTTAGGAACAATGTCTTTCCTAATCCAAATCATGTTAGGAGTCTTTGAAGTGGCTGCGTGAAGAAGAAAAGACATCTGGACTGAAACAGTCCTAGTAGGAGTCTTCCTTCATAAATGTGTTTCCCACGTGCATAACCGTACCCAGAATCCATTTCTTCTTCCATGACGAACGATGTGGATCATGCCTATATGCGGTTTTTCTCAAGAGGCCACCTGGAACATACTCAAACATGAAGGTAGCTGCAGAATCGCCGGTTAGCTACGGAATGTCTGCATTCTGCAGCTAGTTCCGGTCAAAATGCTTAACAATGGAAAAAATCACAAAATTCAACAAGTCCGTCATGTAAACCATTCTAGAAGTAATTTTAACTATATTTATTGATCAATTGGGTTTAAGATAGAAATGGACAAGGGAAAATGAGGTAAAATGAGGTGAAGGAAAGCACAATTTTGAGGCTCAACAGACTATCTGAGTAATATTCAGGATTTTCCTTGGTGGAGTCGAAATTTTCTAATGGAATTTCTTGAGAAGAAGAGGATGGATAATCTTCTACGGGAACTCAGGGATTTCAGCACGGGCTGATTTCTTCTCTGGATCAGACATAGGTGTTTTCAACTGAGACGTATCTGACCTCAAATGTGGCTTACGAGAAGCCAGGACTACCAATAGATTTATCAAATAAACAACAGTGGAGTCTCCAAGGTGAGAGATATGCAACTCTTCAACTCTCTGTGCTCACTTGATTAGAGAGTGAAATTTTTTTTTCGAGGCCCAGGGAAAATGATTTTCTTGAATTCGTTCCCCAGCAACGGTGCCAGAAAGATGTTGTAGACAATTATTGTCTACCCTAGAGACAGTCTAGAGTTTCCATAGACCAATGCCTAGGACATCTTATCATAGCAAGGGAGCATGAAATATAGCTTGGGTGTCAATCCAAATGCTCTCCTGCTATCTCTTGTTAAACAAGGAAATTAGTTTAAATGGAACCAAACTCTCTCAGAAGCTGATATAAAGATAAGAATAATGTAGGAACAACATGCAAAACTCCAATACAAATGCATCAGACAGTTAAGAGACAGCTTACTACAAAGAGGGCCAGTTCAAATAATATACCACAGAAATCAAATATCAGAAAGTGGATGCAGTGAAGAAACATGAAGAAGATACTAGTTAGCATGAGGCCGATACCCAGATACACAACAGAACCACATATGGGCTTATCCAACTAAGAATCCATACATGACAATGGCGTTTTAAAAGCACCCTCCTCAAGTAACTAATATAGCAGAAAATATGAATGACATGAACATGGAATAGTATATCATGACTAGGCCTATTTAAAGCGCTTGAATAATCCAAGTATGGGCACCAACTAGGATGAATCCTTACTTAAGACCAGTGAGCCACTCGCATTCTAGAACATGATACAAGAAGATAAATGTAATGGAATGAGATTTTATATTAACACATAAGAGAAAATTACATACTGTGGGATACCAAAGACCAGAATCCTCATTATAGATATCACTCCTCCTCACTGAGACCCTACAGGCTCTGAGCCTTCATACAAAAACTTTACAAGATGTATACACAAGCCTTTCACTGCATAGTTTTCTGATAGAAATCTGGAACCCTTTCAATGTCTTTCTTCCTCATTTTTATAAGAGAAACAGAAAGCTATAGAGAATGAGGGTAGGTGAAAACATTAAATTGCTTAATTTGAACAAAATGGCGGAAAGATGCCTGCCCATACTGCTTGACGGCGCTGTAGTGCTGAACGTACTCTGTGGTTGCTCCATAAAATAAATGCAGTAGGAGTAGATTTTTCTAGAGACAAAACATGAGGAATAAAATATGAAACATTCTGTACTTTTCTGAGAGAAAAATCTATTGAAGAGCACCCTGGAGGATCTGATTTCTTTGCACTTGTACTCAAGCCTTCTGGATGTTAAATCGACTTTTGAAATCTCTGGTTCCAACCATTGAATTCCTTGCTCTCTAATTGATATTATTTGTTATGAAATTAATGTCTTCAGCTACCAGGGTCTATCTTTTGAATTTCTCTGAGGGGTTTGATAAATTTCAGCCTTGCTTCATTAAATAAAAGTCTTGTCAACGATATTTTCTCAGATCTCTGCTTCATCATCCAGCACCTGCTGAATAGAACTTTGACATGCACTCGTCCTCTGTGATGTAAACCCCGGATTACGATGGTTCTTCAGCACCAAACACCTGCAAAAATCCACAAACTCATTAAAAGAAACCAGACTCTGTGATGGATATGCAATGAGGGTGGCCGTGTTACGAAGCGTCGTGACAACAATGGTGGCGGTACACAGGATGGAGATGAAAACGCAGAGGAACTATGAAGAATGGGTTGACGGAGGTTTATAACAAAAAACGCTAAAATATGGCGTGTGAATGAAATATATTTATATAAATGGCAGAAGGGGAAATAGATGACACGGAGGTGTACGAAAGGTCAATCGGAATGAGCGACGTGGAGGCGGGCCTGGTCAACCAGTGTGTATACAAATAATCAGAGCCGTTCAATCCTGGAGTAAGATCCACGGCTACAATTGCATTGAGGCAATGAAATAGTCGGCCATGGACGCGATAGACAGGGATTAAAGCGCTCGCAGCTTCGGAGAATATCCACCGTTGAATGGAGGGCGCAGGATCGGACGATTGCAAAGTATTCCGCTACCCAACATTCTTCTGGAGGTTAACGCGCGGGGAGGGCAAGAGCTTGGTTAATCAGCGCGCATCTCCGGAGCACCACGGCCGTTGGATGGAGGCTCTAAGATCTTACGGTGGTCATTAATTCTGTTGCACGTCTTTGATCTGACTTTTAACGCGCGAAATGAGCGGTTTCAGTCACCGTACATGAGGACACTTGTCACCCAGCGTATGGAATCGCTGGCTCCGCAGGAAATACCGCTCGCCCAGTAATGGCGGTGCGGAATTAACCGCCGGTTTTTGGGCGCGGGGGCCACCACGTATGATTTGATGGCGAGCTGTTGATTTTTATTGGATCGGACGGCTCTGACTTCACCCAAAATCTCTGACGATAAGCTCCTACCTGTCCGGCACACGGTTTTGCGCCCGGGTCATGTGAGAATCAAAACAAGGGGGCTGAGATCTCAGGGGCTAGGCCCGATAAATTTTTAATTATGGGTTTTGAGCCTTTGTACAGTGTATTTTTTGGGCGGAAAGGGTAACGACAAGCAGAATACGGAGGTTTTTGGCCACGGTAGCAGGTTTGAAAGGTTTATATGGGGCGGTAGGCCAAAAATTTGAATGGAGGGGTTAACATGCACAACAGATCACACGGTGTCTGGTGTGCCAATGTTTTAACCGCATCGGTGCTCTCTCGTGTTGAACACACCGATACATTTTACGGTGATAAGAGCACCGGACGAAATACATCCACAAAAACCTCTGCCTGCCAACCTCCTCTCGGAACCTCCGCTAGAAATAGATGTCTGGGGTATTTTTATAAGGGGTTCCTCAAAAACATCTGCGAGAGGGTCTTTTCCTTGTAGTGTTATTTCTATGTTTGAATAGGATTAAGGGAAGTGTTATAAGATTATCATAGTATTACTTAGTTAAAAAGTTAATAACTATGGTAGTCTTACAAATATTATGAAATTTAGATCTAATATGTATGTGAAGAATAATATAAGAGAGTGCTTTTCATTTTTCAGCCCTCTTAGTGTCACAAAGGTGACAAAATATTTCATCCCATGGGGTTTTGAGAAATGACCAATGCATAGTTTCACTATGAAGCTCATAGTTTCATAAATGTGAAAAATTCTTTCATTCCATAGGGTAGTGGGCATTGGCCAATGCTTAGTTTCCCAATGGATCTCATGAGAATTAGTTCTTATTTTATCAATGCTTATTTTACTCCTTATACTAATTAAGATTGAGATATGTCTGATTTTCAAGCTTTGGGTTGATCACCTTCTTGTAATATCTTATTTTCATTTTTGCCCCAAACTCTTTATTGCACTACAATTTCTCCTTAATTTGATGTAATAATATTTTTAATATTATCCTTATTCTGCAAAATGATATTTTTCTTTATTCCTTAATGATCTTGTTAAGATCAGGCATCCTTATGCCATCCCCACTTGTTTCGAAGATGGTTTCATGGCTAGTATTTGAAGCAATTTAAGGAAGCCTCTAATCTTCCATGCTATTTAGCCTCTTCTTATACATTAGATACTAAATCATAGGAAAAGACTTAGTTCAATGAGGAAAATAAGATATAATGTAATTTCTTTAATTTTGAACTTAAAAATTATGATTTATTTTTGAAATATTTTACCTTTCTTCCTAAGTTATATATTTTTTAAAATAAATAACTTTCTTTACAATTTTTTAATATTTTTTGAAATATAAAATTATATTTAAAAAATTAATTTTACATACAATAAAGTATTAAAAAAATAAAATAAAACAATATACCAAAATATTTGCAAAAGAAACAAGCTAATTCCTAATACTAACAAACATTATTACAAAATTGAAGCAACTTAACTTCAGGTTTTAATTAACATAAAAAAAATACCTTAATTTTAATTTTAATTAATATTATTACAAAGTTAAAGTGATTATCCACTATTAAATTAACTTATTTTTTAATTAACAATATTCTAAACAAAGGAAAAATTGAAAATACATAATTCTATCTTAATTGGTCAAAAACATAAGGTCTTCAAAAACATAGAGAATCAAATAAAATATCCATATATTAATAAAAAAACAAACATATACTTTAATTGTGATTATCTTTTTATCTTTAAGTATACCATTATTATAAAGTTAAAGTGAATCCACTATTAACTTAACTTTATGCTTTAATTAACATTATTTAGAAAAAAAAAAAAAAAGAGTTAACTTGATGTTATTTTTAATTAGTATAATTAGTATTATTACAAAGTTAAAGTGATTATTCAATAATATATATATATATATATATATATATATATATATATATTATCTATATATATATATATATATATAATCTTGTTTATAGATGATGATGATTAATGTTCATTAAGACCAATATAATCTACTGAATCTTAAGAAAGTAAGAGATTAATTGAGATTCTTTAACATTTTATTTCTATGATAAAAAAGAAGGAGATAAGCATTCCTAGATCACCCTATTTTTGTTGACTTAGTAAGTCAAGAAGGTTGGCACTGTGGCAAATATTTTAAAATTTCATGAGAGTTGGTTTTTATCTTGGCAATGCTCATTTTCTTCTTAGCATTAGTCAAGATAGAAAGATAATTATGGTTTTTGAGATTAGGGCTGATCTCCTCATAATACCTTAGCTTTTTTTTTCCCTCTAACTCCTTATCGTCCCACAACTCATCCTTAAATTTGGAAGTAATAATATTTTTAATATTATCTTTATTCTTCAAGATTATCTCCTCCTTTACCCCCAAATGGTCTAGTCAAGAATGGGCATCCTTATGCCAACTTTGCTTGAGCTAGAGCATGGGTTTTGGCTTGATTTGGAAGGAAATTTAGGATAGCTCTTGGATTCCATGTTCTTCTTCTTATACATTAGATACCTAATCATAGTCATGATTTCAATGGCGAAAATTATAGCTTAAATAAATATGATAGGAGTAGGGAGTAGCTTCCATGTTCTTCTTATTTAATCTTGAGTTTGCAGGTTATAAATTGTTTTTGGATTAGCTCAATCTTCCTCCATGATTCTCTATATATATTATGATCCTTCACCTCACATCCGTATAAAATAATAGGGGTGACGAGAGTCTTAAAGAGGAACACTTTTTTAATGCATGCCCAAAGATCAGTGGGCTTACAATTTTTTTCAAGCTCATAATAAGCTTTATAGCCTCCAATTATCATGTTCTAAATGTTATAATTCCAATTGAGCTAATGATGAATGTTGATGCCCAAATATTTGTATGAAGAAAATTTATCCAAGTAATTATTATCATAAATGAAATTATCATAGTTTATCATTTTGGATTTAATTATCATGACTTTAGTCTTATTGGTATTAACAATCATACCCATCTGTGTTAATTTTAGTGAAATCAAGGCTATAATAGTTTTTCACAATTGATAACTAATTCTAATGATTTTGTAAGGTCCATATAATACTAGTTTATCCCCTTATTTTTGTTAGTGTAGCCCCCTTATTGTTATTGTTGTACCCCTGTAGCCCCCATATTATTATTATTGTGCCCTTACATTATTATTGTTAGGTCGGCTAGGATGATATTGTGACCCCATGGACTCCTATATATAGAAAGGAGGTTTTTCCATTTGCATCATCCAAGAATTGTTCATTGATGTAATCTAAAGAAGGTTTCCCCCTTGAAGTGGCTTATCTCTAAGGTGTTGATCTCTCTTTTCTTCTATTTTTGGAGCTGGTTTCATAAAATTTGGTATCAGAGCTTTGGATTCCAGGGTTTCTCTACTCCAAACATGTCACCGTGGAATTTTCGCTATAATTTTTTTTCTACGAAGTTTCAGAAGTTGAAAGTTTTACCACACGAAGCCTAATTCCTGAAGAACATCGTGTAAAAATTTTAGATCTTGATTCGCAATATTTTCGGAGATATGATCTGTGGAAGTTAGGGTTTTTGAAAGCTCTCGAATTTCATCTAAAAGAGGCGACCTTGGGAAAATCGTCATAACCCTCTCTCTGAGAAACAGATTAAAATTATGTAATATTTGATCGAAAGTGCACGGAATGTAGTTTCCTGTATATTAATTTTAGAGCCGAAAGAGGAAAAAATGACATGTGGCATGTCGTATAAGTTCGCTCTACTGAACCAGTCCATAATTAGGTCATTGTGGGAGATTGGGCATAACTTTGTCTTGAAGAATCCAAATTAGGTCAAACATGTAGCATTCGAAAGAAGATTCAGAGGGCTACTAGAGGACCATATTTTAGATATTGAAGTTCTGAAATAACAGAGATAATTAGGTTTCAAGTGAGAGCTCCTAAAAAGCAAGAAAAAGATGGGTATTTTTTTTTTCAAATTGCATAAGTCTTGTTCGAAAATCAGTTTGAAGTGTTCCCAAGGGCATATTCAAGCATAGATATCAGTATTGGGTTCTAAAACCCCCCCTAAAATAATTCAACACCCATTAAGCCCTCAGAAAGCTCTACTATGACACATGAAGGGGAAGAATTGCAGTATGAGATATCAAAATTACGGTCCCAAGTGCAACAAATTTCGATCTTACAAAGAGAAATCAAAGATGACATAGATGGTTTAAAAGAAAAAATGGAGGCTAAGTTGGACAGTTTGAAGAATCAAATAAAAGCTAATATGGATGATAAAATAATGAAAGATCAGATTGAGCATCATCAACAATTTCTCCAACTCTCAAAGGATAACCTAACTTTGGTGCAGAATCAAATGAAACAACAGGAAGATCAACATCGCAATGAAAGAATTTCTAAAGCAGTCACAAAAAAAATAACTCGACAACTACCAAATCGATCAATTTCAAAGTATCTCAGCAAGTGGAATAACTTACCCGTTGAATATTCCACATTGGAGGATGAGAATTTTATACAAAAGAATCCAGAAATAATCAAGCGTTGAGGGCAACACTTGTTTGAAGGAGAGGGGCATGTTAGGTCCCTATAATACTAGTGTATCCCCCTATTGTTGTTAGTGTAGCCCCCTTATTGTTATTTTTGTACCCCTATATCCCCCATATTATTATTATTGTGTAATTACATTATTATTTTTAGGTCGGCTAGGATTATATTGTGACCCCATTGACTCCTATATAGAAAGGAGGTTTTGTCATTTGTATCATCCAAGAATTGTTCATTTATGTAATGTAAATGAGGTTTCCCCCTTGAAGAGGCTTATTTCTAAGGCGTTGATCTCTCTTTTATTCTATTTTTGGAGCTAGTTTCATAACAGATTTAACCAGTCCTTATTTTGTATTACAATCATCAAGTAGCTATACATGAAAAGCTTCAACCATTCATTTAAACAATAAAGAAATATATAGATATCACAGTAAACAACAAACAAGAGACACTAATAATTTAGGATCACAGCCAGGGAAAAACCCAACCAAATATTTCCTAATGAGAGAAATTATGTTCTTAAATAATACATCAAATAATATTCCAACAAGATTCAAATCTGACATCAAGATTGTTCCAGTCAAAACTAGTTAACTAGGAAAGAGAAAAGTCAACTATGGTCAACAATTACAATCTGCACAGAGAGGCTCAATTTCATCTTTGGTGTGGCTGAATAGAGCCAAATTTGGTCTTGAAGTAGCCTTAGAAAATAGTCAACACACCTACCAAATATCTTTGGTCAAACCACTAGTCAACACTAGTCAACAAGTCAACACAAGGATGAAATCATAGTCAATCAAAGTCAAAGTATTTATGCATTCTTTGGCCTTCCAAGATTATCAAAATAGTAGTCAAAGAAATGCCAAAATTCCCAATTCAAACAAAGTCAATGCAACTCCAAAAGAAGATAGTCAACGCAAGTCAAAGATGCTTGCTCTATCCTTTACATGTGTGATGTCTCTATGAAATTGCAGATCGAATGAATGTGTGTGTTGATGCTCAACGATGGCCTATTTATATGTGTGTGAGAAGGGAGAATTAGCTCATGTGCGGCTGAATTGAAGAAGATGAGGCTGGCTTGGTCAATCTCCAAATTTTAAATTTCTCCTTTACGTACCAATGAAAAATACCGATCACAACTACTTAAATTTTCAACACTCCCTCTTAGCTCAGTAGGTAGTTTTTCATGCTCTCTCATGATCAATCTTCTCAAATAGTTCATATGTTTCAAAACTCACAACCTATGGAAGAGATCAAAATCCAAGTCTCTCTCTCTGTCAGGATCACTCTCCCCGACCAATCCATAGGTATCATAGTACACAACCTGAGGGAGAGAACATAAGTCTCATCATAATGAAATATATATAGTATCCACTTCATATCAAATCATATCCCTGACCACAAGGTTTCACAACACATAGTCTAAGGGAGGAACCACCAAATTAACACATCTCCCAGATCATAAGGTCTCGTAGTGCACAACCTATACGAGGAATCATCAAAGCAATACATCTCCCCCAATATCTTAAAAATCGAAATGTGAGAAGAAAAGAGGAGAACACACATTAAACAAAACCACCAAGAATTTTTTTAAAAAAATAGAGAATAAGTATAAAAGCTACATTGTGGTGGACTCAATTTTTTCTGAAAAAAACATAAATACTCTTAAAATATATATTCATATATTAATAATCCTTTTATACATACATTTTTTTTATTAAAAAAATATTTTATATCTAAATATATAATTTTTAGCTTTTGGTATGATCTTTGGTTCCCAATCTCTTTAAAAAAAACATTTTCATTTTCAAATTTTTGTTCCCATATTAAATACCCTACCTTAATTTATAAATAAATTGTCTTGAAAAATAAGTTTATTAGTTTGCAGAAAATTGTATTATTCAAATAATCATATTCAAATTTAATGATCACATGGAATATTTATATAATTGTGTTTCCAAACCAGGTTTATTTTTTGGTTGTTAACTTTTCCATGACCTTTTGTACAGCCAAGCACAAAAGCCAAAAACCTATGGTGGAAGCACCATAGCTTTAGGCATCATTGGGTGAGATAAACTAGAAAATAATTCTGATGCAGATTTCAAGTCTGCATTGGAGGTTGAACATATTTTATGTTGTGCCTCTTAGGAGGAAGGATGATGTGTTTGAAACTGCAGAGACATAATAAGAAATTATAGTGGAAATCTCATTTTATGTGTAGATGTAAGGATTCATAGTGTGAACTTTTTAAAATCAAATCTTTAATTGAATAAAGATGGGGTAACGATTAATTAAAAATAATATAAAAACATAATTATCATTTTAAAATATAATGATTTGATTTTAAAAAAATTAAATCAACTAAAAATAATATTGTTTTAAAATATATTTATAAAGTTATTTATAGTTTTTTTCTATTTAATAATAAAATATTTTCCCATGAATATTGGAAATTATAAGTTGGTAAAGCAATATATTTACATAGAGACAATGTCTAGTGAAAAATGAATGATTAAATATATGTTTTTATTTAAATAAGTTATTATAATAAATAATATTTTTTTTATATTAGTTTAATTAATAGTTAATGATTTTTTTAAGGTATATTTTTTGGTTAATTTGTACAGAATTATGAGAATTATAATATTAGTATTGAATTTGTTTATGTATTTAAAAATTTATTTTAAACAACGAGAAATCACAATCTTACTCAAAATTGTACTACATAATTGGAAAAAAAATACCATTTTATCCATATTTTTTTAGCAATAAAACTTTCTATTTAATTAAAAGTACCTTTCCATTAAACTTAATTATAATTTTCACTTAACACCCTCTACTAAATCATATTTTCATGAGAGGAGATTTGGTAAGGGGCATAGTATGCAACCATATTCAACACTAACCCATAACTCTATTAACCATGGAAAAATTGTAATTGAGCCGAGCTCAATATGGAAGAGAAGTTGTTATGTCCTATATTGTCTTGTTAGACATTTTTACTCGATTAAATTACATAAAAATGTAAATACATAAATAAATAACTGATGATGAGTTGGAAATAATTAACATTATTTGTATATTAATGGAGAAATGGTTACATTGTTGTAACATAGCTCCTTAAGTTAGGATTAGTTCCTAGGATATAGGAGTTTGTTTACAACTCCTTGATTATTTGAGATGGTACTTATAGTTGTATCATTCCATTAATGAATGTAGAGTGTGTACTCTCTGTTTGAGTGCAGTCTCCAAGTGTAGTACTCACCTGTGAGCTACAACTTCTATTAAGTTCAGTTTCTATCTTGGTATCATAGCACAAATTGGGTGAGCCTGATTTGTTTATAGAGTGCCCTAGTGGCTACAAAGCCTTCATGGCTATGGTGTATATAGGAGCGTTGTGCTCACAGGGGCTTCGTGCTCTCAGGTCCCAGATGGTTAATTGATCTCTGAGCAGAAGAGGGTTGGCGTGATTTTTCCGCTGACAGGTGCACCAAAACACCCAATTGGCGCGACTGTTAGGGCCATACCCGCGCCAGCACACCTAAACACATGATTAGCGTGATTGTGCAGGCCATACCCGCTCCAATTTGGTGACTCGCACTGATTTTATTTCGGCGTGAATTTTTTTGGCTTGGGAAAGCGCCAATCTCTCTCTGTGTAGGTTCTGCACATTGGATTTTCCTAGTGGTGGCAGATCGGATTTACCCGGTGGTGGTAGATCGAAGTTGCCTGGTGGTGGTAGATCAGAGTTGTGGATTTACCTAGTGGTGGTAGATCAGATTTTCCTGGTGGTGGTAGATTGAAGTTTCCCAGTGGTGGCATATTGAAGTTGTGAATTCACCCAGTGGTGGTAGATCGGATTTGCCCGATGGTGGTAGATCGAAGTTGCCTTGTGGTGGCAGATTTAAGTTGTGGATTTACTCGATGGTGGTAGATCAGATT